>JAWNPD010000421.1:0-1209198 GCA_035045305.1 Drosophila maculinotata
AGACTTGTAGCCATAAAGCGGAAAGTATCTAGAAATCTAATTTCTAGATTTTTTTCGTGGGACGCAATGTATGTAAATTTCGAAAGCGAAATATATAACTCCTTATTGAGTGGGAGTACTCTAATATCGCCTTCAACTTTGCTAAGTTCTCTAACAAATAAATGCGAATCATATCGCGAGAAATTATGGAAAAATACGGGGACAAAAGGTGCAAGCTGAAAATTAGTATTACACTTGTTATGTGCTGCCCCCCTTTATTTACCAGTTAATTGACAATGGTCTCTTACTCTATCAGACCCCAGAAATTTCTTACAAATATGACAGTGTGTTGTATTGCAAAAACTAGTCTCCTCTATAAAGCTCATTTGTATGGGGACTATAGTACTAAGGTAATGGGTATAAATTTCAGTTACGTTTCTGATTAAAGATCTTACAAATTTTAAACCGGCATTTTCCCCAGTCTCTAGAACAAATTTATCTAACCTTGAGTCGAAATGACACTTAATGTAATAAGAAAAGGCTATTGGAATATGTTGAGAAGTTGCTATAACATTCTCACTAACCTGAGTACTGATGGGGGTAAGTATGCACTCGAAGTCTGCATAGACTACAAAGGGTACATCTAAACTACGATTAAAATTTTTAAAACATAGACTTGCCTTTTCCAAACTCGGCAGTGAAGCGACGACTTTACCACATTTCAGTTTGTGTTCTTGCTGTAGTCTTTCGCTGTGAGAATAATTAAGACAGACGTTGCAGAAATATAGTTGGTGCTGGTTAGATGTTAGTTGTGGACTAACAAGTTTGAAATTAAAAACAAGAACCATTTTATATGAAATAAAAATTGTAAAATAGCAAGTATTTATATTTTTTGTAACATACCTTGATATATTTTTAATCCATGCAAAATGTGCCACTCCATCACTCTCCAGAAGCATGAGGCTGATGTGGTTTTCCCGCTCGCAATCCGTTAAATATAGTGGGCCAATGACTATATTTTTTTCCTCATCGAACCCAAACACATTTATGCTTATGTTTGGGTTTTGGATCTCAAAAATTTTAATTTGTTTAAGAGGTAGCGGGAACTCTAAATTGTTGAAGTTCAGAGTTAATGAACCATTTATTGCTATCGTTGAGCTCCGGATGTTCTCTATATTATAGCTAGAGCATCTTGTTAAGTGATTATTTTTAGGCGTTTTAAAGGCTGATATTAATGCCCATTT
This sequence comes from Drosophila maculinotata, assembly GCA_035045305.1. Classification (NCBI taxonomy): domain Eukaryota; kingdom Metazoa; phylum Arthropoda; class Insecta; order Diptera; family Drosophilidae; genus Drosophila; species Drosophila maculinotata. The sequence continues at coordinate 1,224 of JAWNPD010000421.1, forward strand.
AAAACAAAACTCATCAGTATTTTTTACATTTATCAGCGCCCTTTTTGTTTTTAGCGCTTTGGGTAAGTCTATATAACTTGAGGCTTTTAATGGAGTATATTTGTTTATATTTAGCTCCAATCTAATTATTCTGGTCATGGTCCAACCGCTGTCCTTCTCCTGGAACTCATCCATTTTCCCACGGATGATTGCAGAGTGCTGGCTGAAAATGTCCTTCACATTGCTTCCACTTGTGATTACACACATGTTTGTCTGGTGGGATTTAATAGACATCACCATTTCATCATCAGAGAATTTGATATATTCAGCAAAGAGCTCTAGGTTCGCTTTACATGATGTATGAATATTTTGTATATTCAACATCAGAGGTATTAGAGATTCTCCTGCTTCATCCATAAATTCAATGGGGTCTAGAAGCTCCTCTCGCATATTCTCAAATGAGAATGTAGAAATGCGGTTTTTGAAGCCGCTCGAGATATGTTGCACCGCTTTATTTAGCGGTGAGAACACATTCATTTTGTGAGAATTTGATCTTAAATGTGAACTCCATTTTGAAGATGCTACTTGTATAGCGCACGCATTGCAGACTTTATTTTCCTTTGAAGAAACGTACTGATGGGAGTTGCTGGTGCTGGGAGTTGATGTGCAGGTGATGGGTGTGTTGTAGATGTTGGGAGTGATGAGCGTGTTGAAGTTGTTAATGTTGTTGGTGCTGATGCTGGTGATGGAGGTGTTGGGTGTGTTGTAGATGTTGGGTGTGTTGTAGATGTAAAGAGTTATGAAGTTGGTGATGGGCGTGTTGAAGTTTCTGCTGGGGTTGATGGGTGTGTTGAAGTTGATGTTGCTGATGTTGGAGGTGTTGGAGTTGTTGGGAGTGTTGTTGATGATGGGTGTGTTTACAGTTATTGTTTCAAAATAATTAGGTGTTGTAGGGTTTCGAACGTTGCTAACGCTTATATAATTCGCGTTATATATATTATTAAACCCATCGTCGCTCATGGAGTTATTGTTGTTGTTGTTTGCTGCCATATCGACGGATTGATTTTTTTTCTTTTTGTTTGTATATTTTTTTAAAAATGTTCACTTAACAGAATATTTTTTAATGAAACGCGTGGTACTAGGACTATAGTTATAGAACTACTGAAGGAATGATCCTTTAAAAGCGTATTTCAATAGATTTTTGCTCCACTAATTGACTATTTTCAATGCAGGCCCTAAACAGGTTTTGTCTCACATATGTTTCAGGTCAGGGGTGAAACTCTCTAACAAACAAGTTCCCACACAAAATGTTGTGGTTACTGTGATTATGTGAGCCCAAAACCATAAAGACAATAAATTAAGAATGAACTCTTCACCTCTCTTGTTTGATCTTTACTTGTCAACAAGCAAAGTCACAAGTACGCACATTCATTCACACCCCCCCAAGTGAATCGTCCTTAGGGAAAGACAACTGTGCTCACTTAGAGATCAATAAAATGTTGACCCTTTTCCCATGAAATTATCTTTCGCTTCGCGATCATACACGAGCCGACCTTTCTCTCACCCTTAAATCTTGATCCCTTTTCCTGTGTCCTTACCTTTCTCTTCGACATCACACGAAAGCCGACCCCTAAAATCTTGACCCTTTTCCCTTCCTCCTCGCTAATTGGTCCCTTAACCCATTAAAAAAGCAATAAAAAAATAAAAAGTGACAGGTGAGCCCATTAAAAAAACCCATAAATTAAAAGGTTTTGAAACGGCAGTATCCTACTACTGTGCTTATATGCCCGGAGATTAAACGAGGTGACTCAAAAGGATGCATATCCGTTACAAACCATTGATGGTATATTCGCTCGTCTACCAAAGGCAAATGTAATTTCCAAGTTAAAGACGCTTATTGGCAGATTGAGTTGACCAAAGAAGCGAAGCCTTTGACTGCTTTTACAGTACCAGGCAGATTTCTTTACCAATTCACGGTAGTACATTTTGGTCTTTGCAATGCCCCGTCAACAATGTGTCGTCTCATGGATTCGTTAATTCCAGAAGATTTACGCCATTGCGTGTTTGGGTATTTAGATGACCTATGTATAGTATCGGAAGATTTTGCGTCTCATATAGCTGTGCTAGCCAATCATACACTAAATGTTTCCAAAAGCAAATTCTGTGTCACCAAAGTTAAATACTTATGTTTCGTAATTGGAAATGGAGCTATCGCTACGGACCCGGACAAAATTTCCTGTATATTGAACTGGCCAACGCCCAAGAACATAAAGCAAGTTCAAGGTTTTTGAGGAGTATGTGGTTGTTATAGACGCTTTATCCAGGATTTCGCAACCATTACTTTCCCTATTACAGAAGTTCTTTCTACCAATAAATGTTTTAAATGGTCCGCCGACGCCCAGTTAGCTATGAAAAAGTTGAAGACTCTTCTTACCACGGCCCCCGTCCTTAAAAACCCAAACTTTGAGAGAAAATTGTTTTTACACTGTGATGCCAGCGATTTTGGTATTGGAGCGGTGCTCGTTCAGTTTTCCGATAGTAACGAAGAAAGGCCCATAGCATTTATGTCAAAACAGTTGTCGAAAGCGCAAAGAAACTATAGCGTTACCGAACGCGAGTGTCTTGCGGTGATTTTGGCATTCGAAAAGTTAAGATGTTAGTTAGAGTTGCAAGCCTTTGAAGTGGTAACAGACCATTCCAGCTTATTATGGCTTATGAGACAGCAAAATGTATCAGGTAGATTAGCACGTTGGATTTTTCGATTACAGGCATTTAAGTTTACGATTTCTCATCGAAAAAGATGTTACCGATGCTTTGTACCGCAAGCAGCTTATGTTTGTATATGTGTGTGTGTTTCTATGTATGAATGCAGATAAATAACTTCAATGAATGTAAGACCTTGGATCAGGGTATATCCTAGTCGGGCACTCTCGACTGATGACAGAGGTCTGTCTGACAGAGGTCTGTCTGTCAGTCTATCTGTGTGTCAGTTTGTCAGCCCTTACGTCTGTCTTTCTGTCTGTCTGAAAAACACTATATTTGACATTGATTTTCAGCAAACTATGCTACCAATAGCTTTTGTCATAGTCTCTTTCGAAAAGTACGTAAAAATTTTTTATAAATAAGCAAGAGTTTAGTTTTTTCTGATTTCCGTTGTGTCTCCTGTACCTGACTTGAAAAATTGTTATATTCATACCCTATGGTAGAAAAGAACTAAAAAAGTTACAAATTGTTATGGGAGGTTTGTGATATCTGAACCTAAGTTTACCAACATTGGTTGTCGAGATAAGCCGCTTCATTTTTTTAGAGGAAAAAACTGCAGCAACACAGCACCAACACAAAATGAATACAATTCAGATACGGCGGCTGCAGAAACACTTGTTCGCTTGTCTTTCTGCGTAAAATTTGTACCAATGTTTACTGAAATATACCTGCGACCTTTTCTATACAAATGTGAATTGTCCAAGGTATGGAGAGAGTTCTCAGGAGATAGTTCTCAGTTTGAGTGTGATTCACGTGTTTTTTGTACTTTATATTTGAATAATAAGTTCTCGTAGTGGCGGGACAATACAAGTTTATCATTTTTCTTTCGATATCTCGTCCCGTTCAAAAGCTATCGATAAATTTCGTTTTTAGCCAAGTGTTTTTCGGGCATAACTTGAAAGTCAATAAAGCTAGCGAATTTATATTTGAGTTTAAGTTACTGTTCTGCCGGTTCGATACAAAATCATCATTTACTTTTTGATATCTCAATCCTTTCAAAAATTATCGATAAATTAAGATTCCAGAACAGTGTTTTTAGGTATAGCTTAAAAGTTATAAGAGGTAGAGTCACCAAATTTGGTACATATATTCTCCTATAGCATACAGAGGTTAAATACATTTCATTGAAAAAACGTAATTTTAGAGGTATGACCGGATTTTACATAGTTGCACATTTATATGCCATCTTTGTGTCCTACAAATTTCATAACGATCGGACAATAAACAAAGAAGTTATTTACGATTAAATGTAACAAAGTTTTGGGCCAATGGAAGAAGAAGAAGCAAAGCAATTGATGACGCGCGTAGCAAGCAGCTTGTGTTTGTATATGTGTGGTGTGTGTGTGTTTCTATGTATGAATGCAGATAAATAACTTGAATGAATGTCAGACCTTGGATCAGGTTATATCCTAGTCAGGCACTCTCGACTAGAGCACTCTTACTTGTTTTATTTTGTTTCTTAATATCAAAGCTTTTTAACCATCTTAAATAATTCAATTTCTATGCTAAATTGATATCGCTTTGGTTTTGTGCAAAGTATATCAGCTGTGCATCGAATAATAGTAATTATTCAATTTAATAATACGGCATCAGAGCTGCGTTTTGTTGTTTGTGTTATTTACTTTACTCTCCTTGATCTCACGCTTCCGTCTGCATACAATAGTTTGTGCGTGTGTTCGCTGTGCATTATCTCTTTGTGCATCGCTTTCACTAAACTTCTGGTTGTTGTTCTTCGGTCCTAACACAGTTTGTGCATTACTCTAGCTTTTGAGTGAAACTTGAGTGTTTTTTCGTTAGTTACATTTTCGTGCGCTTTTTTTCACCGCTGTGCGCTCTTGTAACTTTTTACTCTATTTCTAAACTTGTGCATTTTTGTTTGACCCCCATAGTCAATATGTCGTGCTGCAAGAATAATTGCACTTTTAAGCAGGCTGATGATTCTGTTCAGCCGCAATTTATTTATTGTTGGTTGTGCGAGAACATTATGCATGCCAAATGTGCAGGGCTTACTTGTCGCGAATGTGAAAGGTTCACCGCTATTGCTAAAAAAGGCAACGGCGGCTTGAAATGGTCGGGCCCAGTTTGCATCGACATGCAAATAGACTTTTCGCAAATGTATAATTCCGTTAGAAGTCAATTTTTAAAATTGCAAAAGATGGCAAAGTTTCTCGCTAGTGTTTTTGCCTCAGGCGAGGAATTGCTGACCCAATACAAATTTGAGACCCCACCTACACGCCAGTTAGAATCCCTTTTTTTAAGTGTGCCTTCACCTATGCCCCGTTCTATCATTCAGACATCTCCAACACTTCTGGCAACTCCACAAAATCTGGATGTTTCGACCATTCTGTCTATGTCACCGTCGCCGTCTCTACAATTTACTCCCTTGCCTTCTCCAGGGGATGCGGTAATACACACAACTATCGAGCCCGCTCCGATGACAACCACTGCGTCACGAGTGGTTTCACGTCGCAAACGCAGAACTTCTCAAAGTCCTGTTTCTAATGAGGGAACTAATCATATTGCAATTTCAGCTCCACCTCAGCCAATCCTTAATGTAGTTGCCCCCAGAAAGCAAGTGTTTGTTTCCAGGCTTTCAGCTGACACTACATGCGAGTCCTTAGCGGCTTATATTTCTAGTAAATCTTCAGCTAGTGTTTCAATCACTAAATTTAAATTTTCTACTCCTCGGGAAATAGCTTCCTTCAAAGTAAGTGTCCCTCATGACATGTTCCCGATCATTTGTGATCCAAAATTTGGCCACCTCAAATGATTGTTCATGAATTTAAACCTAAAGTTCGAAACAATCCTTTGCCTGTTTCACTCCCAGCTGGCAGCTCTTCATCCAGCAATGTTTCAAAAAACTAGATCCCCATTTAACTCCCATTCAATACCAGAATGTTAAAGGCCTTATGTCTAAACTTAAAAATTTATTCATGAACAGTATTTCTTTTAATTCTGACATTATCGCTTTCTCAGAAACTTGGTTAAACTCCACAGTGTCTGACTGCGAAATTTTGGCCAATAACTTTATTATTTATAGACGCGATCGGCCGACTCGAGGTGGTGGCGTTATAGCCGCCATCACCACACTTCAGTCCGATATTTTTAATTTCTCTGCGCCAGCTAGTGTTGAAATTGTTGCTGTTAAGGTTATTTTCCCATCAGGGGCCCCCTTCTTCCGATATTCAAGTCTTTATGCAACATATATCTTATATTAGGGTAATTTCAACCCATGTGCGTGATAATGACTTATTTGTAGTGTTAGGTGATTTCAATCTGCCAAACATTACATGGTCACTTTTCAATAGCACAAACCACCTTATACCCTCAGCTCAACATGATTTTTTCGATCTTTCGTTGTTTCAAATCAATTCAACTCTAAATCACTTGAATAGAATGCTTGATCTGGTTTTAATCAACGATAGCTCTACAGCTGCTATATCTAGGTCAGCGCCTTTAACAATGCGGGAAGATTCGTACCATCCCACTATCGAAATTTCACTTTCATTTATTAGAACATGTTCTTTGCCTTCAGCATCCCCTACTAAAAAACGATATTGCTTCCGTAAAGGGAATTATAGTCTTCTGAACCAGCATATTTATGCAACAGATTGGTTTTTTTTTAACAATTCGGTTGACATAAATGTTGCTTCTAACATATTCTATGAAACCCTTTATGCATTGTTTGATATCTGCATTCCGGAATATATCCCTTCATGTGCTTCAAGCAAACCACCAAACCAGTTTAAGAAGTCTGGTTCTAGTGTTGACTTGTCCAAATATTCTGTGGCCAAGTCCAACTTTGTCCTTTTAAACTCGCAGTGCTACGAGAACTACCTTACTCGTTGCAAACGACAGTTTAGTCAAGATCCTAAGCAATTTTACAACTTTGTTAATTCAAAGCGCAAATCTTCAAATTAGCCTTCTTCCTTTTTTCTTGGGATAGAAAAAGCTAGCAACGAATCTACTGCTTCTGATCTATTTGCCAACTTTTTCCAATCAACATATTCCTCTGTCCCCCACACTTACACTTATCCGTATAACATTTCTTCTTCGAACCTATTATTTAATCCGGCCATCACTGATGCCTCACTTCTTTCTGCATCTAATTCACTAAAAAGCTTGAAGCTAAACCTTCTTTCTCTCCTGGGCCAGACAACATACCTAGTTATGTGCTCAAGGAGTGCTGTAAGTATCTACTTCTTTCCATCAATTTGAAAGGAATTCCACAAAAAAGGTGGGAAGTCTGATATTTCTAATTACAGAGGCATTGCAAAGCTATGAGCCATCCCTAAGTTATTTGAAAAACTTCTAACTTCGTCTTTGCAACATCGCTGTTAGTCGATTTTCTTCCCTGCCCAACATGGTTTTGTTAAAAGTCGGTCCACTACGACCAATTTGCTTGAATTTACCTCCCTTATAAATGATGCATTTCTTATGAAAATGCAAACTGATGTCATTTACACCGATTTCAGTAAAGCATTTGACTCTGTCAACCACGAACTTCTGCTGTATAAGCTTGATTGCTTAGGATTCCCTCCATCTTTTCTGGTTTGGACTTCCTCCTATTTAAATGGTCGGACTCAACGAGTATTGCTTAGGTCAACTTCTTCGAATACGGTACACGTCACTTCTGGGGTACCTCAGTGTAGTCATTTTGGACCTTTACTCTTTACTCTTTTTATTAATGAGTTCGTCAAATGTTTAATATAAATAAGCACGAGTTTAGTGAATTCTGATTTCCCTTGTGTCTCCTGTACCTGACTTGAAAAATCGTTGTATTTATACCCTTTGGTAGAAAAGAACTAAAAAAGTTAAAAATTATAAAGTGCAAAAAACTGCAGCACCAACACAAAAAAACACAAATCAGATACAGCGGTTGCATAAGCACTTGTTCGCTTGTGTTTCTGCGTAACATTTGTACCATTTTTTACTGACATATACCTGCGACCTTTTCCATACAAATGTGAATTGTCCGAGGTATGGGTTTTTGGGTACTGCAGGAAATGACAGAGGACTGTCTATCTTTCTGTTATTCTGTCTGTCTGAAAAACACAATATTTGTCATTGGTTTTCATGTAAACTATGCTACCAATGGCTTTTGTCATAGTCTTTATCAAAAAGTTCGTCAAATGTTTAATATAAATAAACACGAGTTAAGTGAATTCTGATTTCTCTTGTGTATCCTGTACCTGACTTGAGAAATCGTTACATTTATACTCTTTGGAAGAAAAGAACTAAAAATGTTAAAAATTATAAAGTGCAAAAAACTGCAGCAACACAGCACCAACACAAAAAAAACACAAATCAGATACAGCGGCTTCATAAGCACTTGTTCGCTTGTGTTTCTGCGTAACATTTGTACCATTTTTTACTGACATATATATGCGACCTTTTCCATACAAATGTAGATTGTCCAAGGTAGGGTTTTTTTGGGTACTGCAGGCAATGACAGAGGACTGTCTGTCTTTCTGTCTATCTGTCAGTCTGAAAAACACCATAGTTGGCATTAATGTTTAGATAAACTATTCTACCGATGGCTTTTGTCATAGTCTCTTTCGAAAAGTACGTCATATTTTTAATAAAAATAAGCAAGAATTTAGTTTTTTCTGATTTCCGTTGTGTCTCCTGTACCTGACTCTAAAAATCGTTATATTTATACCCTATGGCAGAATAGAATTAAAAAAGTTTCAAATTGTTACGGGAGTTACATACATTCGTTTTTAATATCTGAACCTTAATTTACCAACATTGGCGGCCAAGATTAGCCGATTCGTTTTTTAAGATACAAAAAACTGCAGCAACACAGCAACAACACAAAAAGAACACAAATCAGATACAGCGCTTGTTCGCTTGTGTTTCTGCGTAACATTTGTACTATTTTTGCTGACAAATACCTGCGACCTTATCCATACAAATGTGAATTGTCCAGGGTAGGTGTTATTTGATTACTGCAGGTAATGACATAGGTCTCCCTGTCTATCTGCGTATCTGTCTGCCTGTGTGTCTGTCTGTATGTCTGTTTGTCTGTCTGTCTTTCTTTCTGTCTGAAAAACACCATATTTGTCATTGATTTTCAGATAAACTATGCTACCAATGGCTTTTGTCATAGTCCTTATCAAAAAGTTCGTCAAATTTTTAATATAAATAAGCACGAGTTTAGTGAATTCTGATTTCCCTTGTGTCTCCTGTACCTTACTTGAAAAATCGTAATATTTATACCCTTTGGTAGAATAGAACTAAAAAAGTTACATATTGTTACGGGAATTCCATACAAGAACATGCATTCGATTTTAATATCTGAACCTAAATTTACCAACATTGGCTGCCGAGATTAGCCAATTCATTTTTTAAGAGCAAAAACTGCAGCAACACAGAACAAACACAAAAAGAACACAAATCAGATATAGCAGCTGCAAAAGCACTTGTTCGCTTGTGTTTCTGCGTAACATATTTTCCATTTTTTACTGAAATATACCTTGCGACCTTTTCCATACAAATGTGAATTGTCCAAGGTATGCGTTTTTTGGGTACTGCAGGCAATGACAGAGGACTGTCTGTCTTTCTGTCTATCTGTCAGTCTGAAAAACACCATTTTTGGCATTAATGTTTAGATAAACTATGCTACCGATGGCTTTTGTCATAGTCTCTTTCGTAAAGTACGTCACATTTTTATACAAATAAGCAAGAGTTTAGTTTATTCTGATTTCCCTTGTGTCTCCTGTACCTGATTTGAAAAATCGTAAGAGGTAAAAACTGCAGCAACACAAAAAGAACACAAATCCGATACAGCAGCTGGAGAAGCACTTGTTCGCTTGTGTTGTTTTTACTGAAATATACCTGCGAACTTATCCATACAAATGTGAATTGTCCATGGTATGGGTTTTTTGGGTCTGCAGATAATGACATAGGTCTGCCTGTCAGTCGTGTGTCCGTCTGTATCTGCCTGTATGTCTGCTTCTCTGTCTGTCTTTCTGTCTGTCTGAAAAACACCATATTTGTCATTGATTTTCAGGTAAACTATGCTACCAATGGCTTATGTCATAGTCTTTATCAAAAAGTTCGTCAAATGTTTAATATAAATAAGCACGAGTTTAGTGAATTCGGATTTCCCTTGTGTCTCCTGTACCTGACTTGAAAAATCGTAATATTTATACCCTTTGGTAGAATATAACTAAAAAAGTTACATATTGTTACGGGAATTCCATACAAGAACATGCATTCGTTTTTAATATCTGAACCTAAATTTACCAACATTGGCTGCCAAGATTAGCCGATTCGTATTTTAAGAGCCAAAAACTGTAGGAACACAGCACAAACACAAAAGGAACACAAATCAGATACAGCGGCTGCATAAGCACTTGTTCGCTTGTCTTTCTGCATAACATTTGTACCATTATTTACTGAAATATACCTGCGACATTTTCTATACAAATGTGAATTGTCAAGGGTATGGGTTTTTTGGGTACTGCATTTAGTGACAGAGGTCTGTCTGAAAAACACCATATTTGTCATTGATTTTCAGGTTTACTTTGCTACCAATGGCGTTTGTCATAGTCTCTTTCGAAAAGTACTTCAAATTTTTAATTCAAATCAGCTCGACTTTAGGTTATTCTGATTTCCCTTGTGTCTCCTGTACCTGACTTGAAAAATAGTTATATTTATACCCTTTGGTAGAATAGAACTAAAAAGGCATCAAATTGTTACGGGAATTACATACAAGAACATACATTCGATTTTAATATCTGAACCTTAATTTACCAATATTGGCTGCCGAGATTAGCCGATTTTTTTTTTAAGAGGAAAAAACTGCAGCAACACAATCACCAACACAAAAAGAACACAAATCAGAAACAGCAGCTGCATAAGCACTTCTTCGCATGGGTTTCGGCGTAAAATTTGTACCATTTTATACTGAAATATACCTTGCGGCCTTTATGTCTGTCTGTCTGTGTGAAAAACACCATATTTGTCACGGGTTTTCAGGTTAACTTTCCTACCAATGGCGTTTGTCATAGTCTCTTTCGAAAAGTACGCCAAATTTTTAATTCAAATCAGCACGAGTTAAGGTTATTCTGATTTCCCTTGTGTCTCCTGAACCTGACTTGAAAAATAGTTATATTTATACCCTTTGGTAGAATAGAACTAAAAGAGCTTCAAATTGTTACGGGAATTACATACAAGAACATACATTCGATTTTAATATCTGAACCTTAATTTACCAATATTGGCTGCCGAGATTAGCCGATTAATTTTTTAAGAGAAAAAAACTGCAGCAACACATCACCAACACAAAAAGAACACAAATCAGAAACAGCAGCTGCATAAGCACTTGTTCGCTTGGGTTTCTGCGTAACATTTGTACCACTTTATACTGAAATATACCTTGCGACCTTTTCCATACAAATGTAGATTGTCCAAGGTAGGTGTTTTTTTGGGTACTGCAGGCAATGACAGAGGACTGTCTGTCTTTCTGTCTATCTGTCAGTCTGAAAAACACCATAGTTGGCATTAATGTTTAGATAAACTATTCTACCGATGGCTTTTGTCATAGTCTCTTTCGAAAAGTACGTCATATTTTTAATAAAAATAAGCAAGAATTTAGTTTTTTCTGATTTCCGTTGTGTCTCCTGTACCTGACTCTAAAAATCGTTATATTTATACCCTATGGCAGAATAGAATTAAAAAAGTTTCAAATTGTTACGGGAGTTACATACATTCGTTTTTAATATCTGAACCTTAATTTACCAACATTGGCGGCCAAGATTAGCCGATTCGTTTTTTAAGATACAAAAAACTGCAGCAACACAGCAACAACACAAAAAGAACACAAATCAGAAACAGCACTTGTTCGCTTGGGTTTCTGCGTAAAATTTGTACTATTTTTGCTGACAAATACCTGCGACCTTATCCATACAAATGTGAATTGTCCAGGGTAGGTGTTTTTTGGTTACTGCAGGTAATGACATAGGTCTGCCTGTCTATCTGCGTATCTGTCTGCCTGTGTGTCTGTGTGTCTGTCTGTATGTCTGTTTGTCTGTCTGTCTTTCTTTCTGTCTGAAAAACACCATATTTGTCATTGATTTTCAGATAAACTATGCTACCAATGGCTTTTGTCATAGTCCTTATCAAAAAGTTCGTCAAATTTTTAATATAAATAAGCACGAGTTTAGTGAATTCTGATTTCCCTTGTGTCTCCTGTACCTTACTTGAAAAATCGTAATATTTATACCCTTTGGTAGAATAGAACTAAAAAAGTTACATATTGTTACGGGAATTCCATACAAGAACATGCATTCGATTTTAATATCTGAACCTAAATTTACCAACATTGGCTGCCGAGATTAGCCAATTCATTTTTTAAGAGCAAAAACTGCAGCAACACAGAACAAACACAAAAAGAACACAAATCAGATATAGCAGCTGCAAAAGCACTTGTTCGCTTGTGTTTCTGCGTAACATATTTTCCATTTTTTACTGAAATATACCTTGCGACCTTTTCCATACAAATGTGAATTGTCCAAGGTATGCGTTTTTTGGGTACTGCAGGCAATGACAGAGGACTGTCTGTCTTTCTGTCTATCTGTCAGTCTGAAAAACACAATTTTTGGCATTAATGTTTAGATAAACTATGCTACCGATGGCTTTTGTCATAGTCTCTTTCGAAAAGTACGTCACATTTTTATACAAATAAGCAAGAGTTTAGTTTATTCTGATTTCCCTTGTGTCTCCTGTACCTGATTTGAAAAATCGTAAGAGGTAAAAACTGCAGCAACACAAAAAGAACACAAATCAGATACAGCAGCTGGAGAAGCACTTGTTCGCTTGTGTTGTTTTTACTGAAATATACCTGCGAACTTATCCATACAAATGTGAATTGTCCAAGGTATGGGTTTTTTGGGTCTGCAGATAATGACATTAGTCTGCCTGTCAGTCGTGTGTCCGTCTGTATCTGCCTGTATGTCTGCTTGTCTGTCTGTCTTTCTGTCTGTCTGAAAAACACCATATTTGTCATTGATTTTCAGGTAAACTATGCTACCAATGGCTTATGTCATAGTCTTTATCAAAAAGTTCGTCAAATGTTTAATATAAATAAGCACGAGTTTAGTGAATTCGGATTTCCCTTGTGTCTCCTGTACCAGACTTGAAAAATCGTAATATTTATACCCTTTGGTAGAATATAACTAAAAAAGTTACATATTGTTACGGGAATTCCATACAAGAACATGCATTCGTTTTTAATATCTGAACCTAAATTTACCAACATTGGCTGCCAAGATTAGCCGATTCGTATTTTAAGAGCCAAAAACTGTAGGAACACAGCACAAACACAAAAGGAACACAAATCAGATACAGCGGCTGCATAAGCACTTGTTCGCTTGTCTTTCTGCATAACATTTGTACCATTATTTACTGAAATATACCTGCGACATTTTCTATACAAATGTGAATTGTCAAGGGTATGGGTTTTTTGGGTACTGCATTTAGTGACAGAGGTCTGTCTGTCTGTCTGAAAAACACCATATTTGTCATTGATTTTCAGGTTTACTTTGCTACCAATGGCGTTTGTCATAGTCTCTTTCGAAAAGTACTTCAAATTTTTAATTCAAATCAGCTCGACTTTAGGTTATTCTGATTTCCCTTGTGTCTCCTGTACCTGACTTGAAAAATAGTTATATTTATACCCTGTGGTAGAATAGAACTAAAAAGGCATCAAATTGTTACGGGAATTACATACAAGAACATACATTCGATTTTAATATCTGAACCTTAATTTACCAATATTGGCTGCCGAGATTAGCCGATTTTTTTTTTAAGAGGAAAAAACTGCAGCAACAAAATCACCAACACAAAAAGAACACAAATCAGAAACAGCAGCTGCATAAGCACTTCTTCGCATGGGTTTCGGCGTAAAATTTGTACCATTTTATACTGAAATATACCTTGCGGCCTTTATGTCTGTCTGTCTGTGTGAAAAACACCATATTTGTCACGGGTTTTCAGGTTAACTTTCCTACCAATGGCGTTTGTCATAGTCTCTTTCGAAAAGTACGCCAAATTTTTAATTCAAATCAGCACGAGTTTAGGTTATTCTGATTTCCCTTGTGTCTCCTGTACCTGACTTGAAAAATAGTTATATTTATACCCTTTGGTAGAATAGAACTAAAAGAGCTTCAAATTGTTACGGGAATTACATACAAGAACATACATTCGATTTTAATATCTGAACCTTAATTTACCAATATTGGCTGCCGAGATTAGCCGATTAATTTTTTAAGAGAAAAAAACTGCAGCAACACATCACCAACACAAAAAGAACACAAATCAGAAACAGCAGCTGCATAAGCACTTGTTCGCTTGGGTTTCTGCGTAACATTTGTACCACTTTATACTGAAATATACCTTGCGACCTTTTCCATACAAATGTGAATTGTCCAAGGTATTTGTTTTTCTGTACTGCTGTTAATGAAAGAGGTTTGTCTGTCTGCCTGAGTGTCTGTCTGTCAGTTTGTCTGTCTGAAAAACACCATATTTGTCATTGATTTTCAGGTAAACTATGCTACCAATGGCTTTTGTCATAGTCTTTATCAAAAAGTTCATACAATTTTTAATTCAAATAAAAAAGAGTTTAGTTTTTTCGGATTTCCCTTGTGTCTCCTGTACCTGACATGATAAATTCTTATATTTATACCCTTTGGTAGAATAGATCTAAAAAAGATTGAAATTGTTACTGGAGTTACACACAAGAACATACATTCGCTATTCATATCTCAACCTTAATTAACCAATATTGGCTGCCGAGATTAGCCGATTAATTTTTAAGAGAAAAAAACAGCAGCAACACATCACCAACACAAAAAGAACACAAATCAGAAACAGCAGCTGCATAAGCACTTGTTCGCTTGGGTTTCTGCGTAAAATTTGTACCATTTTATACTGAAATATACCTTGCGACCTTTTTCATACAAATGTGAATTGTCCAAGGTATGGGTTTTTTGGGTAATGCTGTTAATGAAAGAGGTTTGTCTTCCTGTGTGTCTGTCTGCCTCAGTGTCTGTCTGTCAGTTTGTCTTTCTGTCTGAAAAACATCATATTTGGCATTGATTTTCAGGTAACCTATGCTACCAATGGCTCATGTCATAGTCTTTATAAAAAAGTGAGTCAAATTTTGAATACAAATAAGCAAGAGTTTAGTTTTTTCTGATTTCCCTTATGTCTCCTCTAACTGACTTGAAAAATCGTTATATTTGTACCCTATGGTAGAATAGAACTAAAAAAGTTTCAAATTGTTACGGGAATTACATACAAGAACATACATTCGATTTTAATATCTGAACCTTAATTTACCAATATTGTGTGTCGAGATTAGCCGATTCATTTTTAAAGAGCAAAAGAGAGAAAAAAAACTGCAGCAACACATCACCAACACAAAAATAGTCTCTTTCGAAAAGTACTCCAAATTTTTAATTCAAATCAGCACGAGTTTAGGTTATTCTGATTTCCTTTGTGTCTCCTGTACCTGACTTGAAAATAGTTATTTATATACCCTTTGGTAGAATAGAGCTAAAAAAGTTTCAAATTGTTACTGGAGTTACACACAAGAACATACATTCGTTATTCATATCTCAACCTTAATTAACCAATATTGGCTGCCGAGATTAGCCGATTAATTTTTAAGAGGAAAAAACTACAGCAACACATCACCAACACAAAAAGAACTCAAATCAGAAACAGCAGCTGCATAAGCACTTGTTCGCTGGGGTTTCTGCGTAAAATTTGTACCATTTTATACTGAAATATACCTTGCGACCTTTTCCATACAAATGTGAATTGTCCAAGGTATGGGGTTGTTGGGTACTGCAGGTAATGACAGCGGTCTGTCTGTCAATAAGTCTGTGTGTCTGTCTGTCAGTTTGTCTGTCTGTCTTTCTGTCTGAAAAACACCATATTTGGCATTGATTTTCAGGTAAACTATGCTACCAATGGCTTATGTCATAGTCTTTATCAAAAAGTTCGTCAAATTTTGAATACAAATAAGCAAGAGTTTAGTTTTTTCTGATTTCCCTTGTGTCTCCTCTAACTGACTTAAAAAATCGTTATATTTGTACCCTATGGTGGAATAGAACTAAAAAAGTTTCAAATTGTTACGGAAATTACATACAAGAACATACATTCATTTTTAATATCTGAACCTAAATTTACAAATATTGTGTGCCGAGATTAGCCGATTCATTTTTTAAGAGCAAAAGAGAGCAAAAAACTGCAGCAACACATCACCAACACAACAAGAAAACAAATCAGATACAGCAGCTGCAGAACATATGCCTGCGACCTTATCCATAGTATGGGTTTTTTGGGTACTGCAGGAAATAACAGAGGTCTGTCTGTCAGTCTGTCTGTGTGTCAGTTTGTCTGCCTGTATGTCTGTCTGTCTTTCTGTCTGTGTGAAAAACACCATATTTGTCACTGGTTTTCAGGTTAACTTTGCTACCAATGGCGTTTGTCATAGTCTCTTTCGAAAAGTACGCCAAATTTTTAATTCAAATCAGCACGAGTTTAGTTTTTTCTGATTTCCCTTGTGTCTCCTCTAACTGACTTAAAAAATCGTTATATTTGTACCCTATGGTAGAATAGAACTAAAAAAGTTTCAAATTGTTACGGCAATTACATACAAGAACATACATTCGTTTTTAATATCTGAACCTAAATTTACCAATATTGTGTGCCGAGATTAGCCGATTAATTTTTTAAGAGCAAAAGAGAGAAAAAAACTGCAGCAACACATCACCAACACAAAAAGAAAACTTATCAGCTACAGCAGCTGCAGAACATATGCCTGCGACCTTATCCATACACTTGTGAATTGTCCAAGGTATGGGTTTTTTGGGTACTGCAGGAAATAACAGAGGTCTGTCTGTCAGTCTGTCTGTGTGTCAGTTTGTCTGCCTGTATGTCTGTCTGTCTTTCTGTCTGTGTGAAAAACACCATATTTGTCACTGGTTTTCAGGTTAACTTTGCTACCAATGGCGTTTGTCATAGTCTCTTTCGAAAAGTACGCCAAATTTTTAATTCAAATCAGCACGAGTTAAGGTTATTCTGATTTCCCTTGTGTCTCCTGAACCTGACTTGAAAAATAGTTATATTTATACCCTTTGGTAGAATAGAACTAAAAGAGCTTCAAATTGTTACGGGAATTACATACAAGAACATACATTCGATTTTAATATCTGAACCTTAATTTACCAATATTGGCTGCCGAGATTAGCCGATTAATTTTTTAAGAGGAAAAAACTGCAGCAACACATCACCAACACAAAAAGAACACAAATCAGAAACAGCAGCTGCATAAGCACTTGTTCGCTTGGGTTTCTGCGTAAAATTTGTACCATTTTATACTGAAATATACCTTGCGACCTTTTCCATACAAATGTGAATTGTCCAAGGTATGGGTTTTTTGGGTACTGCTATTAATGAAACAGGTTTGTCTGTCTGTGTGTCTGTCTGCCTGAGTGTCTGTCTGTCTTTCTGTCTGAAAAACACCATATTTGTCATTGATTTTCATGTAAACTATGCTACCAATGGCTTTTGTCATAGTCTTTATCAAAAAGTTCATACAATTTTTAATTCAAATAAGCAAGAGTTTAGTTTATTCTGATTTCCCTTGTGTCTCCTGTACCTGACATGATAAATTCTTTAATTTATACCCTATGGTAGAATAGAGCTAAAAAAGTTTCAAATTAATACTGGAGTTACACACAAGAACATACATTCGTTATTCATATCTCAACCCTAATTAACCAATATTGGCTGCCGAGATAAGCCGATTAATTTTTTAAGAGGAAAAAACTACAGAAACACATCACAAAAAGAACACAAATCAGATACAGCAGCTGCAGAAGCACTTGTTCGCTTGTGTTGTTTTTACTGAAATATGCCTGCGACCTTTTCCATACAAATGTGAATTGTCCAAGGTATGATGCAGATAATGACATAGGTCTGCCTGTCGGTCGTGTGTCTGTCTGTCTATGTCTTTCTGTATGTCTGCTTGTTTGTCTGTCTTTCTGTCTGTCTGTCTGAAAAACACCATAGTTGTCATTGATTTTCAGGTAAACTATGCTACCAATGGCTTTTGTCATAGTCTTTATCAAAAAGTTCGTCAAATGTTTAATATAAATAAGCACGAGTTTAGTGAATTCTGATTTCCATTGTGTCTCCTGTACCTGGCTTGAAAAATAGTTATATTGATACCCTTCGGTAGAATAGAACTAAAAAAGTTTCAAATTGTTACGGGAATTACATACAAGAACATACATTCGATTTTAATATCTGAACCTAAATTTACCAATATTGGCTGCCGTGATTAGCCGATTCATTTTTTAAGAGCAAACAACTGCAGCAACACATCACTAACACAAAAAGAACACAAATCAGAAACAGCAGCTGCAGAAGCACTTGTTCGCTTGGGTTTCTGCGTAACATTTGTACCATTTTATACTGAAATATACCTTGCGACCTTTTCCATACAAATGTGAATTGTCCGAGGCATGGGTTTTTTGGGTACTGCGGTTAATGAAAGAGGTTTGTCTGGCTGTGTGTCTGTCTGTCAGTTTGTCTGTCTGTCTTTCTGTCTGAAAAACACAAGTTTTGTCATTGATTTTCACGAAAACTTTGCTACCATGGCTTTTGTCATAGTCTTTATCAAAAAGTTCATCAAATTTTTAATTAAAATAAGCAAGAGTTGGGTCTCCTGTACCTGACATGATAAATTCTTATATTTTTACCCTATGGTAGAATAGAGCTAAAAAAGTTTCAAATTGTTACTGGAGTTACACACAAGAACATACATTCGTTATTCATATCTGAACCTTAATTTACCAACATTATTTATTTGTTTATTAAACTTTCATCCTAGTGCTACAAGCTAAAGCTTATTAACTAGTCACTAATACATATATATAGTGATATATCCATATTCCACTTATACTAAGCAGCCACATATATCATACATACAATACTGTAAACACATCACCCATCATCCCCAAACTTTGGCGACAACAACGACAATGGTCAATCTGCCTAAAACGTAAACAGTCGTTCAAGCATCCGGCATAGACATAAACAAATTCCAAAGATCACGCCACTATCGTTGTTCCCACCAAATACGCTCCCACACAACAAATGCAGACGTTGCACAAACTTCGGCTGACGCAATGTCAAATCATGAAGAGTAAGATCAAAAAGAGAATTGATCTAAGAGAATTTAGAAGCTCATGCAAAAAGCCCAAAAAGCTCAAAGCCGAGGTTTCTTCAACGCCCACGCATCAACAGCCAATTGAGTTCGATTTGATACGCAACCGATTAAGGTCGTAACGTGCAGCTGTATAAGATTATATTATTAACTTCAGTCTGTCTAAGAATTACTCCAAATATTGTAAAGTGTTTAAATAAAGATAAAATTATATTTTTTTAATAAATCTTTTAAACCAAAACTCAATTGGCGCAGCCGGTAGGATTACTAAAAAAAGTTTTAAACAGTTCGTGAAAAATAAATCAAATGATAACCACTAAAGTATCAACTTTTGAATTTATTGAAAATCCGACCATCTAATTAAAACAAATAAAGTGATCCGCATAAGAACCAACGTGATCGTGAATAGTGACAATGGAATAAAAATAACAAATTATATGACGTTTCAATATTGTGCAACCATATTCATCACGACTAAAAAGTTCACTTAGTAATAAAATCACGAAAGAGGATTTTATTTAAAGACAAAACATTCAAACAGTGAACAACTTTAAAACACAATAACAAAAAACACAACAAAAGATGACCCTTGAATTGTCAGAGCAGCACTTAAGCCAGGCGCTGTCGCAGCTTAGACAAGTGCCTGCGTTCGACGGAGCAAATGAGATGCTGAGCGGATTCATAAGAAGAGTGGACTTTATTCTACAACTCTACCCGACACGAGACGTTCGCCAACACAGCGTGATGTTTGGCGCCATAGAAATGCAGCTGTTTGGAGAAGCCCAACGTGCATCACAAATTGCACAAGCAAACACCTGGAATGAATTACGGAATATACTCATCGAGGAATTCAAAATTCAAACACCATACGAAGAACTCTTAAGACGTTTGTATAACACCAGTTATAATGGAAATCTACGTAAGTTTGTAGAAGACCTAGAGTCTAAATCATTCATTATAACAAATAAGCTAGCTTTAGAGAATATTCCTAACAATACATTGATCTATACAAATGCCATGCAGAACACTGTAAAAGATGTAATAAACAGGAAACTTCCTGATAGGCTCTATATGACCTTAGCCAGATATGATATAACAACAGTTTCAAAATTAAAACAAATAGCTCAGAGAGAGGGATTATATGAAAATAACGTGGTAGACAAACCAAAATTTAATAACAACCAAAATCAAAATTCAAATAACCGCAGGAATGGAGGAAATAATTACCAACAAAATCAAAATTTGCAAGTGACAAGTTATAATAATTCAAAACAAAATCAACAAGATCAAAACTCGCAAGTGCCAAAACAACCTCAAAGTAACATAGAACATCAGCAGGCTCAACAAGAATTTAAATATAAATTGAATCAAGGTAGATACCAAAATCCCATAAATTACCAGCAGAACCAGGCATCTACAAGTGGAACTAACCCACCGATGAAAAGACAGCGTGATAGTACCAGTACTCAAATGAGAATGGATACATCCGAAAATTTTCATCTAGAAGCCTCGGATCAGGAACAGGAAGAAACGGAGGATTAAACCCATTTATAAAGTTAGTTATGAACAATGAAGATTTAAAAGTAGTAATAGACACAGGTTCTTCAATCAATTTGATGAAGAAAAATTTTTGGAATTTTAAAAAACGTATAGAATCTTTAAAAGTTCATACCATCAATGGAATAGTAGAATTAAAAGAAAGCATATCAGTAGCACCCAGCAAAATCTGTCCGTTTCACCAAAAATTCTACTTACACAATTTCTCAGACAACTATGATGTGTTGTTAGGTAGATGCTTCTTAGCCGCATGCAAATCGAAAATCGATTATGCAAAAGAAACAGTCACTTTAGGTGAATACACTTTTTCCTTTAGATATAATAATGATTATCACGAAGAAGACAATACTGCACCTGAGTGCCTTGATCCGCCCTCAACTTCAGACTTTCCTTATAATTTCGCTATTAATGACGAATTAAGAGAAACGAATGAATTTAGATTAGATCATCTAAATTCAGAAGAAAAAGAAGAGTTAAAACAGGTTTTATTTGCGTTTAAAGACCTTCAGTACAAAGAAAGTGAAAATTTGACATTTACAAGTACAATCAGGCATTCAATAAAAACCAAACATGAAGATGCCATCTTCAGAAAACCGTATAAATATCCCCAATCATACGACTTAGAAGTAAATAGGCAGATCAGTGAAATGATGCAACAAGGGATTATTCGCAAGTCGAAATCGCCCTATTGCTCACCCATCTGGATTGTTCCTAAAAAAAGGACGCTTCAGGTAAAGAAAAATTCAGGATAGTCATAGACTACCGAAACCTCAACGAGATTACCGTTGACGATAAATTTCCCATCCCAATCATGGATGAAATACTAGACAAACTAGGAAGGTGTCAGTATTTCACCACGATTGACCTTGCTAAGGGTTTCCATCAAATTCAAATGGACCCTAGCTCAATACCTAAAACAGCGTTTTCAACTAAACATGGTCATTACGAATACACACGTATGCCATTTGGTTTAAAAAATGCCCCAGCAACATTTCAACGTTGCATGAACAATCTTTTGGAAGATTTAATTTACAAAAATTGTTTAGTTTATTTAGATGACATAATTGTCTATTCCACTTCATTGGAAGAACACATTTTGTCTCTAAAAAAGGTATTCACAAAACTCAGAGAAGCCAATTTAAAATTACAATTGGACAAATGTGAGTTCATGAAGAAAGAAACAGACTTCCTCGGACATGTAGTCACAACCCAAGGCATTAAGCCAAATCCTAACAAAATAACTGCTATAATGAAATTCCCAATACCAAAAACACCTAAACAAGTTAAATCATTCCTAGGACTGTGTGGTTTTTATAGGAAATTTATACCCAATTTTGCAAAAATAGTAAAACCTATGACTCTAAGACTTAAAAAAGGAGCAACTATAAACATACAAGACCAAGATTACATCTCAGCGTTCGAGAAATTAAAAGTACTCATAACTTCAGATCCAATACTCATCTACCCCAACTTCGAGAAAAAATTCTCACTAACCACTGACGCAAGCAACTTTGCTATAGGCGCTGTTCTGTCACAGGATCACAAACCCATTTGTTATGCCAGTAGAACTCTAAACGACCACGAAGTTAACTACTCAGCAATAGAAAAGGAACTATATGCTATTGCTTGGGCCACTAAACATTTCAGGTCTTACCTCTTCGGTAGACAATTTGAAATTCTCAGTGACCATAAACCACTTGTTTGGTTGAGTAATATCAAAGAACCAAACATGAAGTTGCAAAGATGGAAAATTAGGCTAAATGAGTTTGATTATCACATCAAGTATTTGCCAGGTAAAGAAAATTATGTAGCGGACGCCTTATCAAGAATCAAAATGGAAGAAGTTTTGTTAGGAGAAAGCTCTAACAGCGCAAGAGCAACAATACATAGCGCCCAAGAAGACAATCAAAGTTATATTCAAATAACAGAAAGGCCCCTTAATTATTACAACAGGCAGATAGAACTAATAAAAGGAAATGAAAACAAAGCTGAAACAACCCACTATTTCCACAAAACTAATATCAAAATAACTTACAAAGACATGTCAAACACTCACGCAAAAGAAATAATAAAAGAATACTTATCACAAAAAAGAGTGTAATTTACTTTCACAACACAACAGACGTTTCAACATTCCAAAAAGCCTCTTTGGAAATAATAAATCCAGATAATTTAACAAAAGTCATGAAATCAAGTAAAAAATTAATAGATTTACAAACATATGCAGAATTCAAAGAAATAATACTAAAGAAACATAAAGATTTATTAAACCCAGGTATAAGGAAAACCATAAATTGGTTTAAAGAAAAATATTATTTTCCGGACCACCAAAATTTAATTCAAAATTAATTCCCAGCACTAATAGAAGTAAAAAGTAGAGACTGGTTAGAAGCCAAACGAGCTATTACTAAAATATTCAATGAAATGGGAAAACCCATAGAAATCAAGGCAGACAAAGATTCAGCTTTCATTTGTATTGCATTACAGACATGGTTAAAATCTGAAAATTAACATTACAACAAGCAAAACAGGCATTTCAGATATAGAAAGATTTCACAAAACAGTTAACGAAAAATTAAGAATCATCAATAGCGAGACAGATATTGAAAACAAAATAACCAAATTCGAAACAATTCTATACACATACAATCATAAAACAAAACACAAAACGACAAATAGAACACCAGCAGATATATTCATATATGCAGGAACACCCGAATATAATACACAAGCAAATAAAGTAAATCAAATAAACAACTTAAACAAAAAACGTAATAACTACGAAATAGACACGAAGTTTAGAAGTTAAGACCACTTGATGATAAACATTTCGAAGAAACCAATAGAGGAAGAAAAGTAACACATTATAAAGCAAAATTCAAAAAGAAAATTAATTCTAGTAAATATAATAATAATTCCAGATCAACAAACGAAAGCGACCAGGAACGATAATCACCAATATAAAATAAAGCAGATTATAATAACACTAATAATATTTATCATTCACTATACAAAAGGACAGAGTATAGAAATAAATCCAATTCAAGCACCAAACGGTTACCTTATTTTTAAAACAGGTACTATAGATATTCCTTCAGATTACGAATATCATTATCTAACAGTTAATATAACTAAAACAGAACTAACATATAACAAACTAATTCAGCAAGCGGAAGAATTTAAAAATACAATTCAAATTCAATATTTAACAGAAAAACTAGACAGAGAAATAAACGGTATAAGAATAGTTAAACGCAGTAAAAGAGGTTTAGTAAACATTGTCGGAACAGCTTATAAATACCTTTTCGGAACATTAGATCAAGATGACAAAGAAGAATTAGAAGAAAAAATAATTAAATTATCAGAAAATAGTGTCCAATTTAATGAACTAAATGATATAATAAATACAATAAACAAAGGTTTTAAAACTATGAATGAATTGAATCAAGAAAAAGATAGAAGTAAGAAATTAGATATTCTTATATTTAATTTACAGCACTTTACTGAATATATAGAGGACATAGAATTAGGCATGCAACTTACTAGACTAGGCATATTTAATCCAAAACTATTAAAACATAACTACTTGTTACACGTTAACGCTGAAAAACTATTAAAAACAAAAACTTCCACTTGGTTAAAATCCGACACAAGTGAAATATTAATTATTTCCCACATTCCTCGTGAAATTATAAAGACACCTATTTTTCAAATAATCCCTTATCCCGATGAAAACAAAAATATTTTAACGGAAATTATAGATCAAAAATATTACATAAAAAATCAAAAAGCATTTGACAAAGATACTATGAAATTAATTACCAACGAATGTATAACAGGAATTTTAAATCAAATAACAACAGATTGTAAATATACCACAACACTTAGAAATTTTCAAACTAATTATATAGAACCAAATATTGTAATTACATGGAATTTACCCAAAACAACACTTAATCAAAACTGTATGAACAAGGAAATTGTAATTGAAGGAAATAGTATTATAAAAATTTATAACTGTTCACTACAATTAAACGAAATATCAATTATAAATTCTATGCTAGACTACACTCAAAATATTTATGTGAGCAACAATATAACTACATTAAAGCCATTATCATATATTCAAACAAAAAAGATCATAGAAGAACATACCAAATATTATAACGAATTTCAAATAATTTTTAATTACCATAATTGGCTTAATATTGTACTTAATTTATAAGTTTAAAAGTTTGCCACATAAATTAATCATTAAATATAAGAAACCTAAAATACAAGAGACACCCATAGAACCAATCGATATAACAGGCGAACTTAAAGAAAACCCCATATTGTATCCAAAAATAGCCACCTGAGGACAGGCAAAGTTCTAAAGGTTGGGGGAGTGATATATCCATATTCCACTTATACTAAGCAGCCACATATATTATACATACAGTACTGTAAACACATCACCCATCATCCCCAAACTTTGGCGACAACAACGACAATGGTCAATCTGCCTAAAACGTAAACAGTCGTTCAAGCATCCGGCATAGACATAAACAAATTCCAAAGATCACGCCACTATCGGCGCTACTTATAGATTTTAGAGCATGAGGAAGTTGATTTCAGATGCGAACAGCATGAATGAAGAAGTGTCTTTCAAAATTAAGAGTCTTGTGTCTTATGCATACAATATTGTTTGTATGCAGGCTCTTTCGTAAACAGTATTTTGTGCAAAAAAATGGTTGTTCTGAAATTCATCCAATCTTTAAAATGCATGGCAGCCAATTGGAATGCATAGCGTGAAACGTGATCGCTCCGCCTCAGACCAAAAACATATCACGCTATGTTATTGTAGCAGACATTAGTTTTATTTCTTACTATCGACATCACAGTTAGCAAACACTTCTACCCCAAACAAGAGAGTAGGCATCAGACATGTCTTTGCAAATAAAAGTCGTATGTTTTTTGGTAAAAAATGTTGAGTCGAAGACAATGTTCTCAATAGTCCGTAAGTTGTACCGACAGCTTTAATTATATGATTGTTCCACGTAAGGGTTTGATTAAATGTAAATCCCAGGTTATTTGTCTGTTCAGTGTAGCTAATCGGGATGTCATTTGTCGTTAGGAATTCTAGCTGAGTATGTATGATGTTATTGTTCCTTTTATATATAACTAGACATTTAGATTTGGCTAGATTGAGACCAAGTCCATTATTTTTTGCCCAAATATTTATTTTACTCAACTCTCGGTTGCATACGTCTATACATTCATTAATATCACATAGCGGACGACTGACATATAATTGGACGTCATCAGCATACATATGGACATTACACTCAGACACAACGTCAGGTAGGTCATTGACATAAATTGTAAACAATAACGGCCCAAGGACTGATCCTTGTAGAACACCACGCTTTATAAGAACAGGGGACGAACATTTATTTGACGAAACCACGGATTGGTATCTATTAACAAGGTATGATGACAAAAACTGGACTGCTGTATTTGAGAAATTATATAGATTGCGAAGCTTAGTGCATGGCATGTTGTGGTCAACTGTGTCAAATGCTTTACTATAATCAAGTAGTGTCAAAAACGTTACATAATTACTATCCATCTGCTGTCGAATGTCTTTTTATGCTAATAATAGTTGTAGTACAGCTTCTAGTTTTTCTACAGCCGGATTGCTTTCACTTAGAAGTTTGTTGTCATGCAAATAATTTTTAATTTCTGCTGCCATTAAATTTTCAAATGCTTTAGACAAGTATGGTAAAATAGATATGGTAAAATAGATAGATGAATACAGACCACCGAATGGAATGATTTTAGCTTCTTTCCATTTATCAGGGAAAGAAGATGAAGTAAGAGCTGTATTAATAATATGTGTAATAAGAAATATAATATTTGGAAGCAGATTGTTTAGAAATTTAGGGCTTAGGTCATTGATACCAATAGCATTTGACTTAATCGTAGAAATACACTCAAGAACGTCACAAGGACTGACACAAACAAAATTAAAACTATTATCACAGTTTCTATAAAGTAAGATATTAAGATTACGATATCGAAAAAAAATGAGAAGTTTGTATCGAGCAGGCAGTACAGTAACTTAAATTGAAATATAAAGTCTCTAGCTTTTATGACTTTCAAGTTATGCCCGAAAAACACTTGACTGGAATCGAAATTTATCGATAACTTTTGAACAGGACGAGATATCGAAAAATGATAAACTTGTGTCGTCCCGCCACTACGAGCACTTTTATTTCAAATATGAAGTCTCTAGCTTTTGTAGTCTCTGAGAAACACGCGTTCATACAGACGGACAGACGGTCAAATGGACAGACGGACGGACGAACATGGCTATATCGACTCGGCTATTGATACTGATCAAGAATATATATACTTTATGGGGTCGAAGATGCTTCCTTATGCCTGTTACATACTTTTGCACAAAACCATTATACCCCATTCAAATAAAAATGAAATAAAATAAAATAAAACAAGTAAGAGTGCTCTAGTCGAGAGTGCCCGACTAGGAGATACCCTGATCCAAGGTCTTACATTCATACATATACATACCAAAGCTGCTTGCTACGCGCGTCATACATTTGCTTTGATTCTTCTTCTTCCTTTGGCTTTAAATTATGGTACATTGAATCGTTTATAACTTCTTTGTTTATAGTCTGATCAAAATAAAATTTGTAGGACACAAAGATGGCATATAAATGTGCAACTATGTAAAATCCGAAGGTCATACCTTAAAAATTACGTATTTTTCAATTTCTGTGAGATTGGGGAGGGGTATCCAAAAAATGAAATGTATTTTACCTTTGTATGCTATAGGATACATATATGTACCAAATTTGGTGTCTCTACATCTTATAACTTTTAAGCTATACCTTAAAAACACTGTTCTGGAATCTTAATTTATCGATAACTTTTGAAAGGATTGAGATATAGAAAAAAAATGATGAGTTTGTATCAAACCGGCAGTACAGTAACTTAAACTTGAATATAAAGTCGCTAGCTTTTATAACTTTCAAGTTATACCTGAAAAACACTTGGCTGGAATCGAAATTTATCGATAACTTTTGAACGGGACGAGATGTCGAAAAAAAATGATAAACTGGTCTTGTCCCGGCACCACGAGAACTTATATTTCAAATATGAAGTCTCTAGCTTTTGTAGTCTCTGAGAAACGTGCGTTCATACAGACGGACAGGGCTAAATCGACTCGGCTATTGATAGTGATCAAGAATATATATACTTTATGGGGTCGGAGATGTTTCCTTATGCCTGTTACATACTTTTGCACAAAACCATAATACCCCTTTTTCCCATTTTTAATGGGATCAGGGTATAAAAAAGGATTACGGCTAATTTAAGAAATACACCAACGATTTTTTAACAGCAATTACATCAGAGTCAAACGAGTAGAGATGGTAAAACTTATTGTAATTAAGGCACAAGGTTTGGAAGGCTTCATGTTGAGCGTAATTTGTTAGGCAGACAGGTAGATGGAGAGGTATATAAATTATAGTTGGGCGGGACGGAACTGAAATAGAAATGAGGCTAAGAAGAGTACTGGAATCTATCTCCCCAGGCAGGAGTTTATGCAGCATAATGACACCATGGCAAGTTCTACGATTTTTTAATGATGGTAGGTTAATCAAGCGAAGTCTACACTCATAAGAGAGCAAAAATTAGAAACTGCTTCTGAACTGATTCAATCAGATCCTGGAATTTTTTATACTGTGGAGACCAAACACAGGATGCATATTCAAGAATAGGTCTGACCAGCGAGATGTATAGTAGTTTGGTGATATACGGGTCACAGAATTCCTTAGACCATTTCTTTATTGATCCAAAGACACCTGAAGCTTTGTTAGAAATTACCGTTATGTGACAACTAAAGCATAGATTCGGAGCAAAGAGGATGACAAAGTCATCCACCTTGCTTAACCGTTTTAAGGGAATATTGTCAATAGTGTACTCAAACAAGTACAGTTTTCTACGGTGAAATGTCATAAAATTATATTTCGAGATGTTAAGTGGTAGACGATTTAGCAAACACCAATTGTTTAGGAAATTTAAATCCTGTTGGAGCAAACTTGAACTCAGTGGGTCTTTAAAGGATAGACAGAGTTTGAGATCATCTGCATACATTAGTGCATGGTGTGTGACAAGGCGAGAGGAAGATCATTTATGAACAAAATAAAAAGTAACGGCCGCAGATGGCTACCTTGTGGGACACCAGACGTTACCTTAATAGGTTTCGAAAGCAAAGTGTTAAAGCGCACACGCTGGTACCGATTATGAAGATAAGAGGTAATCCACAGAAGAAGTTTGTTTGGGAAGCCCAAATGACACAACTTGAAAAGAAGAAGATCGTGGTTAACTGAATCGAAAGCCTTACTAAAATCCAGTAAAAACCCAGTGTTAATTTAGGTTGAGAACTCCAAAATGAGCGCCTTTTGACAAATCCATGCGATGACTTAGAAATCAGAGGGAGACAAAATGCTGCAGTTGAGAACAAACTATTTTTTCAAATAACATAGGAATTGCAGATTAGTTAGAAATGCCTCGATAATTTGATATGTCAGCCTAAGCCCCTTTTTTATGAATGGGGCTAATATAGGACTCCTTCCACACTTGAGGGAAAACGCCAAGCTCGAGAGAACGGTTGAAAATAAATAAATAACAGAGACAAACATAGCGAGTCAGCACATAGTTTAAGGACAGCACTAGGAACTTTATCCGGACCTACGGAAAAAGCATATTTAGAAGTTTTTAGATATGTTAAAAGGCAGTTATAATCAATGAAAGGTGGAACGATACCATTATAATGACCTAAAGAGAAAGGATAAGTCCCAGATGAGTTGGAAGATGAGGAGTAGCAGAGTTGTTAAAAGGATGCAAATAGATTTGAAATATCACTATTATTATCATAAGACACATTATTAAAATAAAGAGATGAAGGAAACTGAGAAGAACTACGTTTAGAGTTAACAAACTTGTAAAACTGCCTTGGGTCACGTTGAAAATTGAGCTTGCATTTGGACAAATAATTATTATAGCAAGATGAATTAAAAAGGACAAATTTAAAACGCGCGATGGAATACCATTTTTTACAAATGTGAAGTGTCCAAGGTATGGGTTTTTTGGGTACTGCAGGTAATGACATAGGTCTGCCTGTGTGTCTGTCTGTATGTCTGTCTGTCTGAAAAACACCATACATGTCATAGATTTTCAGGTAAACTATGCTACCAATTGCTTTTGTCATAGTCTCTTTCGAAAAGTTCGTCATATTTTTAATACAAATAAGCAAGAATTTAGTTTTTTCTGATTTCCGATGTGTCTCCTGTACCTGACTCTAAAAATCGTTATATTTATACCCTATGGTAGAATAGAACTAAAAAAGTTTTAAATTGTTACGGGAGTTACATACAAAAACATACATTCGTTTTTAATATCTGAACCTTAATTTACCAACATTGGCGGCCAAGATTAGCCGATTCGTTTTTTAAGATCAAAAAACTGCAGCAACACAGCAACAACACAAAAAGAACACAAATCAGATACAGCGGCTGCTTAAGCACTTATTCGCTTGTGTTTATGCGTAACATTTGTACCATTTTTTACTGACATATGCGACCTGCGACCTTTTCCATACAAATGTGAATTGTCCAAGGTATGGGTATTTTGGGTACTGCTGTTGAAAGAGGTTTGTCTGTCTGTGTGTCTGTCTGCCTGAGTGTCTGTCTTTCAGTTTGTCTTTCTGTCTGTCTGTCTGAAAAACACCATAGTTGTCATTGATTTTCAGGTAAACTATGCTACCAATGGCTTTTGTCATAGTCTTTATCAAAAAGTTCGTCAAATGTTTAATATAAATAAGCAAGAGTTTAGTGAATTCTGATTTCCATTGTGTCTCCTGTACCTGGCTTGAAAAATAGTTATATTTATACCCTTCGGTAGAAAATAACTAAAAAAACTTTCAAATTGTTACGGGAATTACATACAAGAACATACATTCGATTCTTATATCTGAACCTAAATTTACCAATATTGGCTGCCGTGATTAGCCGATTCATTTTTTAAAATCAAACAACTGCAGCAACACATCACTAACACAAAAAGAACACTAATCAGAAACAGCAGCTGCATAAGCACTTGTTCGCTTGGGCTTCTGCGTACAATTTGTACCATTTTATACTGAAATATACCTTGCGACCTTTTCCATACAAATGTGAATTGTATGGGTTTTTTGGGTACTGCGGTTAATGAAAGAGGTTTGTCTGGCTGTGTGTCTGTCTGTCAGTTTGTCTGTCTGTCTTTCTGTCTGAAAAACACAAGTTTTGTCATTGGTTTTCACGAAAACTTTGCTACCATGGCTTTTGTCATAGTCTTTATTAAAAAGTTCATCAAATTTTTAATTTAAATAAGCAAGAGTTGTGTCTCCTGTACCTGACATGATAAATTCTTATATTTTTACCCTATGGTAGAATAGAGCTAAAAAAGTTTAAAATTGTTACTGGAGTTACACACAAGAACATGCATTCGTTATTCATATCTGAACCTTAATTTACCAACATTATTTATTTGTTTATTAAACTTTCATCCTAGTGCTACAAGCTAAAGCTTATTAACTAGTCACTAATACATATATATATATTTTAATTGTAGTCATTCAAATATTTAATTAATTATAATTTAGATTTCTTATTTTTATGTCAATTACATGTTACTTTATGTTTTTAAGTTTGGTTTTTATATTTAAGTTATTTTCCTGCAAGTGTGCTTTAAGTTTAATTTTGAATTGCGTGGCGCTACTTATAGATTTTAGAGCATGAGAAAGTTGATTTCAGATGCGAACAGTATGAATGAAGAAGTGTCTTTCAAAATTAAGAGTCTTGTGTCTTATGCATACAATATTGTTTGTATGCAGGCTCTTTCGTAAACAGTATTTTGTGCAAAAAAATGGTTGTTCTGAAATTCATCCAATCTTTAAAATGCATGGCAGCCAATTGGAATGCATAGCGTGAAACGTGATCGCTCCGCCTCAGACCAAAAACATATCGCGCTATGTTATTGTAGCAGACATTAGTTTTATTTCTTACTATCGACATCACAGTTAGCAAACACTTCTACCCCAAACAAGAGAGTAGGCATCAGACATGTCTTTGCAAATAAAAGTCGTATGTTTTTTGGTAAAAAATGTTGAGTCGAAGACAATTTTCTCAATAGTCCGTAAGTTGTACCGACAGCTTTAATTATATGATTGTTCACGTAAGGGTTTGATTAAATGTAAATCCCAGGTTATTTGTCTGTTCAGTGTAGCTAATCGGGATGTCATTTGTCGTTAGGAATTCTAGCTGAGTATGTATGATGTTATTGTTCCTTTTATATATAACTAGACATTTAGATTTGGCTAGATTGAGACCAAGTCCATTATTTTTTGCCCAAATATTTATTTTACTCAACTCTCGGTTGCATACGTCTATACATTCATTAATATCACATAGCGGACGACTGACATATAATTGGACGTCATCAGCATACATATGGACATTACACTCAGACACAACGTCAGGTAGGTCATTGACATAAATTGTAAACAATAACGGCCCAAGGACTGATCCTTGTAGAACACCACGCTTAATAAGAACAGGGGACGAACATTTATTTGACGAAACCACGGATTGGTATCTATTAACAAGGTATGATGACAAAAGCTTGACTGCTGTATTTGAGAAATTATATAGATTGCGAAGCTTAGTGCATGGCATGTTGTGGTCAACTGTGTCAAATGCTTTACTATAATCAAGTAGTGTCAAAAACGTTACATAATTACTATCCATCTGCTGTCGAATGTCTTTTTATGCTAATAATAGTTGTAGTACAGCTTCTAGTTTTTCTACAGCCGGATTGCTTTCACTTAGAAGTTTGTTGTCATGCAAATAATTTTTAATTTCTGCTGCCATTAAATTTTCAAATGCTTTAGACAAGTATGGTAAAATAGCAATAGCAGTGGACAAACACAAATTAACACGACAAGTAAAAATTTACAATAAGAACATATCGACGATGGAAGGAAAAGATAAACAAAAGTGCAATTTAGATGTAGGAACTATGACGACACTGTAGGAAAAACTAGCTGCAATAATCATTTATGTATGTATGTTTAATGGTAAAACTAAATGTTTGTAATAATAATTATATATGTATAACTGTATGTATGTATTTGAAAACAGACTCCCTGAAGAAGGCACAATAAGATGCCGAAACGCGTAGGAGGAAAAATTTTAATAATGATAAAATAAAATGTAATTATTAAAATGAACCACAACGGCCTAATCAACTCGGAGAAAATACACAAATATTAACACGCAAAGGCCCAACAATACATCACACACAACTTAAGCCGGAGAGTGTACCGGAGATCAAAAACAAAAACAACAAACATGAAGGGATACATGCAGCACATACGGAAGAATTATGGAGACACCATAGTAATTTATGTGAAGAATTATTTTAAGTGTCAAAAGAAGCTTGCCAAACAAAGAGGGCGACTAAAATATCTAGTTAAATGTAAGGACTACAACATCATACCTAAGCATTTAAATAGTAAAACAAAAGCTTTAAGACACAATTTTACGTTAGACGACTCTAAAAGGGAATTGGTCAAACTAGAGACCAATTTTCTCTCAAAAATAATGAGATTAGAAATTAGGGAAACTCAAAAACAAATTACCATCATAAACAGGTACCAAACACACACGTTTGAAAAACTAAAACAAACACTAAGCCAGGAAGATGTAGGAAAATTAGAACGAGACCAAAAACTAGCTTACCAAAAAATTAGAACAACTACTGACCAAGAAATTGACCGAAAAATTGACAAAGCAAAATCAACATTAGCACACCAATATGACATAAAATTGAACACTGAATGGTTCATAAATTTAACGGACGTATATTTTCCGATAGAAAGCCAATGGCTGTTATCCCTGGGACCAAAGTTTGCACTCCCAATAGACAACAAAAATATTGACCCGATACATATCATCGCAGACCTTGAGCAAGGAATCCAGACAATAAAGGACGAAAAACAAAGAGACACTGCTAGAGGTAACTTAGCATCCAGACTAAGCAATTTCAAACATAACAGGAAAAACAACCAAAAGGACAAATTTATCCTAAATATTGCAAAAATGACAAAGAGAGTGGTCAAAGAACACCAAGACAAAGTCATAATTACACAAGCAGACAAAGGAAATAAGACAGTAGTTATGTATAAAAAAGACTACCATGACAAGATGCTAAAATTATTAAATGACAAAACAACCTATAAAACAATGAGGAAGGACCCAACACAACAATTTATAAAAAAGAACAACACAATTATAAACTACCTTCACAAGCAAAATTATATTGACTGGCGACAAAAAGCACAGCTCTACTGTTCAGGAGGACATGCACCAAGGATATACGGACTACCAAAAATACATAAAGAAGACAACCCACTTAGACCGATAGCAGCATCAACAAACGTACCATGCTACAAGTTAGCAAAACATATAGGGGATTTACTCAAAAATAAACCTTTGGAAAAATACAACATTCACAGTGCAATACAATTAAAAAATCAACTAAAAAACACCACAATAGACGAGGATGAGATTCTAGTGTCTTTTGATGTGGTATCATTGTTCACAAATATACCAATACAACTAGCCATACAAAACATAATGGAAAGATGGACGGAAATAAGTGAATACACAAACATCCAAAAATCTAAATTCAAGGAAATTCTTGACTTCGTACTTTTCGACAACAATTTTTTAACATATAACGACGAAATATACAACCAAATATTTGGAATGCCCATGGGCAATCCCATATCACCAACAATAGCGAACATAGTACTGGACAAAATTCTTGACAACGCCACAGATCAACTCACAAAGAAAAACATACACATAAAACACATTTCAAAATACGTAGACGACATATTATGCATCATAAAGGGAAAAGATGCACAAGACATTTTGGACACACTCAATAAACAACATCACAGGATAC
Organism: Drosophila maculinotata; assembly: GCA_035045305.1. Classification (NCBI taxonomy): domain Eukaryota; kingdom Metazoa; phylum Arthropoda; class Insecta; order Diptera; family Drosophilidae; genus Drosophila; species Drosophila maculinotata. Next base: position 35,848 of record JAWNPD010000421.1, read on the forward strand.
AATTTACGATCGAACGAGAAAACAACAACAAAATTGCATATCTGGACACGGAACTGGAGAAAAAACAGGGAATGATTATATTCAAATGGTACACAAAACCTAGAAGTCAAAAAATAAATACGGCGAAAAACATTATACAAAAGGCATATGCGATAAGTGACATAGTACACAGACCAGAAATATATATAAAATTAAAAACGTTATTTTTAAAAAATAATTTTCCTGAAAAACTTATTGACAATATTATAACAGACACAACAAACCAAAAAGAAAACAAAGACAAAATAAAGGAAAAAGAGATAACAAAGCACATACAAATACAAGAAACCTGTTCACGAACACAAAAGACAAGATTGCAAAAGAAAAACAACAACACGTCATATATGAGATCAAGTGCAGTGGGAAAGAAGGGGAAAGATGCAACGGAGTATACATAGGAACAACAAAGCGGGCGTTAGGTACAAGAATTGCCGAGCATAGAGGTGACGCCAACAAAGGGAAGATGACAACAGCGCTTGCACAACACATAACAACAACAGGTCACACAGCTGATTTTGACAACACCAAAATATTAGACATTGAGAGGAGAGAACGAACGAGATTGACGTTAGAGAGCCTTAGAATACAACAACAAGGAGAGAACACAGTTAACCACAAAGAAGATATCGAGAAGACGAATTTCATTTACGCGGCAGCAATAGCAGTGGACAAACACAAATTAACACGACAAGTAAAAATTTACAATAAGAACATATCGACGATGGAAGGAAAAGATAAACAAAAGTGCAATTTAGATGTAGGAACTATGACGACACTGTAGGAAAAACTAGCTGCAATAATCATTTATGTATGTATGTTTAATGGTAAAACTAAATGTTTGTAATAATAATTATATATGTATAACTGTATGTATGTATTTGAAAACAGACTCCCTGAAGAAGGCACAATAAGATGCCGAAACGCGTAGGAGGAAAAATTTTAATAATGATAAAATAAAATGTAATTATTAAAATGAACCAAAACGGCCTAATCAACTCGCAGAAAATACACAAAATAGATATTGGTCTGTATTCACCGAATGGAATGATTTTAGCTTCTTTCCATTTATCAGGGAAAGAAGATGAAGTAAGAGCGGTATTAATAATATGTGTAATAAGAAATATAATATTTGGAAGCAGATTGTTTAGAAATTTAGGGCTTTGGTCATCGATACCAATAGCATTTGACTTAATCGTAGAAATACACTCAAGAACGTCACAAGGACTGACACAAACAAAATTAAAACTATTATCACAGTTTCTATAAGGTAAGATATTAATATTACGATATCGAAAAAAAAATGAGAAGTTTGTATCGAGCAGGCAGTACAGTAACTTAAATTGAAATATAAAGTCTCTAGCTTTTATGACTTTCAAGTTATGCCCGAAAAACACTTGACTGGAATCGAAATTTATCGATAACTTTTGAACAGGACGAGATATCGAACATTGATAAGCTTGTGTCGTGCCGCCACTACGAGCACTTTTATTTCAAATATGAAGTCTCTAGCTTTTGTAGTCTCTGAGAAACACGCGTTCATACAGATGGACAGACGGTCAAATGTACAGACGGACGGACGCACATGGCTATATCGACTCGGCTATTGATACTGATCAAGAATATATATACTTTATGGGGTCGAAGATGCTTCCTTATGCCTGTTACATACTTTTGCACAAAACCATTATACCCCATTCAAATAAAAATGAAATAAAATAAAATAAAACAAGTAAGAGTGCTCTAGTCGAGAGTGCCCGACTAGGAGATACCCTGATCCAAGGTCTTACATTCATACATATACATACCAAAGCTGCTTGCTACGCGCGTCATACATTTGCTTTGATTCTTCTTCCTTTGGCTTTAAACTATGGTACATTTAATCGTTAATAACTTATTTGTTTATAGTCTGATCAAAATAAAATTTGTAGGACACAAAGATGGCATATAAATGTGCAACTATGTAAAATCCGAAGGTCATACCTTAAAAATTACTTTTTTTTCAATTTCTGTGAGATTGGGGAGGGGTATCCAAAAAATGAAATGTATTTTACCTTTGTATGCTATAGGATACATATATGTACCAAATTTGGTGTCTCTACATCTTATAACTTTTAAGCTATACCTTCAAAACACTGTTCTGGAATCTTAATTTTTCGATAACTTTTGAAAGGATTAAGATATCGAAAAAAAATGATGAGTTTGTATCGAACCGGCAGTACAGTAACTTAAACTTAAATATAAAGTCGCTAGCTTTTATAACTTTCAAGTTATACCCGAAAAACACTTGGCTGGAATCGAAATTTATCGATTACTTTTGAACGGGACGAGATATCGAAAATGATAAACTGGTCTTGTCCCGGCACCACGAGAACTTATATTTCAAATATGAAGTCTCTAGCTTTTGTAGTCTCTGAGAAACGTGCGTTCATACAGACGGACAGACGGACGGACAGGGCTAAATCGACTCGGTTATTGATAGTGATCAAGAATATATATACTTTATGGGGTCGGAGATGTTTCCTTTTGCCTGTTACATACTTTTGCACAAAACCATAATACCCCTTTTTCCCATTTTTAATGGGATCAGGGTATAAAAAAGGATTACGGCTAATTTAAGAAATACACCAACGATTTTTTAACAGCAATTACATCAGAGTTAAACGAGTAGAGATGGTAAAACTTATTGTAATTAAGGCACAAGGTACGGAAGGCTTCATGTTGAGCGTAATTTGTTAGGCAGACAGGTAGATGGAGAGGTATATAAATTCTAGTTGGGCGGGACGGAACTGAAATAGAAATGAGGCTAAGAAGAGTACTGGAATCTATCTCCCCAGGCAGGAGTTTATGCAACATAATGACACCATGGCAAGTTCTACGATTTTTTAATGATGGTAGGTTAATCAAGCGAAGTCTACACTCATAAGAGAGCAAAAATTAGAAACTGCTTCTGAACTGGTTCAATCAGATCCTGGAATTTTGTATACTGTGGAGACCAAACACAGGATGCATATTCAAGAATAGGTCTGACCAGCGAGATGTATAGTAGTTTGGTGATATACGGGTCAGAGAATTCCTTAGACCATCTCTTTATTAATCCAAGGACACCTCAAGTTTTGTTAGAAATTACCGTTATGTGACAAATAAAGCATAGATTCGGAGCAAAGAGGATGACCAAGTCATCCACCTTGCTTAACCGTTTTTATTTATTTATTTATTTATTTATAAAAAGCAGCTTAACAATGTGCGGTTAAACATAAAAGACTAAAATCGAACAGTATTGGCAGCTCTGACACTAGGGACTGATTTATTGGCTACTGAAGCCGCTATGGTCCGACTCACAGCAAGATGTGTTCAGACGAAACCAAGTTAAAAAAAAAAAAATAAGTCAAAAAAAAAAAATTTTAAAAATAAAATTAAAATGAAACAAAATATAATTAAATATATAAAAATAAAAGAACAAACAAAAAAAAAGAGAATTACGGTTAATTTAAGAAATACATCAACGCTTTTTTAACAGTAATTACTTCAGAGTCAAACGAGTAGAGATGGTAAAACTTATTGTAATTAAGGCACAAGGTACGGAAGGCTTCATGCTGAGCGTAATTAGTTAGGCAGACAGGTAGATGCAGAGGTATATAATTTCTAGTTGGGCGGGACGGAACTGAAATAGAAATGAGACTAAGAAGAGTACTGGAGTCAATCTCCCCAGACAGTAGCTTATGCAGCATTATGACTCCATGGCAAGTTCTACGATTTTTTAATGATGGTAGGTTAATCAAGCGAAGTCTACACTCATAAGAGGGCAGCTGTCTGTCTGAGTCCCAATTTAAGCCACGAAGAGCGAACATCAGAAACTGCTTCTGAACTGATTCAATCAGATCCTGGAACTTTTTATACTGTGGAGACCAAACACAGGATGCATATTCAAGAATAGGTCTGACCAGCGAGATGTAGAGTAGTTTGCTGATATACGGGTCAGAGAATTCCTTAGACCATTTCTTTATTGATCCAAAGACACCTGAAGCTTTGTTAGAAATTACCGTTATGTGACAATTAAAGCATAGATTCGGAGCAAAGAGGATGACAAAGTCATCAACCTTGCTTAAACGTTTTAAGGGAATATTGTCAATAGTGTACTCAAACAGATACGGTTTTCTTCGGTGAAATGTCATAAAATTACATTTCGAGATGTTAAGTGGTAGAAGATTTAGAAAACACCAATTGTTAAGGGAATTTAAATCCTGTTGGAGCAAACTTGTACTTAGTGGGTCTTTAAATGATAGACAGAGTTTGAGATCATCCGCATACATTAGTGCATGAGAATGTGACAAGGCGAGAGGAAGATCATTTATAAACAAAATAAAAAGTAACGGCCCCAGATGGCTACCTTGTGGGACACCAGACGTTACCTTAATACACAGAAAAAAAAATCCGTACTAAAAATCAAGTTTAAAATACTTGATTTATCCGAAAACGTACTTGAAATTTTTAAGTATGTATTCAGGATATAATTCTTAAATTAAGCCTTTATCAGGATTGAATGACAATGACTCAGCATAAAAAGGGCAAAATAAGCCGAACATACTTGATTTAAGTACGGAATTCTTAAAACAATCTCGTCTAAAAATATAAAAGCTGAGAGAGAAATGAAATTGGCTCTCGGCCGCTCTCAGTTCAACCGAACCTTATTGGCTGCCACGAGTGAGAGAGGTTTCGAACGCTGACGCTAACACTGTGACGTCACATTATCACATTTTGTGCGCGCGCGTTTTGAACCAAGTGAACCAATTTAATAGACAATTTCGCATTTACAGCTTTGAAATATGCCATGTTAAGTTAATTTATAGTTTTATTTATTGTATTGGTAAGTATTATTTTATAAAGTAATTTGAAACGAAAACGACCGAATGCGCGCTAAATGCCAAAGCAATGTACACAGCTCAGAACTATAATGTGACGTCACATTATCGGTTTCGCTTCAACGACGAGAATGGTGCCGATAGTCTCTTAATCGTGTCGGCTGCATGATCGGGTGTGCATTCGCGCTGCGTAATTTCGGTGTATAATTGTGACGAGAATTTGGCAATTGTCAGTCGAGTTTCGTCTATTCACTGACATAGTTATTATGGAAGCAAAAGAAAAAAGTAGTGACGCTCCCGATCGTTTGCTGGAGCTACTTCGCGCGTTTAATAAGTGTTAATGTATGTACTTACATATGTATGTACATACATTGTATGTGTCAGAAATATTGCGCCAATTGTGAAATTGCTTTAATATTTTAAAGCCGCAGTATAAACACAGAAAATCGTGAGAAACGCACATTCATATGTATATATGTATGTATGTACATACACACAAATATGATGGATACAGAAATTTGCAGCGTCGAAAAATTTATCCGCCGCAGCGGCGCCTTAAAAATTGCGTCGCGAGCCTAGATCAACAGTTATGGGTTATGTACATACATATGAAAATATCAATGTACGTAAGTATGTGCGACACATGTATGTACATACATACAAACATATGGAATGTACACACATTTGTATGTACACACGTCTATTTAAATATCTATTTGTACATTTTATAAACATATTTACATTTGTAAATTTAGATGCACAGATAACTTATGAAAGCCTGCAATTTATGGAAAAAGACGACATTAAGGAGGCAATTCCGCCACTTGGTATAAGAATTGAATTTCGGGAGAAACTTTTTATGTGGAAGAAGCAGCAGGTAAATATTTATACATATATGTACATACAAATGTATATGTAAATTCATACATATGTCGTCTTTATTGTATATACATATGTATGTACAAAAACAATATAATAATACATCGCAAACACAATGAAGTAACATATATATATATATCTATAAAAAAATAAAATTACATACATTTGTATGTATGTACATATATACATACTTTACTTTTATCAATGATATCAATTTATTTGTAGCTTGGCATTGATGATGAAACAATTTCTATGGAATCGAAAGTCGGAAATTGGCTTTCTGATGAGAATTTCTGTGGCAAGCGAGTGCTGAAAAAAGTAAGACTTGCTATTTGTGGTAAATAGTTTTTGTTATTAATGATAGTCTTTTCCTAAGAGTTTGCTCAACATTTTAAAACAATCGTCGACCGGTAGTTCAATATTAAATATCGAGCGGGTTAATAAAAGTTTAAGTACAAATCAAAGAAATTGGATAATTAGTACAATAGTCGAAGAAGCTATAATGAACAATATTGTTCTTAAAACTCAAGACTTTCCTTTGTTGATGAACGAAATTTGTAATGTATTCCCATCCGAAAAGTGCATGCAGGTAAATTATTAAATTTTGGTAAATTCTATCAAGCCTGCCTTTCACTAACGATCAGTTAAATTGCTAATATATTTTTTTAATTTAACATTTTAACGGTACACCTTTGGAAAGGGTACAACAAAATATAAAACACATTTAACAAGGCATATTCTTAAGCAGCATAAATAGCCAGATATAAATTATCCTTTGTTTTTTATTTTTTAAGGATTATTATTTTATTCCGCGAGCCAAGAGAGGAAATCCTAGTGGAAAATTATTCGCAAAGTATAAAAACTTTCGGGCTAAGCATATAAATACCGACGACTTAGTGTGCAGCCAAGATAATGCAGATAGTTCTTCAAATAAAGACAGTAAAAGTGATGACGAATCCATGAGCAAACCCGATTCATCGATTGCTACATCGCTTAAGGCCTGCCTTAATAGAGATTCTTCAGATTGGGCCAAAGTCTGCGACATGTGGGAAAAAACGTATATTTTGCGACGTTCGGACCTAGTAAACTTGACTAGCGTAGAATTTTTTGCATCCTGGACAAAATTATTACATAGCAAAGCAGCTGATTTGGTAATATTCTTATGGATATTTTTTATGTCAATTCAGAGCTTGAGTTATTTGAAATAATTATCTTTTCAGATCGAAATTGATTTTGAAAAACTGCATCCATCCAAAGCCCATTTTCGAAAATTATAAGAAAAACATTTGTAACGAGGTTTGCAAGCAGCAGCTGGCACTGGCAACAACAACCAACAGTAAAGGTATATTCATGCACATATATAATAATATAATATATTAAATCATATAATTATTGTATATTTCACAGATTCGCAAGACTACCTAGTCACAATTTTGCTCAATGCTGTATTGCCTTGCGCTACGCGCTTTAAAAACAGCAACGGCAAAAACACAAAAAAAATTACAATAGCAGATGCTCAGGAGACTTTTGTGCTGCGACTTGAGACGCTTAACGATATTCGCCGCAAAATTGACGAAGTGGTTAATAAGTATTATTCAGTAAAATTAACAATACAGCCATTTATAATAATAGAAGGGGAGGAAAATAACATTAAGGGATTTTTTGTTTATTATGATCAAAACTTGCTAAAGTTTGATTCTTTTATGCAAAGCCTTGATGTTTGTTTTAAGATATTTCAAGTACTCAATTTAGCATACCCAAAAGCTTCTGAGCAAGCTTGGCTTTTTATTCAAAAATATTTCTTTGATATTAATACAAAATATGATCGTAAATCGGCGAATGTTACTGCCCTCATTAATCAAATAAATAAGCTATAATCAAAATGTACGTTTGTTTCCGATGCAAGAAACTCCTTAAGACTCCAAGTCTGCTAATAGCACACTTCAAAGGTTCTCATTTGCTGACAAGAAAATCTTTAAAATTAATTTGTATGCAAAAGAATGGCAATCAATGTTTCACAAATTTTAATTACTTTAAACATCATTTAGAAAAAGTTCATAAGGATGATACAGAACAAGTTGATTTTCAAGTATTATTTGAAAATGCTGATTCCGTTTACATCAATAAAGTGGGAAAGCTTCAGCTTCCTTCAGCAAGACCTACGGTTACGCAATGTTATCCTTTCACTTTAAAAGAATTAAAATTTAAAGCCATTAAACTTTCATTAGATTTATATGAAAAAAGTTCAATGCCTAGAAATTATGCAATTGAATTGCAAAACAACGTAACATCATTATTTTCTTCTATTGCAACTTCAATTGAAAGCTTATTGAGCAAAGATGAAAATCAGGATGATTTGAAGGCTATTTTATGCTTTTGTAAGAATCCATTTGACGATATATCCACAGAATATAAATTAATCAAAGTATTAAAAAACTTAAACTTATATGAAGATCCTAAGTCTGTTTTAATTGATGAAAGAATAACTGAAATAACATCTCATGGAAATCCTACATTAGGCAGTAAATTATTTAATATTATACTTATGCCATTAGTTTTTACATTTAATCGATTTTTGAAATCCCCAAACTTTTGGATTATACGTTGGAAAATATTAAAAAAAGTTTGAGTAACAACAGCTATACCAAATTTGCGAACGGAGAGTCATTTAAGAAATTAATACTAAAATTCGAAACTGATTTAGTTATTCCATATATTTTATACTTTGACGATTTTCAAATTAATAACGCTCTCGGCAGTCACACATATTCAATTTGTGGCTGCTATATTCATTTTCCTTTGATGCCTAAATACCTCTTGTCAAAACTAAATTTCATATTTTCTGCAGCTTTCATATCGTCGTCAAACTTAAATGAATGCGGAAATGAACGATCATTTTACCATCTCGTTAAGGAACTGAAAGTATTAGAAGAAGGCATAGAAATTACAACCAGTGGTAAAGTGCGTAAAGTGCACTTTGTTTTAGGGTTGATAGTAGGTGACAATTTGGCTGTCAACAGTATTTTAGGCTTTGTAAAATCTTTTAATGCTAAGCGATATTGTCGGGCTTGTACAAGGCTCAAGTCACAAATGCAGTTTGATGTTGCTGAAATCACCGATAGTTTAAGAAATGAAACCACTTATAAAGATGATCTTTTACAAAACGATTTTAAAGAAACTGGTGTGAAGAATGCTTGTATTTTCAATAGTTTACAGTATTTTAATTCAACTCAAATTTTTTCCTTTGATTTAATGCATGATGTATATGAAGGCGTATGCATTTATGACGCGTGTAATATTTTAGTTTCGTTAATTGATAGCAAAGTTATTGCGTTAAATACCATTAATAGTAGAAAAAAACTGTTTAAGTTTGGTGAAACAGCAATTGCTAATTTATCTGGACCCTTAAATATTGGTCGATTAAAAGCAAATAATTTAAAAATGACTGCAAGTGAATCATCTTGCTTTATACATTTCTTGCCACTGATGATTGGAGATTTGATACCGTCTGGTAATAAATATTGGGAAATCTTATTAGTTTTATTAGATGTAATAAGTTTGTTGTTTAAATCCAATTACTCAGATAATGAATTAGAGCAATTAAAATGTCTAGTATATAAGCATCATTCTATGTACATTAAATTATTTGGTGCGTTAAAGCCAAAGCATCATTTTTTTGTTCATTATGCTACGGCAATAAAAAAATGTGGCCCATTAAAATACTTGTGGAGCATGCGCTTCGAAGCCAAGCATAAGGATGCAAAAATGTATTTTAATAGTATAACTTCAAGAAAAAATCCACCAATTTCAATAGCAATTAAGAATGGTCTAAAATTTTCAAAGTTTTTAGTTGAAAATAAGGAAAGCTTAAGCCCAATTTTTATTTGTCATTCCTTAACTTTAGATAATTCTGTTACGAAAGATTATTTTCATGAAATAAGTAACATAAGTGACATTTGTTTTGAAGACTGCCAAATATGTAACGATTTAACATTCAAGGGTACACGGTACAAATCTAATTATTATGTAGGAATTCAATCAACATGTTTCACAATGTTTAAAATTATTCACCTTGTCATTTGGAAAAATACAACTATTTTTATACTTTGTAAAGAAATACGTATAAAGGGATTTGAAAGCCATTTTAGGGCATATGAAGTTGGGTCACTAATTGACAAGATGCTTATAAAAGACATTTCAATTTTTAATACTCCTCCTTTGCATTTATATCCATTAAATAATGGGAAAATTTATACAAGAGCTAAATTTATTTAAGTATCCATTGTTAAAAGAGTTAGAACAAAAGTTTGCTTTCCAAATATAAAATAATATTTAATTTAAAATTATAGGTTAAATTCAATATATTAAGACAAGATATGATATAATGTACTAAAGCTAAGATTATGCAAATATCTACATATAAATACATATAAAAAATAAAAAAAAGTTGTTTTCTTGAGAAAAGTTCGTAGTTCAAGCTTGAAGCATGTTTGAACTAATCGCAATTAAGGATTAAATCAAGTACAGGAAACGAGCTTAAATCAAGCTTGAGGCAACCTTAATTTAAACTCATTAAGGATTAAATCAAGTACAGGAAACGAGCTTAAATCAAGCTTGAGGCAACCTTAATTTAAACTCATCAAGGATTAAATCAAGTACAGGAAACGAGCTTAAATCAAGCTTGAGGCAACCTTAATTTAAACTCATTAAGGATTAAATCAAGTACAGGAAACGAGCTTAAATCAAGCTTGAGGCAACCTTAATTTAAACTCATTAAGGATTAAATCAAGTACAGGAAACGAGCTTAAATCAAGCTTGAGGCAACCTTAATTTAAACTCATTAAGGATTAAATCAAGTACAAATAATGTGCTTAAATCAATCTCGATGCATTCTTGATTTAGTCCTGTTTTGGGATTGAATCAAGTACAAAATATGCTCAAAACAAGACTATTTCGGATTTAAAATTAATCTCGTTATCAATTTAATTCAGGCCAAAAACAGGCTTAATTTAAGATTTCCGGGATTGAAAAAAACGTACTTGAATCAAGTTTTTCGTACTTGGTTTAAGAATATCCGAGATCACCATACTTCTGACACCGTTTCGGCTTGATTTTAGCCCGGAATCTCGATTTTTTTTTTTCTGTGTAGGTTCCGAAAGCGAAGAGTTAAAGCGCACACGCTGGTACCGATTATGAAGATAAGAGGTAATCCACAGAAGAAGTTTGTTTGGGAAGCCCAAATGACACAACTTGAAAAGGAGAAGATCGTGGTTAACAGAATCGAAAGCCTTACTAAAATCCGTATAAATGACATCAGTTTGACATTTTGATTGAAACCCAGAGTTAATTAAGGTTGAAAACTCCAGAAGGTTGGTTGACACTGAGCGCCTTTTGACAAATCCATGCTGTGACTTAGAGATCAGAGGCAGACAAAAATGCTGCAGTTGAGAACAAACAATTTTCTCAAATAACTTAGGAATTGCGGATAAGTAAGAAATGCCTCGATAATTAGATATGTCAGCCTTAGACCCTTTTTTATGAATGGGGCTAATATAGGACTCTTTCCACACTTGAGGGAAATCACCAAGCTCGAGAGAACGGTTGAAAATAAATAACAGAGGCAAACATAGCGAGTCAGCACATAGTTTAAGGACAGCACTCGGAACTTTATCCGGACCTACGGAAAAAGCATATTTGGAATTTTTTAGATATGATAAAAGGCAGTTATAATCAATGAAAGGTGGAACAATACCATTAGAATGACCTAAAGAGAAAGGGTAAGACCCAAATGAGTTGGACGATGAGGAGTAGCATTGTTGAAAAAAGGTTGCAAATAGATTTGAAATATCAATATCATTATCAGCAGACACATTATTAAAAAAAAGAGAAGACGGAAACTGTGAAGAGTTACGTTTGGAGTTAACAAACTTGTAAAACTGCCTTGGGTCACGTTGAAAATTGAGCTTACATTTGGACAAATAATTATTATAGCAAGATGAATTTAAAAGGACAAATTTGGAACGCGCGATGGAATATTTTGAAAAATCAGACTGTGACCCTGATTTCTTAAATTTTTTTATAAAAGCGCGACTTAACGTTTTTAAGATTAGTCAACCTAGGGGTAAACCATAATGGACCTCTCTTTAATATTGACGGACATATTAATGGAACACAGTCATTGAACACTTGTCTTGATATGCGTACAAAAAAGACCAATCTATCTGTGATAAGGCAAGGTTGAGAAAGGAGACATTAGCTTTGCGGAAACAAAGTGTTGGCATGGGCGGTGTACAAGATTTTAAACAGAAAGGAGACGGAAGTTGGATTACAATCAGCAAAGTTGGATGATAACTATCTTCAGGGACACTTAGAGGAGAGACTCTAGTGACTATAGAGGACGGGGTATCGGCGACGAAGACTAGGTCGAGAAGCCTGCCAGTGCAATTCAAAACACTGTTAACCTGACCCAGGGACAATTCAGCCAACTGGTCCACAAACTCGTTTTGATCTGAAGGGAATAATTGATTGGGATAATTAGAGGGAGTCCAATATATGTTGGGAAGATTAAAGTCACCCAGAACAATTACACGGTCGGAATCCACTAACAAGGACATAACAAATTTAAGGCGAGCCACATGCAGCATATAGATCGAAAAGTCAGAATTGGGAGGAATATAAGAGCAGGTAATATAAATGTTAAGAGAGTGAACTCGAAGCTTTACACAAATGAATTCTAAGTTATCTTGCAAGTCACAAGTTATGAGTTGCGAAGGCCAGACCGATCTAACAGCAATCAAAACCCCACCACCGCGACGGGAAGGACGATCAGCTCTATATACAATGTACTCATTAACAAGAATCTCGCGATTTGAAATAGACGCGTTAAGCCACGTCTCAGAGAATGCAATGACATCAGCCTCAAAAGATGAACTATCAATGTATAGTTGGCGCAGCTTACTGCGCAGGCCCCTTACATTCTGGTAATATACACTAAGAGATGATATTAGTTTTTTGAAGCAGAGGCAGATGAAACAGACAGAGATGGAATAATACCAACACGGTTCTTGGTGTTCGAAGAACGGTTGGTGAAAACGTGACCAATAGTGTGTTCCGGCCAAAAAGAGGGATCAAGCAAGCGTTGGCCATATTGATCAGGGACAAGAATTTTAAAAGAAGAAATGCTCCTCTCAGAATTAAAGTTAAATTTTTTAAAAATGCAGTCTGAGATTCTATCAGTTTGTAGCTTAGAGAAAATATACTGCCTAACATGTTCCTCCGTAGCCGAGGGCATAAGCCGTGAAACAAATATAGATATAAAAGGTGCTACAGCAATAAGTTGTGACGGGGGTGTAAAGCTATTTCCAGCTACGGTAGGTATGGCGTTGGATGATACCAGAGTGGAATGCTTAGTCATCCCGGTGGCATTCCTAAATGCGGAACTAGCGACACTCAAACCGGGCACCGTAGTTGCAGCAGCCGTAGTAGCAGTTAAAGGTGCAATTGTATCATCCCCGTTGGAAGAGGAAGTAGAAGCAATCGGTGGGTTCATCATGTCCAATGTCCCGGATTGCCCTGCCATACGTAGACCAGATGCAACGTCATCCACTAATACATCTCTTGCATATGTTGGTGAAGAGTCATGCGGCATTAAAGGGCGGCATTTTAAGGGAATATTGTCAATAGTGTACTCAAACAAGTACAGTTTTCTACGGTGAAATGTCATAAAATTATATTTCAAGATATTAAGTGGTAGACGATTTAGCAAACACCAATTGTTTAGGAAATTTAAATCCTGTTGGAGCAATCTTGAACTCAGTGGGTCTTTAAAGGATAGACAGAGTTTGAGATCATCTGCATACATTAGTGCATGGTGTGTGACAAGGCGAGGGGAAGATCATTTATAAACACAATAAAAAGTAACGGCCCCAGATGGCTACCTTGTGGGACACCAGACGTTACCTTAATAGGTTTCGAAAGCAAAGTGTTAAAGCGCACACGCTGGTACCGATTATGAAGATAAGAGGTAATCCACAGAAGAAGTTTGTTTGGGAAGCCCAAATGACACAACTTGAAAAGAAGAAGATCGTGGTTAACTGAATCGAAAGCCTTACTAAAATCCAGTAGAAACCCAGTGTTAATTTAGGTTGAGAACTCCAAAATGAGCGCCTTTTGACAAATCCATGGGATGACTTAGAAATCAGAGGGAGACAAAATGCTGCAGTTGAGAACAAACTATTTTTTCAAATAACATAGGAATTGCAGATTAGTTAGAAATGCCTCGATAATTTGATATGTCAGCCTAAGCCCCTTTTTTATGAATGGGGCTAATATAGGACTCCTTCCACACTTGAGGGAAAACGCCAAGCTCGAGAGAACGGTTGAAAATAAATAAATAACAGAGACAAACATAGCGAGTCAGCACATAGTTTAAGGACAGCACTAGGAACTTTATCCGGACCTACGGAAAAAGCATATTTAGAAGTTTTTAGATATGTTAAAAGGCAGTTATAATCAATGAAAGGTGGAACGATACCATTATAATGACCTAAAGAGAAAGGATAAGTCCCAGATGAGTTGGAAGATGAGGAGTAGCAGAGTTGTTAAAAGGATGCAAATAGATTTGAAATATCACTATTATTATCAGAAGACACATTATTAAAATAAAGAGATGAAGGAAACTGAGAAGAACTACGCTTAGAGTTAACAAACTTGTAAAACTGCCTTGGGTCACGTTGAAAATTGAGCTTGCATTTAGACAAATAACTATTATAGCAAGATGAATTTAAAAGGACAAATTTAAAACGCGCGATGGAATACCATTTTTTACTGAAATATACCTGCGACCTTATCCATACAAATGTGAAGTGTCCAAGGTATGGGTTTTTTGGGTACTGCAGGTAATGACATAGGTCTGCCTGTGTGTCTGTCTGTATGTTTGTTTGTCTGTCTGTCTGAAAAACACCATACATGTCATAGATTTTCAGGTAAACTATGCTACCAATTGCTTTTGTCATAGTCTCTTTCGAAAAGTTCATCATATTTTTAATACAAATAAGCAAGAATTTAGTTTTTTCTGATTTCCGTTGTGTCTCCTGTACCTGACTCTAAAAATCGTTATATTTATACCCTATGGTAGAATAGAACTAAAAATGTTTTAAATTGTTACGGGAGTTACATACAAAAACATACATTCGTTTTTAATATCTGAACCTTAATTTACCAACATTGGCGGCCAAGATAACCCGATTCGTTTTTTAAGATAAAAAAACTGCAGCAACACAGAACCAACCCAAAAAAAACACAAATCAGATACAGCAGCTGCAAAAGCACTTGTTCGCTTGTGTTTCTGCGTAACATATTTACCATTTTTTACTGAAAAATCTTTATATTTATACCCTTTGGTAGAAAATAACTAAAAAAGTTTCAAATTGTTACGGGAATTACATACAAGAACATACATTCGATTTTAATATCCGAACCTAAATTTACCAATATTGACTTTCGAGATTAGCCGATTAATTTTTTAAGAGGACAATACTGCAGCAACACATCACTAATACAAAAAGAACACAAATCAGAAACAGCTGCTGCATAAGCACTTTTTCGCTTGGGTTTCTGCGTAGCATTTCTACCATTTTATACTGAAATATACCTTGCGACCTTTTCCACACAAATGTGAATTGTCCAAGGTATGGGTTTTTTGTGTATTGCTGTTAATGAAAGAGGTTTGTCTGTCTGTGTGTCTGTCTGTCAGTTTGTCTGTCTTACTGTCAGAAAAACACCATATTTGTCATTGATTTTCTGGTAAACTATGCTGCCAATGGCTTTTGTCATAGTCTTTATCAAAAAGTTCATCAAATTTTTAATTCAAATAAGCAAGAGTTTAGTTTTTTCTGATTTCCCTTGTGTCTCCTGTACCTGACATGATAAATTCTTATATTTATACCCTTTAATAGAATAGTGGTGTAGTATGTATATGGTGTAGTATATTTATGCATTAAATTTAATTCAATATAAATACAATGTAAATATACATAGCTCAAGCGCATATAGAGACGCTGAGCATGCTTATATGTTAGCGAAGGTCACTAGCCTCAAGTGGATATTTGACACCACTTGAGCAAGCGAAGAACTGCTGACAAGTAGATTCCGACGCTCGGCCAAACGCGCATATACACAGAGTACATATATGTAAGTACTCTATATGCATATACATAAGACTATCTCACCTTATGTATTTAGAATTATAAGCTAGCAAGTAACTTTTATTGAATAAAGCGAATCATTCTGATTCTGACCACAATACAACACACAAGTGTTTTCATTTACAACTTGACGTTTACATGGCGACCGTGACAGGACACGAACCTGCAATCTTCGGATCCTGTCCTGTCACGCAAAAAAAAAAAGGCTACCAAAAAGCGTCTCACTACAAACTAGCGTCTCACCGCAAACTAGCGATCCGTACACACCATAGATGGACAGCCGCGTTCGGCAACATAGTTCCTGTCTTCCAGTTGTTAGCTTCTCTGGAGGTTCTTTAATTAAATCTCCGCTTGATTAAATACATAACAAGTAATAAGACGACATGCCCACATAACTGCGAGGGACCACTAATTAGCGTGCATGGCCAATACACATGCAATCAGATGACCAGCACCGGCGCCCCAACACATAAAAAGCCTGTGCGAGGACCAGCACCGGTCCCGTCTAAGCCATCCAGCTAGACCAGGAGGACAAATAGCAATGGACCGACAGAGCTACAGAGAGTGCCCAACACTCTAAACTACTTTATATTATATTAACTTTTTTTTTAAATTATACTTGCATGTAAAACAATTGTTAAACCAAGCTCGAACCAGCCTGGTAGCGTACGGTCCATAAAGCCGTTCAGCTAATAGGTAGTATATGTACACCGTCACGTACGGTAAAAATTTCATTCCACCCACGGGGTGTATTAGGTTCATGTGTCTTAAACACAAGAATATTATAAAGTAAATAACAAAAAAAAAAAATGTCTTAGTAAAGAATGTATGTATTTCTTTTATCGAAAATAAAATAATAACACATTTTGTAATTTCAAACTGGATATCCCTATTCAATTATTAAAAACCTGGCCCATAATGGGGCTCGTAGATGTAAAAACGGTGGATTCAACCGCCAATGTAATCAACAAAGTCGAGGTAATGTCACCCGATATAGAGTTGATTATTGATCTTCATTGTCGCATTAATGTGCGATAACATTTTCATTAAGATATATAAAACGCACAACACAACGCACAAACCAAAATACAATTCTTAACAAGTAAGAGTGCTCTAGTCGAGAGTGCCCGACTAGGATATACCCTGATCCAAGGTCTTACATTCATTGAAGTTATTTATCTGCATTCATACATAGAAACACACACACACATATACAAACAAAAGCTGCTTGCTACGCGCGTCATACATATGCTTTGCTTCTTCTTCTTCCTTTGGCACCAAACTATGTTACATTGAATCGTTATTAACTTCTTTGTTTATTGTCCGATCGTAATTAAATTTGTAGGACACAAAGATGGGATATAAATGTGAGACTATGTAAAATCCGAAGGTTATACCTCTTAAAATACGTATTTTTCGATTTCTTGGAGATCGGGGAAGGGTATCCAAAAAATGAAATGCATTTATCCTCTGTATGCTATTGGAGAGTATATGTACCAAATTTGGTGACTCTACGTTTTATAACTTTTAAGCTATACCTTAAAAACACTGTTTTGGAAACTTAATTTATCGATAGCTTTTGAAAGGATTGAGATATTGAAAAAAAAATGATGAGTTTGTTTAGAACCGGCAGTACAGTAACTTAAACCTGAATATAAAGTTTCTAGCTTTTATGACTTTCAAGTTATGCCCGAAAAACACATGTCTGAAATCGATATTTATCGATAACTTTTGAACGGGATGAGATATCGAAAAAAATGATTAACTTGTATCGTCCCGCCACTACGAGAACTTATATTTCAAATATGAAGTCTCTAGCTTTTGTAGTCTCTGAGAAACACGCGTTCATACAGACGGACAGACGGACAGACGGACATGGCTATATCGACTCGGCTATTGATACTGATCAAGAATATATATACTTTATGGGGTCGGAGATGCTTCCTTATGCCTGTTACATACTTTTGCACAAAACCATTATACCCCTTTTTCCCATTTTTAATGGGATCAGGGTATAAAAACAGCGTCATCTCTTATCCCAGATTTCGATGGCAAAGCTGAAAATTTAAGAAGTTTCTTGGATGCGTTGCTCTTAGTGGACTCGATCAAAGAGACACACGAGTCGACGTCAGTCCAAATAATAAAAATTAAGTTAAAAGCCCATGCAAGAAATTTGATAGGTAATGAGCAGACAATTGCTGAAATCATTACAAAACTATCAAATACAGTTAAGGGAGAATCAGTGGAAGTTATATCTGCTAAACTCCTTAATCTCCAACAAAAGAGCAAAACTGCCTGTCAATACACCCAAGAGGTTGAAAAATTTGTAACGATCCCTCAGGCTTATACCGGGCTAAGCGTCAATAGGCCTGGGTTCGTGCAACAAATTTGTAATGTGATGCACTTGCGATAAATAAGAACTCCTTGGTTGTGTTTTGTTTATATAATCTGTTTATTTGCGTTATACGATCTTGTTATATTGTTTCCCTCTGTTGTTTCCTGTACTCGTCCTTGTCTGGGGCTATGGATTTGGCCGTTAAAGCGTCCTTCGGCCTCGCCTGTTCGCTAAGACGCCCGTTCGCTCTTCGAACACCGCTCGAATTCGCGACACTCCAATCGTCGCACGGATTCGCTGGGTACGCCTATGCTTCGCAAGGACACGTCAGGCTCTCCTGCAATTTGCAAGGAATACGCACTGACACTCCTGCACGCACTGGCTTACACCAACAGCTCTCCGACCTTACGGATTCGTGGCACTTAGGTGTGGTGGACTTCGCGACACGGTGTGTCCGCGTGGCAAGGTTCGGTTTGTTTTTTGGTGCTTCGGCTCGTCTCTTGTGGGTGGTGGCTTCGGCCGTGTTCGCTCGACGCTTGGCCTCGTCTGACGTCACCTGTTCGTCACAGGACCCGGTATGCAAGGAATACGCGCTGACTCTCCTGCACGCACTGGTTTCACCAACAGCTCTCCGACCTTACGGATTCGTTGCACTTCGGGTCGCAGGACGACCTCAGGACCTTGACGTGCCAAGGGTTCGACTTTTGACGACCTTACGTTCCGCTTACCTGCCCTCTGTTGTTGTTGCTGATGTCCTCTGCCGTGTCCTGGTATCGGCTGGAGTTCTGGCTATGATGTCCTTGGGGTCGTAGTGCTGGTGTTCCCTTGTTGACTTCTGCTCAAGCTCTGTCCCGATTAGTGCGGCTGCTGCCCTTATATAGGAGCCAGGCCGCGCCAGAACGGGACTTTTCCGTTGTACTCGTCGCCGAGTTGCGGCATTTAATACCGTAAGAACGGTATTGGCGCTCGGTCCCGCTATAACGGAGCAAGCGTTCGGCTCTGCTACAACGGTACCCGCCAGATGACGGTACTCGCCGCGATGATGCGAGCTCGTGTTTTGTGAGGGATGGTGTAATTATACCCAATTCCTCACAAATTGACAAAATCTCTTGAAGGAGCATATATTAATGATGGTTTATAATGTAAAACTTATTATGCAGGCAGGCACATTTAATACTATGAATGATGCCATATCCAAGTTTGTTAATAGTTGCACAGAAGCTACAGGACAGTCTAACACTTTCTGCACTTCAGTCAACGAGCAAATTCTGGACATAGAGGTAACCGAGGTAATTATCGAGGCAGAGGTAATTACCAACAAAACGGATACCAAACCAATAATAGGGGACGAGGCCAATATGGAGGAAACTCCAGAGGCCTTGGCAACTCGAACAGAGGCCACAATAATAATAATAACCTTAATATCAATGTAACCTAAGATGTTTCGGGAAACTCCCAACACCTTTTAGATACTCAGAAATATGAGAGTTCTCAGTTTGAGTGTGATTCCCGTGTTTTTTTGTGCTCCGCATTTTTTATTTTGTTTCCTAATATCAAAGCTGTTTATCCATCTTAAATAATTCAATTTTTACGCTAAATTGATAACGCTTTGGTTTCTGTGCAAAGTATATCAGCTGTGCATCGAATAATAGCAATTATTCTATTTAATAACACGGCATCAGAGCTGCGTTTTGTTGTTTGTGTTATTTACTTTACTCTCCTTGCTCTCACGCTTCCGTCTGCATACAATAGTTTGTGCGTGTGTTCGCTGTGCATTATCTCTTTGTGCATCGCTCTCACTAAACTTATTGTTGTTGTTCTTCGGTCCTCACACTGTTTGTGCATTACTCTAGCTTTTGAGTGAAACTTGAGTGTTTTTTCGTTAGTTACATTTTCGTGCGCTTTTTTTCACCGCTGTGCGCTTTTGTAACTTTTTGCTCTATTTCTAAATTTGTGCAATTTGTTTGACCCACGTAGTCAATATGTCGTGCTGCAAAAATAATTGCACTTTTAAGCAGGCTGATGATTCTGTTCAGCCGCAATTTATTTATTGTTGGTTGTGCGAGAACATTATGCATGCCAAATGTGCAGGGCTTACTGGTCGCGAATGTGATAAAGTCACCGCTATTGCTAAAAAAGGCAACGGCGGCTTGAAATGGTCGTGCCCAGTTTGCATCGACATGCAAATAGACTTTTCGCGAATGTATAATTCCGTTAGAAGTCAATTTTTAAAATTGAAAAAGATGGCAAAGCTTCTCGCCAGTGATTTTGCCTCAGGCGAGGAATTGCTGAGCCAATATAAATTTGAGACCCCACCTACACGCCAGTTAGAATCTCTTTTTTTAAGTGTGCCTTCACCTGTGCCCCCTTCTATCGTTCAGACATCTCCAACACTTCTGGCAACTCCACAAAATCTGGACGTTTCGACCATTCTGTCTCTGTCACCGTCGCCGTCTCTACAATTTACTCCCTTGCCTTCTCCAGGGGATGCGATCATACCCCCAACTATCGAGCCCGCTCCGATGACAACCACTGCGTCACGAGTGGTTTCACGTCGTAAGCGCAGAACTTCTCAAAGCCCTGTTTCTAATGAGGGAACTAATCATATTGCAATTTCAGCTCCACCCCAGCCAATCCTTAATGTAGTTGCCCCCAGAAAGCAAGTGTTTGTTTCCAGGCTTTCAGCTGACACTACATGCGAGTCCTTAGCGGCTTATATTTCTAGTAAATCTTCAGCTAGTGTTTCAATCATAAAATTTAAATTTTCTACTCCTCGGGAAATAGCTTCCTTCAAAGTAAGTGTCCCTCATGACGTGTTCCCGATCATTTGTGATCCAAAATTTTGGCCACCTCAAATGATTGTTCATGAATTTAAACCTAAAATTCGAAACAATCCTTTGCCTGTTTCACTTCCAGCTGGCAGCTCTTCATCCAGCAATGTTTCAAAAAACTAGATCCCCATTTAACTACCATTCAATACCAGAATGTTAGAGGCCTTATGTCTAAACTTAAAAATTTATTCATGAACAGTATTTCTTTTGATTCTGACATTATCGCTTTCTCAGAAACTTGGTTAAACTCCACAGTGTCTGACTGCGAAATTTTGGCCAATAACTTTATTATTTATAGACGCGATCGGCCGACTCGAGGTGGTGGCGTACTAATCGCCATCAAAACCACACTCCAGTCGGATATTTTTAATTTCTCTGCGCCAGCTAGTGTTGAAATTGTTGCTGTTAAGGTTATTTTCCCATCAAGGGCCTTATATATTTCATGCTCCTATATTCCCCCTTCTTCCGATATTCAAGTCTATATGCAACATATATCTTATATTAGGGAAATTTCAACCCATGTGCGTGATAATGACTTATTTGTGGTGTTAGGTGATTTCAATCTGCCAAGCATTACATGGTCACTTTTCAATAGTACAAACCACCTTATACCCTCAGCTCAACATGATTTTTTCGATTGCATGTTCGATCTTTCGTTGTTTCAAATCAATTCAATTCTAAATCACTTGAATAGAATGCTTGATCTGGTTTTTATCAACGATAGCTCTACAGCTGCTATATCTAGATCAGTACCTTTAACAATGCCGGAAGATTCGTACCATCCCACTATCGAAATTTCACTTTCATTTTTTAGAACATGTTCTTTGCCTTCAGCATCCCCTACTAAAAAACGATATTGCTTCCGTAAAGGGAATTATAGTCTTCTGAACCAGCATATTTATGCAACAGATTGGTCTTTTTTAAACAATTCGGTTGACATAGATGTTGCTGCTAACATATTCTATGAAACCCTTTATGCATTGTTTGATATCTGCATTCCGAAATATATCCCTTCATGTGCCTCAAGCAAACCTCCATGGTTTACACCACGACTCTCTTACTTAAAAAACATTAAATCTAAGTGTTTTAAAAAGTTTAAGAAGTCTGGTTCTAGTGTTGACTTGTCCAAATATTCTGTAGCCAAGTCCAACTTTGTCCTTTTAAACTCCGAGTGCTACGAGAACTACCTTACTCGTTGCAAACGACAGTTTACTCAAGATCCTAAGCAATTTTACAACTTTGTTAATTCAAAGCGCAAATCTTCAAATTTGCCTTCTTCCTTTTTTCTTGGGATAGAAAAAGCTAGCAACGACTCTACTGCTTCTGATCTATTTGCCAACTTTTTCCAATCAACATATTCCTATAAGCTTTCAGCCATCCCTAAATTATTTGAAAAACTTCTAACTTCGTCTTTGCAACATCTCTGTAAGTCGATTTACTCCCCTGCCCAACATGGTTTTGTTAAGAGTCGGTCCACTACGACCAATTTACTTGAATTTACATTCCTTGTAAATGATGCATTTCTTATGAAAATGCAAACTGATGTCATTTACAGTATTGACTTCAGTAAAGCATTTGACTCTGTCAACCACGAACTTCTGCTGTCTAAGCTTGATTGCTTAGGATTCCCTCCATCTTTTCTGGCTTGGACTTCCTCCTATTTAAATGGTCGGACTCAACGAGTATTGCTTAGGTCAACTTCTTCGAAAACGGTAAACGTCACTTCTGGGGTACCTCAGGGAAGTCATCTTGGACCTTTACTCTTTTTATTAATGACCTGCCCTCTATTTTGTCACATTCTCGCATTCTTATGTACGCAGATGATGTGAAACTTATTTTGTCGTATACCGATCCCCTGTGTCATACTCATCTACAAGATGATTTGAACGCTATGCAGCTTTGGTGTTCGGCAAACCAACTGCATCTTAATTGTTCAAAATGTATGTTTATGACTTTCAGTCGTTCTAGACCCCATTTAGCCACTTATACGATTTACAATATTTCTTTGCAACGTATTTTTACAGTTAAAGATCTTGGAGTTATTTTTCACAAAAAGTTGAGCTTTAATCTCCATATTTCTTCTATCGTTAATGCAGCCAGAGGTGTACTGGGCTCCATTAAACGCTGGTCGAAAGAATTTAAAGATCCTTTCACCACCAAACTTCTCTACGTTTCCTTGGTCCGTCCTATCCTTGAATACTGCTCATGCATTTGGGGCCCCCAGTATCAAAACTCTCAAGATCGTATTGAGTCTGTTCAGAAGCAATTTCTTCTCTTCGCCTTACGTGGACTATACTGGGATCCCAATCTCCGTTTGCCATCGGATTCCAGTCGCCTTTTACTCATTAATCTTCCGTCGCTAATTACACAGCCCTAGGTGTTGTCTTCCTGCATAAGTTAATTAACGGTGATATTGACTCCTCTTCTCTTTTAGGTCGCCTTAACTTTTCTGTTCCTAGTAGACCAACTAGAAACTTTATCCCTTTCGTATTATCATCATGCACGACTGATTATGCTTTGCACAATCCAATTCGTGTGCTTTGCAAATCGTATAATTTATTATTCCACGTATTCTCGGCGGAACTCTCTACCTGTAGTTAAATCATCTGTTCTCATCTATCTCCGCGGGATCTCTGACCGTGCATAGATGAAAACACCTTTCCCGTAACACTTCCTACCTAACACTAATTAATACCTTACACTAACTTAATTTTGGTCTGATTGGGTTTTTCTGGGTTTTCCCCAATCCTTGCAATAAATGTTGGACCAATTTGCTTTTTAAACACCCCCAGATTTTAATTTTTAATTGTCAATTTACTTTTAATTTTTATTATATAATTTTATATTAAATTTTTTTATTTTTTTTAAACAATTTATTTGAAATATCAAATAATTTTAAATTTAAATTTTCTGTGTCTGACTGTTTCTAGTCGACATTAAATAAAATAAAATAAAATAAAAATAAAAAAAAAATAAAATAAAAAATAAAAAACACCAAGGTTCATACAATAAACCTTAGTCTCAATATTTTTGTATCATTTGACCATGTGTCAACAGGTAAAAAACTTACCAGATATTTCAATTCTAAAAGAAAAATCTGATGTCTTTCACGACATTAAAAAAAATAATAGAATTAATATTCAAGGCATAGGTAAAGAAGTTATTAAATCCAAAGGCCTTATATCAATCGAGATACAGACAGATAAATACATAATTCCACACAATTTCCATATAGTTGATTTAAATTTTGCAATTCCGTGTGATGGAAATATAGACATTGATTTTATTAAGAAATTCAACTGCCAACTAGACTTTAAACCATCAGAAGATTGGTTTATTATTAGACCCAATAATTTAAATTTCCCAATTTATGTTCCAAAAACATATAGTTCTGGTAAAAACTCAATACTTCTACCAGCAAGATCTCAAGTTGCCCGCAAAGTCAACCTAACTTCAGAGGAAGATAGTGTATTAATTCCAAATCAGAAAATTGAACCTGGTATATATGTTGCCAACACAGTTGCAACCTCTCAAAACACGTTTGTCCGTTTACTAAATACAACTAGTACCGATCAATTAGTTAATATTAATAACTTTTGAACCACTTTCGAACTACGAAGTAGTTCAAACCCAGAAATACGAGAAAAAACTGTCATATCTCAGCTAGCCAAATATTTTCCACCACAATTTAAATCACAACTAAGAAATTTATGCACCAAATATAGCGATGTATTCGGACTCGAAACCGAATCAATCACTACAAAAAATTTTATCCGATAAATTTCCATTACTTAGAATTGATGATATTTTAGATCAACTAAGTCGAGCAAAATATTTTTCATGCCTTGACTAATGTCAGGTTTTCATCAAATCGAACTCGAAGAAAGTTCTAGAAATATTACGTATTTTTCAACGAGCAATGGCTCATATCGCTTCACGCGACTACCAATTGGTTTAAAAATAGCGCCAAATTCATTTCAGAGAATGATGACTATAGCATTTTCTGGACTTGAACCTTCTCAAGCATTCCTTTATATGGATGATTTCATAGTTATTGGTTGTTCCGAAAAACTGCATCCACAAAAATGTTAATTTTTTATGCACGAAGTGACTTTTCTTGATCACAAATGCACAGATAAAGGAATCTAGCCAGATGACAAAAAATACGACGTCATTAAAAATTACCCAGTCCCACATGATGCGGACAGCGCTACACGATTCGTTGCGTTCTGCAATTATTATAGACGTTTTATTAAAAACTTCGCCGACTATTCACGGCACATAACTAGATTATGTAAAAAGAATGTTCCTTTTGAGTGGACAATTGAATGCCAAAACGCTTTCCAATACCTCAAAGATAAGCTTATTCAGCCAACATTATTACAATACCCAGATTTCAGCAAAGAATTTTGCATAATAACTGATGCAAGTAAACAAGCTTGTGGAGCAGTTTTAACTCAAAACTATAATGGACTCCAACTTCCAGTAGCATAGGCATCACGTTCATTTACAAAGGGTGAAAGTAATAAAAGTACAACAGAACAGGAATTAGCAGCCATTCATTGAGCTATAATGCATTTTCGACCATATATATAAGGCAAACACTTCACAGTGAAAACGGACCACAGACCATTAACATATTTATTTTCTATGATCAATCCCAGTTAAAAATTAACACGCATGCGGCTCGAATTAGAAGAATACGACTTTGCTGTCGAGTATCTAAAGGGAAAAGACAATTTTGTTGCAGATGCCCTATCTAGGATAACAATATCCGAATTAAAAGATCTACAAACTAAAGTCCTCAAAGTCACTACCAGGCAACAAAGTAGACAGAATAAATCCTGCCCAGAAATAGAACAAGAACTTTTGCCAAGGCAAAATCTTGAAAAAGTTTCTAAGCCTTGCACATAACAAACATTACATGTTACTTTAAACATGGAAATAAAATTATTCCAAGAATTCACGTTAGCGATCTGTACACCAATGGAATTCTTGACTTAGGTCAGTTCTTCCAAAGGCTTGAAATGCAAGCCGGTATACATAAGATCAGCCAACTCAAAACGGCACCGAGCGGAAGAAATTTCAATTGATTATTTCAAAAATATGGGCAATAAATATTTAAAATATTTAAGAGTAGCGCTACTCAAGCCGGTGACCACAGTAAATACTGAAAAAGAAAAAGAAGCAATACTGTCGACATTACATGATGATCCAATACAAGGAGGTCATACAGGCATATCAAAGCTGTCTAAGCTTGATTGCTTAGGATTCCCTCCATCTTTTCTGGCTTGGACTTCCTCCTATTTAAATGGTCGGACTCAACGAGTATTGCTTAGGTCAACTTCTTCGAAAACGGTAAACGTCACTTCTGGGGTACCTCAGGGAAGTCATCTTGGACCTTTACTCTTTTTATTAATGACCTGCCCTCTATTTTGTCACATTCTCGCATTCTTATGTACGCAGATGATGTGAAACTTATTTTGTCGTATACCGATCCCCTGTGTCATACTCATCTACAAGATGATTTGAACGCTATGCAGCTTTGGTGTTCGGCAAACCAACTGCATCTTAATTGTTCAAAATGTATGTTTATGACTTTCAGTCGTTCTAGACCCCATTTAGCCACTTATACGATTTACAATATTTCTTTGCAACGTATTTTTACAGTTAAAGATCTTGGAGTTATTTTTCACAAAAAGTTGAGCTTTAATCTCCATATTTCTTCTATCGTTAATGCAGCCAGAGGTGTACTGGGCTCCATTAAACGCTGGTCGAAAGAATTTAAAGATCCTTTCACCACCAAACTTCTCTACGTTTCCTTGGTCCGTCCTATCCTTGAATACTGCTCATGCATTTGGGGCCCCCAGTATCAAAACTCTCAAGATCGTATTGAGTCTGTTCAGAAGCAATTTCTTCTCTTCGCCTTACGTGGACTATACTGGGATCCCAATCTCCGTTTGCCATCGGATTCCAGTCGCCTTTTACTCATTAATCTTCCGTCGCTAATTACACAGCCCTAGGTGTTGTCTTCCTGCATAAGTTAATTAACGGTGATATTGACTCCTCTTCTCTTTTAGGTCGCCTTAACTTTTCTGTTCCTAGTAGACCAACTAGAAACTTTATCCCTTTCGTATTATCATCATGCACGACTGATTATGCTTTGCACAATCCAATTCGTGTGCTTTGCAAATCGTATAATTTATTATTCCACGTATTCTCGGCGGAACTCTCTCCCTGTAGTTAAATCATCTGTTCTCATCTATCTCCGCGGGATCTCTGACCGTGCATAGATGAAAACACCTTTCCCGTAACACTTCCTACCTAACACTAATTAATACCTTACACTAACTTAATTTTGGTCTGATTGGGTTTTTCTGGGTTTTCCCCAATCCTTGCAATAAATGTTGGACCAATTTGCTTTTTAAACACCCCCAGATTTTAATTTTTAATTGTCAATTTACTTTTAATTTTTATTATATAATTTTATATTAAATTTTTTTATTTTTTTTAAACAATTTATTTGAAATATCAAATAATTTTAAATTTAAATTTTCTGTGTCTGACTGTTTCTAGTCGACATTAAATAAAATAAAATAAAATAAAAATAAAAAAAAAATAAAATAAAAAATAAAAAACACCAAGGTTCATACAATAAACCTTAGTCTCAATATTTTTGTATCATTTGACCATGTGTCAACAGGTAAAAAACTTACCAGATATTTCAATTCTAAAAGAAAAATCTGATGTCTTTCACGACATTAAAAAAAATAATAGAATTAATATTCAAGGCATAGGTAAAGAAGTTATTAAATCCAAAGGCCTTATATCAATCGAGATACAGACAGATAAATACATAATTCCACACAATTTCCATATAGTTGATTTAAATTTTGCAATTCCGTGTGATGGAAATATAGACATTGATTTTATTAACAAATTCAACTGCCAACTAGACTTTAAACCATCAGAAGATTGGTTTATTATTAGACCCAATAATTTAAATTTCCCAATTTATGTTCCAAAAACATATAGTTCTGGTAAAAACTCAATACTTCTACCAGCAAGATCTCAAGTTGCCCGCAAAGTCAACCTAACTTCAGAGGAAGATAGTGTATTAATTCCAAATCAGAAAATTGAACCTGGTATATATGTTGCCAACACAGTTGCAACCTCTCAAAACACGTTTGTCCGTTTACTAAATACAACTAGTACCGATCAATTAGTTAATATTAATAACTTTTGAACCACTTTCGAACTACGAAGTAGTTCAAACTAACCCAGAAATACGAGAAAAAACTGTCATATCTCAGCTAGCCAAATATTTTCCACCACAATTTAAATCACAACTAAGAAATTTATGCACCAAATATAGCGATGTATTCGGACTCGAAACCGAATCAATCACTACAAAAAATTTTATCCGATAAATTTCCATTACTTAGAATTGATGATATTTTAGATCAACTAAGTCGAGCAAAATATTTTTCATGCCTTGACTAATGTCAGGTTTTCATCAAATCGAACTCGAAGAAAGTTCTAGAAATATTACGTATTTTTCAACGAGCAATGGCTCATATCGCTTCACGCGACTACCAATTGGTTTAAAAATAGCGCCAAATTCATTTCAGAGAATGATGACTATAGCATTTTCTGGACTTGAACCTTCTCAAGCATTCCTTTATATGGATGATTTCATAGTTATTGGTTGTTCCGAAAAACATATGATTAAAAACTTAACAGATGTTTTTGACAAATGTAGAAAATACAACCTGAAACTGCATCCACAAAAATGTTAATTTTTTATGCACGAAGTGACTTTTCTTGATCACAAATGCACAGATAAAGGAATCTAGCCAGATGACAAAAAATACGACGTCATTAAAAATTACCCAGTCCCACATGATGCGGACAGCGCTACACGATTCGTTGCGTTCTGCAATTATTATAGACGTTTTATTAAAAACTTCGCCGACTATTCACGGCACATAACTAGATTATGTAAAAAGAATGTTCCTTTTGAGTGGACAATTGAATGCCAAAACGCTTTCCAATACCTCAAAGATAAGCTTATTCAGCCAACATTATTACAATACCCAGATTTCAGCAAAGAATTTTGCATAATAACTGATGCAAGTAAACAAGCTTGTGGAGCAGTTTTAACTCAAAACTATAATGGACTCCAACTTCCAGTAGCATAGGCATCACGTTCATTTACAAAGGGTGAAAGTAATAAAAGTACAACAGAACAGGAATTAGCAGCCATTCATTGAGCTATAATGCATTTTCGACCATATATATAAGGCAAACACTTCACAGTGAAAACGGACCACAGACCATTAACATATTTATTTTCTATGATCAATCCCAGTTAAAAATTAACACGCATGCGGCTCGAATTAGAAGAATACGACTTTGCTGTCGAGTATCTAAAGGGAAAAGACAATTTTGTTGCAGATGCCCTATCTAGGATAACAATATCCGAATTAAAAGATCTACAAACTAAAGTCCTCAAAGTCACTACCAGGCAACAAAGTAGACAGAATAAATCCTGCCCAGAAATAGAACAAGAACTTTTGCCAAGGCAAAATCTTGAAAAAGTTTCTAAGCCTTGCACATAACAAACATTACATGTTACTTTAAACATGGAAATAAAATTATTCCAAGAATTCACGTTAGCGATCTGTACACCAATGGAATTCTTGACTTAGGTCAGTTCTTCCAAAGGCTTGAAATGCAAGCCGGTATACATAAGATCAGCCAACTCAAAACGGCACCGAGCGGAAGAAATTTCAATTGATTATTTCAAAAATATGGGCAATAAATATTTAAAATATTTAAGAGTAGCGCTACTCAAGCCGGTGACCACAGTAAATACTGAAAAAGAAAAAGAAGCAATACTGTCGACATTACATGATGATCCAATACAAGGAGGTCATACAGGCATATCAAAAACTTTAGCTAAAGTAAAAAGACATTACTACTGGAAAAATATGACACGTCATATGACAAAGTACGTACGTAATTGTCCAAAATGCCAAGTATCGAAAACAACTATTCATACAAAAACTCCAATGACCATTACAGACACACCAATATGTGCCTTTGATAGAGTGATAGTGGACACTATAGGTCCGCAACCAAAATCAGAGAATGGTAACGAATATGCAGTCACATTGATATGCGACTTGACAAAATATCTCGTAGCCATTCCAATACCCAACAAGAGTGCTAACACTGTTGCAAAAGCAATATTTGAATCTTTTATACTAAAGTTCGGTCCAATGAAGACGTTCATTTCGGACATGGGAACTGAATATAAAAATTCTGTAATAAGCAACCTGTGCAAATACTTAAAAACAGACAATATAACGTCTACAGCACAACACCACCAGACAGTTGGAACGGTAGAAAGAAGTCATAGAACTTTTAATGAATACATACGTTCATATATATCAGTAGATAAAACTGATTGGGACGTATGGCATCAATATTTTGTTTACTGTTTCAACACGACACCATCTATGGTACATAGTTATTGTCCATATGAATTAGTTTTTGGCAAACAAAGCAATTTGCCAAAATACTTTAATAACATAGATAGATAGATTATGCTAAAGAATCTAAATTTAGGTAAGAACAAGCTTATAAAAGAGCAAGAGTTATGTTAGAACAGCATAAGGCTAGGAATAAAAAATATTATGATAAGAATATAATTAATTTTGAATTAAAAATTTGAGATATGGTTTTCTTAAAATCGAAACTGGTCATAAGTTAGAAGCAAAATACTTAGGCCCTTTTAAAGTAGAAAAAATAGAAGATAGAGATAACATTTTTATTGAAGATGGTAAGAATAAGGCACAAAAAGTACATAAGGGTAGATTAAAATACTATACACAAAATTGAACTTAAAAACAAAATACATACATTCTCGAATTAAACCTTCAAATTAAAACCTATAAATATAAAACATTTTTTTTTCAAATTCAATATTAATTTTATTACACAAACACAATATGTATAAACAAAACAAAATATATACTAAAATTAATTATTGGTGTATTTTCTGCGAGTTGATTGGGCCGTTGTGGTTCATTTTAATAATTACATTTTATTTTATCATTATTAAAATTTTTCCTCCTACGCGTTTCGGCATCTTATTGTGCCTTCTTCAGGGAGTCTGTTTTCAAATACATACATACATTTATACATATATAATTATTATTACAAACATTTAGTTTTACCATTAAACATACATACATAAATAATTATTGCAGCTAGTTTTTCCTACAGTGTCGTCATAGTTCCTACATCTAAATTGCACTTTTGTTTATCTTTTCCTTCCATCGTCGATATGTTCTTATTGTAACTTTTTACTTGTCGTGTTAATTTGTGTTTGTCCACTGCTATTGCTGCCGCGTAAATGAAATTCGTCTTCTCGATATCTTCTTTGTGGTTAACTGTGTTCTCTCCTTGTTGTTGTATTCTAAGGCTCTCTAACGTCAATCTCGTTCGTTCTCTCCTCTCAATGTCTAATATTTTGGTGTTGTCAAAATCAGCTGTGTGACCTGTTGTTGTTATGTGTTGTGCAAGCGCTGTTGTCATCTTCCCTTTGTTGGCGTCACCTCTATGCTCGGCAATTCTTGTACCTAACGCCCGCTTTGTTGTTCCTATGTATACTCCGTTGCATCTTTCCCCTTCTTTCCCACTGCACTTGATCTCATATATGACGTGTTGTTGTTTTTCTTTTGCAATCTTGTCTTTTGTGTTCGTGAACAGGTTTCTTGTATTTGTATGTGCTTTGTACGCGTACATTAAATGTTTGGAGTGTTCGTCTGGTATTATTTTTGTTATTGTTTGTCGGTTTGTTAAATTATTTACATATGGTATGCTAATATATTGTTTTTCCTGTATCTCTTTTTCCTTTATTTTGTCTTTGTTTTCTTTTCGGTTTGTTGTGTCTGTTATTATATTGTCAATAAGTTTTTAAGGAAAATTATTTTTTAAAAATAACGTTTTTAATTTTATATATATTTCTGGTCTGTGCACTATGTCACTTATCGCATATGCCTTTTGTATAATGTTTTTCGCCGTATTTATTTTTTGACTTCTAGGTTGGTTCGAATTGAAGTTCATTATCCGTCCTGATGCTATTTCTTTTGTGTACCATTTGAATATAATCATTCCCTGTTTTTTCTCCAGTTCCGTGTCCAGATATGCAATTTTGTTGTTGTTTTCTCGTTCGATCGTAAATTGTATCCTGTGATGTTGTTTATTGAATGTGTCCAAAATGTCTTGTGCATCTTTTCCCTTTATGATGCATAATATGTCGTCTTTTGAAATGTGTTTTATGTGTATGTTTTTCTTTGTGAGTTGATCTATGGCGTTGTCAAGAATTTTGTCCAGTACTATGTTCGCTATTGTTGGTGATATGGGATTGCCCATGGGCATTCCAAATATTTGGTTGTATATTTCGTCGTTATATGTTAAATAATTGTTGTCGATAAGTACGAAGTCAAGAATTTCCTTGAATTTAGATTTTTGGATGTTTGTGTATTCACTTATTTCCGTCCATCTTTCCATTATGTTTTGTATGGCTAGTTCTATTGGTATATTTGTGAACAATGATACCACATCAAAAGACACTAGAATCTCATCCTCGTCTATTGTGGTGTTTTTTAGTTGATTTTTTAATTGTATTGCACTGTGAATGTTGTATTTTTCCAAAGTTATATTTTTGAGTAAATCCCCTATATGTTTTGCTAACTTGTAGCATGGTACGTTTGTTGATGCTGCTATCGGTCTAAGTGGGTTGTCTTCTTTATGTATTTTTGGTAGTCCGTATATCCTTGGTGCATGTCCTCCTGAACACTAGAGCTGTGATTTTTGTCGCCAGTCAATATAATTTTGCTTGTGAAGGTAGTTTATAATTGTATTGTTCTTTTTTATTAATTGTTGTGTTGGGTGCTTTCTCATTGTTTTGTAGGTTGTTTTGTCATTTAATAATTTTAGCATCTTGTCATGGTAGTCTTTTTTATACATAGCTACTGTCTTATTTCCTTTGTCTGCTTGTGTAATTATGACTTTGTCTTGGTGTTCTTTGACCACTCTCTTCGTCATTTTTGCAATATTGAGGATAAATTTGTCCTTTTGGTTGTTTTTCCTGTTATGTTTTAAATTGCTTAGTCTGGATGCTAAGTTACCTCTAGCAGTGTCTCTTTGTTTTTCGTCCTTTATTGTCTGGATTCCTTGCTCAAGGTCTGCGAATTATTATTAATTAATATTATATACAAACAAAAAAAAATCACCAAAAAAAAAATGTTGTAAATTTACCGAAAAACACAAATTTTTACACATATATATTAAATAACTTCATTATATTACGTTATTTTACTAAAAAGGGAGGTGTAGTATGTATATGCATTCAATTTAATTCAATATAAATACAATGTAAATATACATAGCTCAAGCGCCAATAGACACGCTGAGCATGCTTATAGCATAGGGCACTAGCCTCAACTGGATATTTGACACCACTTGAGCAAGCGAAGAACTGCTGACAAGTAGATTCCGACGCTCGGCCAAACGCGCATATACACAGAGTACATATATGTAAGTACTCTATATGCATATACATAAGACTGTCTCACGTTATGTATTTATAATTATAAGCTAGCAAGTAACTTTTATTGAACAAAGCGAATCATTCTGAATCTGACCACAATACAACACACAAGTGTTTTCATTTACAGCTTGATGTTTACACTGGAGTTACACACAAGATCAAACATTCGTTATTCATATCTCAACCTTAATTAACCAATATTGGCTGTCGAGATAAGCCGATTCATATTTTAAGAGGGAAAAACTGCATTAACACAGCACCAACACAAAAAGAAAACAAATCAGATACAGCAGCTGCAGAACATATGCCTCCGACCTTATCCTTACACATGTGAATTGTCCAAGGTATGTTTTTTGGGTACTGCAGGAAATAACAGAGGTTTGTCTGTCAGTCTGTCTGTGTGTCAGTTTGTTTGCCTGTCTGTCTGTATGTCTGTCTGCCTGTCTGTCTTTCTGTCTGTGTGAAAAACACTATATATGTCATTGGTTAACTATGCTACCTATGGCTTTTGTCATAGTCCTTATCAAAAAGTTCGTCAAATTTTGAATACAAATAAGCAAGAGCTTAGTTTTTTCTGATTTCTGATGTATCTCCTGTACCTAACTTGATAAATCGTTATATTTATACACTTTGGTAGAATAGAACTAAAAAAGTTAAAAATTATAACGGGAGTTACATACAAGAACATACATTCGTTTTTAATATCTGAACCTAAATTTACCAACATTGGCGGCCATGATTAGCCGATTCGTTTTTTAAGAGCAAAAAACTGCAGCAACACAAAAAGAACACAAATCAGATACAGCAGCTGCAAAAGCACTTGTTCCCTTGTGTTTCTGCGTAACATATTTACCATTGCTTACTGAAATATACCTTGCGACCTTTTCCATACAAATGTGAATTGTCCAAAGTATGGGTTTTTTGGGTACTGCAGGCAATGACAGAGGACTGTCTGTCTTTCTGTTTTTCTGTCAGTCTGAAAAACACCAAATATGACATTGATTTTTAGATAAACTATGCTACCGATGGCTTTTGTCATAGTCTCTTTCGAAAAGTACGTCAAATTTTGAATACAAATAAGCAAGAGTTTAGTTTATTTTGATTTCTGATGTATCTCCTGTACCTGACTTGAAAAATCGTTATATTTATACACTTTGGTAGAATAGAACTAAAACAGTTAGAAATTATAGCTGGAATTACATACAAGAACATACATTCGTTTTTAATATCTGAACCTAAATTTACCAACATTGGCGGCCATGATTAGCCGATTCGTTTTTTAAGAGCAAAAAACTGCAGCAACACAAAAAGAACACAAATCAGATACAGCAGCTGCAAAAGCACTTGTTCCCTTGTGTTTCTGCGTAACATATTTACCATTGCTTACTGAAATATACCTTGTGACCTTTTCCATACAAATGTGAATTGTCCAAAGTATGGGTTTTTTGGGTACTGCAGGCAATGACAGAGGACTGTCTGTCTTTCTGTTTTTCTGTCAGTCTGAAAAACACCAAATATGACATTGATTTTTAGATAAACTATGCTACCGATGGCTTTTGTCATAGTCTCTTTCGAAAAGTACGTCAAATTTTGAATACAAATAAGCAAGAGTTTAGTTTATTTTGATTTCTGATGTATCTCCTGTACCTGACTTGAAAAATCGTTATATTTATACACTTTAGTAGAATAGAACTAAAACAGTTAGAAATTATAGCTGGAGTTACATACAAAAACATACATTCGTTTTTAATATCTGAACCTTAATTTACCAACACTGGCTGCCAAGATTAGCCGATTCGTTTTTTAAGAGCGAAAAACTGCAGCAACAACACAAAACAGATACAGCGGCTACATAAGCAATTGTTCGCTTGTGTTTCTGTTTGTAATTTGTTAGGCAGACAGGTAGATGGAGAGGTATATAAATTCTAGTTGGGCGGGACGGAACTGAAATAGAAATGAGGCTAAGAAGAGTACTGGCGTCAATCTCCCCAGGCAGGAGTTTATGCAGCATAATGACACCATGGCAAGTTCTACGATTTTTTAATGATGGTAGGTTAATCAAGCGAAGTCTACACTCATAAGAGGGCAAAAATTAGAAACTGCTTCTGAACTGATTCAATCAGATACTGGAATTTTTTATACTGTGGAGACCAAACACAGGATGCATATTCAAGAATAGGTCTGACCAGCGAGATGTATAGTAGTTTGGTGATATACGGGTCAGAGAATTCCTTAGACCATCTCTTTATTAATCCAAGGACACCTGAAGCTTTGTTAGAAATGACCATTATGTGACAACTAAAGCATAGATTCGGAGCAAAGAGGATGACCAAGTCATCCACCTTGCTTAAACGTTTTAAGGGAATATTGTCAATAGTGTACTCAAACAAGTACAGTTTTCTACGGTGAAATGTCATAAAATTACATTTCAAGATGTTAAGTGGTAGACGATTTAGCAAACACCAATTGTTTAGGAAATTTAAATCCTGTTGGAGCAAACTTGAACTCAGTGGGTCTTTAAAAGATAGACAGAGTTTGAGATCATCTGCATACAT
The DNA here is from genome assembly GCA_035045305.1 of Drosophila maculinotata. Classification (NCBI taxonomy): domain Eukaryota; kingdom Metazoa; phylum Arthropoda; class Insecta; order Diptera; family Drosophilidae; genus Drosophila; species Drosophila maculinotata. The sequence continues at coordinate 72,176 of JAWNPD010000421.1, forward strand.
TAGTGCACGGTGTGTGACAAGGCGAGAGGAAGATCATTTATGAACAAAATAAAAAGTAACGGCCCCAGATGGCTACCTTGTGGGACACCAGACGTTACCTTAATAGGTTTCGAAAGCAAAGTGTTAAAGCGCACACGCTGTTACCGTTTATGAAGATAAGAGGTAATCCACAGAAGAAGTTTGTTTGGAAAGCCCAAATGACACAACTTGAAAAGAAGAAGATCGTGGTTAACTGAATCGAAAGCCTTACTAAAATCCAGTAGAAACCCAGTGTTAATTTAGGTTGAGAACTCCAAAATGAGCGCCTTTTGACAAATCCATGCGATGACTTAGAAATCAGAGGGAGACAAAATGCTGCAGTTGAGAACAAACTATTTTTTCAAATAACATAGGAATTGCAGATTAGTTAGAAATGCCTCGATAATTTGATATGTCAGCCTAAGCCCCTTTTTTATGAATGGGGCTAATATAGGACTCCTTCCACACTTGAGGGAAAACGCTAAGCTCGAGAGAACGGTTGAAAATAAATAAATAACAGAGACAAACATAGCGAGTCAGCACATAGTTTAAGGACAGCACTAGGAACTTTATCCGGACCTACGGAAAAAGCATATTTAGAAGTTTTTAGATATGTTAAAAGGCAGTTATAATCAATGAAAGGTGGAACGATACCATTATAATGACCTAAAGAGAAAGGATAAGTCCCAGATGAGTTGGAAGATGAGGAGTAGCAGAGTTGTTAAAAGGATGCAAATAGATTTGAAATATCACTATTATTATCAGAAGACACATTATTAAAATAAAGAGATGAAGGAAACTGAGAAGAACTACGTTTAGAGTTAACAAACTTGTAAAACTGCCTTGGGTCACGTTGAAAATTGAGCTTGCATTTAGACAAATAATTATTATAGCAAGATGAATTTAAAAGGACAAACTTAAAACGCGCGATGGAATATCATTTTTTACTGAAATATACCTGCGACCTTATCCATCTAAAAATCGTTACATTTATACCCTAGGGAAGAATAGAACTAAAAAAGTTTCAAATTGTTACGGGAGTTACATACAAAATCATTCATTCGTTATTAATATCTGCACCTAAATTTACCAACATTGGCTGCCAAGACTAGCCGATTCGTTTTTTAAGAGCCAAAAACTGCAGGAACACAGCACAATTACAAGGAGTACACAAATCAGATACAGCGGCTTCATAAGCACTTGTTCGCTTGTGTTTCTGCGTAACATTTGTACCATTTTGTCCTGACATATATCTGCGACTTTTTCGTTACAAATGTGAATTGTCCAAGGTATGGGTTTTTTGGGTACTGCAGGTAATGACAGCGGTCTGTCTGTGTGTCTGTCTCTCAGTTTGTCTGTCTGTCTCTCTGTCTGACAAACACCATTTTTATCATTGATTTTCAGATAAACTATGCTACCAATGGCTTTTTTATAGTCTTTATCAAAAAGTTCGATAAATTTTCAATACAAATAAGCACGAGTTTAGTTTTTTCTGATTTCCCTCGTGTCTTCTGTAACTGACTTGAAAAATCGTTATATTTATACCCTATGGTAGACTAAAACTAAAAAAATTTCAAATTGTTACGGGAGTTACATACAAAAACATACGTTCGTTTTTAATATCTTAACCTTAATTTACGAACATTATTTATTTGTTCATTAAACTTTCATCCCAGTGCTACAAGCTAAAGCTTATTAATTATGGCACTAGTCACTAATACATATATATATATATATTTTAATTGTAGTCATTCAAATATTTAATTAATTATAATTTAAATTTCTTATTTTTATGTCAATTACATGTTACTTTATGTTTTTTTATACCCTGATCCCATTAAAAATGGGAAAAATGGGTATAATAGTTTTGTGCAAAAGTATGTAACAGGCATAAGGAAGCATCTCCGACCCCATAAAGTATATATATTCTTGATCAGTATCAATAGCCGAGTCGATATAGCCATGTCCGTCTGTCCGTCTGTATGAACGCGTGTTTCTCAAAAGCTGGAGACTTCATATTTGAAATATAAGTTCTTGTAGCGGCGGGACGATACAAGTTTATCATTTTTTTCGATGTCTCGTCCCGTTCAAAAGTTATCGATAAATTTCGATTCCAGTCAAGTGTTTTTCGAGCATAACTTGAAAGTCATAGAAGCTAGCAACTTTATATTTATGTTTAAGTTACTGTACTGCTGTTTCGACACAAACTCATCATTTTTATATATATATATATATATATATATTATATTATATTATATATATATATCTCAATCCATTCAAAAGTAATCGATAAATTAAGTTTCCAAAACAGTGTTTTTAAGGTATAGCTGAAAAGTTATAAGACGTAGAGTCATTAGGTACATGTATTCTCCAATAGCATACAAAAGTAAAATACATTTCACTTTTTGGATACCCTTCCCCGATCTCCAAGAAATCAAGAATAAGAGGTATGACCTTCGGATTTTACATAGTCTCACATTTGTATGCCATCTTTGTGTCCTACAAATTTCATTACGATCGGACAATAAACAAAGAAGTTTTTAACGATTCAATGTAACATAGTTTGGGGCCAGGAAGAAGAAGAAGCAAAGCAAATGTATGACGCGCGTAGCCAGCAGCTTTTGTTTGTATATGTGTGTGTGTGTTTCTATGTATGAATACAGATAAATAACTTCAATGAATGTAAGACCTTGGATCAGGGTATATCCTAGTCGGGCACTCTCGACTAGACCACTCTTACTTGTTAAGTTTGGTTTTTATATTTAAGTTATTTTCCTGCAGGTGTGCTTTAAGTGTTATTTTAAATTGCGTGGCGCTACTTATAGATTTTAGAGCATGAGGAAGTTGATTTCAGATGCGAACAGCATGAATGAAGAAGTGTCTTTCAAAATTAAGAGTCTTGTGTCTTATGCATACAATATTGTTTTTTCTTGCAGATGTTGAAAATCGAAGTCTTTCATGCAAATATGCAGGCTCTTTCGTAAACAGTATTTTGTGCAAAAAAATGGTTGTTCTGAAATTCATCCAATCTTTAAAATGCATGTCAGCCAGTTGGAATGCATAGCGTGAAACGTGATCGCTCCGCCTCAGACCAAAAACATATCGCACTATGTTATTGTAGCAGACATTAATTTTCTTCTTACTATCGACATCACAGTTAGCAAACACTTCTACCCCAAACAAGAGAGTAGGCATCAGACATGTCTTTGCAAATAAAAGTCGTATGTTTTTTGGTAAAAAATGTTGAGTCGAAGACAATGTTCTCAATAGCCCGTAAGTTTTACCGACATCTTTAATCCAAGGTTATTTGCCTGTTCAGTGTAGCTAATCGGGATGTCATTTATTGTTCGGAATTCTAGCTGAGTATGTATGATGTTAGTGTTCCTTTTATATTTAACTAGACATTTAGATTTGGCTAGATTGAGACCAAGTCCATTATTTTTTGCCCAAATATTTATTTTACTCAACTCTCGGTTGCATACGTCTACACATTCATGAATATCACATAGCGGACGACTGACATATAATTGGACGTCATCAGCATACATATGGATATTACACTCAGACACAACGTCAGGTAGGTCATTTGACATAAATTGTAAACAATAACGGCCCAAGGACTGATCCTTGTAGAACACCACGCTTAATAAGAACAGGGGACGAACATTTATTTGACAAAACCACAGATTGGTATCTATTATCTAGGTATGATGACAAGAGCTTGTCTGCTGTATTTGAGAAATTATATAGATTGCGAAGCTTAGTGCATAGTATGTTGTGGTTAACTGTGTCAAATGCTTTACTATAATCAAGTAGTGTCAAAAACGTTACATAATTATTATCCATCTGCTGTCGAATATCTTCGCTTATGTTAATAATATCTGTAGTACAGCTTCTACTTTTTCTAAAGCCGGATTGCGTTTCATTTAGAAGTTTGTTGTCATGCAAATAAGAAGTAAGAGCGGTATTAATAATATGTGTAATAAGAAAAATAATTTTTGGAATCACAATTTTTAGAAATTTCGAGCTTAGGTCATCGATACCAATAGCATTAGACTTAATCATACAAATACACTCAAGAACATCACAAGGACTGACACAAACAAAATTAAAACTATTATCACAGTTTCTATAAGGTCGAATTTGGGTGAATGTTTTGTGTGGTTTCAGGTACAGCTACTTGTGTAAACTAAAGGTTAAGATCATCAACGTCTATTTCGTCTTTAAGCACCGATTTCTGTTTTCGGTATCCTATATTTTTAAGTTCTGTCCAGGTTTGTTTTGTATTTATTGCACTATTTAATTTTGAGGAGAAATAGATACTTTTGGAAGAACTTATAAGTTTGGTTGGTAATTCTCTTAACAGCTTATACTTGCGAAAATGGATATCAGTTTTGTACCGTTTCCATTTTCTAAATGCATAATTTCTTTCGAAAATAGCATTTTTAATATCGTTCTTAAACCAAGGATTTTCAGTATACTTGATTCTCTTCTTTTCGAGTGGAACAAATTATAGAGAAGATTAATATTGGACTGCAGAAGTTTAAGTTGGCAATTAACTGATGGGAGGAGGTATATATCGTTTCAATTTAGTAAGTTAAGTCAGTATTATATTATATTTGATTAAATGTAAATGCCAGGTTATTTGCCTGTTCAGTGTAGCTAATCGGGATGTCATTTGTCGTTAAGAATTCTAGCTGAGTAATGTTAGTGTTCCTTTTATATATAACTAGACATTTAGATTTGGCTGGATTGAGACCAAGTCCATTATTTTTGCCCAAACATTTATTTTACTCAACTCTCGGTTGCATACTTCTACACATTCATTAATATCACATAGCGGACGACTGACATATAATTGGACATCAGCAGCATACATATGCATATTACACTCAGACACAACGTCAGGTAGGTCATTGACATAAATTGTAAACAATAACGGCCCAAGGACTGATCCTTGTAGAACACCACGCTTAATAAGAACAGGGGACGAACATTTATTTGACGAAACCACGGATTGGTATCTATTAACTAGGTACGATGACAAGAGCTTGACTGCTGTATTTAAGAAATTATATAGATTGCGAAGCTTAGTGCATAGAATGTTGTGGTCAACTGTGTCAAATGCTTTACTATAATCAAGTAGTGTCAAAAACGTCACATAATTATTATCCAACTACTGTCGAATGTCTTCGCTTATGCTAATAATAGCTGTAGCACAGCTTCTAATTTTTCTACAGCCGGACTATTTTTCATTTAGAAGTTTGTTGTCATGCAAATATTTTTTAATTTGTGCTGCCATTAAATTTTCAAATGCTTTAGACAAGTATGGTAAAATAGATATTGGTCTGTATTCACCGCTATTTGCCTTAGGTATTGGAATGATTTATGCTTCTTTCCATTTATCAGGGAAAGAAGATGAAGTAAGAGCGGTATTAATAATATGTGTAATAAGATATATAATTTTTGGAAGCCGATTTTTTAGAAATTTAGGGCTTAGGTCATCGATACCAATAGCATTTGACCTAATCATAGAAATACACTCAAGAACATCACATCACATCTGACACAATCAAAATTAAAACTATTATCACAAATTCTATAAGGTACAGAATTAAGGTAAATGTTTTGTGTGTGTTCAGGTACAGCTACTTGTGTAAACTTAAGGTTAAGATCATCAACGTCTATTTCGGCTTTAAGCACCGATTTCTGTTTTCCTAATCCTATATTTTTAAGTGCCGTCCATGTTTGTTTTATATTTATTGCACTATAAAATTTTGAAAATAGCCTTTTTAATATCGTTCTTAAACCAAGGATTTTCAGTATACTTGATTCCCTTCTTTTTGAGAGGAACAAAGCGATTGATATTAGACCGTAGAAGTTTAAGTTGAAAATTAACTGATGGGAGGAGGTATATATCGTTCCAATTTAGTAAGTTAAAGTCAGTATCAAGTTTGTCATAATCAATATTTTAGTCACGATATTCTATATTGAGGTCATTGTAATCTAGGTAAATTTCATAGGTCAGGAATATAAGGTCATGTTTAGAATAAACTGGGACAGATAATGGTTCCTACATAAAATTGGCTGCAGAGCCGATTAATTTTAAAAGAACAAAAAACTGCAGCCACAAACCACTAACACAAAAAGAACACAAATCAGATACAGCAGATGCATAAGCACTTGTTCGCTTGCGTTTCTGCGTAACATTTGTACCATTTCATACTGAAATATACCTGCGACCTTTCCCTACAAATGTGAATTGTCCAAGGTATGGGTTTTTTGGGTACTGCAGGTAATGACAGCGGTCTGTCTGTCTGTCTGTCTGTCTGTGTTTGTCTGTCTGTCTTTCTGTCTGAAAAACACCATATTTGTCATTGATTTTCAGGTTAACTATGCTACCAATGGCTTTTGTCATAGTCTCTATCGAAAAGTACGTCAATTTTGTATACAAGTCAGCAAGAGTTTAGTTTATTCTGATTTCCCTTGTGACTCCTGTACCTGAATAATTTTTTATATTTTTACCCTTTGGTAGAATATAACTAAAAAAGCTAAAAATTGTTACTGGAGTTACATACAAGAACATGCATTCGTTATTAATATCTGAACCTAAATGTACCAATATTGGCTGCCGAGATTAGCCGATTCATTTTTTAAGAGCAAAAAACTCCAGCAACAAACCACTTACACATAAAAGAACACAAATCTGATGCAGCAACTGCAGAAGCACTTGTTTGCTCGTGTTTCTGCTTAACATATTTACCATTTTTTACTGAAATATACCTGCGACCTTTTCCCTACAAATGTGAATTGTCCAAGGTAAGGGTTCTTTGGGTACTACAGGTAAGGACAGCGGTCTGTCTGTCTGTAAGTCTGTCTGTCAGTTTGTCTGTCTGTCTGAAAAACACCTTATTTGTCATTGATTTTCAGGTAAACTATGCTACCAATGGCTTTTGTCATTGTCTTTATCAAAAAGTTCGTCAAATTTTGAATACAAATAAGCACGAGTTAAGGTAATTCTGATTTCCGTTGTGTCTCCTGTACCTGACTTGAAAAATCGTTATATTTATACCCTTGGTAGAATAGAACTAAAAAAGTTTCAAATTGTTACGGGAATTACATACAAGGACATGCATTCGTTATTAATATCTGCACCTAAATTTACCAATATTGGCTGCCGAGATTAGCCGATTCATTTTTTAAGAGGAAAAAACTGCAATAACAAACCACTGACACAAAAAGAACACAAATCAGATACAGCAACTGCATAAGCACTTGTTCGCTTGTGTTTCTGCGTAACACTTCTTCCTTTATATACTGAAATATACCTTGCGACCTTTTCCATACAAATGTGAATTGTCCAAGGTATAGGTTTTTTGGGTACTGCAGGAAATAACAGAGGTCTGTCTGTCATTCTGTCTGTCTGTCAGTTTGTCTGCCTGTCTGTCTGTCTTTCTGTCTGTGTGAAAAACACTATATATGTCATTGATGTTCAGGTAAACTATGCTGCCAATGGCTTTTGTCATAGTCTTTATCAAAAAGTTCGTCAAATTTTTAATACAAATAAGCACGAGTTTAGGTAATTCTGATTTCCCTTGTTTCTCCTGTACCTGACTTCAAAAATCGTTATATTTATACCCTTTAGTAGAATAGAACTAAAAAGTTTCAATTTTTAGCGGGAATTACATACAAGAACATACATTCGTTTCTAATATCTGAACCTAAATTTACCAATATTGGCTGCCGAGATTAGCCAATTCATTTTTTAAGAGGAAAAAACTGCAGCAACAAACCACTGACACAAAAAGAACACAAATCAGATACAGCAACTGCATAAGCACTTGTTCGCTTGTGTTTCTGCGTAACACTTGTTTAATTTTATACTGAAATATACCTTGCGAACTTATCCATACAAATGTGAATTGTCTAAGGTATGGGATTTTTGGGTACTGCAGGAAATAACAGAGGTCTGTCTGTCATTCTGTCTGTCTGTCAGTTTGTCTGCCTGTCTGTCTGTCTTTCTGTCTGTGTGAAAAACACTATATATGTCATTGATGTTCAGGTTAACCATGCTACCAATGGCTTCTGTCATAGTCTTTATCAAAAAGTTCGTCAAATTTTTAATACAAATAAGCACGAGTATAGGTAATTCTGATTTCCGTTGTGTCTCCTGTACCTGACTTGAAAAATCGATACATTTATACCCTTTGGTAGAATAGAACTAAAAAAGTTAAAAATTATAACGGGAGTTACATACAAAAACATACATTCATTTTTAATATATGAACCTAAATTTGCCAATATTGGCTGCCGAGATTAGCCGATTCGTTTTTTAAGAGCAAAAAACTCCAGCAACAAACCACTTACACATAAAAGAACACAAATCTGATGCAGCAACTGCAGAAGCACTTGTTCGCTTGTGTTTCTGCTTAACATATTTACCATTTTTACTGAAATATACCTGCGACCTTTTCCCTACAAATGTGAATTGTCCAAGGTAAGGGTTCTTTGGGTACTACAGGTAGGGACAGCGGTCTGTCTGTCTGTAAGTGTGTGTGTTTGTCTGTCAGTTTGTCTGTCTGTCTGAAAAACACCTTATTTGTCATTGATTTACAGGTAAACTATGCTACCAATGGCTTTTGTTATTGTCTTTATCAAAAAGTTCGTCAAATTTTTAATACAAATAAGCACGAGTTAAGGTAATTCTGATTTCCGTTGTGTCTCCTGTACCTGACTTGAAAAATCGTTATATTTATACCCTTGGTAGAATAGAACTAAAAAAGTTTCAAATTGTTACGGGAATTACATACAAGGACATGCATTCGTTATTAATATCTGCACCTAAATTTACCAATATTGGCTGCCGAGATTAGCCGATTCATTTTTTAAGAGGAAAAAACTGCAGCAACAAACCACTGACACAAAAAGAACACAAATCAGATACAGCAACTGCATAAGCACTTGTTCGCTTGTGTTTCTGCGTAACACTTGTTTAATTTTATACTGAAATATACCTTGCGAACTTATCCATACAAATGTGAATTGTCTAAGGTATGGGATTTTTGGGTACTGCAGGAAATAACAGAGGTCTGTCTGTCATTCTGTCTGTCTGTCAGTTTGTCTGCCTGTCTGTCTGTCTTTCTGTCTGTGTGAAAAACACTATATATGTCATTGATGTTCAGGTTAACCATGCTACCAATGGCTTTTGTTATTGTCTTTATCAAAAAGTTCGTCAAATTTTTAATACAAATAAGCACGAGTTAAGGTAATTCTGATTTCCGTTGTGTCTCCTGTACCTGACTTGAAAAATCGTTATATTTATACCCTTGGTAGAATAGAACTAAAAAAGTTTCAAATTGTTACGGGAATTACATACAAAAACATACATTCGTTTTTAATATCTGAACCTAAATTTGCCAATATTGGCTGCCGAGATTAGCCGATTCGTTTTTTAAGAGCAAAAAACTCCAGCAACAAACCACTTACACATAAAAGAACACAAATCTGATGCAGCAACTGCAGAAGCACTTGTTCGCTTGTGTTTCTGCTTAACATATTTACCATTTTTTACTGAAATATACCTGCGACCTTTTCCCTACAAATGTGAATTGTCCAAGGTAAGGGTTCTTTGGGTACTACAGGTAAGGACAGCGGTCTGTCTGTCTGTAAGTCTGTCTGTCAGTTTGTCTGTCTGTCTGAAAAACACCTTATTTGTCATTGATTTACAGGTAAACTATGCTACGGATTGCTTTTCATTTAGAAGTTTGTTGTCATGCAAATATTTTTTAATTTGTGCTGCCATTAAATTTTCAAATGCTTTAGACAAGTATGGTAAAATAGATATTGGTCTGTATTCACCGCTATTTGCCTTAGGTATTGGAATGATTTGTGCTTCTTTCCATTTATCAGGGAAAGAAGATGAAGTAAGAGCGGTATTAATAATATGTGTAATAAGATATATAATTTTTGGAAGCCGATTTTTTAGAAATTTAGGGCTTAGGTCATCGATACCAATAGCATTTGACCTAATCATAGAAATACACTCAAGAACATCACAAGGACTGACACAAACAAAATTAAAACTATTATCACAAATTCTATAAGGTACAGAATTAAGGTAAATGTTTTGTGTGTGTTCAGGTACAGCTACTTGTGTAAACTTAAGGTTAAGATCATCAAAGTCTATTTCGGCTTTAAGCACCGAATTCTGTTTTCCTAATCCTATATTTTTAAGTTCCGTCCATGTTTGTTTTGTATTTATTGCACTATAAAATTTTGAAAATAGCCTTTTTAATATCGTTCTTAAGTATACTTGATTCCCTTCTTTTTGAGAGGAACAAAGCGATTATAGAGAAGATTGATATTAGACCGTAGAAGTTTAAGTTGAAAATTAACTGATGGGAGGAGGTATATATCGTTCCAATTTAGTAAGTTAAAGTCAGTATCAAGTTTGTCATAATCAATATTTTAGTCACGATATTCTATATTGAGCTCATTGTAATCTAGGTAAATTTCATAGGTCAGGAATATAAGGTCATGTTTCGAATAAGCTGGGACAGATAATGGTTCCTACATAAAATTGGCTGCAGAGCCGATTAATTTTAAAAGAACAAAAAACTGCAGCAACAAACCACTAACACAAAAAGAACACAAATCAGATACAGCAGCTGCATAAGCACTTGTTCGCTTGTGTTTCTGCGTAACATTTGTACCATTTCATACTGAAATATACCTGCGACCTTTCCCAACAAATGTGAATTGTCCAAGGTATGGGTTTTTTAGGTACTGCAGGTAATGACAGCGGTCTGTCTGTCTGCCTGCCTGTGTGTCTGTCTGTCTTTCTGTCTGAAAAACACCATATTTGTCTTTGATTCTCAGGTTAACTATGCTACCAATGGCCTTTGTCATAGTCTCTATCGAAAAGTACGTCAAGTTTTGTATACAAGTCAGCAAGAGTTTAGTTTATTCTGATTTCCCTTGTGTTTCCTGTACCTGAAACATTTTTTATATTTTTACCCTTTGGTAGAATATAACTAAAAAAGTTACAAATTGTTACGGGAGTTACATACAAGAACATGCATTCGTTATTAATATCTGAACCTAAATGTACCAATATTGGCTGCCGAGATTAGCCGATTCATTTTTTAAGAGCAAAAAACTCCAGCAACAAACCACTTACACATAAAAGAACACAAATCAGATGCAGCAACTGCAGAAGCACTTGTTCGCTTGTGTTTCTGCTTAACATATTTACCATTTTTTACTGAAATATACCTGCGACCTTTTCCCTACAAATGTGAATTGTCCAAGGTAAGGGTTCTTTGGGTACTACAGGTAAGGACAGAGGTCTGTCTGTCTGTAAGTGTGTGTGTTTGTCTGTCAGTTTGTCTGTCTGTCTGAAAAACACCTTATTTGTCATTGATTTTCAGGTAAACTATGCTACCAATGGCTTTTGTTATTGTCTTTATCAAAAAGTTCGTCAAATTTTGAATACAAATAAGCACGAGTTAAGGTAATTCTGATTTCCGTTGTGTCTCCTGTACCTGACTTGAAAAATCGTTATATTTATACCCTTGGTAGAATAGAACTAAAAAAGTTTCAAATTGTTACGGGAATTACATACAAGGACATGCATTCGTTATTAATATCTGCACCTAAATTTACCAATATTGGCTGCCGAGATTAGCCGATTCATTTTTTAAGAGGAAAAAACTGCAGCAACAAACCACTGACACAAAAAGAACACAAATCAGATACAGCAACTGCATAAGCACTTGTTCGCTTGTGTTTCTGCGTAACACTTCTTCCTTTATATACTGAAATATACCTTGCGACCATTTCCATACAAATGTGAATTGTCCAAGGTATAGGTTTTTTGGGTACTGCAGGAAAAACCAGAGGTCTGTCTGTCATTCTGTCTGTCTGTCAGTTTGTCTGCCTGTCTGTCTGTCTTTCTGTCTGTGTGAAAAACACTATATATGTCATTGATGTTCAGGTTAACCATGCTTCCAATGGCTTCTGTCATAGTCTTTATCAAAAAGTTCGTCATTTTTAATACAAATAAGCACGAGTATAGGTAATTCTGATTTCCGTTGTGTCTCCTGTAACTGAATTGAAAAATCGTTATATTTATACCCTTGGTAGAATAGAACTATAAAAGTTTCAAATTGTTACGGGAATTACATACAAGGACATGCATTCGATATTAATATCTGCACCTAAATTTACCAATATTGGCTGCCGAGATTAGCCGATTCATTTTTTAAGAGGAAAAAACTGCAGCAACAAACCACTGACACAAAAAGAACACAAATCAAATACAGCAACTGCATAAGCACTTGTTCGCTTGTGTTTCTGCGTAACACTTCTTCCTTTATATACTGAAATATACCTTGCGACCTTTTCCATACAAATGTGAATTGTCCAAGGTATAGGTTTTTTGGGTACTGCAGGAAATAACAGAGGTCTGTCTGTCATTCTGTCTGTCTGTCAGTTTGTCTGCCTGTCTGTCTGTCTTTCTGTCTGTGTGAAAAACACTATATATGTCATTGATGTTCAGGTAAACTATGCTGCCAATGGCTTTTGTCATAGTCTTTATCAAAATGTTCGTCAAATTTTTAATACAAATAAGCACGAGTTTAGGTAATTCTGATTTCCCTTGTTTCTCCTGTACCTGACTTCAAAAATCGTTATATTTATTCCCTTTAGTAGAATAGAACTAAAAAAGTTTCAATTTTTAGCGGGAATTACATACAACAACATACATTCGTTTCTAATATCTGAACCTAAATTTACCAATATTGGCTGCCGAGATTAGCCAATTCATTTTTTAAGAGGAAAAAACTGCAGCAACAAACCACTGACACAAAAAGAACACAAATCAGATACAGCAACTGCATAAGCACTTGTTCGCTTGTGTTTCTGCGTAACATTTGTACCATTTCATACTGAAATATACCTGCGACCTTTCCCAACAAATGTGAATTGTCCAAGGTATGGGTTTTTTAGGTACTGCAGGTAATGACAGCGGTCTGTCTGTCTGCCTGCCTGTGTGTCTGTCTGTCTTTCTGTCTGAAAAACACCATATTTGTCATTGATTTTCAGGTTAACTATGCTACCAATGGCCTTTGTCATAGTCTCTATCGAAAAGTACGTCAAGTTTTGTATACAAGTCAGCAAGAGTTTAGTTTATTCTGATTTCCCTTGTGTTTCCTGTACCTGAAACATTTTTTATATTTTTACCCTTTGGTAGAATATAACTAAAAAAGTTACAAATTGTTACGGGAGTTACATACAAGAACATGCATTCGTTATTAATATCTGAACCTAAATGTACCAATATTGGCTGCCGAGATTAGCCGATTCATTTTTTAAGAGCAAAAAACTCCAGCAACAAACCACTTACACATAAAAGAACACAAATCAGATGCAGCAACTGCAGAAGCACTTGTTCGCTTGTGTTTCTGCTTAACATATTTACCATTTTTTACTGAAATATACCTGCGACCTTTTCCCTACAAATGTGAATTGTCCAAGGTAAGGGTTCTTTGGGTACTACAGGTAAGGACAGCGGTCTGTCTGTCTGTAAGTGTGTGTGTTTGTCTGTCAGTTTGTCTGTCTGTCTGAAAAACACCTTATTTGTCATTGATTTTCAGGTAAACTATGCTACCAATGGCTTTTGTTATTGTCTTTATCAAAAAGTTCGTCAAATTTTGAATACAAATAAGCACGAGTTAAGGTAATTCTGATTTCCGTTGTGTCTCCTGTACCTGACTTGAAAAATCGTTATATTTATACCCTTGGTAGAATAGAACTAAAAAAGTTTCAAATTGTTACGGGAATTACATACAAGGACATGCATTCGTTATTAATATCTGCACCTAAATTTACCAATATTGGCTGCCGAGATTAGCCGATTCATTTTTTAAGAGGAAAAAACTGCAGCAACAAACCACTGACACAAAAAGAACACAAATCAGATACAGCAACTGCATAAGCACTTGTTCGCTTGTGTTTCTGCGTAACACTTCTTCCTTTATATACTGAAATATACCTTGCGACCATTTCCATACAAATGTGAATTGTCCAAGGTATAGGTTTTTTGGGTACTGCAGGAAAAACCAGAGGTCTGTCTGTCATTCTGTCTGTCTGTCAGTTTGTCTGCCTGTCTGTCTGTCTTTCTGTCTGTGTGAAAAACACTATATATGTCATTGATGTTCAGGTTAACCATGCTTCCAATGGCTTCTGTCATAGTCTTTATCAAAAAGTTCGTCAAATTTTTAATACAAATAAGCACGAGTATAGGTAATTCTGATTTCCGTTGTGTCTCCTGTACCTGACTTGAAAAATCGTTATATTTATACCCTTGGTAGAATAGAACTAAAAAAGTTTCAAATTGTTACGGGAATTACATACAAGGACATGCATTCGTTATTAATATCTGCACCTAAATTTACCAATATTGGCTGCCGAGATTAGCCGATTCATTTTTTAAGAGGAAAAAACTGCAGCAACAAACCACTGACACAAAAAGAACACAAATCAAATACAGCAACTGCATAAGCACTTGTTCGCTTGTGTCTCTGCGTAACACTTCTTCCTTTATATACTGAAATATACCTTGCGACCTTTTCCATACAAATGTGAATTGTCCAAGGTATAGGTTTTTTGGGTACTGCAGGAAATAACAGAGGTCTGTCTGACATTCTGTCTGTCTGTCAGTTTGTCTGCCTGTCTGTCTGTCTTTCTGTCTGTGTGAAAAACACTATATATGTTATTGATGTTCAGGTAAACTATGCTGCCAATGGCTTTTGTCATAGTCTTTATCAAAAAGTTCGTCAAATTTTTAATACAAATAAGCACGAGCATAGGTAATTCTGATTTCCGTTGTGTCTCCTGTACCTGACTTGAAAAATCGATATATTTATACCCTTTGGTAGAATAGAACTAAAAAAGTTAAAAATTATACGGGAGTTACATACAAAAACATACTTTCGTTTTTAATATCTGAACCTAAATTTGCCAATATTGGCTGCCGAGATTAGCCGATTCGTTTTTTAAGAGCAAAAAACTGCAGCAACACAAAAAGAACACAAATCAGATACAGCAGCTGCAAAAGCACTTGTTCCCTTGTGTTTCTGCGTAACATATTTACCATTGTTTACTGAAATATACCTTGCGACCTTTTCCATACAAATGTGAATTGTCCAAAGTATGGGTTTTTTGGGTACTGCAGGCAATGACAGAGGACTGTCTGTCTTTCTGTTTTTCTGTCAGTCTGAAAAACACCAAATATGACATTGATTTTTAGATAAACTATGCTACCGATGGCTTTTGTCATAGTCTCTTTCGAAAAGTACGAAAATTTTGAATACAAATAAGCAAGAGTTTAGTTTATTTTGATTTCTGATGTATCTCCTGTACCTGACTTGAAAAATCGTTATATTTATACACTTTGGTAGAATAGAACTAAAACAGTTAGAAATTATAGCTGGAGTTACATACAAAAACATACATTCGTTTTTAATATCTGAACCTTAATTTACCAACACTGGCTGCCAAGATTAGCCGATTCGTTTTTTAAGAGCAAAAAACTGCAGCAACAACACAAAACAGATACAGCGGCTACATAAGCAATTGTTCGCTTGTGTTTCTGCGTAATATTTGTACCATTTTTTTAATCTTTAATATTAGAAATACACTCAAGAACGTCACAAGGACTGACACAAACAAAATTAAAACTATTATCACAGTTTCCATAAGGTAAGATATTAAGATTACGATGTCGAAAAAAAAATGAGAAGTTTGTATCGAGCAGGCAGTACAGTAACTTAAATTGAAATATAAAGTCTCTAGCTTTTATGACTTTCAAGTTATGCCCGAAAAACACTTGACTGGAATCGAAATTTATCGATAACTTTTGAACGGGACGAGATATCGAAAAATGATAAACTTGTATCGTCCCGCCACTACGAGCACTTTTATTTCAAATATGAAGTCTCTAGCTTTTGTAGTCTCTGAGAAACACGCGTTCATACAGACGGACAGACGGTCAAACGGACAGACGGACATGGCTATATCGACTCGGCTATTGATACTGATCAAGAATATATATACTTTATGGGGTCGGAGATGCTTCCTTATGCCTGTTACATACTTTTGCACAAAACAATTATACCCCTTTTCCACATTTTTAATGGGATCAGGGTATAAAAAATAAAAAAAAATTGGAATAAAAATGAAATGAAATAAAATAAAATAAAAAAAAGGATTACGGCTAATTTAAGAAATACACCAACGATTTTTTAACAGCAATTACATCAGAGTCAAACGAGTAGAGATGGTAAAACTTATTGTAATTAAGGCACAAGGTACGGAAGGCTTCATATTGAGCGTAATTTGTTAGGCAGACAGGTAGATGGAGAGGTATATAAATTCTAGTTGGGCGGGACGGAACTGAAATAGAAATGAGGCTAAGAAGAGTACTGGAGTCAATCTCTCCAGGCAGGAGTTTATGCAGCATAATGACACCATGGCAAGTTCTACGATTTTTTAATGATGGTAGGTTAATCAAGCGAAGTCTACACTCATAAGAGGGCAAAAATTAGAAACTGCTTCTGAACTGATTCAATCAGATCCTGGAATTTTGTATACTGTGGAGACCAAACACAGGATGCATATTCAAGAATAGGTCTGACCAGCGAGATGTATAGTAGTTTGGTGATATACGGGTCACAGAATTCCTTAGACTATCTCTTTATTAATCCAAGGACACCTGAAGCTTTGTTAGAAATGACCATTATGTGACAACTAAAGCATAGATTCGGAGCAAAGAGGATGACCAAGTCATCCACCTTGCTTAAACGTTTTAAGGGAATATTGTCAATAGTGTACTCAAACAAGTACAGTTTTCTACGGTGAAATGTCATAAAATTACATTTCAAGATGTTAAGTGGTAGACGATTTAGCAAACACCAATTGTTTAGGAAATTTAAATCCTGTTGGAGCAAACTTGAACTCAGTGGGTCTTTAAAAGATAGACAGAGTTTGAGATCATCTGCATACATTAGTGCATGGTGTGTGACAAGGCGAGAGGAAGATCATTTATGAACAAAATAAAAAGTAACGGCCCCAGATGGCTACCTTGTGGGACACCAGACGTTACCTTAATAGGTTTCGAAAGCAAAGTGTTAAAGCGCACACGCTGTTACCGTTTATGAAGATAAGAGGTAATCCACAGAAGAAGTTTGTTTGGAATGCCCAAATGACACAACTTGAAAAGAAGAAAGTCAGGGTTAACTGAATCGAAAGCCTTACTAAAATCTGTATAAATGACATCAGTTTGACATTTTGTTAGAAACCGAGTGTTAATTAAGGTTGAGAACTCCAGAAGGTTGGTTAATCCTGAGCGCCTTGTGACTAATCCATGCTGTTACTTAGAAATCAGAGGCAGACAAAAATGCTGCAGTTGAGAACAAACAATTTTTTCAAATAACATAGGAATTGCAGATTAGTTAGAAATGCCTCGATAATTTGATATGTCAGCCTAAGCCCCTTTTTTATGAATGGGGCTAATATAGGACTCCTTCCACACTTGAGGGAAATCGCCAAGCTCGAGAGAACGGTTGAAAATAAATAAATAACAGAGACAAACATAGCGAGTCAGCACATAGTTTAAGGACAGCAATAGGAACTTTATCCGGACCTACGGAAAAAGCATATTTAGAAGTTTTTAGATATGTTAAAAGGCACTTATAATCAATGAAAGGTGGAACGATACCATTATAATGACCTAAAGAGAAAGGATAAGTCCCAGATGAGTTGGAAGATGAGGAATAGCAGAGTTCTTAAAAGGATGCAAATAGATTTGAAATATCACTATTATTATCAGAAGACACATTATTAAAATAAAGAGATGAAGGAAACTGAGAAGAACTACGTTTAGAGTTAACAAACTTGTAAAACTGCCTTGGGTCACGTTGAAAATTGAGCTTGCATTTAGACACATAATTATTATAGCAAGATGAATTTAAAAGGACAAATTTAAAACGCGCGATGGAATACCATTTTTTACTGAAATATACCTGCGACCTTATCCATACAAATGTGAAGTGTCCAAGGTATGGGTTTTTTGGGTACTGCAGGTAATGACATAGGTCTGCCTGTCTGTCTGCCTGTGTGTCTGTCTGTATGTCTGCTTGTCTGTTTGTCTTTCTGTCTGTCTGTCTGAAAAACACCATACATGTCATAGATTTTCAGGTAAACTATGCTACCAATTGCTTTTGTCATAGTCTCTTTCGCAAATTACGTCATATTTTTAATACAAATAAGCAAGAATTTAGTGTTTTCTGATTTCCGTTGTGTCTCCTGTACCTGAATCTAAAAATCTTTACATTTATACCCTATGGTAGAATAGAACTAAAAAAGTTTCAAATTGTTACGGGAGTTACATACAAAATCATACATTCGTTTTTATTATCTGAACCTTAATTTACCAACATTGACGGCCAAGATAAGCCGATTCGTTTTTTAAGATAAAAAAACTGCAGCAGCACAGCAACAACACAAAAAGAACACAAATCAGATACAGCGGCTGCTTAAGCACTTGTTCGCTTGTGTTTCTGCGTAACATTTGTACCATTTTGTCCAGACATATACCGATCTCCAAGAAATCGAAAAATACGTATTTTAAGAGGTATGACCTTCGGATTTTACATAGTCTCACATTTATATGCCATCTTTGTGTCCTACAAATTTCATTACGATTCAATGTAACATAGTTTGGGGCCAAAGGAAGAAGAAGAAGCAAAGCAAATGACGCGCGTAGCCAGCAGCTTTTGTTTGTATATGTGTGTGTGTGTTTCTATGTATGAATACAGATAAATAACTTCAATGAATGTAAGACCTTGGATCAGGGTATATCCTAGTCGGGCACTCTCGACTAGAGCACTCTTACTTGTTAAGTTTGGTTTTTATATTTAAGTTATTTTCCTGCAGGTGTGCTTTAAGTTTTATTTTAAATTGCGTGGCGCTACTTATAGATTTTAGAGCATGAGGAAGTTGATTTCAGATGCGAACAGCATGAATGAAGAAGTGTCTTTCAAAATTAAGAGTCTTGTGTCTTATGCATACAATATTGTTTTTTCTTGCAGATGTTGAAAATCGAAGTCTTTCATGCAAATATGCAGGCTCTTTCGTAAACAGTATTTTGTGCAAAAAAATGGTTGTTCTGAAATTCATCCAATCTTTAAAATGCATGTCAGCCAGTTGGAATGCATAGCGTGAAACGTGATCGCTCCGCCTCAGACCAAAAACATATCGCACTATGTTATTGTAGCAGACATTAATTTTCTTCTTACTATCGACATCACAGTTAGCAAACACTTCTACCCCAAACAAGAGAGTAGGCATCAGACATGTCTTTGCAAATAAAAGTCGTATGTTTTTTGGTAAAAAATGTTGAGTCGAAGACAATGTTCTCAATAGCCCGTAAGTTTTACCGACATCTTTAATCCAAGGTTATTTGCCTGTTCAGTGTAGCTAATCGGGATGTCATTTATTGTTCGGAATTCTAGCTGAGTATGTATGATGTTAGTGTTCCTTTTATATTTAACTAGACATTTAGATTTGGCTAGATTGAGACCAAGTCCATTATTTTTTGCCCAAATATTTATTTTACTCAACTCTCGGTTGCATACGTCTACACATTCATGAATATCACATAGCGGACGACTGACATATAATTGGACGTCATCAGCATACATATGGATATTACACTCAGACACAACGTCAGATAGGTCATTTGACATAAATTGTAAACAATAACGGCCCAAGGACTGATCCTTGTAGAACACCACGCTCAATAAGAACAGGGGACGAACATTTATTTGACAAAACCACAGATTGGTATCTATTATCTAGGTATGATGACAAGAGCTTGTCTGCTGTATTTGAGAAATTATATAGATTGCGAAGCTTAGTGCATAGTATGTTGTGGTTAACTGTGTCAAATGCTTTACTATAATCAAGTAGTGTCAAAAACGTTACATAATTATTATCCATCTGCTGTCGAATATCTTCGCTTATGTTAATAATATCTGTAGTACAGCTTCTACTTTTTCTAAAGCCGGATTGCGTTTCATTTAGAAGTTTGTTGTCATGCAAATAAGAAGTAAGAGCGGTATTAATAATATGTGTAATAAGAAAAATAATTTTTGGAATCACAATTTTTAGAAATTTCGAGCTTAGGTCATCGATACCAAAAGCATTAGACTTAATCATACAAATACACTCAAGAACATCACAAGGACTGACACAAACAAAATTAAAACTATTATCACAGTTTCTATAAGGTCGAATTTGGGTCAATGTTTTGTGTGGGTTCAGGTACAGCTACTTGTGTAAACCAAAGGTTAAGATCATCAACGTCTATTTCGTCTTTAAGCACCGATTTCTGTTTTCGGTATCCTATATTTTTAAGTTCTGTCCAGGTTTGTTTTGTATTTATTGCACTATTTAATTTTGAGGAGAAATAGATACTTTTGGAAGAACTTATAAGTTTGGTTGGTAATTCTCTTAACAGCTTATACTTGCGAAAATGGATATCAGTTTTGTACCGTTTCCATTTTCTAAATGCATAATTTCTTTCGAAAATAGCCTTTTTAATATCGTTCTTAAACCAAGGACTTTCAGTATACTTGATTCTCTTCTTTTCGAGTGGAACAAATTATAGAGAAGATTAATATTGGACTGCAGAAGTTTAAGTTGGCAATTAACTGATGGGATGAGGTATATATCGTTTCAATTTAGTAAGTTAAGTCAGTATTATATTATTATATTTGATTAAATGTAAATGCCAGGTTATTTGCCTGTTCAGTGAAGCTAATCGGGATGTCATTTGTCGTTAAGAATTCTAGCTGAGTAATGTTAGTGTTCCTTTTATATATACCTAGACATTTAGATTTGGCTGGATTGAGACCAAGTCCCTTATTTTTGCCCAAACATTTATTTTACTCAACTCTCGGTTGCATACTTCTACACATTCATTAATATCACATAGCGGACGACTGACATATAATTGGACATCAGCAGCATACATATGCATATTACACTCAGACACAACGTCAGGTAGGTCATTGACATAAATTGTAAACAATAACGGCCCAAGGACTGATCCTTGTAGAACACCACGCTTAATAAGAACAGGGGACGAACATTTATTTGACGAAACCACGGATTGGTATCTATTAACTAGGTACGATGACAAGAGCTTGACTGCTGTATTTGAGAAATTATATAGATTGCGAAGCTTAGTGCATAGTATGTTGTGGTCAACTGTGTCAAATGCTTTACTATAATCAAGTAGTGTCAAAAACGTCACATAATTATTATCCAACTGCTGTCGAATGTCTTCGCTCATGCTAATAATAGCTGTAGCACAGCTTCTAATTTTTCTACAGCCGGATTGCTTTTCATTTAGAAGTTGGTTGTCATGCAAATATTTTTTAATTTGTGCTGCCATTAAATTTTCAAATGCTTTAGACAAGTATGGTAAAATAGATATTGGTCTGTATTCACCGCTAATTGCCTTAGGTATTGGAATGATTTATGCTTCTTTCCATTTATCAGGGAAAGAAGATGAAGTAAGAGCGGTATTAATAATATGTGTAATAAGATATATAATTTTTGGAAGCCGATTTTTTAGAAATTTAGGGCTTAGGTCATCGATACCAATAGCATTTGACCTAATCATAGAAATACACTCAAGAACATCACAAGGACTGACACAAACAAAATTAAAACTATTATCACAAATTCTATAAGGTACAGAATTAAGGTAAATGTTTTGTGTGTGTTCAGGTACAGCTACTTGTGTAAACTTAAGGTTAAGATCATCAACGTCTATTTCGGCTTTAAGCACCGATTTCTGTTTTCCTAATCCTATATTTTTAAGTGCCGTCCATGTTTGTTTTGTATTTATTGCACTATACAATTTTGAAAATAGCCTTTTTAATATCGTTCTTAAACCAAGGATTTTCAGTATACTTGATTCCCTTCTTTTTGAGAGGAACAAAGCGATTATAGAGAAGATTGGTATTAGACCGTAGAAGTTTAAGTTGAAAATTAACTGATGGGAGGAGGTATATATTGTTCCAATTTAGTAAGTTAAAGTCAGTATCAAGTTTGTCATAATCAATATTTTAGTCACGATATTCTATATTGAGGTCATTGTAATCTAGGTAAATTTCATAGGTCAGGAATATAAGGTAATGTTTAGAATAAGCTGGGACAGATAATGGTTCCTACATAAAATTGGCTGCAGAGCCGATTAATTTTTAAAGAACAAAAAACTGCAGCAACAAACCACTAACACAAAAAGAACACAAATCAGAAACAGCAGCTGCATAAGCACTTGTTCGCTTGTGTTTCTGCGTAACATTTGTACCATTTCATACTGAAATATACCTGCGACCTTTCCCTACAAATGTGAATTGTCCAAGGTATGGGTTTTTTGGGTACTGCAGGTAATGACAGCGGTCTGTCTGTCTGTCTGCCTGTGTGTCTGTCTGTCTTTCTGTCTGAAAAACACCATATTTGTCATTGATTTTCAGGTTAACTATGCTACCAATGGCTTTTGTCATAGTCTCTATCGAAAAGTACGTCAAGTTTTGTATACAAGTCAGCAAGAGTTTAGTTTATTCTGATTTCCCTTGTGTTTCCTGTACCTGAAACATTTTTTATATTTTTACCCTTTGGTAGAATATAACTAAAAAAGTTACAAATTGTTACGGGAGTTACATACAAGAACATGCATTCGTTATTAATATCTGAACCTAAATGTACCAATATTGGCTGCCGAGATTAGCCGATTCATTTTTTAAGAGCAAAAAACTCCAGCAACAAACCACTTACACATAAAAGAACACAAATCAGATGCAGCAACTGCAGAAGCACTTGTTCGCTTGTGTTTCTGCTTAACATATTTACCATTTTTTACTGAAATATACCTGCGACATTTTCCCTACAAATGTGAATTGTCCAAGGTAAGGGTTCTTTGGGTACTACAGGTAAGGACAGCGGTCTGTCTGTCTGTAAGTCTGTGTGTCTGTCTGTCAGTTTGTCTGTCTGTCTGAAAAACACCTTATTTGTCATTGATTTTCAGGTAAACTATGCTACCAATGGCTTTTGTCATTGTCTTTATCAAAAAGTTCGTCAAATTTTGAATACAAATAAGCACGAGTTAAGGTAATTCTGATTTCCGTTGTGTCTCCTGTACCTGACTTGAAAAATCGTTATATTTATACCCTTGGTAGAATAGAACTAAAAAGTTTCAAATTGTTACGGGAATTACATACAAGGACATGCATTCGTTATTAATATCTGCACCTAAATTTACCAATATTGGCTGCCGAGATTAGCCGATTCATTTTTTAAGAGGAAAAAACTGCAGCAACAAACCACTGACACAAAAAGAACACAAATCAGATACAGCAACTCCATAAGCACTTGTTCGCTTGTGTTTCTGCGTAACACTTCTTCCTTTATATACTGAAATATACCTTGCGACCTTTTCCATACAAATGTGAATTGTCCAAGGTATAGGTTTTTTGGGTACTGCAGGAAATAACAGAGGTCTGTCTGTCATTCTGTCTGTCTGTCAGTTTGTCTGCCTGTCTGTCTGTCTTTCTGTCTGTGTGAAAAACACTATATATGTCATTGATGTTCAGGTAAACTATGCTACCAATGGCTTTTGTCATAGTCTTTATCAAAAAGTTCGTCAAATTTTTAATACAAATAAGCACGAGTTTAGGTAATTCTGATTTCCCTTGTTTCTCCTGTACCTGACTTCAAAAATCGTTATATTTATACCCTTTAGTAGAATAGAACTAAAAAAGTTTCAAATTGTTACGGGAATTACATACAAGGACATGCATTCGTTATTAATATCTGCACCTAAATTTACCAATATTGGCTGCCGAGATTAGCCGATTCATTTTTTAAGAGGAAAAAACTGCAGCAACAAACCACTGACACAAAAAGAACACAAATCAGATACAGCAACTGCATAAGCACTTGTTCGCTTGTGTTTCTGCGTAACACTTCTTCCTTTATATACTGAAATATACCTTGCGACCTTTTCCATACAAATGTGAATTGTCCAAGGTATAGGTTTTTTGGGTACTGCAGGAAATAACAGAGGTCTGTCTGTCATTCTGTCTGTCTGTCAGTTTGTCTGCCTGTCTGTCTGTCTTTCTGTCTGTGTGAAAAACACTATATATGTCATTGATGTTCAGGTAAACTATGCTGCCAATGGCTTTTGTCATAGTCTTTATCAAAAAGTTCGTCAAATTTTTAATACAAATAAGCACGAGTTTAGGTAATTCTGATTTCCCTTGTTTCTCCTGTACCTGACTTCAAAAATCGTTATATTTATACCCTTTAGTAGAATAGAACTAAAAAAGTTTCAATTTTTAGCGGGAATTACATACAAAAACATACATTCGTTTTTAATATCTGAACCTAAATTTGCCAATATTGGCTGCCGAGATTAGCCGATTCGTTTTTTAAGAGCAAAAAACTGCAGCAACACAAAAAGAACACAAATCAGATACAGCAGCTGCAAAAGCACTTGTTCCCTTGTGTTTCTGCGTAACATATTTACCATTGTTTACTGAAATATACCTTGCGACCTTTTCCATACAAATGTGAATTGTCCAAAGTATGGGTTTTTTGGGTACTGCAGGCAATGACAGAGGACTGTCTGTCTTTCTGTTTTTCTGTCAGTCTGAAAAACACCAAATATGACATTGATTTTTAGATAAACTATGCTACCGATGGCTTTTGTCATAGTCTCTTTCGAAAAGTACGAAAATTTTGAATACAAATAAGCAAGAGTTTAGTTTATTTTGATTTCTGATGTATCTCCTGTACCTGACTTGAAAAATCGTTATATTTATACACTTTGGTAGAACAGAACTAAAACAGTTAGAAATTATAGCTGGAGTTACATACAAAAACATACATTCGTTTTTAATATCTGAACCTTAATTTACCAACACTGGCTGCCAAGATTAGCCGATTCGTTTTTTAAGAGCAAAAAACTGCAGCAACAACACAAAACAGATACAGCGGCTACATAAGCAATTGTTCGCTTGTGTTTCTTTAATATTAGAAATACACTCAAGAACGTCACAAGGACTGACACAAACAAAATCAAAACTATTATCACAGTTTCTATAAGGTAAGATATTAAGATTACGATATCGAAAAAAAAATGAGAAGTTTGTATCGAGCAGGCAGTACAGTAACTTAATTTATAAAATATAAATAAAGTCTCTAGCTTTTATGACTTTCAAGTTATGCCCGAAAAACACTTGACTGGAATCGAAATTTATCGATAACTTTTGAACGGGACGAGATATCGAAAAATGATAAACTTGTATCGTCCCGCCACTACGAGCACTTTTATTTCAAATATGAAGTCTTTAGCTTTTGTAGTCTCTGAGAAACACGCGTTCATACAGACGGACAGACGGTCAAACGGACAGACGGACATGGCTATATCGACTCGGCTATTGATACTGATCAAGAATATATATACTTTATGGGGTCGGAGATGCTTCCTTATGCCTGTTACATACTTTTGCACCAAACAATTATACCCCTTTTCCACATTTTTAATGGGATCAGGGTATAAAAAATAAAAAAAAATTGGAATAAAAATGAAATGAAATAAAATAAAATAAAAAAAAGGATTACGGCTAATTTAAGAAATACACCAACGATTTTTTAACAGCAATTACATCAGAGTCAAACGAGTAGAGATGGTAAAACTTATTGTAATTAAGGCACAAGGTACGGAAGGCTTCATATTGAGCGTAATTTGTTAGGCAGACAGGTAGATGGAGAGGTATATAAATTCTAGTTGGGCGGGACGGAACTGAAATAGAAATGAGGCTAAGAAGAGTACTGGAGTCAATCTCTCCAGGCAGGAGTTTATGCAGCATAATGACACCATGGCAAGTTCTACGATTTTTTAATGATGGTAGGTTAATCAAGCGAAGTCTACACTCATAAGAGGGCAAAAATTAGAAACTGCTTCTGAACTGATTCAATCAGATCCTGGAATTTTTTATACTGTGGAGACCAAACACAGGATGCATATTCAAGAATAGGTCTGACCAGCGAGATGTATAGTAGTTTGGTGATATACGGGTCACAGAATTCCTTAGACTATCTCTTTATTAATCCAAGGACACCTGAAGCTTTGTTAGAAATGACCATTATGTGACAACTAAAGCATAGATTCGGAGCAAAGAGGATGACCAAGTCATCCACCTTGCTTAAACGTTTTAAGGGAATATTGTCAATAGTGTACTCAAACAAGTACAGTTTTCTACGGTGAAATGTCATAAAATTACATTTCAAGATGTTAAGTGGTAGACGATTTAGCAAACACCAATTGTTTAGGAAATTTAAATCCTGTTGGAGCAAACTTGAACTCAGTGGGTCTTTAAAAGATAGACAGAGTTTGAGATCATCTGCATACATTAGTGCATGGTGTGTGACAAGGCGAGAGGAAGATCATTTATGAACAAAATAAAAAGTAACGGCCCCAGATGGCTACCTTGTGGGACACCAGACGTTACCTTAATAGGTTTCGAAAGCAAAGTGTTAAAGCGCACACGCTGTTACCGTTTATGAAGATAAGAGGTAATCCACAGAAGAAGTTTGTTTGGAATGCCCAAATGACACAACTTGAAAAGAAGAAAGTCAGGGTTAACTGAATCGAAAGCCTTACTAAAATCTGTATAAATGACATCAGTTTGACATTTTGTTAGAAACCGAGTGTTAATTAAGGTTGAGAACTCCAGAAGGTTGGTTAATCCTGAGCGCCTTGTGACTAATCCATGCTGTTACTTAGAAATCAGAGGCAGACAAAAATGCTGCAGTTGAGAACAAACAATTTTTTCAAATAACATAGGAATTGCAGATTAGTTAGAAATGCCTCGATAATTTGATATGTCAGCCTAAGCCCCTTTTTTATGAATGGGGCTAATATAGGACTCCTTCCACACTTGAGGGAAATCGCCAAGCTCGAGAGAACGGTTGAAAATAAATAAATAACAGAGACAAACATAGCGAGTCAGCACATAGTTTAAGGACAGCAATAGGAACTTTATCCGGACCTACGGAAAAAGCATATTTAGAAGTTTTTAGATATGTTAAAAGGCACTTATAATCAATGAAAGGTGGAACGATACCATTATAATGACCTAAAGAGAAAGGATAAGTCCCAGATGAGTTGGAAGATGAGGAATAGCAGAGTTCTTAAAAGGATGCAAATAGATTTGAAATATCACTATTATTATCAGAAGACACATTATTAAAATAAAGAGATGAAGGAAACTGAGAAGAACTACGTTTAGAGTTAACAAACTTGTAAAACTGCCTTGGGTCACGTTGAAAATTGAGCTTGCATTTAGACAAATAATTATTATAGCAAGATGAATTTAAAAGGACAAACTTAAAACGCGCGATGGAATATCATTTTTTACTGAAATATACCTGCGACCTTATCCATCTAAACATCGTTACATTTATACCCTAGGGAAGAATAGAACTAAAAAAGTTTCAAATTGTTACGGGAGTTACATACAAAATCATTCATTCGTTATTAATATCTGCACCTAAATTTACCAACATTGGCTGCCAAGACTAGCCGATTCGTTTTTTAAGAGCCAAAAACTGCAGGAACACAGCACAATTACAAGGAGTACACAAATCAGATACAGCGGCTTCATAAGCACTTGTTCGCTTGTGTTTCTGCGTAACATTTGTACCATTTTGTCCTGACATATATCTGCGACTTTTTCGTTACAAATGTGAATTGTCCAAGGTATGGGTTTTTTGGGTACTGCAGGTAATGACAGCGGTCTGTCTGTGTGTCTGTCTCTCAGTTTGTCTGTCTGTCTCTCTGTCTGACAAACACCATTTTTATCATTGATTTTCAGATAAACTATGCTACCAATGGCTTTTTTATAGTCTTTATCAAAAAGTTCGATAAATTTTCAATACAAATAAGCACGAGTTTAGTTTTTTCTGATTTCCCTCGTGTCTTCTGTAACTGACTTGAAAAATCGTTATATTTATACCCTATGGTAGACTAAAACTAAAAAAATTTCAAATTGTTACGGGAGTTACATACAAAAACATACGTTCGTTTTTAATATCTTAACCTTAATTTACGAACATTATTTATTTGTTCATTAAACTTTCATCCCAGTGCTACAAGCTAAAGCTTATTAATTATGGCACTAGTCACTAATACATATATATATATATATTTTAATTGTAGTCATTCAAATATTTAATTAATTATAATTTAAATTTCTTATTTTTATGTCAATTACATGTTACTTTATGTTTTTTTATACCCTGATCCCATTAAAAATGGGAAAAATGGGTATAATAGTTTTGTGCAAAAGTATGTAACAGGCATAAGGAAGCATCTCCGACCCCATAAAGTATATATATTCTTGATCAGTATCAATAGCCGAGTCGATATAGCCATGTCCGTCTGTCCGTCTGTATGAACGCGTGTTTCTCAAAAGCTGGAGACTTCATATTTGAAATATAAGTTCTTGTAGCGGCGGGACGATACAAGTTTATCATTTTTTTCGATGTCTCGTCCCGTTCAAAAGTTATCGATAAATTTCGATTCCAGTCAAGTGTTTTTCGAGCATAACTTGAAAGTCATAGAAGCTAGCAATTTTATATTTATGTTTAAGTTACTGTACTGCTGTTTCGACACAAACTCATCATTTTTATATATATATATATATATATATTATATTATATTATATATATATATCTCAATCCATTCAAAAGTAATCGATAAATTAAGTTTCCAAAACAGTGTTTTTAAGGTATAGCTGAAAAGTTATAAGACGTAGAGTCATTAGGTACATGTATTCTCCAATAGCATACAAAAGTAAAATACATTTCACTTTTTGGATACCCTTCCCCGATCTCCAAGAAATCAAGAATAAGAGGTATGACCTTCGGATTTTACATAGTCTCACATTTGTATGCCATCTTTGTGTCCTACAAATTTCATTACGATCGGACAATTAACAAAGAAGTTATTAACGATTCAATGTAACATAGTTTGGGGCCAGGAAGAAGAAGAAGCAAAGCAAATGTATGACGCGCGTAGCCAGCAGCTTTTGTTTGTATATGTGTGTGTGTGTTTCTATGTATGAATACAGATAAATAACTTCAATGAATGTAAGACCTTGGATCAGGGTTTATCCTAGCCGGGCACTCTCGACTAGAGCACTCTTACTTGTTAAGTTTGGTTTTTATATTTAAGTTATTTTCCTGCAGGTGTGCTTTAAGTGTTATTTTAAATTGCGTGGCGCTACTTATAGATTTTAGAGCATGAGGAAGTTGATTTCAGATGCGAACAGCATGAATGAAGAAGTGTCTTTCAAAATTAAGAGTCTTGTGTCTTATGCATACAATATTGTTTTTTCTTGCAGATGTTGAAAATCGAAGTCTTTCATGCAAATATGCAGGCTCTTTCGTAAACAGTATTTTGTGCAAAAAAATGGTTGTTCTGAAATTCATCCAATCTTTAAAATGCATGTCAGCCAGTTGGAATGCATAGCGTGAAACGTGATCGCTCCGCCTCAGACCAAAAACATATCGCACTATGTTATTGTAGCAGACATTAATTTTCTTCTTACTATCGACATCACAGTTAGCAAACACTTCTACCCCAAACAAGAGAGTATTCATCAGACATGTCTTTGCAAATAAAAGTCGTATGTTTTTTGGTAAAAAATGTTGAGTCGAAGACAATGTTCTCAATAGCCCGTAAGTTTTACCGACATCTTTAATCCAAGGTTATTTGCCTGTTCAGTGTAGCTAATCGGGATGTCATTTATTGTTCGGAATTCTAGCTGAGTATGTATGATGTTAGTGTTCCTTTTATATTTAACTAGACATTTAGATTTGGCTAGATTGAGACCAAGTCCATTATTTTTTGCCCAAATATTTATTTTACTCAACTCTCGGTTGCATACGTCTACACATTCATGAATATCACATAGCGGACGACTGACATATAATTTGACGTCATCAGCATACATATTGTAGCGAAAACAGCAACTTCGCTGTAATCTTTAAACAGCTAACATTTGGCGCATACTCGCCCAGTGCAACGCTGCATTACAGCGCTGCTGACGTTGTACGTACCGATCAGCGTATCGATTCTTCTTCTTTTTATCTGCGGGCGCGTGCGCAACGCTAGATTAAGTTGAGGTTAAAAACTGTACCAAATCTTATTGGCAATAAATTGGCTTAAAATCTGGAATATCCTCGTCTATAATTGTGAACCCTGGCGCAGCGACTGCCGTATCGCCTTCATTTAAAGTTCCGCTCGGCTAACCGTAGTCTAAATTGTCGCCACTAGGCGAGTTTCGCTACATTGGTGTCAGATGTGGGGTCTGAGGTGTTTGCGAAAACCCAGTCCACCATGCCTAAAAAGTCGGCACGCTTGCGTCGGGAATTACAAGAGGGGAAGAAAGAGTCCACAGCTCTTACGGCTGAACAGCAACAGACGACGGCAGCCACCGAGAACCTGCAGAAACAGTTAGCCACGATGGCCACTCGCCTTGACGCCCTGGACCGCACAATGGAGGAGAGGTTCGAACGGATGTGGGCGTCGTTTGAACGCACCATGCTGGGAGTAATAAAGGAGCTACAAGAGACAGCATCTGTCCATGACGGCGCTGCCGCGACCCCTGTCGCCGCGCCGCCGCTGAACAGGGAGAGGACTGCTGCCAGCACGCCTCTGGAGAGACCATCTGCCGCAAAGCCAACTGCCACGGTGACCTGGGAACAGCTTGAGCCAGCGGCAGCTTCGTCAAAGCCCACTGGTGCCGCTCATAGCACTGCCAATCGCGCGCACACAGCGTTCGTTGCGTCGGACTTTGATGGCGTTTTCTCAGGCGGCCCCTCTGCGGTGCAGCCAGCCGGCCACCCTTCGACGGGCAACCATTCTCACACTGGGGATGGAATTTGGATACCGGACATGGAGCCACTGGCCGAGTACGACGGAAGTCGGCCCTGGACCGAGTTTTAACGGCTCTTGGATAACATGGCTGCAGAATATCACTGGTCCGAGGATAAGAAATGTCGTAAGCTGTATGGTAGCCTGCGAGGACGAGCCCAGCGGTTTTACGATACGCTGCCAGGGGCTACTCTGCACTCGTACGAGTCGTTGACCAGGTCCATGCGCAGCCACTTTACCATGAATACCCATACCGGCTACCATGTGTTCCATAATCGGGTGCAGACTCCCAAAGAATCGATGGAAGACTTCGCCATGGATTTGGAGCGGTTGGGCAGAGCAGTGTTTGGGGAAGTACCGCCCACCACGTACGACAACATAATGGTGCAGCGATTCATCGACGGTCTCCGCGAGACGGATTACCAAGCGCTGCTCCTCGTCAGTAATCCACGCACCCTGCTGGACGCCCTCGATATGGCAAATCGCCTCACGGCGCAATGTCGGCGACACGCAAGGGGCTCGGTGCTGAATGTGACGACGGTGCCACCTCAGACCCTTACCGATCAAGGAGTACCAAGGGGTGGCAGTCGACGACGTGGACGGAATACCGCAAGCCGACCGAACCACCATTCGTCCCCTGCGCCGGCGTCGGAAAACTAGAGGTTGCCAATCCCTCGGGGCAGGGGTTGGCACAAAATCACAACGCCCCCAGCGAGTTTCCGTTCACCTGGCTCGTCCCCACTGAGGAAGGCGAACCACCTGCACCGGCTACAACGGTATCCATAACTCCAGTGGAAACGGCCATGCCCGCCGATACACTGGGCACCTTGGGAGCACAGAGCTTACATTGTTTCATTTTGTTTCAGAAGCGCGTGGTCCGGCTTGTCGTAGATACCGGAGCTGCGGTGTCACTGCTTAATTCCAGAGATCTCCAACGGCAGTTGCCTCTCACTCCTTGCCGGGTGACTCTACATGGTCCTTCATCAGAGCAGTTCGTGGCCACAGCTCGAGCCACAGCAAGCCTCAATATAGCTGGTCGGATACTTAAGCACGACTTCCTGCAAGTTGAAGGCTCTATCCCCAGTCTTTTGGGTATCGACTTTCTACTGCAGCACCAGGTCAACGTGGATTTGAAGACGCTGCGTCTGCAGTTTGCTTGGGGCTCAGTGCCGCTTCATGTGCCCCGCAGGGAATGGGGCATGCCAAGTCCCCACTCACCGGAGCCCAACGCGCCTGCGCTCACAATCGTAGGCCAGCTAGAAACTGGAGATTCGCAGCCGGCCACCTCAGCTACACCAGCGCCCATCGACTGGGGTTCCACGCAGCGTTCAGATTTACCCGCTAATCTCCGAGCCAAGTTGCTTCACCTGCTTAAAGGTTATGAGCATGTGTTTGCGCAACACGATGACGATACCGGTCGCACGAGGCTGACCCGCCACACCATCGATACGGCCCAAGCGCGGCCCATTAAGCAGCCACCTCGTCGCCTGGCATTGTCACGTAAGGCAGAAGTCGAACGACTCATATCAGATATGCTATCACGAGGCGTGATTCGACCCTCCACCAGCCCGTGGGCGTCGCCCGTGGTCTTGGTAAAAAAAAGGATGGATCGACCAGATTCTGCGTGGACTATCGTCGCTTAAATGACGCCACAGTAAAGGACTCCTATCCGCTGCCAAAGATGGACGAAATATTGACTACACTGCATGGCTCCCGTTGGTTCTCGACAATGGACCTACAGAGCGGATATTGGCAGGTGGAAATGGATTCAGATTCGAGGCCCAAGACGGCATTTGCTTGTGCCGCGGGTTTGTTCGAATTCAATGTCATGCCGTTTGGACTGACAAACGCGCCCGCCACCTTTGAACGTTTAATGGATAGCCTCTTTGCTGGTGTAACCTGGAAGTCTACTCTAGTCTACTTAGACGATATAATTGTCCACTCTCGGACGGCAGAGGAGCATCTGATCCATCTCCAAAAGGTGTTTGATCGGTTGGCAAGTGCCGGCCTGAAGTTGAGCCCGAAAAAGTGCCACTTTTTCTGCACAGAAGTCAACTATCTGGGCCATGTAGTGAGTAGCAGTGGACTACGAGCGTGTCCGGATAAAATTAGCCAAGTGACGGAGTGGCCGCCGCCTCGCAGCCAAAGAGATGTGAGATCTTTCGTAGGATTGTGTTCGTATTACCGAAAGTTCATTCCGGAGTTCGCCACCATAGCTCGACCTTTGCATGAGTTGACCGAAGCCCGGCGCATATTCGAATGGTCCCCCGCGGCTGAGGCAGCCTTCCATCAACTCAAGGACAAGCTAACAATGGCACCTATTCTCACCTTTCCAGACCCCGACGGCTTGTTCATTCTCGATACGGACGCCTCGAACCATGGTGCCGGAGCCGTGCTCAGCCAAATTCAGGATGGCCAGGAACGTGTTTTGGAATACTACAGTAAGACTTTCAGCGCCGCCGAACGCAACTATTGCGTCACCAGGAGGGAACTACTGGCAGCCGTGCTGGCCACTAAACACTTTCATCACTACCTTTTTGGCCGACGATTTACGCTCCGCACTGACCATGCGTCGCTCAAGTGGCTTTTCAATTTCCGGGAGCCCGAAGGCCAAATTGCACGCTGGATTGAACGCCTCCAACAATACGACATGGATATTCAGCACCGCATGGGCAAACAACACGGAAATGCAGACGGTCTCTCGCGTCGGCCCTGTGGCGAGTGCCGTATGTGTGAGAGAGCGGAACTTAACGACAATCAGGGCGTCATGTTCCTGCAAATCCAAGCAGTCGACTATGCGCAACGTCAGAAGGAAGATCCGATCCTGGACATGGTTTTGTCCTGGTTGAACACCGGAGAGCGGCCTCCCAAGTGCGCGGTCTTGGGCGAAAGCCCGGAGACCAAAGCGTACTGGCATATGTTTGACAACTTGTACTTGGACGAAGGCGTGCTGATGACTAAAAACAAGACGGCGGACGCAGTGGCTATTGTTCCTCGATCCCTGCAGGAAGAGACTCTTCGAAGTGCCCACAATTCTACTACCGGTGGCCATTTTGGAGTCAAGAAGACGATGGCCAAGGTAAAGAAACGGTACTACTGGATCGGACAGAGCGCTGACATCGCCATTTGGTGCGCACGTTGCAAAGAGTGCAACTCCCGGAAAGGCCCCTCTCGTCGTACGATGGGCCGAATGCAACCCAGTTCTATCGGCGCTCCCTTTGAGAGACTGGCTATCGACATCTTGGGACCACTACCTACAACGTCCCTCGGCAACCGGTACATCGCTGTAGTGATGTGCTATTTTACCAAATGGCCGGAGTGCATCGCATTACCCAATCAGAAGGCGGAAACTGTAGCGCGTGCTCTCGTACAGGAGGTATTCTGCCGCTATGGGGCCCCATTTATCCTCCACTCGGATCAGGGTCGCAATTTCGAGTCCGAAGTTTTTCAGATCTGCCTACGCATCCTCGGAGTGGAAAAGACCCGCACGACTCCACTCCATCCTCAATCTGACGGAATGGTGGAACGCTTTAATCGGACACTCCTCGACTATCTGGCCAAGTTCGTCGCCGCCGATCAACGAGACTGGGACCAGCTATTGCCACTAGCTCTATGGGCCTACCGCTCCGCGCCTCA
Organism: Drosophila maculinotata; assembly: GCA_035045305.1. Taxonomy (NCBI): domain Eukaryota; kingdom Metazoa; phylum Arthropoda; class Insecta; order Diptera; family Drosophilidae; genus Drosophila; species Drosophila maculinotata. The sequence continues at coordinate 106,908 of JAWNPD010000421.1, forward strand.
TGAAGCCACCGGCTTCACTCCATCTCTACTCGCACTGGGGCGAGAACTTCGCCTCCCGGTTGAACTTCTGTATGGACGGCCGTCACCCGATTCAGAAGGCTATCCGGCGTTTGTGGAAAAACTACAGGAAGGCCTCCGCCAGACTCATCAATCCGCCCGCGAACATTTAAGAGCTGCGGCCACCGTCAATAAAGCGCGGTATGACCTCCGGTCGCACCCTTTGGAATTCGTAGCGGGCGACGCGGTCTGGCTGTACGCACCAACTCGCAAAGTAGGACGATGCCCGAAACTGCAGTCCGACTGGGTCGGGCCAGCCACCGTGGTTCGACGTCACTCCGACTTAGTCTATGAGGTGCGGCTATCCGGGAAACGAGCCACGAGGACCGTTCACGTTAACCGTCTAGCTGTTTATCAAGAGCCTTCTTTGGATTTTACTCGGCCGGGAGTCTCGAGTCTTAGAGGGGGGTAATGTAGCGAAAACAGCAACTTCGCTGTAATCTTTAAACAGCTAACATTTGGCGCATACTCGCCCAGTGCAACGCTGCATTACAGCGCTGCTGACGTTGTACGTACCGATCAGCGTATCGATTCTTCTTCTTTTTATCTGCGGGCGCGTGCGCAACGCTAGATTAAGTTGAGGTTAAAAACTGTACCAAATCTTATTGGCAATAAATTGGCTTAAAACCTGGAATATCCTCGTCTATAATTGTGAACCCTGGCGCAGCGACTGCCGTATCGCCTTCATTTAAAGTTCCGCTCGGCTAACCGTAGTCTAAATTGTCGCCACTAGGCGAGTTTCGCTACAATATGGATATTACACTCAGACACAACGTCAGGTAGGTCATTTGACATAAATTGTAAACAATAACGGCCCAAGGACTGATCCTTGTAGAACACCACGCTTAATAAACCACGGATTGGTATCTATTAACTAGGTACGATGACAAGAGCTTGACTGCTGTATTTAAGAAATTATATAGATTGCGAAGCTTAGTGCATAGTATGTTGTGGTCAACTGTGTCAAATGCTTTACTATAATCAAGTAGTGTCAAAAACGTCACATAATTATTATCCAACTACTGTCGAATGTCTTCGCTTATGCTAATAATAGCTGTAGCACAGCTTCTAATTTTTCTACAGCCGGACTATTTTTCATTTAGAAGTTTGTTGTCATGCAAATATTTTTTAATTTGTGCTGCCATTCAATTTTCAAATGCTTTAGACAAGTATGGTAAAATAGATATTGGTCTGTATTCACCGCTATTTGCCTTAGGTATTGGAATGATTAATGCTTCTTTCCATTTATCAGGGAAAGAAGATGAAGTAAGAGCGGTATTAATAATATGTGTAATAAGATATATAATTTTTGGAAGCCGATTTTTTAGAAATTTAGGGCTTAGGTCATCGATACCAATAGCATTTGACCTAATCATAGAAATACACTCAAGAACATCACATCACATCTGACACAATCAAAATTAAAACTATTATCACAAATTCTATAAGGTACAGAATTAAGGTAAATGTTTTGTGTGTGTTCAGGTACAGCTACTTGTGTAAACTTAAGGTTAAGATCATCAACGTCTATTTCGGCTTTAAGCACCGATTTCTGTTTTCCTAATCCTATATTTTTAAGTGCCGTCCATGTTTGTTTTGTATTTATTGCACTATAAAATTTTGAAAATAGCCTTTTTAATATCGTTCTTAAACCAAGGATTTTCAGTATACTTGATTCCCTTCTTTTTGAGAGGAACAAAGCGATTATAGAGAAGATTGATATTAGACCGTAGAAGTTTAAGTTGAAAATTAACTGATGGGAGGAGGTATATATCGTTCCAATTTAGTAAGTTAAAGTCAGTATCAAGTTTGTCATAATCAATATTTTAGTCACGATATTCTATATTGAGGTCATTGTAATCTAGGTAAATTTCATAGGTCAGGAATATAAGGTCATGTTTAGAATAAGCTGGGACAGATAATGGTTCCTACATAAAATTGGCTGCAGAGCCGATTAATTTTTAAAGAACAAAAAACTGCAGCAACAAACCACTAACACAAAAAGAACACAAATCAGATACAGCAGCTGCATAAGCACTTGTTCGCTTGTGTTTCTGCGTAACATTTGTACCATTTCATACTGAAATATACCTGCGACCTTTCCCTACAAATGTGAATTGTCCAAGGTATGGGTTTTTTGGGTACTGCAGGTAATGACAGCGGTCTGTCTGTCTGTCTGCCTGTGTGTCTTTCTGTCTGAAAAACACCATATTTGTCATTGATTTTCAGGTAAACTATGCTACCAATGGCTTTTGTCATAGTCTCTATCGAAAAGTACGTCAAGTTTTGTATACAAGTCAGCAAGAGTTTAGTTTATTCTGATTTCCCTTGTGTCTCCTGTACCTGAAACATTTTTTATATTTTTACCCTTTGGTAGAATATAACTAAAAAAGTTACAAATTGTTACGGGAGTTACATACAAGAACATGCATTCGTTATTAATATCTGAACCTAAATGTACCAATATTGGCTGCCGAGATTAGCCGATTCATTTTTTAAGAGCAAAAAACTCCAGCAACAAACCACTTACACATAAAAGAACACAAATCAGATGCAGCAACTGCAGAAGCACTTGTTCGCTTGTGTTTCTGCTTAACATATTTACCATTTTTTACTGAAATATACCTGCGACCTTTTCCCTACAAATGTGAATTGTCCGAGGTAAGGGTTCTTTGGGTACTACAGGTAAGGACAGCGATCTGTCTGTCTGTAAGTCTGTGTGTCTGTCTGTCAGTTTGTCTGTCTGTCTGAAAAACACCATATTTGTCATTGATTTTCAGGTAAACTATGCTACCAATGGCTTTTGTCATTGTCTTTATCAAAAAGTTCGTCAAATTTTGAATACAAATAAGCACGAGTTAAGGTAATTCTGATTTCCGTTGTGTCTCCTGTACCTGACTTGAAAAATCGTTATATTTATACCCTTGGTAGAATAGAACTAAAAAAGTTTCAAATTGTTACGGGAATTACATACAAGGACATGCATTCGTTATTAATATCTGCACCTAAATTTACCAATATTGGCTGCCGAGATTAGCCGATTCATTTTTTAAGAGGAAAAAACTGCAGCAACAAACCACTGACACAAAAAGAACACAAATCAGATACAGCAACTGCATAAGCACTTGTTCGCTTGTGTTTCTGCGTAACACTTCTTCCTTTATATACTGAAATATACCTTGCGACCTTTTCCATACAAATGTGAATTGTCCAAGGTATAGGTTTTTTGGGTACTGCAGGAAATAACAGAGGTCTGTCTGTCAGTCTGTCTGTGTGTCAGTTTGTCTGCCTGTCTGTCGGCCTCTCTGTCTGTGTGAAAAACACTATATATGTCATTGATGTTCAGGTAAACTATGCTACCAATGGCTTTTGTCATAGTCTCTATCGATAAGTACGTCAAATTTTGTATACAAGTAAGCAAGAGTTAAGTTTATTTTGATTTCCCTTGTGTCTCCTGTACCTGAACAATTTTTATATTTATACCCTTTGGTAGAATAGAACTAAAAAATTTACAAATTGTTACGCGAGTTACATACAAAAACATACATTCATTTTTAATATCTGAACCTAAATTAACCAGTATTGGCTGCCGAGATTAGCCGATTCATTTTTAAAGAGCAAATAGCTGCAGCAACACAAAAATATAACAAATCAAAAACAGCAGCTGCATAAGCACTTGTTCGCTTGTGTTTCTGCGTAACATTTGTACCATTTTATACTGAAATATACCTTGGGACCTTTTCCATACAAATGTGAATTGTCCAAGGAATGGGTTTTGTTCGGTACTGCAGGTAATGACAGCTGTCAGTCTGTCTGTGTGTCAGTTTGTCTGCCTGTCTGTTGGCCTTTCTGTCTGTGTGAAAAACACTATATATGTCATTGATGTTCAGGTAAACTATGCTTCCAATGGCTTTTGTCATAGTCTCTATCGATAAGTACGTCAAATTTTTTATACAGGTAAGTAGGAGTTTAGTTTATTCTGATTTCCCTTGTGTCTCCTGTACCTGAAAAATGTTAATACTTATACCCTTTGGTAGAATAGAACTAAAAAATTTACAAATTGTTACGAGAGTTACATACAAAAACATACATTCATTTTTATTATCTGAACCTAAATTAACCAGTATTGGCTGCCGAGATTAGCCGATTCATTTTTAAAGAGCAAATAACTGCAGCAACACAAAACCAACACAAAAATAAAACAAATCAAAAACACCAGCTGCATAAGCACTGGTTCGCTTGTGTTTCTGCGTAACATTTCTACCATTTTATACTGAAATATACCTTGGGACCTTTTCCATACAAATGTGAATTGTCCAAGGTATGGGTTTTGTTGGGTACTGCAGGTAATGACAGCGGTCTGTCTGTCGGTAAGTCTGTGTGTCTGTCTGTCAGTTTGTCTGTCTGTCTTTCTGTCTGAAAACACCATATTTGTCATCGATTTTCAGGTAAACTATGCTACCAATGGCTTATGTCATAGTCTTTATCAAAAACTTTGTCAAATTTGTAATACAAATAAGCAAGAGTTTAGTTTTTTCTGATTTCCCTTGTGTCTTCTCTGACTTGAAAAATCTGTATTTTTGTACCCTATGGTAGAATAGATCTTAAAAAGATTCAAATTGTTACCGGAATTACATACAAAAACATACATTCATTTTTATTATCTGAACCTTAATTAACCAGGATTGGCTGCCGAAATTAGCCGATTCATTTTTAAAGAGCAAATAACTGCAGCAACACAAAACCAACACAAATATAAAACAAATCAAAAACACCAGCTGCATAAGCACTGGTTCGCTTGTGTTTCTGCGTAACATTTCTTCCATTTTATACTGAAATATACCTTGGGACCTTTTCCATACAAATGTGAATTGTCCAAAGTATGGGTTTTGTTGGGTACTGCAGGTAATGACAGCGGTCTGTCTGTCTGTAATTCTGTGTGTCTGTCTGTCAGTTTGTCTGTCTGTCTTTCTGTCTGAAAAACACCATATTTGTCATTGATTTTCAAGTAAACTATGCTACCAATGGCTTATGTCATAGTCTTTATCAAAAAATTCGTCAAATTTGTAATGCAAATAAGCACGAGTTTAGGTAATTCTGATTTCCGTTGTGTCTCCTGTACCTGACTTGAAAAATCGATATATTTATACCCTTTGATAAAATAGAACTAAAAACGTTTCAAATTGTTACGGGAATTACATACAAGAACATACATTCGTGTTTAATATCTGAACCTAATTTTACCAATATTGGCTGCCGAGGTTAGCCCATTAATTTTTTAAGAGGGAAAAACTGCAGCAACACATCATCAACACAAAAAGAACACAAATCAGAAACAGCAGCTGCAGAAGCATTTGTTCGCTTATATTTCTGTGTAACATATTTACCATTTTTTACTGAAATATACCTTGAGACCTTTTCCATACAAATGTGAATTGTCCAAGGTTTGGCTTTTTTGGGTATTGCAGGTTATGACAGCGGTCTGTCAGTCTATTTGTGTGTCTGTCTGTCAGTTTGTTTGTCTGACTAAAAAACTAAAAAAGTTTCAAATTGTTACGGGAATTACATACAAGAACATATATTCTTTTATTATATCTGAACCTAAATTAACCAATATTGGCTGCCGAGATTAGCCGATTCATTTTTTAAGAGCAAAAAACTGCAGCAACACAAAACAAACACAAAAAGAATACAAATCAGATACAGCAGCTGCAGAAGCACTTGTTCGCTTGTGTTTTTGCGTAACATTTCTACCATTTTTTTTACTGAAATATACCTGCGACCTTTTCCATACAAATGTGAATTGTCCAAGGTATGGGTTTCGCTGTTTACTGGTAGGTAATGCAGGCAGGTAATGGCAGGTAATGTTAGCGGTCTGTCTGTCAGTTTGTCTGTCTGCATTTCTGTCTGGAAAACACCATATTTGTCATTGATTTTCAGGTAATTTATGCTACCAATGGGTTTTGTCATAGTCTTTATCAAAAAGTTCGTCAAATTTTAAATACAAATAAGCACGAGTTTAGGTAATTCTTATTTCCCTTGTGTCTCCTGTACCTGACTTGAAAAATCGTTATATTTACACCCTTTGGTAGAATAGAACTAAGAAAGTTTCAAATTGTTACGGGAATTACATACAAGAACATACATACGTTTTAAATATCTGAACCTAAATTTACCACTATTGGCTGCCGAGGTTAGCCGATTCATTTTTTAAGAGGAAAAAACTGCAGCAACACATCATCAACACAAAAAGAACACAAATCAGAAACAGCAGCTGCATAAGCGCTTGTTCGCTTGTGTTTCTGCGTAACATTTGTACAATTTTATACTGAAATATACCTTGCGACCTTTTCCATAGAAATGTGAATTGTTCGAGGTATGGGTTTTTTGGGTACTGCTGGTAATAAAAGAGGATTGTTTGTCTTTCTGTGCGTCTGTGTGTCTGTCTGCCTGTGTGTCTGTCTGTCTGAAAAACACCATATTTGTCATTGATTTTCAGGTAAACTATGCTACCAATGGCTTTTGTCATTGTCCTTATCAAAAAGTTCGTCAAATTTTCAATTGTAATAAGCACGAGTTTAGGTAATTCTGATTTCCCCTGTGTCTCATGTAACTGACTTGAAAAATCTTTAAATTTATACCCAATGGAAAAATAGATCTAAACGAATTTCAAATTGTTACAGGAGTTACATACAAAGACATTCGTTCGTTTTTAATATCTGAACCTTAATTTACCAACATTGTTTTAAGAGATTAGCCGATTCATTTTTAAGAGCAAAACATCACCAACGCAAAAAGAAAACAAATCAGATACAGCAGCTGCAGAAGCACTTATTCGCTTGTGTTTCTGCGTAACATTTGTACCATTTTTTTACTGCGACCTTTTCCATACAAATGTGAATTGTCCAGGGTATGGGTTTTGTTGGGTACTTCTGATAATGAAAGAGGGTTGTCGGTCTGCCTGTGTGTCTGTCTGTCTTTCTGTCTGAAAAACACCATATTTGTCATTGATTTTCAGGTAAACTATGATACCAATAGCTTTTTTATAGTCTTTTCGTTAAATTTTTAATACAAATAAGCACGAGTTTATATAATTCTGATTTCTCTTGTGTCTCCTGTAACTGACTTGAAAAATCGTTATATATATACCCTATGGTAGAATAGAACTCAAAAAGTTTAAAATTGTTACGGGAATTACATTCAAGAACATACATACGTTTTTAATATCTGAACCTAAATTTTCCAACATTGGCTGCAGAGATTAGCCGATTAATTTTTTAAGAGCAAAAAACTGTAGCAACACAAAACAAACACAAAAAGACTACAAATCAGATAAGGCAGCTGCAGAAGCACTTGTTCGCTTGTGTTTCTGCGTAACATTTATACCATTTTTTACTGAAATATACCTGCGACCTTTTCCATACAAATGTGAATTGTCCAAGGTTTGGGTTTTGTTGGGTACTGCAGGTAATGACAGCGGTATGTCTGTCTGTCTGTAAATCTGTGTGTCTGTCTGTCAGTTTGTCTGTCTGTCTTTCTGTCTGAAAAACGCCATATTTGTATTTTTATTTGCTGCAGAAGCACTTGTTCGCTTGTGTTTCTGCTTAACATTTGTACCATTTTTTTACTGAAATATACCTGCGACCTTTTCCATACAAATGTGAACTGTCCCAGGTAAGGGTTTTTCGGGTACTGCAGGTAATGACAGCGGTCTGTCTTATAAGCAATATTGGCTGGCGAGAATAGCTGATTCATTTTTTAAGAGCAAAATACTGCAGCAACACAAAACATACACAAAAAGAATACAAATCAGATACAGCAGCTTCAGAAGCACTTGTTGGCTTGTGTTTCTGCGTAACATTTGTACCAATTTTAACTGGAATATACCTGCGACCTTTTCCATACAAATATGAATTGTCCAAGTTAAAGATTTTTTGGGTACTGCAGGTAATGACAGCGGTCTGTCTGTCTTTCTGCCTGAAAAACACCATATTTGTCATTGATTTTCAGGTAAACTATGCTACCAATGGCTTTTGTCATAGTCTTTATCAAAAAGTTTATAAAATTTGTAATACAAATAAGCACGAGCTTAGGTAATTCTGATTCCCCTTGTCTCTCCTGTACCTGACTCGAAAAATCGTTAAATTTATACCCCTTGGTAGAATAGAACTAAAAAAGTTTCAAATTGTTACGGGAATTACATTCAAGAACATACATACGTTTTTAATATCTGAACCTAAATTTTCCAACATTGGCTGCAGAGATTAGCCGATTAATTTTTTAAGAGCAAAAAACTGTAGCAACACAAAACAAACACAAAAAGACTACAAATCAGATAAGGCAGCTGCAGAAGCACTTGTTCGCTTGTGTTTCTGCGTAACATTTATACCATTTTTTACTGAAATATACCTGCGACCTTTTCCATACAAATGGGAATTGTCCAAGGTTTGGGTTTTGTTGGGTACTGCAGGTAATGACAGCGGTATGTCTGTCTGTCTGTAAATCTGTGTGTCTGTCTGTCAGTTTGTCTGTCTGTCTTTCTGTCTGAAAAACGCCATATTTGTATTTTTATTTGCTGCAGAAGCACTTGTTCGCTTGTGTTTCTGCTTAACATTTGTACCATTTTTTTACTGAAATATACCTGCGACCTTTTCCATACAAATGTGAACTGTCCCAGGTAAGGGTTTTTCGGGTACTGCAGGTAATGACAGCGGTCTGTCTTATAAGCAATATTGGCTGGCGAGAATAGCTGATTCATTTTTTAAGAGCAAAAAACTGCAGCAACACAAAACAAACACAAAAAGACAACAAATTAGATTTAGCAGCTGCAGAAGCATTTGTTCGCTTGTGTTTCTGTGTAACATTTGTACCATTTTTAACTGAAATATACCTTCGACCTTTTCCATACAAATGTGAATTGTCCAAGCTATAGATTTTTTGGGTACTGCAGGTAATGACAGCGGTCTGTCTGTCTGTCTTTCTGTCTGGAAAATACCATATTTGTCATTGATTTTCAGGTAAACTATGCTACCAATGGCTTTTGTCATAGTCTTTATCAAAAAGTTTATAAAATTTGTAATACAAATAACCACGAGCTTAGGTAATTCTGATTCCCCTTGTGTCTCCTGTACCTGACTTGAAAAATCGTTTTATTTATGCCCTTTGATAGAATAGAACTAAGAAAGTTTCAAATTGTTACGGGAACATGCATATCTTTTTAATATCTGAACCTAAATTTACCAACATTGGCTGCAGAGATTAGCCGATTAAATTTTTAAGAGCAAAAAACTGTAGCAACACCAAACCAACACAAAAAGACAACAAATTAGATTTAGCAGCTGCAGAAGCATTTGTTCGCTTGTGTTTCTGTGTAACATTTGTACCATTTTTTATTGAAATATACCTGCGACCTTTTCCATACAAATGTGAATTGTCCAAGGTTTGGGTTTTGTTGGGTACTGCAGGTAATGACAGCGGTCTGTCTGTAAATCTGTGTGTCTGTCTGTCAGTTTGTCTGTCTGTCTTTCTGTCTGAAAAACACCATATTTGTATTTGTATTTGCTGCAGAAGCACTTGTTCGCTTGTGTTTCTGCGTAACATTTGTACCATTTTTTACTGAAATATACCTGCGAGCTTTTCCATGCAAATGTGAATTGTCCAAGGTATGGGTTTTTTTGGGTACTGCAGGTAATGACAGCGGTCTGTCTGTCTGTCTGTAAATCTGTGTTTTTGTCTGTCAGTTTGTCTGTCTTTTTGTCTGAAAAACACCATATTTGTATTTGCTGCAGAAGCACTGGTTCGCTTGTGTTTCTGCGTAACATTAGTACCATTTTTTACTGAAATATACCTGCGACCTTTTCCATACAAATGTGCATTAATCAAGGTATGGGTTTTGTTGGGTACTGCAGGTAATGACAACGGTCTGTCTGTCGGTAAGTCTGTGTGTCTGTCTGTCTTTCTGTCTGAAAAACACCATATTTGTCATTGATTTTCACGTAAACTATTCAACCAATGGCTTTTGTCATAGTCTTTATCAAGAAGCTCGTCAAATTTTTAATACAAATAAGCACGAGTTTAGGTAATTTTGATTCCCCTTGTGTCTCCTGTAACTGACTTGAAAAATCGTTAAATTTGTACCCCTTGGTAGAATAGAACTAAAAAAGTTTCAAATTGTTACGGGAATTACATTCAAGAACATACATTCGTTTTATATATCTGAACCTAAATTAACCAGTTTTGGCTGCCGAGATTAACCGACTCATTTTTTAAGAGCAAAAAATTACAGCAAAACATAATCAACACAAAAAGAAAACAAATCAGATACAGCAGCTGCAGAAGCACTTTTTCGCTTGTGTTTCTGCGTAACATTTGTACCATTTTTTTACTGAAATATACCTGCGACCTTTTCCATACAAATGTGAATTGTCCAGGGTATGGGTTTTTTGGGTACTGCAGGTTATGACAGCAGTCTGTCTGTCTGTGTGTCGGTCTGTCAGTTTGTCTGTCTGTATTTCTGTCTGAAAAACACCATATTTGTCATTGATTTTCAGGTAAACTATGATACCAATAGCTTTTTTATAGTCTTTTCGTTAAATTTTTAATACAAATAAGCACGAGTTTATATAATTCTGATTTCTCTTGTGTCTCCTGTAACTGACTTGAAAAATCGTTATATATATACCCTATGGTAGAATAGAACTCAAAAAGTTTAAAACTGTTACGGGAATTACATTCAAGAACATACATACGTTTTTAATATCTGAACCTAAATTTTCCAACATTGGCTGCAGAGATTAGCCGATTAATTTTTTAAGAGCAAAAAACTGTAGCAACACAAAACAAACACAAAAAGACTACAAATCAGATAAGGCAGCTGCAGAAGCACTTGTTCGCTTGTGTTTCTGCGTAACATTTGTACCATTTTTTTACTGCGACCTTTTCCATACAAATGTGAATTGTCCAGGGTATGGGTTTTTTGGGTACTGCAGGTTATAACAGCAGTCTGTCTGTCTGTGTGTCGGTCTGTCAGTTTGTCTGTCTGTATTTCTGTCTGAAAAAAACCATATTTGTCATTGATTTTCAGGTAAACTATGATACCAATAGCTTTTTTATAGTCTTTTCGTTAAATTTTTAATACAAATAAGCACGAGTTTATATAATTCTGATTTCTCTTGTGTCTCCTGTAACTGACTTGAAAAATCGTTATATATACCCTATGGTAGAATAGAACTCAAAAAGTTTCAAATTGTTACGGGAATTACATTCAAGAACATACATTCGTTTTATATATCTGAACCTAAATTAACCAGTTTTGGCTGCCGAGATTAACCGACTCATTTTTTAAGAGCAAAAAATTACAGCAAAACATAACCAACACAAAAAGAAAACAAATCAGATACAGCAGCTGCAGAAGCACTTTTTCGCTTGTGTTTCTGCGTAACATTTGTACCATTTTTTTACTGCGACCTTTTCCATACAAATGTGAATTGTCCAGGGTATGGGTTTTTTGGGTACTGCAGGTTATGACAGAAGTCTGTCTGTCTGTGTGTCTGTATGTCAGTTTGTCTGTCTGTATTTCTGTCTGAAAAACACCATATTTGTCATTGATTTTCAGGTAAACTATGATACCAATAGCTTTTTTATAGTCTTTTCGTTAAATTTTTAATACAAATAAGCACGAGTTTATATAATTCTGATTTCTCTTGTGTCTCCTGTAACTGACTTGAAAAATCGTTATATATACCCTATGGTAGAATAGAACTCAAAAAGTTTCAAATTGTTACGGGAATTACATTCAAGAACATACATTCGTTTTATATATCTGAACCTAAATTAACCAGTTTTGGCTGCCGAGATTAACCGACTCATTTTTTAAGAGCAAAAAACTGTAGCAACACAAAACAAACACAAAAAGACTACAAATCAGATACAGCAGCTTCAGAAGCACTTGTTGGCTTGTGTTTCTGCGTAACATTTGTACCAATTTTAACTAGAATATACCTGCGACCTTTTCCATACAAATATGAATTGTCCAAGTTAAAGATTTTTTGGGTACTGCAGGTAATGACAGCGGTCTGTCTGTCTTTCTGCCTGAAAAACACCATATTTGTCATTGATTTTCAGGTAAACTATGCTACCAATGGCTTTTGTCATAGTCTTTATCAAAAAGTTTATAAAATTTGTAATACAAATAAGCACGAGCTTAGGTAATTCTGATTCCCCTTGTCTCTCCTGTACCTGACTCGAAAAATCGTTAAATTTATACCCCTTGGTAGAATAGAACTAAAAAAGTTTCAAATTGTTACGGGAATTACATTCAAGAACATACATTCGTTTTATATATCTGAACCTAAATTAACCGGTTTTGGCTGCCGAGATTAACCGACTCATTTTTTAAGAGCAAAAAATTACAGCAAAACATAATCAACACAAAAAGAAAACAAATCAGATACAGCAGCTGCAGAAGCACTTGTTCGCTTGTGTTTCTGCGTAACATTTGTACCATTTTTTTACTGAAATATACCTGCGACCTTTTCCATACAAATGTGAATTGTCCAGGGTATGGGTTTTTTGGGTACTGCAGGTTATGACAGCAGTCTGTCTGTCTGTGTGTCGGTCTGTCAGTTTGTCTGTCTGTATTTCTGTCTGAAAAACACCATATTTGTCATTGATTTTCAGGTAAACTATGATACCAACAGCTTTTTTATAGTCTTTTCGTTAAATTTTTAATACAAATAAGCACGAGTTTATATAATTCTGATTTCCCTTGTGTCTCCTGTAACTGACTTGAAAAATCGTTATATATATACCCTATGGTAGAATATAACTCAAAAAGTTTATAATTGTAACGGGAATTACATTCAAGAACATACATTCGTTTTTAATATCTGAACCTAAATTTACCAGTATTGGCTGCCGTGATTAGCCAATTAATTTTTTAAGAGCAAAAAACTGAAGCAACACAAAACAAACACAAAAAGAATACAAATCAGATACAGCAGCTGCAGAAGCACTTGTTCGCTTGTGTTTCTGCGTAACATTTGTACCATTTTTTACTGAAATATACCTGCGACCTTTTCCATACAAATGTGAATTGTCCAAGGTATGGGTTTTTGGGAACTGCAGGAAATAACAGAGGTCTGTCAGTCAGTCTGTCTGTGTTTCAGTTTCTCTGCCTGTCTGCCTGTCTGTCTGTCTGTGTGAAAAACACTATATATGTCATTGATGTTCAGGAAAACTATGCTACCAATGGCTTTTGTCATAGTCTCTTTCGAAAAGTGCGTCAAAATTTTTATAAAAGTAAGCAAGAGTTTAGTTTATTCTGATTTCCCTTGTGTCTCCTGTACTTGAACAATTTTTTTATTTATACCCTTTGGTAGAATAGAACTAAAAAAGTTACAAATTGTTACGGGAGTTACATACAAAAACATACATTCGTTTTTAATATCTGAACCTAAATTTACCAACATTGACTGAAGAGATTAACCGATTCATTTTTTAAGCGGAAAAAACTACAGCAAAACATCACCAACACAAAAAGAAAACAAATCAGATACAGCAGCAGCATGAGCACTTGTTCACTTGTGTTTCTGCGTACCATTTTTTTACTGATATATACCTGCGACCTTTTCCATACAAATGTGAATTGTCCAAGGTTTGGGTTTTGTTGGGTACTGCAGGTAATGACAGCGGTATGTCTGTCTGTCTGTTAATCTGTGTGTCTGTCTGTCAGTTTGGCTGTCTGTCTTTCTGTCTGAAAAACACCATATTTGTATTTGTATTTTCTGCAGAAGCACTTGGTCGCTTGTGTTTCTGCGTAACATTTGTACCATTTTTTACTGAAATATACCTGCGACCTTTTCCAACAAATGTGAATTGTCCAAGGTAAGGGTTTTTTTGGGTACTGCAGGTAATGACAGCGGTCTGTCTTATAAGCAATATTGGCTGCCGAGATTAGCCGATTCATTTTTTAAGAGCAAAATACTGCAGCAACACAAAACATACACAAAAAGAATACAAATCAGATACAGCAGCTGCAGAAGCACTTGTTGGCTTGTGTTTCTGCGTAACATTTGTACCAATTTTAACTGGAATATACCTGCGACCTTTTCCATACAAATGTGAATTGTCCAAGTTATAGATTTTTTGGGTACTGCAGGTAATGACAGCGGTCTGTCTGTCTGTCTTTCTGTCTGGAAAATACCATATTTGTCATTGATTTTCAGGTAAACTATGCTACCAATGGCTTTTGTCATAGTCTTTATCAAAAAGTTTATAAAATTTGTAATACAAATAAGCACGAGCTTAGGTAATTCTGATTCCCCTTGTGTCTCCTGTACCTGACTTGAAAAATCGTTTTATTTATGCCCATTGATAGAATAGAACTAAGAAAGTTTCAAATTGTTACGGGAATTACATACAAGAACATACATTCGTTTAATATATCTGAACCTAAATTTACCAATATTGGCTGCCGAGATTAGCCGATTCATTTTTAAGCGCAAAAAACTGTAGCAACACAAAACAAACACAAAAAGAATACAAATCAGATACAGCAGCTGCAGAAGCATTTGTTCGCTTGTGTTTCTGCGTAACATTTGTACCATTTTTTATTGAAATATACCTGCGACCTTTTCCATACAAATGTGAATTGTCCAAGGTTTAGGTTCTGTTGGGTACTGCAGGTAATGACAGCGGTCTGTCTTGTAAGCAATATTGGCTGCCGAGATTAGCCGATTAATTTTTTAAGAGCAAAAAACTGTAGCAACACAAAACAAACACAAAAAGACTACAAATAAGCTACAGCAGCTGCAGAAGCATTTGTTCGCTTGTGTTTCTGCGTAACATTTGTACCATTTTTTATTGAAATATACCTGCGACCTTTTCCATACAAATGTGAATTGTCCAAGGTTTAGGTTCTGTTGGGTACTGCAGGTAATGACAGCGGTATGTCTGTCTGTCTGTAAATCTGTGTGTCTGTCTGTCAGTTTGTCTGTCTGTCTTTCTGTCTGAAAAACACCATATTTGTATTTGTATTTGCTGCAGAAGCACTTGGTCGCTTGTGTTTCTGCGTAACATTTGTACCATTTTTTACTGAAATATACCTGCGACCTTTTCCAACAAATGTGAATTGTCCAAGGTAAGGGTTTTTTGGGTACTGTAGGTAATGACAGCGGTCTGTCTTATAAGCAATATTGGCTGCCGAGATTAGCCGATTCATTTTTTAAGAGCAAAATACTGCAGCAACTCAAAACATACACAAAAAGAATACAAATCAGATACAGCAGCTGCAGAAGCACGTGTTGGCTTGTGTTTCTGCGTAACGATTGTACCATTTTTAACTGAAATATACCTGCGACCTTTTCCATACAAATGTGAATTGTCCAAGTTATATATTTTTTGGGTAGTGCAGGTAATGACAGCTGTCTGTCTGTCTTTCTGTCTGAAAAACACCATATTTGTCATTGATTTTCAAGTAAACTATGATACTAATGGCTTTTGTCATAGTCTTTATCAAAAAGTTCGTCAAATTTTTAATTCAAATAAGCACGAGTTTAGGTAATTCTGATTTCCCTTGTGTCTCCTGTAACTGACTTGAAAAATCGTTATATTTATACCCTATGGTAGAATAGATCTAAAAAAATTTCAAATTGTTACGGGAATTACATATAATAACATACATTCGTTTTTAATATCTGAACCTAAATTAACAAGTATTGGCTGCCGAGATTAACCGATTCATTTTTAAAGAGCAAAAAACTGCAGCAACACAAAACCAACACAAAATGAATACAAATTAGATACAGCAGCTGCAGAAGCACGTGTTCGCTTGTGTTTCTGCTCAACATTTGTACCATTTTATACTGAAATATACCTTGCGACCTTTTCCATAGAAATGTGAGTTGTCCAAGGTATGGGTTTTTTGGATACTGCAGGTAATTACAGCGGTATGTCTGTCTGTATGTGTGTGTGTGTCTGTCTGTGTGTGTGTGTTTGTGTGTCTGTCTGTCATTATGTCTGTCTGTCTGAAAAACACCATATTTGTCATTGATTTTCAAGTAAACTATGCTACCAATGGCTTTTGTCATAGTCTTTATCAAAAAGTTCGTCAAATTTTTAATACAAATAAGCACGAGTTTAGTAAATTCTGATTTCCCTTGTGTCTCCTGTACCTGAATTGCAAAATCGCTATATTTATACCCTTTAGTAGAATAGAACTAAGAAAGTTTCAAATTGTTACGGGAATTACATACAAGGACATACATACGTTTTTAATATCTGAACCTAAATTCACCAAGATTGGCTGCAGAGATTAGCCGATTCATTTTTGAAGAGCAAAATACTGCAGCAACACAAAACCAAAACAAAAAGAATACCAATCAGATACAGCAGCTGCAGAAGCACATGTTGGATTGTGTTTCTGCGTAACATTTGTACCATTTTTAACTGAAATATACCTGCGACCTTTTCCATACAAATGTGAATTGTCCAAGTTATATATTTTTTGGGTACTGCAGGTAATGACAGCGGTCTGTCTGTAAATCTGTCTGTCAGTTTGTCTTTCTGTCTGACAAACACCATATTTGTATTTGCTGCAGAAGCACTTGTTCGCTTTTGTTTCTGCGTAACATTTGTACCATTTTTTACTGAAATATACCTGCGACCTTTTCCATACAAATGTGAATTGTCCAAGTTATATATTTTTTGGGTACTGCAGGTAATGACAGCGGTCTGTCTGTCTGTCTTTCTGTCTGAAAAACACCATATCTGTCATTGATTTTAAGGTAAACTATGCTACCAATGGTCTTTGTCATAGTCTTTATCAAAAAGTTTGTCAAATTTTTAGTACAAATAAGCACGAGTTTAGGTAATTCTGATTTCCCTTGTGTCTCCTGTAACTGACTTGAAAAATCGTTATATATATGCCCTATGGTAGAATAAAACTAAAAAAGATTCAAATTGCTTCGGGAATTACATACAATAACATACATACGATTTTAATATCTGAACCTAAATTCACCAAGATTGGATGCAGAGATTAGCCGATTCATTTTTTAAGAGCAAAAAACTGAAGCAACACAAAACAAACACAAAAAGAATACAAATCAGATACAGCAGCTGCAGAAGCACTTGTTCGCTTGTGTTTCTGCGTAACATTTGTACCATTTTTTACTGAAATATACCTGCGACCTTTTCCATACAAATGTGAATTGTCCAAGTTATATATTTTTTGGGTACTGCAGGTAATGACAGCGGTCTGTCTGTCTGTCTTTCTGTCTGAAAAACACCATATTTGTCATTGATTTTCAAGTAAACTATGCTACCAATGGCTTTTGTCATAGTCTTTATCAAAAAGTTCGTCAAATTTTTAATACAAATAAGCACGAGTTTAGTAAATTCTGATTTCCCTTGTGTCTCCTGTACCTGAATTGCAAAATCGCTATATTTATACCCTTTAGTAGAATAGAACTAAGAAAGTTTCAAATTGTTACGGGAATTACATACAAGGACATACATACGTTTTTAATATCTGAACCTAAATTCACCAAGATTGGCTGCAGAGATTAGCCGATTCATTTTTTAAGAGCAAAAAACTGAAGCAACACAAAACAAACACAAAAAGAATACAAATCAGATACAGCAGCTGCAGAAGCACTTGTTCGCTTGTGTTTCTGCGTAACATTTGTACCATTTTTTACTGAAATATACCTGCGACCTTTTCCATACAAATGTGAATTGTCCAAGTTATATATTTTTTGGGTACTGCAGGTAATGACAGCGGTCTGTCTGTCTGTCTTTCTGTCTGAAAAACACCATATCTGTCATTGATTTTAAGGTAAACTATGCTACCAATGGTCTTTGTCATAGTCTTTATCAAAAAGTTTGTCAAATTTTTAGTACAAGTAAGCACGAGTTTAGGTAATTCTGATTTCCCTTGTGTCTCCTGTAACTGACTTGAAAAATCGTTATATATATGCCCTATGGTAGAATAAAACTAAAAAAGATTCAAATTGTTTCGGGAATTACATACAATAACATACATACGTTTTTAATATCTGAACCTAAATTAACCAGTATTGGCTGTCGAGATTAACCGACTCATTTTTTAAGAGCAAAAAACTGCAGCAACACAAAACCAACACAATAAGTATACAAATCAGATACAGCAGCTGCAGAAGCACATGTTGGCTTGTGTTTCTGCGTAACATTTGTACCATTTTTAACTGAAATATACCTTCGACCTTTTCCATACAAATGTGAATTGTCCAAGCTATAGATTTTTTGGGTACTGCAGGTAATGACAGCGGTCTGTCTGTCTGTATTTCTGTCTGAAAAACACCATATTTGTCATTGATTTTCAGGTAAACTATGCTACCAATGGCCTTTGTCATAGTCTTTATCAAAAAGTTTGTCAAATTTTTAATACAAATTAGCACGAGTTTAGGTAATTCTGATTTCCCTTGTGTCTCCTGTAACTGACTTGAAAAATCGTTATATATATACCCTATGGTAGAATAAAACTAAAAAAGTTTCAAATTGTTACGGGAATAACATACATTCGTTTTTAATATCTGAACCTAAAAAAACAAGTATTGGCTACCGAGATTAACCGACTCATTTTTTAAGAGCAAAAAACTGCAGCAACACAAAACCATCACAAAAAGAATACAAATCAGATACAGCAGCTGCAGAAGCACATGTTGGCTTGTGTTTCTGGGTAACATTTGTACCATTTTTAACTGAAATATACCTGCGACCTTTTCCATACAAATGTGAATTGTCCAAGGTTTGGGTTTTGTTGGGTACTGAAGGTAATGACAGCGGTCTGTCTGTAAATCTGTGTGTCTGTCTGAAAAACACCATATTTGTCATTGATTTTCAGGTAAACTATGCTACCAATGGCTTTTGTCATAGTCTTTATCAAAAAGTTTATAAAATTTGTAATACAAATAAGCACGAGTTTAGGTAATTCTATATTTCCCTTGTGTCTCCTGTACCTGACTTGAAAAATTGTTTTATTTATGCCCTTTGGTAGAATAGAACTAAGAAAGTTTCAAATTGTTACGGGAATTACATACAAGAACATACATTCGTTTATTATATCTGAACCTAAATTTACCAATATTGGCTGCCGAGATTAGCCGATTCATTTTTTAAGAGCAAAAAACTGTAGCCACACAAAACAAACACAAAAAGAAGACAAATCAGATACAGCAGCTGCAGAAGCACTTGTTCGCTTGTGTTTCTGCGTAACATTTGTACCATTTTTTTACTGAAATATACCTGCGACCTGTTCCATACAAATGTGAGTTGTCCAAGGTTTGGGTTTTGTTGTGTACTGCAGGTAATGACAGCGGTCTGTCTGTCTGTCTATAAATCTGTGTGTCTGTCTGTCAGTTTGTCTTTCTGTCTGAAAAACACGATATTTGTATTTGCTGCAGAAGCACTTGATCGCTTTTGTTTCTGCGTAACATTTGTACAATTTTTTACTGAAATATACCTGCGACCTTTTCCATATAAATGTGAATTGTCCAAGGTATGGGTTTTGTTGGGTACTGAAGATAATGACAGCGGTCTGTCTGTAAATCTGTGTGTCTGTCTGTCTGAAAAACACCATATTTGTCATTGATTTGCAGGTAAACTATGATACCAATGGCCTTTGTCATAGTCTTTATCAAAAAGTTCGTCAAATTTTTAATTCAAATAAGCACGAGTTTAGGTAATTCTGATTTCCCTTGTGCCTCCTGTAACTGACTTGAAAAGTTGTTATATTTATACCCTATGGTAGAATTGATCTAAACAAATTTCAAATTGTTACGGGAATTACTTATAAGAACATACATTCGTTTTTAATATCTGAACCTACATTAACCAGTATTGGCTGCCGAGATTAACCGATTCATTTTTTAAGAGCAAAAAACTGCAGCAACACAAAACCAACACAAAAAGAATACAAATTAGATACAGCAGCTGCAGAAGCACTTGTTCGCTTGTGTTTCTGCGTAACATTTGTACCATTTTTTTATTGAATTATACCTGCGACCTTTTCCATACAAATGTGAATTGTCCAAGGTTTGGGTTTTGTTGGGTACTGAAGGTAATGACAGCGGTCTGTCTGTAAATCTGTGCGTCTGTCTGTCTGAAAAACACCATATTTGTCATTGATTTGCAGGTAAACTATGCTTCCAATGGCCTTTGTCATAGTCTTTATCAAAAAGTTCGTCAAATTTTTAATTCAAATAAGCACGAGTTTAGGTTATTCTGATTTCCCTTGTGTCTCCTGTAACTGACTTGAAAAATCGGGATATTTATACCCTATGGTAGAATTGATCTAAAAAAATTTCTAATTGTTACGGGAATTACATATAAGAACATACATTCGTTTTTAATATCTGAACCTACATTAACCAGTATTGGCTGCCGAGATTAACCGATTCATTTTTTAAGAGCAAAAAACTGCAGCAACACAAAACCAACACAATATGAATACAAATTAGATACAGCAGCTGCAGAAGGACGTGTTCGCTTGTGTTTCTGCGTAACATTTGTACCATTTTATACTGAAATATACCTTGCGACCTTTTCCATATAAATGTGAATTGTCCAAGGTATGGGATTTTTGGACACTGCAGGTAATTACAGCGGTATGTGTGTCTGTCTGTGTGTGTGTGTGTGTGTGTCTGTCAGTATGTCTGTCTGTCTGTCTGAAAAACACCATATTTGTCATGGATTTTCAGGTAAACTATGCTACCAATGGCTTTTGTCATAGTCTTTATCAAAAAGTTTATAAAATTTTTAATACAAATAAGCACGCGCTTAGGTAATTCTGATTCCCCTTGTGTCTCCTGTACCTGACTTGAAAAATCGTTTTATTTATGCCCTTTGGTAGAATAGAATTGTTACGGGAATTACATACAAGAACATGCATACGTTTTTAATATCTGAACCTAAATTTACCAACATTGGCTGCAGAGATTAGCCGATTAATTTTTTAAGAGCAAAAAACTGTAGCAACACAAAACCAACACAAAAAGACAACAAATCAGATACAGCAGCTGCAGAAGCAATTGTTCGCTTGTGTTTCTGTGTAAGATTTGTACCATTTTTTATTGAAATATACCTGCGACCTTTTCCATACAAATGTGAATTTTCCAAGGTTTGGGTTTTGTTGGGTACTGCAGGTAATGACAGCGGTCTGTCTGTCTGTCTGTAAGTCTGTGTGTCTGTCTGTCAGTTTGTCTGTCTGTCTTTTTGTCTGAAAAACACCATATTTGTATTTGTATTTGCTGCAGAAGCACTTGTTCGCTTGTGTTTCTGCGTAACATTTGTTATGATTTTCAAGTAAACTATTCAACCAATGGCTTTTGTCATAGTCTTTATCAAAAAGCTCGTCAAATTTTTAATACAAATAAGCACGAGTTTAGGTAATTCTGATTTCCCTTGTGTCTCCTGTACCTGACTTGAAAAATCGTTTTATTTATACCCTTTGGTAGAATAGAACTAAGAAAGTTTCAAATTGTTACGGGAATTACATACAAGAACATACATTAGTTTATTATATCTGAACCTAAATTTACCAATATTGGCTGC
This sequence comes from Drosophila maculinotata, assembly GCA_035045305.1. Classification (NCBI taxonomy): domain Eukaryota; kingdom Metazoa; phylum Arthropoda; class Insecta; order Diptera; family Drosophilidae; genus Drosophila; species Drosophila maculinotata. Next base: position 128,556 of record JAWNPD010000421.1, read on the forward strand.
CGAGATTAGCCGATTCATTTTTTAAGAGCAAAAAACTGTAGCAACACAAAACAAACACAAAAAGAGTACAAATCAGATACAGCAGCTGCAGAAGCACTTGTTCGCTTGTGTTTCTGCGTAACGATTGTACCATTTTTAACTGAAATATACCTGCGACCTTTTCCATACAAATGTGAATTGTCCAAGTTATATATTTTTTGGGTACTGCAGGTAATGACAGCGGTCTGTCTGGCTGTCTTTCTGTCTGAAAAACACCATATTTGTCATTGATTTTCAGGTAAACTATGATACTAATGGCTTTTGTCATAGTCTTTATCAAAAAGTTCGTCAAATTTTTAATTCAAATAAGCACGAGTTTAGGTAATTCTGATTTCCCTTGTGTCTCCTGTAACTGACTTGAAAAATCGTTATATTTATACCCTATGGTAGAATAGATCTAAAAAAATTTCAAATTGTTACGGGAATTACATATAATAACATACATTCGTTTTTAATATCTGAACCTAAATTAACAAGTATTGGCTGCCGAGATTAACCGACTCATTTTTAAAGAGCAAAAAACTGCAGCAACACAAAACCAACACAAAATGAATACAAATTAGATACAGCAGCTGCAGAAGCACGTGTTCGCTTGTGTTTCTGCTCAACATTTGTACCATTTTATACTGAAATATACCTTGCGACCTTTTCCATATAAATGTGAATTGTCCAAGGTATGGGGTTTTTGGATACTGCAGGTAATTACAGCGGTATGTCTGTGTGTCTGTATGTGTGTGTGTGTGTCTGTCTGTCATTATGTCTGTCTGTCTGAAAAACACCATATTTGTCATTGATTTTCAGGTAAACTATGCTACCAATGGCTTTTGTCATAGTCTTTATCAAAAAGTTTATAAAATTTTTAATACAAATAAGCACGAGTTTAGGTAATTCTATATTTCCCTTGTGTCTCCTGTACCTGACTTGAAAAATCGTTTTATTTATGCCCTTTGGTAGAATAGAACTAAGAAAGTTTCAAATTGTTACGGGAATTACATACAAGAACATACATTCGTTTATTATATCTGAACCTAAATTTACCAATATTGGCTGCCGAGATGAGCCGATTCATTTTTTAAGAGCAAAAAACTGTAGCCACACAAAACAAACACAAAAAGAATACAAATCAGATACAGCAGCTGCAGAAGCACTTGTTCGCTTGTGTTTCTGCGTAACATTTGTACCATTTTTTTACTGAAATATACCTGCGACCTGTTCCATACAAATGTGAGTTGTCCAAGGTTTGGTTTTTGTTGTGTACTGCAGGTAATGACAGCGGTCTGTCTGTCTGTCTATAAATCTGTGTGTCTGTCTGTCTTTCTGTCTGAAAAACACGATATTTGTATTTGCTGCAGAAGCATTTGTTCGCTTTTGTTTCTGCGTAACATTTGTACAATTTTTTACTGAAATATACCTGCGACCTTTTCCATATAAATGTGAATTGTCCAAGGTATGGGTTTTGTTGGGTACTGAAGATAATGACAGCGGTCTGTCTGTAAATCTGTGTGTCTGTCTGTCTGAAAAACACCATATTTGTCATTGATTTGCAGGTAAACTATGCTACCAATGGCCTTTGTCATAGTCTTTATCAAAAAGTTCGTCAAATTTTTAATTCAAATAAGCACGAGTTTAGGTAATTCTGATTTCCCTTGTGTCTCCTGTAACTGACTTGAAAAATCGTTATATTTATACCCTATGGTAGAATTGATCTAAACAAATTTCAAATTGTTACGGGAATTACTTATAAGAACATACATTCGTTTTTAATATCTGAGCCTACATTAACCAGTATTGGCTGCCGAGATTAACCGGTTCATTTTTTAAGAGCAAACAACTGCAGCAACACAAAACCAACACAAAAAGAATACAAATTAGATACAGCAGCTGCAGAAGCACTTGATCGCTTGTGTTTCTGCGTAACATTTGTACCATTTTTTTATTGAAATATACCTGCGACCTTTTCCATACAAATGTGAATTGTCCAAGGTTTGGGTTTTGTTGGGTACTGAAGGTAAGAATAGAATTGTTACGGGAATTACATACAAGAACATGCATACATGCAGCTGCAGAAGCATTTGTTCGCTTGTGTTTCTGTGTAAGATTTGTACCATTTTTTATTGAAATATACCTGCGACCTTTTCCATACAAATGTGAATTTTCCAAGGTTTGGGTTTTGTTGGGTACTGCAGGTAATGACAGCGGTCTGTCTGTCTGTCTGTAAATCTGTGTGTCTGTCTGTCAGTTTGTCTGTCTGTCTTTTTGTCTGAAAAACACCATATTTGTATTTGTATTTGCTGCAGAAGCACTTGTTCGCTTGTGTTTCTGCGTAACATTTGTACCATTTTTTACTGAAATATACCTGCGAGCTTTTCCATGCAAATGTGAATTGTCCAAGGTATGGGTTTTTTTGGGTACTGCAGGTAATGACATCGGTCTGTCTGTCTGTCTGTAAATCTGTGTGTCTGTCTGTCAGTTTGTCTGTCTGTCGTTTTGTCTGAAAAACACCATATTTGTATTTGTATTTGCTGCAGAAGCACTTGTTCGCTTGTGTTTCTGCGTAACATTTGTACCATTTTTTATTGAAATATACCTGCGACCTTTTCCATACAAATGTGCATTATTCAAGGTATGGGTTTTGTTGGGTACTGCAGGTAATGACAGCGGTCTGTCTGTCGGTAAGTCTGTGTGTCTGTCTGTCTTTCTGTCGGAAAAACACCATATTTGTCATTGATTTTCACGTAAACTATTCAACCAATGGCTTTTGTCATAGTCTTTATCAAAAAGCTCGTCAAATTTTTAATACAAATAAGCACGAGTTTAGGTAATTCTGATTCCCCTTGTGTCTCCTGTACCTGACTTGAAAAATCGTTCTATTTATACCCTTTGGTAGAATAGAACTAAGAAAGTTTCAAATTGTTACGGGAATTACATACAAGAACATACATTCGTTTATTATATCTGAACCTAAATTTACCAATATTGGCTGCCGAGATTAGCCGATTCATTTTTTAAGAGCAAAAAACTGTAGCAACACAAAACAAACACAAAAAGAATACAAATCAGATACAGCAGCTGCAGAAGCACTTGTTCGCTTGTGTTTCTGCGTAACGATTGTACCATTTTTAACTGAAATATACCTGCGACCTTTTCCATACAAATGTGAATTGTCCAAGTTATATATTTTTTGGGTACTGCAGGAAATGACAGCGGTCTGTCTGCCTGTCTGAAAAACACCATATTTGTCATTGATTTTCAGGTAAACTATGCTACCAATGGCTTTTGTCATAGTCTTTATCAAAAAGTTCGTCAAATTTTTAATACAAATAAGCACGAGTTTAGGAAATTCTGATTTCCCTTGTGTCTCCTGTACCTGAATTGCAAAATCGTTATATTTATACCCTTTGGTAGAATAGAACTAAGAAAGTTTCAAATTGTTACGGGAATTACATACAAGGACATACATACGTTTTTAATATCTGAACCTAAATTCACCAAGATTGGCTGCAGAGATTAGCCGATTCATTTTTTAAGAGCAAAATACTGCAGCAACACAAAACCAACACAAAAAGAATACCAATCAGATACAGCAGCTGCAGAAGCACATGTTGGCTTGTGTTTCTGCGTAACATTTGTACCATTTTTAACTGAAATATACCTGCGACCTTTTCCATACAAATGTGAATTGTCCAAGTTATAGATTTTTTGGGTACTGCAGGTAATGACAGCGGTCTGTCTGTCTGTCTGAAAAACACCATATTTGTCATTGATTTTCAGGTAAACTATGCTACCAATGGCTTTTGTCATAGTCTTTATCAAAAAGTTCGTCAAATTTTTAATACAAATAAGCACGAGCTTAGGAAATTCTGATTTCCCTTGTGTCTCCTGTACCTGAATTGCAAAATCGTTATATTTATACCCTTTGGTAGAATAGAACTAAGAAAGTTTCAAATTGTTACGGGAATTACATACAAGAACATACATTCGTTTATTATATCTGAACCTAAATTTACCAATATTGGCTGCCGAGATTAGCCGATTCATTTTTTAAGAGCAAAAAACTGTAGCAACACAAAACAAACACAAAAAGAATACAAATCAGATACAGCAGCTGCAGAAGCACTTGTTCGCTTGTGTTTCTGCGTAACGATTGTACCATTTTTAACTGAAATATACCTGCGACCTTTTCCATACAAATGTGAATTGTCCAAGTTATATATTTTTTGGGTACTGCAGGTAATGACAGCGGTCTGTCTGGCTGTCTTTCTGTCTGAAAAACACCATATTTGTCATTGATTTTCACGTAAACTATGATACTAATGGCTTTTGTCATAGTCTTTATCAAAAAGTTCGTCAAATTTTTAATTCAAATAAGCACGAGTTTAGGTAATTCTGATTTCCCTTGTGTCTCCTGTAACTGACTTGAAAAATCGTTATATTTATACCCTATGGTAGAATAGATCTAAAAAAATTTCAAATTGTTACGGGAATTACATATAATAACATACATTCGTTTTTAATATCTGAACCTAAATTAACAAGTATTGGCTGCCGAGATTAACCGATTCATTTTTAAAGAGCAAAAAACTGCAGCAACACAAAACCAACACAAAATGAATACAAATTAGATACAGCAGCTGCAGAAGCACGTGTTCGCTTGTGTTTCTGCTCAACATTTGTACCATTTTATACTGAAATATACCTTGCGACCTTTTCCATATAAATGTGAATTGTCCAAGGTATGGGGTTTTTGGATACTGCAGGTAATTACAGCGGTATGTCTGTCTGTCTGTATGTGTGTGTGTGTGTCTGTCTGTCATTATGTCTGTCTGTCTGAAAAACACCATATTTGTCATTGATTTTCAGGTAAACTATGCTACCAATGGCTTTTGTCATAGTCTTTATCAAAAAGTTTATAAAATTTTTAATACAAATAAGCACGAGTTTAGGTAATTCTATATTTCCCTTGTGTCTCCTGTACCTGACTTGAAAAATCGTTTTATTTATGCCCTTTGGTAGAATAGAACTAAGAAAGTTTCAAATTGTTACGGGAATTACATACAAGAACATACATTCGTTTATTATATCTGAACCTAAATTTACCAATATTGGCTGCCGAGATGAGCCGATTCATTTTTTAAGAGCAAAAAACTGTAGCCACACAAAACAAACACAAAAAGAATACAAATCAGATACAGCAGCTGCAGAAGCACTTGTTCGCTTGTGTTTCTGCGTAACATTTGTACCATTTTTTTACTGAAATATACCTGCGACCTGTTCCATACAAATGTGAGTTGTCCAAGGTTTGGTTTTTGTTGTGTACTGCAGGTAATCACAGCGGTCTGTCTGTCTGTCTATAAATCTGTGTGTCTGTCTGTCTTTCTGTCTGAAAAACACGATATTTGTATTTGCTGCAAAAGCATTTGTTCGCTTTTGTTTCTGCGTAACATTTGTACAATTTTTTACTGAAATATACCTGCGACCTTTTCCATATAAATGTGAATTGTCCAAGGTATGGGTTTTGTTGGGTACTGAAGATAATGACAGCGGTCTGTCTGTAAATCTGTGTGTCTGTCTGTCTGAAAAACACCATATTTGTCATTGATTTGCAGGTAAACTATGCTACCAATGGCCTTTGTCATAGTCTTTATCAAAAAGTTCGTCAAATTTTTAATTCAAATAAGCACGAGTTTAGGTAATTCTGATTTCCCTTGTGTCTCCTGTAACTGACTTGAAAAATCGTTATATTTATACCCTATGGTAGAATTGATCTAAACAAATTTCAAATTGTTACGGGAATTACTTATAAGAACATACATTCGTTTTTAATATCTGAGCCTACATTAACCAGTATTGGCTGCCGAGATTAACCGGTTCATTTTTTAAGAGCAAACAACTGCAGCAACACAAAACCAACACAAAAAGAATACAAATTAGATACAGCAGCTGCAGAAGCACTTGATCGCTTGTGTTTCTGCGTAACATTTGTACCATTTTTTTATTGAAATATACCTGCGACCTTTTCCATACAAATGTGAATTGTCCAAGGTTTGGGTTTTGTTGGGTACTGAAGGTAATGACAGCGGTCTGTCTGTAAATCTGTGCGTCTGTCTGTCTGAAAAACACCATATTTGTCATTGATTTACAGGTAAACTATGCTACCAATGGCCTTTGTCATAGTCTTTATCAAAAAGTTCGTCAAATTTTTAATTCAAATAAGCACGAGTTTAGGTAATTCTGATTTCCCTTGTGTCTCCTGTAACTGACTTGAAAAATCGTTATATGTAAACCCTATGGTAGAATTGATCTAAAAAAATTTCAAATTGTTACGGGAATTACATATAAGAACATACATTCGTTTTTAATATCTGAACCTACATTAACCAGTATTGGCTGCCGAGATTAACCGATTCATTTTTTAAGAGCAAAAAACTGCAGCAACACAAAACCAACACAATATGAATACAAATTAGATACAGCAGCTGCAGAAGGACGTGTTCGCTTGTGTTTCTGCGTAACATTTGTACCATTTTATACTGAAATATACCTTGCGACCTTTTCCATATAAATGTGAATTGTCCAAGGTATGGGATTTTTGGATACTGCAGGTAATTACAGCGGTATGTCTGTCTGTCTGTGTGTGTGTGTGTCTGTCTGTCAGTATGTCTGTCTGTCTGAAAAACACCATATTTGTCATTGGTTTTCAGGTAAACTATGCTACCAATGGCTTTTGTCATAGTCATTATCAAAAAGTTTATAAAATTTTTAATACAAATAAGCACGCGCTTAGGTAATTCTGATTCCCCTTGTGTCTCCTGTACCTGACTTGAAAAATCGTTTTATTTATGCCCTTTGGTAGAATAGAATTGTTACGGGAATTACATACAAGAACATGCATACATGCAGCTGCAGAAGCAATTGTTCGCTTGTGTTTCTGTGTAAGATTTGTACCATTTTTTATTGAAATATACCTGCGACCTTTTCCATACAAATGTGAATTTTCCAAGGTTTGGGTTTTGTTGGGTACTGCAGGTAATGACAGCGGTCTGTCTGTCTGTCTGTAAATCTGTGTGTCTGTCTGTCAGTTTGTCTGTCTGTCTTTTTGTCTGAAAAACACCATATTTGTATTTGTATTTGCTGCAGAAGCACTTGTTCGCTTGTGTTTCTGCGTAACATTTGTACCATTTTTTACTGAAATATACCTGCGAGCTTTTCCATGCAAATGTGAATTGTCCAAGGTATGGGTTTTTTTGGGTACTGCAGGTAATGACATCGGTCTGTCTGTCTGTCTGTAAATCTGTGTGTCTGTCTGTCAGTTTGTCTGTCTGTCGTTTTGTCTGAAAAACACCATATTTGTATTTGTATTTGCTGCAGAAGCACTTGTTCGCTTGTGTTTCTGCGTAACATTTGTACCATTTTTTATTGAAATATACCTGCGACCTTTTCCATACAAATGTGCATTATTCAAGGTATGGGTTTTGTTGGGTACTGCAGGTAATGACAGCGGTCTGTCTGTCGGTAAGTCTGTGTGTCTGTCTGTCTTTCTGTCTGAAAAACACCATATTTGTCATTGATTTTCACGTAAACTATTCAACCAATGGCTTTTGTCATAGTCTTTATCAAAAAGTTCGTCAAATTTTTAATACAAATAAGCACGAGTTTAGGAAATTCTGATTTCCCTTGTGTCTCCTGTACCTGAATTGCAAAATCGTTATATTTATACCCTTTGGTAGAATAGAACTAAGAAAGTTTCAAATTGTTACGGGAATTACATACAAGGACATACATACGTTTTTAATATCTGAACCTAAATTCACCAACATTGGCTGCAGAGATTAGCCGATTCATTTTTTAAGAGCAAAATACTGCAGCAACACAAAACCAACACAAAAAGAATACCAAACAGATACAGCAGCTGCAGAAGCACATGTTGGCTTGTGTTTCTGCGTAACATTTGTACCATTTTTAACTGAAATATACCTGCGACCTTTTCCATACAAATGTGAATTGTCCAAGTTATAGATTTTTTGGGTACTGCAGGTAATGACAGCGGTCTGTCTGTCTGTCTGTAAATCTGTGTGTCTGTCTGTCAGTTTGTCTGTCTGTCTTTTTGTCTGAAAAACACCATATTTGTATTTGTATTTGCTGCAGAAGCACTTGTTCGCTTGTGTTTCTGCGTAACATTTGTACCATTTTTTACTGAAATATACCTGCGAGCTTTTCCATGCAAATGTGAATTGTCCAAGGTATGTGTTTTTTTGGGTACTGCAGGTAAAGACATCGGTCTGTCTGTCTGTCTGTAAATCTGTGTGTCTGTCTGTCAGTTTGTCTGTCTGTCTTTTTGTCTGAAAAACACCATATTTGTATTTGTATTTGCTGCAGAAGCACTTGTTCGCTTGTGTTTCTGCGTAACATTTGTACCATTTTTTACTGAATTATACCTGCGACCTTTTCCATACAAATGTGCATTAATCAAGGTATGGGTTTTGTTGGGTACTGCAGGTAATGACAGCGGTCTGTCTGTCGGTAAGTCTGTGTGTCAGTCTGTCTTTCTGTCTGAAAAACACCATATTTGTCATTGATTTTCACGTAAACTATTCAACCAATGGCTTTTGTCATAGTCTTTATCAAAAAGCTCGTCAGATTTTTAATACAAATAAGCACGAGTTTATGTAATTCTGATTCCCCTTGTGTCTCCTGTAACTGACTTGAAAAATCGTTATATTTATACCCTATGGTAGAATTGATCTAAACAAATTTCAAATTGTTACGGGAATTACTTATAAGAACATACATTCGTTTTTAATATCTGAGCCTACATTAACCAGTATTGGCTGCCGAGATTAACCGGTTCATTTTTTAAGAGCAAACAACTGCAGCAACACAAAACCAACACAAAAAGAATACAAATTAGATACAGCAGCTGCAGAAGCACTTGATCGCTTGTGTTTCTGCGTAACATTTGTACCATTTTTTTATTGAAATATACCTGCGACCTTTTCCATACAAATGTGAATTGTCCAAGGTTTGGGTTTTGTTGGGTACTGAAGGTAAGAATAGAATTGTTACGGGAATTACATACAAGAACATGCATACATGCAGCTGCAGAAGCATTTGTTCGCTTGTGTTTCTGTGTAAGATTTGTACCATTTTTTATTGAAATATACCTGCGACCTTTTCCATACAAATGTGAATTTTCCAAGGTTTGGGTTTTGTTGGGTACTGCAGGTAATGACAGCGGTCTGTCTGTCTGTCTGTAAATCTGTGTGTCTGTCTGTCAGTTTGTCTGTCTGTCTTTTTGTCTGAAAAACACCATATTTGTATTTGTATTTGCTGCAGAAGCACTTGTTCGCTTGTGTTTCTGCGTAACATTTGTACCATTTTTTACTGAAATATACCTGCGAGCTTTTCCATGCAAATGTGAATTGTCCAAGGTATGGGTTTTTTTGGGTACTGCAGGTAATGACATCGGTCTGTCTGTCTGTCTGTAAATCTGTGTGTCTGTCTGTCAGTTTGTCTGTCTGTCGTTTTGTCTGAAAAACACCATATTTGTATTTGTATTTGCTGCAGAAGCACTTGTTCGCTTGTGTTTCTGCGTAACATTTGTACCATTTTTTATTGAAATATACCTGCGACCTTTTCCATACAAATGTGCATTATTCAAGGTATGGGTTTTGTTGGGTACTGCAGGTAATGACAGCGGTCTGTCTGTCGGTAAGTCTGTGTGTCTGTCTGTCTTTCTGTCGGAAAAACACCATATTTGTCATTGATTTTCACGTAAACTATTCAACCAATGGCTTTTGTCATAGTCTTTATCAAAAAGCTCGTCAAATTTTTAATACAAATAAGCACGAGTTTAGGTAATTCTGATTCCCCTTGTGTCTCCTGTACCTGACTTGAAAAATCGTTCTATTTATACCCTTTGGTAGAATAGAACTAAGAAAGTTTCAAATTGTTACGGGAATTACATACAAGAACATACATTCGTTTATTATATCTGAACCTAAATTTACCAATATTGGCTGCCGAGATTAGCCGATTCATTTTTTAAGAGCAAAAAACTGTAGCAACACAAAACAAACACAAAAAGAATACAAATCAGATACAGCAGCTGCAGAAGCACTTGTTCGCTTGTGTTTCTGCGTAACGATTGTACCATTTTTAACTGAAATATACCTGCGACCTTTTCCATACAAATGTGAATTGTCCAAGTTATATATTTTTTGGGTACTGCAGGAAATGACAGCGGTCTGTCTGCCTGTCTGAAAAACACCATATTTGTCATTGATTTTCAGGTAAACTATGCTACCAATGGCTTTTGTCATAGTCTTTATCAAAAAGTTCGTCAAATTTTTAATACAAATAAGCACGAGTTTAGGAAATTCTGATTTCCCTTGTGTCTCCTGTACCTGAATTGCAAAATCGTTATATTTATACCCTTTGGTAGAATAGAACTAAGAAAGTTTCAAATTGTTACGGGAATTACATACAAGGACATACATACGTTTTTAATATCTGAACCTAAATTCACCAAGATTGGCTGCAGAGATTAGCCGATTCATTTTTTAAGAGCAAAATACTGCAGCAACACAAAACCAACACAAAAAGAATACCAATCAGATACAGCAGCTGCAGAAGCACATGTTGGCTTGTGTTTCTGCGTAACATTTGTACCATTTTTAACTGAAATATACCTGCGACCTTTTCCATACAAATGTGAATTGTCCAAGTTATAGATTTTTTGGGTACTGCAGGTAATGACAGCGGTCTGTCTGTCTGTCTGAAAAACACCATATTTGTCATTGATTTTCAGGTAAACTATGCTACCAATGGCTTTTGTCATAGTCTTTATCAAAAAGTTCGTCAAATTTTTAATACAAATAAGCACGAGTTTAGGAAATTCTGATTTCCCTTGTGTCTCCTGTACCTGAATTGCAAAATCGTTATATTTATACCCTTTGGTAGAATAGAACTAAGAAAGTTTCAAATTGTTACGGGAATTACATACAAGAACATACATTCGTTTATTATATCTGAACCTAAATTTACCAATATTGGCTGCCGAGATTAGCCGATTCATTTTTTAAGAGCAAAAAACTGTAGCAACACAAAACAAACACAAAAAGAATACAAATCAGATACAGCAGCTGCAGAAGCACTTGTTCGCTTGTGTTTCTGCGTAACGATTGTACCATTTTTAACTGAAATATACCTGCGACCTTTTCCATACAAATGTGAATTGTCCAAGTTATATATTTTTTGGGTACTGCAGGTAATGACAGCGGTCTGTCTGGCTGTCTTTCTGTCTGAAAAACACCATATTTGTCATTGATTTTCACGTAAACTATGATACTAATGGCTTTTGTCATAGTCTTTATCAAAAAGTTCGTCAAATTTTTAATTCAAATAAGCACGAGTTTAGGTAATTCTGATTTCCCTTGTGTCTCCTGTAACTGACTTGAAAAATCGTTATATTTATACCCTATGGTAGAATAGATCTAAAAAAATTTCAAATTGTTACGGGAATTACATATAATAACATACATTCGTTTTTAATATCTGAACCTAAATTAACAAGTATTGGCTGCCGAGATTAACCGATTCATTTTTAAAGAGCAAAAAACTGCAGCAACACAAAACCAACACAAAATGAATACAAATTAGATACAGCAGCTGCAGAAGCACGTGTTCGCTTGTGTTTCTGCTCAACATTTGTACCATTTTATACTGAAATATACCTTGCGACCTTTTCCATATAAATGTGAATTGTCCAAGGTATGGGGTTTTTGGATACTGCAGGTAATTACAGCGGTATGTCTGTCTGTCTGTATGTGTGTGTGTGTGTCTGTCTGTCATTATGTCTGTCTGTCTGAAAAACACCATATTTGTCATTGATTTTCAGGTAAACTATGCTACCAATGGCTTTTGTCATAGTCTTTATCAAAAAGTTTATAAAATTTTTAATACAAATAAGCACGAGTTTAGGTAATTCTATATTTCCCTTGTGTCTCCTGTACCTGACTTGAAAAATCGTTTTATTTATGCCCTTTGGTAGAATAGAACTAAGAAAGTTTCAAATTGTTACGGGAATTACATACAAGAACATACATTCGTTTATTATATCTGAACCTAAATTTACCAATATTGGCTGCCGAGATGAGCCGATTCATTTTTTAAGAGCAAAAAACTGTAGCCACACAAAACAAACACAAAAAGAATACAAATCAGATACAGCAGCTGCAGAAGCACTTGTTCGCTTGTGTTTCTGCGTAACATTTGTACCATTTTTTTACTGAAATATACCTGCGACCTGTTCCATACAAATGTGAGTTGTCCAAGGTTTGGTTTTTGTTGTGTACTGCAGGTAATGACAGCGGTCTGTCTGTCTGTCTATAAATCTGTGTGTCTGTCTGTCTTTCTGTCTGAAAAACACGATATTTGTATTTGCTGCAAAAGCATTTGTTCGCTTTTGTTTCTGCGTAACATTTGTACAATTTTTTACTGAAATATACCTGCGACCTTTTCCATATAAATGTGAATTGTCCAAGGTATGGGTTTTGTTGGGTACTGAAGATAATGACAGCGGTCTGTCTGTAAATCTGTGTGTCTGTCTGTCTGAAAAACACCATATTTGTCATTGATTTGCAGGTAAACTATGCTACCAATGGCCTTTGTCATAGTCTTTATCAAAAAGTTCGTCAAATTTTTAATTCAAATAAGCACGAGTTTAGGTAATTCTGATTTCCCTTGTGTCTCCTGTAACTGACTTGAAAAATCGTTATATTTATACCCTATGGTAGAATTGATCTAAACAAATTTCAAATTGTTACGGGAATTACTTATAAGAACATACATTCGTTTTTAATATCTGAGCCTACATTAACCAGTATTGGCTGCCGAGATTAACCGGTTCATTTTTTAAGAGCAAACAACTGCAGCAACACAAAACCAACACAAAAAGAATACAAATTAGATACAGCAGCTGCAGAAGCACTTGATCGCTTGTGTTTCTGCGTAACATTTGTACCATTTTTTTATTGAAATATACCTGCGACCTTTTCCATACAAATGTGAATTGTCCAAGGTTTGGGTTTTGTTGGGTACTGAAGGTAATGACAGCGGTCTGTCTGTAAATCTGTGCGTCTGTCTGTCTGAAAAACACCATATTTGTCATTGATTTACAGGTAAACTATGCTACCAATGGCCTTTGTCATAGTCTTTATCAAAAAGTTCGTCAAATTTTTAATTCAAATAAGCACGAGTTTAGGTAATTCTGATTTCCCTTGTGTCTCCTGTAACTGACTTGAAAAATCGTTATATGTAAACCCTATGGTAGAATTGATCTAAAAAAATTTCAAATTGTTACGGGAATTACATATAAGAACATACATTCGTTTTTAATATCTGAACCTACATTAACCAGTATTGGCTGCCGAGATTAACCGATTCATTTTTTAAGAGCAAAAAACTGCAGCAACACAAAACCAACACAATATGAATACAAATTAGATACAGCAGCTGCAGAAGGACGTGTTCGCTTGTGTTTCTGCGTAACATTTGTACCATTTTATACTGAAATATACCTTGCGACCTTTTCCATATAAATGTGAATTGTCCAAGGTATGGGATTTTTGGATACTGCAGGTAATTACAGCGGTATGTCTGTCTGTCTGTGTGTGTGTGTGTCTGTCTGTCAGTATGTCTGTCTGTCTGAAAAACACCATATTTGTCATTGGTTTTCAGGTAAACTATGCTACCAATGGCTTTTGTCATAGTCATTATCAAAAAGTTTATAAAATTTTTAATACAAATAAGCACGCGCTTAGGTAATTCTGATTCCCCTTGTGTCTCCTGTACCTGACTTGAAAAATCGTTTTATTTATGCCCTTTGGTAGAATAGAATTGTTACGGGAATTACATACAAGAACATGCATACATGCAGCTGCAGAAGCATTTGTTCGCTTGTGTTTCTGTGTAAGATTTGTACCATTTTTTATTGAAATATACCTGCGACCTTTTCCATACAAATGTGAATTTTCCAAGGTTTGGGTTTTGTTGGGTACTGCAGGTAATGACAGCGGTCTGTCTGTCTGTCTGTAAATCTGTGTGTCTGTCTGTCAGTTTGTCTGTCTGTCTTTTTGTCTGAAAAACACCATATTTGTATTTGTATTTGCTGCAGAAGCACTTGTTCGCTTGTGTTTCTGCGTAACATTTGTACCATTTTTTACTGAAATATACCTGCGAGCTTTTCCATGCAAATGTGAATTGTCCAAGGTATGGGTTTTTTGGGTACTGCAGGTAATGACATCGGTCTGTCTGTCTGTCTGTAAATCTGTGTGTCTGTCTGTCAGTTTGTCTGTCTGTCGTTTTGTCTGAAAAACACCATATTTGTATTTGTATTTGCTGCAGAAGCACTTGTTCGCTTGTGTTTCTGCGTAACATTTGTACCATTTTTTATTGAAATATACCTGCGACCTTTTCCATACAAATGTGCATTATTCAAGGTATGGGTTTTGTTGGGTACTGCAGGTAATGACAGCGGTCTGTCTGTCGGTAAGTCTGTGTGTCTGTCTGTCTTTCTGTCTGAAAAACACCATATTTGTCATTGATTTTCACGTAAACTATTCAACCAATGGCTTTTGTCATAGTCTTTATCAAAAAGTTCGTCAAATTTTTAATACAAATAAGCACGAGTTTAGGAAATTCTGATTTCCCTTGTGTCTCCTGTACCTGAATTGCAAAATCGTTATATTTATACCCTTTGGTAGAATAGAACTAAGAAAGTTTCAAATTGTTACGGGAATTACATACAAGGACATACATACGTTTTTAATATCTGAACCTAAATTCACCAACATTGGCTGCAGAGATTAGCCGATTCATTTTTTAAGAGCAAAATACTGCAGCAACACAAAACCAACACAAAAAGAATACCAAACAGATACAGCAGCTGCAGAAGCACATGTTGGCTTGTGTTTCTGCGTAACATTTGTACCATTTTTAACTGAAATATACCTGCGACCTTTTCCATACAAATGTGAATTGTCCAAGTTATAGATTTTTTGGGTACTGCAGGTAATGACAGCGGTCTGTCTGTCTGTCTGTAAATCTGTGTGTCTGTCTGTCAGTTTGTCTGTCTGTCTTTTTGTCTGAAAAACACCATATTTGTATTTGTATTTGCTGCAGAAGCACTTGTTCGCTTGTGTTTCTGCGTAACATTTGTACCATTTTTTACTGAAATATACCTGCGAGCTTTTCCATGCAAATGTGAATTGTCCAAGGTATGTGTTTTTTTGGGTACTGCAGGTAAAGACATCGGTCTGTCTGTCTGTCTGTAAATCTGTGTGTCTGTCTGTCAGTTTGTCTGTCTGTCTTTTTGTCTGAAAAACACCATATTTGTATTTGTATTTGCTGCAGAAGCACTTGTTCGCTTGTGTTTCTGCGTAACATTTGTACCATTTTTTACTGAATTATACCTGCGACCTTTTCCATACAAATGTGCATTAATCAAGGTATGGGTTTTGTTGGGTACTGCAGGTAATGACAGCGGTCTGTCTGTCGGTAAGTCTGTGTGTCAGTCTGTCTTTCTGTCTGAAAAACACCATATTTGTCATTGATTTTCACGTAAACTATTCAACCAATGGCTTTTGTCATAGTCTTTATCAAAAAGCTCGTCAGATTTTTAATACAAATAAGCACGAGTTTATGTAATTCTGATTCCCCTTGTGTCTCCTGTACCTGACTTGAAAAATCGTTTTATTTATACCCTTTGGTAGAATAGAACTAAGAAAGTTTCAAATTGTTACGGGAATTACATACAAGAACATACATTCGTTTATTATATCTGAACCTAAATTTACCAATATTGGCTGCCGAGATTAGCCGATTCATTTTTTAAGAGCAAAAAACTGTAGCAACACAAAACAAACACAAAAAGAATACAAATCAGATACAGCAGCTGCAGAAGCACTTGTTCGCTTGTGTTTCTGCGTAACGATTGTACCATTTTTAACTGAAATATACCTGCGACCTTTTCCATACAAATGTGAATTGTCCAAGTTATATATTTTTTGGGTACTGCAGGTAATGACAGCGGTCTGTCTGTCTGTCTATAAAACACCATATTTGTCATTGATTTTCAGGTAAACTATGATACTAATGGCTTTTGTCATAGTCTTTATCAAAAAGTTCGTCAAATTTTTAATTCAAATAAGCACGAGTTTAGGTAATTCTGATTTCCCTTGTGTCTCCTGTAACTGACTTGAAAAATCGTTATATTTATACCCTATGGTAGAATAGATCTAAAAAAATTCAAATTGTTACGGGAATTACATATAATAACATACATTCGTTTTTAATATCTGAACCTAAATTAACAAGTATTGGCTGCCGAGATTAACCGATTCATTTTTAAAGAGCAAAAAACTGCAGCAACACAAAACCAACACAAAATGAATACAAATTAGATACAGCAGCTGCAGAAGCACGTGTTCGCTTGTGTTTCTGCTCAACATTTGTACCATTTTATACTGAAATATACCTTGCGACCTTTTCCATATAAATGTGAATTGTCCAAGGTATGGGTTTTTTGGATACTGCAGGTAATTACAGCGGTATGTCTGTCTGTCTGTATGTGTGTGTGTGTGTCTGTCTGTGTGTGTGTGTGTGTGTGTGTGTGTGTGTGTGTGTGTGTGTGTCTGTCTGTCATTATGTCTGTCTGTCTGAAAAACACCATATTTGTCATTGATTTTCAGGTAAACTATGCTACCAATGGCTTTTGTCATAGTCTTTATCAAAAAGTTCGTCAAATTTTTAATACAAATAAGCACGAGTTTAGGAAATTCTGATTTCCCTTGTGTCTCCTGTACCTGAATTGCAAAATCGTTATATTTATACCCTTTGGTAGAATAGAACTAAGAAAGTTTCAAATTGTTACGGTCATTACATACAAGGACATACATACGTTTTTAATATCTGAACCTAAATTCACCAACATTGGCTGCAGAGATTAGCCGATTCATTTTTTAAGAGCAAAATACTGCAGCAACACAAAATCAACACAAAAAGAATACCAATCAGATACAGCAGCTGCAGAAGCACATGTTGGCTTGTGTTTCTGCGTAACATTTGTACCATTTTTAACTGAAATATACCTGCGACCTTTTCCATACAAATGTGAATTGTCCAAGTTATAGATTTTTTGGGTACTGCAGGTAATGACAGCGGTCTGTCTGTCTGTCTATAAATCTGTGTGTCTGTCTGTCAGTTTGTCTTTCTGACTGAAAAACACCATATTTGTATTTGCTGCAGAAGCACTTGTTCGCTTGTGTTTCTGCGTAACATTTGTACAATTTTTTACTGAAATATACCTGCGACCTTTTCCATACAAATGTGAATTATCCAAGGTAAGGGTTTTTTTGGGTACTGCAGGTAATGACAGCGGTCTGTCTTATAAGCAATATTGGCTGCCGAGATTAGCCGAATCATTTTTTAAGAGCAAAATACTGCAGCAACACAAAACATACACAAAAAGAATACAAATCAGATACAGCAGCTGCAGAAGCACTTGTTGGCTTGTGTTTCTGCGTAACATTTGTACCAATTTTAACTGGAATATACCTGCGACCTTTTCCATACAAATGTGAATTGTCCAAGTTATAGGTTTTTTTGGGTACTGCAGGTAATGACAGCGGTCTGTCTTTCTGTCTGAAAAACACCATATTTGTCATTGATTTTCAGGTAAACTATGCTACCAATGGCTTTTGTCATAGTCTTTATCAAAAAGTTTATACAATTTTTATACCCTGATCCCATTAAAAATGGGAAAAAGGGGTATTATGGTTTTGTGCAAAAGTATGTAACAGGCATAAGGAAACATTTCCGACCCCATAAAGTATATATATTCTTGATCACTATCAATGGCCGAGTCGATTTAGCCCTGTCCGTCCGTCCGTCTGTATGAACGCACGTTTCTCAGAGACTACAAAAGCTAGAGACTTCATATTTGAAATATAAGTTCTCGTGGTGCCGGGACAAGACCAGTTTATCATTTTTTTTTCGATGTCTCGTCCCGTTCAAAAGTTATTGATAAATTTCGATTCCAGCCAAGTGTTTTTCGGGTATGACTTGAAAGTTATAAAAGCTAACGACTTTATATTTAAATTTAAGTTATTGTACTGCCGGCTCGATACAAGCTCATAATTTTTTTTTCAATATCTCAATCCTTTCAAAAGTTATCACGAGTTTAGGTAATTTTGATTCCCCTTGTGTCACCTGTACCTGTCTTGAAAAATCGTTATATTTATACCCTTTGGTAGAATAGAACTAAGAAAGTTTCAAATTGTTACGGGAATTACATACAAGAACATACATACGTTTTGAATATCTGAACCTAAATTCACCAACATTGGCTGCAGAGATTAGCCGATTCATTTTTTAAGAGCAAAATACTGCAGCAACACAAAACCAACACAGAAAGAATTAAAATCTGATACAGCAGCTGCAGAAGCACTTGTTGGCTTGTGTTTCTGCGTAACGATTGTACCATTTTTAACTGAAATATACCTGCTACATTTTCCATACAAATGTGAGTTGTCCCAGGTTTGGGTTTTGTTGGGTACTGCAGGTAATGACAGCGGTATGTCTGTCTGTCTGTAAATCTGTGTGTCTGTCTGTCAGTTTGTCTGTATGTCTTTCTGTCTGAAAAACACCATATTTGTATTTGTATTTGCTGCAGAAGCACTTGGTCGCTTGTGTTTCTGCGTAACATTTGTACCATTTTTTACTGAAATATACCTGCGACCTTTTCCAACAAATGTGAATTGTCCAAGGTAAGGGTTTTTTTGGGTACTGCAGGTAATGACAGCGGTCTGTCTTGTAAGCAATATTGGCTGCCGAGATTAGCCGATTAATTTGTTAAGAGCAAAAAACTGTAGCAACACAAAACAAACACAAAAAGACTACAAATCAGATACAGCAGCTGCAGAAGCATTTGTTCGCTTGTGTTTCTGTGTAACATTTGTACCATTTTTTATTGAAATATACCTGCGACCTTTTCCATACAAATGTGAATTGTCCAAGGTTTGGGTTTCGTTGGGTACCGCAGGTAATGACAGCGGTATGTCTGTCTGTCTGTAAATCTGTGTGTCTGTCTGTCAGTTTGTCTGTCTGTCTTTCTGTCTGAAAAACACCATATTTGTATTTGTATTTGCTGCAGAAGCACTTGTTCGCTTGTGTTTCTGCGTAACATTTGTACAATTTTTTACTGAAATATACCTGCGACCTTTTCCATACAAATGTGAATTATCCAAGGTAAGGGTTTTTTTGGGTACTGCAGGTAATGACAGCGGTCTGTCTTATAAGCAATATTGGCTGCCGAGATTAGCCGATTCATTTTTTAAGAGCAAAATACTGCAGCAACTCAAAACATACACAAAATGAATACAAATCAGATACAGCAGCTGCAGAAGCACTTGTTGGCTTGTGTTTCTGCGTAACGATTGTACCATTTTTAACTGAAATATACCTGCGACCTTTTCCATACAAATGTGAATTGTCCAAGTTATATATTTTTTGGGTACTGCAGGTAATGACAGCGGTCTGTCTTTCTGTCTTTCTGTCTGAAAAACACCATATTTGTCATTGATTTTCAGGTAAACTATGATACTAATGGCTTTTGTCATAGTCTTTATCAAAAAGTTCGTCAAATTTTTAATTCAAATAAGCACGAGTTTAGGTAATTCTGATTTCCCTTGTGTCTCCTGTAACTGACTTGAAAAATCGTTATATTTATACCCTATGGTAGAATAGATCTAAAAAAATTTCAAATTGTTACGGGAATTACATATAATAACATACATTCGTTTTTAATATCTGAACCTAAATTAACAAGTATTGGCTGCCGAGATTAACCGATTCATTTTTAATTTTTATTTATTTATTTATTTATTTAATGTCGGCTAGAAACAGTCAGACACAGAAAATTTAAATTTACAAGACATTTAAATGATTTGGTTTAAAATAAAAAAAATTTTAATTTAAAATTATATAATAAAAGTTAAAAGAGAATTGACAATTAAAAATATAAAATGTAAAAATATAAAATATATAAATCTGGGGGTGTTTAAAAAGCAAAATTGGTCCAACATTTGTTGCAAGGATTGGGGAAAACCCAGAAAAACCCAATCAGACCAAAAATAAGTTAGTGTTAGGTATTAATTAGTGTTAGGTATTAGTGGCGGGGAAAGGTGTTTTCATCTATGCACGGTCAGAGATCCCGCGGAGATAGATGAGAACAGATGATTTAACTACAGGGAGAGAGAGTTCTGCCGAGAATACGTGGAATAATGAATTATACGATTTACAAAGGACACGAATTGGATTGTGCAAAGCATAATCAGTCGTGCATGATGATAATGCGAAAGGGACAAAGTTTCTAGTAGGTCTACTAGGAACAGAAAAGTTAAGGCGACCTAAAAGAGAAGAGGAGTCAATATCGCCGTTAATTAACTTATGCAGGAAGACAACACCAAGGGCTGTTCTACGGTTAATTAGCGACGGAAGATTGATGAGTAAAAGGCGACTGGAGTACGATGGCAAACGGAGATTGGGATCCCAGTTTAGTCCACGTAAGGCGAAGAGAAGAAATTGCTTCTGAACAGACTCAATACGATCTTGAGAGTTTTGATACTGGGGGCCCCAAATGCATGAGCAGTATTCAAGGATAGGACGGACCAAGGAAACGTAGAGAAGTTTGGTGGTGAAAGGATCTTTAAATTCTTTCGACCAGCGTTTAATGGAGCCAAGTACACCTCTGGCTGCATTAACGATAGAAGAAATATGGAGATTAAAGCTCAAATTTTTGTCAAAAATAACTCCAAGATCTTTAACTGTAAAAATACGTTGCAATGAAATATTGTCAATCGTATAAGTGGCTAAATGGGGTCTAGAACGACTGAAAGTCATAAACATACATTTTGAACAATTAAGATGCAGTTGGTTTGCCGAACACCAAAGCTGCATAGCGTTCAAATCATCTTGTAGATGAGTATGACACAGGGGATCGGTATACGACAAAATAAGTTTCACATCATCTGCGTACATAAGAATTCGAGAATGTGTCAGAATAGAGGGCAGGTCATTAATAAAAAGAGTAAAGAGTAAAGGTCCAAGATGACTTCCCTGTGGTACCCCAGAAGTGACGTGTACCGTTTTCGAAGAAGTTGACCTAAGCAATACTCGTTGAGTCCGACCATTTAAATAGGAGGAAGTCCAAAGCAGAAACGATGGAGGGAATCCTAGGCAATCAAGCTTATACAGCAGAAGTTCATGGTTGACAGAGTCAAATGCTTTACTGAAATCGGTGTAAATGACATCAGTTTGCATTTTCATACGAAATGAATCATTTACAAAGGAGGTAAATTCAAGTAAATTGGTCGTAGTGGACCGACTCTTAACAAAACCATGTTGGGCAGGGGAGTAAATCGACTTACAGAGATGTTGCAAAGACGAAGTTAGAAGTTTTTCAAATAATTTGGGGATGGCTGATAGCTTTGCAATGCCTCTGTTATTAGAAATATCAGACTTCCCACCTTTTTTGTGGAGAGGAATGATGAACGATTCCTTCCAAATAGATGGAAATACTGCAGAGTCAAGGGATAGGTTAAAAAGTTTTAGCAATGGTTGAAGTAGGGAATTACAGCACTCCTTGAGCACACAACTAGGTATGTTGTCTGGCCCAGGAGAGAAAGATGGTTTCAGTGAATTAGATGCAGAAAGAAGTGAGGCATCTGTGATACCAGGATTAAATAATAAGTTCGAAGGTGAAATGTTATACGGATAAGTGTTAGTGTGGGGGACAGAGGAATATGTTGATTGGTTAAAGAGCAAAAAACTGCAGCAACACAAAACTAACACAAAATGAATACAAATTAGATACAGCAGCTGCAGAAGCACGTGTTCGCTTGTGTTTCTGCTCAACATTTGTACCATTTTATACTGAAATATACCTTGCGACCTTTTCCATATAAATGTGAGTTGTCCAAGGTATGGGTTTTTTGGATACTGCAGGTAATTACAGCGGTATGTCTGTCTGTATGTGTGTGTGTGTGTCTGTCTGTGTGTGTGTGTTTGTGTGTCTGTCTGTCATTATGTCTGTCTGTCTGAAAAACACCATATTTGTCATTGATTTTCAGGTAAACTATGCTACCAATGGCTTTTGTCATAGTCTTTATCAAAAAGTTCGTCAAATTTTTAATACAAATAAGCACGAGTTTAGTAAATTCGGATTTCCCTTGTGTCTCCTGTACCTGAATTGCAAAATCGCTATATTTATACCCTTTAGTAGAATAGAACTAAGAAAGTTTCAAATTGTTACGGGAATTACATACAAGGACATACATACGTTTTTAATATCTGAACCTAAATTCACCAACATTGGCTGCAGAGATTAGCCGATTCATTTTTGAAGAGCAAAATACTGCAGCAACACAAAACCAAAACAAAAAGAATACCAATCAGATACAGCAGCTGCAGAAGCACATGTTGGCTTGTGTTTCTGCGTAACATTTGTACCATTTTTAACTGAAATATACCTGCGACCTTTTCCATACAAATGTGAATTGTCCAAGTTATAGATTTTTTGGGTACTGCAGGTAATGACAGCGGTCTGTCTGTCTGTCTATAAATCTGTGTGTCTGTCTGTCAGTTTGTCTGTCTGTCTTTCTGTCTGAAAAACACGATATTTGTATTTGCTGCAGAAGCACTTGTTCGCTTTTGTTTCTGCTTAACATTTGTACAATTTTTTACTGAAATATACCTGCGACCTTTTCCAGGTAATGACAGCGGTCTGTCTGTAAATCTGTCTGTCAGTTTGTCTTTCTGTCTGAAAAACACCATATTTGTATTTGCTGCAGAAGCACTTGTTCGCTTCTGTTTCTGCGTAACATTTGTACCATTTTTTACTAAAATATACCTGCGACCTTTTCCATACAAATGTGAATTGTCCAAGGTTTGGGTTTTTTGGGTACTGCAGGTAATGACAGCGGTCTGTCTTATAAGCAATATTGGCTGCCGAGATTAGCTGATTCATTTTTTAAGAGCAAAATACTGCAGCAACACAAAACCAACACAAAAAGAATACAAATCAGATAAAGCAGCTGCAGAAGCACTTGTTCGCTTGTGTTACTGCGTAACGATTGTACCATTTTTAACTGAAATATACCTGCGACCTTTTCCATACAAATGTGAATTGTCCAAGTTATAGATTTTTTGGGTAGTGCAGGTAATGACAGCGGTCTGTCTGTCTGTCTTTCTGTCTGAAAAACACCATATCTGTCATTGATTTTAAGGTAAACTATGCTACCAATGGTCTTTGTCATAGTCTTTATCAAAAAGTTTGTCAAATTTTTAGTACAAATAAGCACGAGTTTAGGTAATTCTGATTTCCCTTGTGTCTCCTGTAACTGACTTGAAAAATCGTTATATATATGCCCTATGGTAGAATAAAACTAAAAAAGTTTCAAATTGTTTCGGGAATTACATACAATAACATACATACGTTTTTAATATCTGAACCTAAATTAACCAGTATTGGCTGCCGAGATTAACCGACTCATTTTTTAAGAGCAAAAAACTGCAGCAACACAAAACCAACACAAAAAGTATACAAATCAGATACAGCAGCTGCAGAAGCACATGTTGGCTTGTGTTTCTGCGTAACATTTGTACCATTTTTAACTGAAATATACCTTCGACCTTTTCCATACAAATGTGAATTGTCCAAGCTATAGATTTTTTGGGTACTGCAGGTAATGACAGCGGTCTGTCTGTCTGTATTTCTGTCTGAAAAACACCATATTTGTCATTGATTTTCAAGTAAACTATGCTACCAATGGCCTTTGTCATAGTCTTTATCAAAAAGTTTGTCAAATTTTTAATACAAATTAGCACGAGTTTAGGTAATTCTGATTTCCCTTGTGTCTCCTGTAACTGACTTGAAAAATCGTTATATATATACCCTATGGTAGAATAAAACTAAAAAAGTTTCAAATTGTTACGGGAATAACATACATTCGTTTTTAATATCTGAACCTAAAAAAACAAGTATTGCCTACCGAGATTAACCGACTCATTTTTTGAGAGCAAAAAACTGCAGCATCACAAAACCAACACAGAAAGAATAAAAATCTGATACAGCAGCTGCAGAAGCACTTGTTGGCTTGTGTTTCTGCGTAACGATTGTACCATTTTTAACTGAAATATACCTGCGACATTTTCCATACAAATGTGAGTTGTCCCAGGTTTGGGTTTTGTTGGGTACTGCAGGTAATGACAGCGGTATGTCTGTCTGTCTGTAAATCTGTGTGTCTGTCTGTCAGTTTGTCTGTCTGTCTTTCTGTCGGAAAAACACCATATTTGTATTTGTATTTGCTGCAGAAGCACTTGGTCGCTTGTGTTTCTGCGTAACATTTGTACCATTTTTTACTGAAATATACCTGCGACCTTTTCCAACAAATGTGAATTGTCCAAGGTAAGGGTTTTTTTGGGTACTGCAGGTAATGACAGCGGTCTGTCTTGTAAGCAATATTGGCTGCCGAGATTAGCCGATTAATTTTTTAAGAGCAAAAAACTGTAGCAACACAAAACAAACACAAAAAGACTACAAATCAGATACAGCAGCTGCAGAAGCATTTGTTCGCTTGTGTTTCTTTGTAACATTTGTACCATTTTTTATTGAAATATACCTGCGACCTTTTCCATACAAATGTGAATTGTCCAAGGTTTGGGTTTTGTTGGGTACTGCAGGTAATGACAGCGGTATGTCTGTCTGTAAATCTGTGTGTCTGTCTGTCAGTTTGTCTGTCTGTCTTTCTGTCTGAAAAACACCATATTTGTATTTGTATTTGTATTTGCTGCAGAAGCACTTGGTCGCTTGTGTTTCCTGCGACCTTTTCCATACAAATGTGAATTGTCCAAGGTAAGGGTTTTTTGGGTACTGTAGGTAATGACAGCGGTCTGTCTGTCTGTCTTTCTGTCTGAAAAACACCATATTTGTCATTGATTTTCAGGTAAACTATGATACTAATGGCTTTTGTCATAGTCTTTATCAAAAAGTTCGTCAAATTTTTAATTCAAATAAGCACGAGTTTAGGTAATTCTGATTTCCCTTGTGTCTCCTGTAACTGACTTGAAAAATCGTTATATTTATACCCTATGGTAGAATAGATCTAAAAAAATTTCAAATTGTTACGGGAATTACATATAATAACATACATTCGTTTTTAATATCTGAACCTAAATTAACAAGTATTGGCTGTCGAGATTAACCGATTCATTTTTAAAGAGCAAAAAACTGCAGCAACACAAAACCAACACAAAATGAAGCAAATTAGATACAGCAGCTGCAGAAGCACGTGTTCGCTTGTGTTTCTGCTCAACATTTGTACCATTTTATACTGAAATATACCTTGCGACCTTTTCCATATAAATGTGAGTTGTCCAAGGTATGGGTTTTTTGGATACTGCAGGTAATTACAGCGGTATGTCTGTCTGTATGTGTGTGTGTGTGTCTGTCTGTGTGTGTGTGTTTGTGTGTCTGTCTGTCATTATGTCTGTCTGTCTGAAAAACACCATATTTGTCATTGATTTTCGGGTAAACTATGCTACCAATGGCTTTTGTCATAGTCTTTATCAAAAAGTTCGTCAAATTTTTAATACAAATAAGCACGAGTTTAGTAAATTCTGATTTCCCTTGTGTCTCCTGTACCTGAATTGCAAAATCGCTTTATTTATACCCTTTAGTAGAATAGAACTAAGAAAGTTTCAAATTGTTACGGCAATTACATACAAGGACATACATACGTTTTTAATATCTGAACCTAAATTCACCAAGATTGGCTGCAGAGATTAGCCGATTCATTTTTGAAGAGCAAAATACTGCAGCAACACAAAACCAAAACAAAAAGAATACCAATCAGATACAGCAGCTGCAGAAGCACATGTTGGCTTGTGTTTCTGCGTAACATTTGTACCATTTTTAACTGAAATATACCTGCGACCTTTTCCATACAAATGTGAATTGTCCAAGATATAGATTTTTTGGGTACTGCAGGTAATGACAGCGGTCTGTCTGTAAATCTGTCTGTCAGTTTGTCTTTCTGTCTGAAAAACACCATATTTGTATTTGCTGCAGAAGCACTTGTTCGCTTGTGTTTCTGCGTAACATTTGTACCATTTTTTTTACTAAAATATACCTGCGACCTTTTCCATACAAATGTGAATTGTCCAAGGTTTGGGTTTTTTTGGGTACTGCAGGTAATGACAGCGGTCTGTCTTATAAGCAATATTGGCTGCCGAGATTAGCTGATTCATTTTTTAAGAGCAAAATACTGCAGCAACACAAAACCAACACAAAAAGAATACAAATCAGATACAGCAGCTGCAGAAGCACTTGTTCGCTTGTGTTTCTGCGTAACGATTGTACCATTTTTAACTGAAATATACCTGCGACCTTTTCCATACAAATGTGAATTGTCCAAGTTATAGATTTTTTGGGTACTGCAGGTAATGACAGCGGTCTGTCTGTCTGTCTTTCTGTCTGAAAAACACCATATCTGTCATTGATTTTAAGGTAAACTATGCTACCAATGGTCTTTGTCATAGTCTTTATCAAAAAGTTTGTCAAATTTTTAGTACAAATAAGCACGAGTTTAGGTAATTCTGATTTCCCTTGTGTCTCCTGTAACTGACTTGAAAAATCGTTATATATATGCCCTATGGTAGAATAAAACTAAAAAAGTTTCAAATTGTTTCGGGAATTACATACAATAACATACATACGTTTTTAATATCTGAACCTAAATTAACCAGTATTGGCTGCCGAGATTAACCGACACATTTTTTAAGAGCAAAAAACTGCAGCAACACAAAACCAACACAAAAAGTATACAAATCAGATACAGCAGCTGCAGAAGCACTTGTTGGCTTGTGTTTCTGCGTAACGATTGTACCATTTTTAACTGAAATATACCTGCGACCTTTTCCATACAAATGTGAATTGTCCAAGTTATATATTTTTTGGGTACTGCAGGTAATGACAGCGGTCTGTCTGTCTGTCTTTCTGTCTGAAAAACACCATATTTGTCATTGATTTTCAGGTAAACTATGATACTAATGGCTTTTGTCATAGTCTTTATCAAAAAGTTCGTCAAATTTTTAATTCAAATAAGCACGAGTTTAGGTAATTCTGATTTCCCTTGTGTCTCCTGTAACTGACTTGAAAAATCGTTATATTTATACCCTATGGTAGAATAGATCTAAAAAAATTTCAAATTGTTACGGGAATTACATATAATAACATACATTCGTTTTTAATATCTGAACCTAAATTAACAAGTATTGGCTGCCGAGATTAACCGATTCATTTTTAAAGAGCAAAAAACTGCAGCAACACAAAACCAACACAAAATGAAAACAAATTAGATACAGCAGCTGCAGAAGCACGTGTTCGCTTGTGTTTCTGCTCAACATTTGTACCATTTTATACTGAAATATACCTTGCGACCTTTTCCATATAAATGTGAGTTGTCCAAGGTATGGGTTTTTTGGATACTGCAGGTAATTACAGCGGTATGTCTGTCTGTATGTGTGTGTTTGTGTGTCTGTCTGTCATTATGTCTGTCTGTCTGAAAAACACCATATTTGTCATTGATTTGCAGGTAAACTATGCTACCAATGGCTTTTGTCATAGTCTTTATCAAAAAGTTCGTCAAATTTTTAATACAAATAAGCACGAGTTTAGTAAATTCTGATTTCCCTTGTGTCTCCTGTACCTGAATTGCAAAATCGCTATATTTATACCCTTTAGTAGAATAGAACTAAGAAAGTTTCAAATTGTTACGGCAATTACATACAAGGACATACATACGTTTTTAATATCTGAACCTAAATTCACCAAGATTGGCTGCAGAGATTAGCCGATTCATTTTTGAAGAGCAAAATACTGCAGCAACACAAAACCAAAACAAAAAGAATACCAATCAGATACAGCAGCTGCAGAAGCACATGTTGGCTTGTGTTTCTGCGTAACATTTGTACCATTTTTAACTGAAATATACCTGCGACCTTTTCCATACAAATGTGAATTGTCCAAGATATAGATTTTTTGGGTACTGCAGGTAATGACAGCGGTCTGTCTGTAAATCTGTCTGTCAGTTTGTCTTTCTGTCTGAAAAACACCATATTTGTATTTGCTGCAGAAGCACTTGTTCGCTTGTGTTTCTGCGTAACATTTGTACCATTTTTTTACTAAAATATACCTGCGACCTTTTCCATACAAATGTGAATTGTCCAAGGTTTGGGTTTTTTTGGGTACTGCAGGTAATGACAGCGGTCTGTCTTATAAGCAATATTGGCTGCCGAGATTAGCTGATTCATTTTTTAAGAGCAAAATACTGCAGCAACACAAAACCAACACAAAAAGAATACAAATCAGATAAAGCAGCTGCAGAAGCACTTGTTCGCTTGTGTTTCTGAGTAACGATTGTACCATTTTTAACTGAAATATACCTGCGACCTTTTCCATACAAATGTGAATTGTCCAAGTTATAGATTTTTTGGGTACTGCAGGTAATGACAGCGGTCTGTCTGTCTGTCTTTCTGTCTGAAAAACACCATATCTGTCATTGATTTTAAGGTAAACTATGCTACCAATGGTCTTTGTCATAGTCTTTATCAAAAAGTTTGTCAAATTTTTAGTACAAATAAGCACGAGTTTAGGTAATTCTGATTTCCCTTGTGTCTCCTGCAACTGACTTGAAAAATCGTTATATATATGCCCTATGGTAGAATAAAACTAAAAAAGTTTCAAATTGTTTCGGGAATTACATACAATAACATACATACGTTTTTAATATCTGAACCTAAATTAACCAGTATTGGCTGCCGAGATTAACCGACTCATTTTTTAAGAGCAAAAAACTGCAGCAACACAAAACCAACACAAAAAGTATACAAATCAGATACAGCAGCTGCAGAAGCACATGTTGGCTTGTGTTTCTGCGTAACATTTGTACCATTTTTAACTGAAATATACCTTCGACCTTTTCCATACAAATGTGAATTGTCCAAGCTATAGATTTTTTGGGTACTGCAGGTAATGACAGCGGTCTGTCTGTCTGTATTTCTGTCTGAAAAACACCATATTTGTCATTGATTTTCAGGTAAACTATGCTACCAATGGCCTTTGTCATAGTCTTTATCAAAAAGTTTGTCAAATTTTTAATACAAATTAGCACGAGTTTAGGTAATTCTGATTTCCCTTGTGTCTCCTGCAACTGACTTGAAAAATCGTTATATATATACCCTATGGTAGAATAAAACTAAAAAAGTTTCAAATTGTTACGGGAATAACATACATTCGTTTTTAATATCTGAACCTAAAAAAACAAGTATTGGCTGCCGAGATTAACCGATTCATTTTTAAAGAGCAAAAAACTGCAGCAACACAAAACCAACACAAAATGAATACAAATTAGATACATCAGCTGCAGAAGCACGTGTTCGCTTGTGTTTCTGCTCAACATTTGTACCATTTTATACTGAAATATACCTTGCGACCTTTTCCATATAAATGTGAGTTGTCCAAGGTATGGGTTTTTTGGATACTGCAGGTAATTACAGCGGTATGTCTGTCTGTATGTGTGTGTGTGTGTTTGTGTGTCTGTCTGTCAGTATGTCTGTCTGTCTGAAAAACACCATATTTGTCATTGATTTTCAGGTAAACTATGCTACCAATGGCTTTTGTCATAGTCTTTATCAAAAAGTTTATAAAATTTTTAATACAAATAAGCACGCGCTTAGGTAATTCTGATTCCCCTTGTGTCTCCTGTACCTGACTTGAAAAATCGTTTTATATATGCCCTTTGGTAGAATAGAATTGTTACGGGAATTACATACAAGAACATGCATACGTTTTTAATATCTGAACCTAAATTTACCAACATTGGCTGCAGAGATTAGCCGATTAATTTTTTAAGAGCAAAAAACTGTAGCAACACAAAACAAACACAAAAAGACTACAAATCAGATACAGCAGCTGCAGAAGCATTTGTTCGCTTGTGTTTCTGTGTAACATTTGTACCATTTTTTATTGAAATATACCTGCGACCTTTTCCATACAAATGTGAATTGTCCAAGGTTTGGGTTTTGTTGGGTACTGCAGGTAATGACAGCGGTATGTCTGTCTGTCTGTAAATCTGTGTGTCTGTCTGTCAGTTTGTCGGTCTGTCTTTCTGTCTGAAAAACACCATATTTGTATTTGTATTTGCTGCAGAAGCACTTGGTCGCTTGTGTTTCTGCGTAACATTTGTACCATTTTTTACTGAAATATACCTGCGACCTTTTCCAACAAATGTGAATTGTCCAAGGTAAGGGTTTTTTGGGTACTGTAGGTAATGACAGCGGTCTGTCTTATAAGCAATATTGGCTGCCGAGATTAGCCGATTCATTTTTTAAGAGCAAAATACTGCAGCAACTCAAAACATACACAAAAAGAATACAAATCAGATACAGCAGCTGCAGAAGCACTTGTTGGCTTGTGTTTCTGCGTAACGATTGTACCATTTTTAACTGAAATATACCTGCGACCTTTTCCATACAAATGTGAATTGTCCAAGTTATATATTTTTTGGGTACTGCAGGTAATGACATCGGTCTGTCTTTCTGTCTGAAAAACACCATATTTGTCATTGATTTTCAGGTAAACTATGATACTAATGGCTTTTGTCATAGTCTTTTAATTCAAATAAGCACGAGTTTAGGTAATTCTGATTTCCCTTGTGTCTCCTGTAACTGACTTGAAAAATCGTTATATATATGCCCTATGGTAGAATAAAACTAAAAAAGTTTCAAATTGTTTCGGGAATTACATACAATAACTTACATACGTTTTTAATATCTGAACCTAAATTAACCAGTATTGGCTGCCGAGATTAACCGACTCATTTTTTAAGAGCAAAAAACTGCAGCAACACAAAACCAACACAAAAAGTATACAAATCAGATACAGCAGCTGCAGAAGCACTTGTTGGCTTGTGTTTCTGCGTAACGATTGTACCATTTTTAACTGAAATATACCTTCGACCTTTTCCATACAAATGTGAATTGTCCAAGTTATATATTTTTTGGGTACTGCAGGTAATGACAGCGGTCTGTCTGTCTGTCTTTCTGTCTGAAAAACACCATATTTGTCATTGATTTTCAGGTAAACTATGATACTAATGGCTTTTGTCATAGTCTTTATCAAAAAGTTCGTCAAATTTTTAATTCAAATAAGCACGAGTTTAGGTAATTCTGATTTCCCTTGTGTCTCCTGTAACTGACTTGAAAAATCGTTATATTTATACCCTATGGTAGAATAGATCTAAAAAAATTTCAAATTGTTACGGGAATTACATATAATAACATACATTCGATTTTAATAT
Organism: Drosophila maculinotata; assembly: GCA_035045305.1. Taxonomy (NCBI): domain Eukaryota; kingdom Metazoa; phylum Arthropoda; class Insecta; order Diptera; family Drosophilidae; genus Drosophila; species Drosophila maculinotata. The sequence goes on from JAWNPD010000421.1 coordinate 160,070, forward strand.
CTGAACCTAAATTAACAAGTATTGGCTGCCGAGATTAACCGATTCATTTTTAAAGAGCAAAAAACTGCAGCAACACAAAACCAACACAAAATGAATACAAATTAGATACAGCACCTGCAGAAGCACGTGTTCGCTTGTGTTTCTGCTCAACATTTGTACCATTTTATACTGAAATATACCTTGCGACCTTTTCCATATAAATGTGAGTTGTCCAAGGTATGGGTTTTTTGGATACTGCAGGTAATTACAGCGGTATGTCTGTCTGTATGTGTGTGTGTGTGTGTCTGTCTGTGTGTGTGTGTTTGTGTGTCTGTCTGTCATTATGTCTGTCTGTCTGAAAAACACCATATTTGTCATTGATTTTCAGGTAAACTATGCTACCAATGGCTTTTGTCATAGTCTTTATCAAAAAGTTCGTCAAATTTTTAATACAAATAAGCACGAGTTTAGTAAATTCTGATTTCCCTTGTGTCTCCTGTACCTGAATTGCAAAATCGTTATATATATGCCCTATGGTAGAATAAAACTAAAAAAGTTTCAAATTTTTTCGGGAATTACATACAATAACATACATACGTTTTTAATATCTGAACCTAAATTAACCAGTATTGGCTGCCGAGATTAACCGACTCATTTTTTAAGAGCAAAAAACTGCAGCAACACAAAACCAACACAAAAAGTATACAAATCAGATACAGCAGCTGCAGAAGCACATGTTGGCTTGTGTTTCTGCGTAACATTTGTACCATTTTTAACTGAAATATACCTTCGACCTTTTCCATACAAATGTGAATTGTCCAAGTTATAGATTTTTTGGGTACTGCAGGTAATGACTGCGGTCTGTCTGTCTGTCTTTCTGTCTGAAAAACACCATAAATGTCATTGATTTTAATGTAAACTATGCTACCAATGGTCTTTGTCATAGTCTTTGTCAAAAAGTTTGTCAAATTTTTAGTACAAATAAGCACGAGTTTAGGTAATTCTGATTTCCCTTGTGTCTCCTGTAACTGACTTGAAAAATCGTTATATATATGCCCTATGGTAGAATAAAACTAAAAAAGTTTCAAATTGTTTCGGGAATTACATACAATAACATACATACGTTTTTAATATCTGAACCTAAATTAACCAGTATTGGCTGCCGAGATTAACCGACTCATTTTTTAAGAGCAAAAAACTGTAGCAATACAAAACAAACACAAAAAGACTACAAATCAGATACAGCAGCTGCAGAAGCATTTGTTCGCTTGTGTTTCTGTGTAACATTTGTACCATTTTTTATTGAAATATACCTGCGACCTTTTCCATACAAATGTGAATTGTCCAAGGTTTGGGTTTTGTTGGGTACTGCAGGTAATGACAGCGGTATGTCTGTCTGTCTGTAAATCTGTGCGTCTGTCTGTCAGTTTGTCTGTCTGTCTTTCTGTCTGAAAAACACCATATTTGTATTTGTATTTGCTGCAGAAGCACTTGGTCGCTTGTGTTTCTGCGTAACATTTGTACCATTTTTTACTGAAATATACCTGCGACCTTTTCCAACAAATGTGAATTGTCCAAGGTAAGGGTTTTTTGGGTACTGTAGGTAATGACAGCGGTCTGTCTTATAAGCAATATTGGCTGCCGAGATTAGCCGATTCATTTTTTAAGAGCAAAATACTGCAGCAACTCAAAACATACACAAAAAGAATACAAATCAGATACAGCAGCTGCAGAAGCACTTGTTGGCTTGTGTTTCTGCGTAACGATTGTACCATTTTTAACTGAAATATACCTGCGACCTTTTCCATACAAATGTGAATTGTCCAAGTTATATATTTTTTGGGTACTGCAGGTAATGACATCGGTCTGTCTGTCTGTCTTTCTGTCTGAAAAACACCATATTTGTCATTGATTTTCAGGTAAACTATGATACTAATGGCTTTTGTCATAGTCTTTTAATTCAAATAAGCACGAGTTTAGGTAATTCTGATTTCCCTTGTGTCTCCTGTAACTGACTTGAAAAATCGTTATATATATGCCCTATGGTAGAATAAAACTAAAAAAGTTTCAAATTGTTTCGGGAATTACATACAATAACATACATACGTTTTTAATATCTGAACCTAAATTAACCAGTATTGGCTGCCGAGATTAACCGACTCATTTTTTAAGAGCAAACAACTGCAGCAACACAAAACCAACACAAAAAGTATACAAATCAGATACAACAGCTGCAGAAGCACTTGTTGGCTTGTGTTTCTGCGTAACGATTGTACCATTTTTAACTGAAATATACCTGGGCGACCTTTTCCATACAAATGTGAATTGTCCAAGTTATAGATTTTTTGGGTACTGCAGGTAATGACATCGGTCTGTCTGTCTGTCTTTCTGTCTGAAAAACACCATATTTGTCATTGATTTTCAGGTAAACTATGATACTAATGGCTTTTGTCATAGTCTTTTAATTCAAATAAGCACGAGTTTAGGTAATTCTGATTTCCCTTGTGTCTCCTGTAACTGACTTGAAAAATCGTTATATATATGCCCTATGGTAGAATAAAACTAAAAAAGTTTCAAATTGTTTCGGGAATTACATACAATAACATACATACGTTTTTAATATCTGAACCTAAATTAACCAGTATTGGCTGCCGAGATTAACCGACTCATTTTTTAAGAGCAAACAACTGCAGCAACACAAAACCAACACAAAAAGTATACAAATCAGATACAACAGCTGCAGAAGCACTTGTTGGCTTGTGTTTCTGCGTAACGATTGTACCATTTTTAACTGAAATATACCTGCGACTTTTTCCATACAAATGTGAATTGTCCAAGTTATATATTTTTTGGGTACTGCAGGTAATGACAGCGGTCTGTCTGTCTGTCTTTCTGTCTGAAAAACACCATATTTGTCATTGATTTTCAGGTAAACTATGATACTAATGGCTTTTGTCATAGTCTTTATCAAAAAGTTCGTCAAATTTTTAATTCAAATAAGCACGAGTTTAGGTAATTCTGATTTCCCTTGTGTCTCCTGTAACTGACTTGAAAAATCGTTATATTTATACCCTATGGTAGAATAGATCTAAAAAAATTTCAAATTGTTACGGGAATTACATATAATAACATACATTCGATTTTAATATCTGAACCTAAATTAACAAGTATTGGCTGCCGAGATTAACCGATTCATTTTTAAAGAGCAAAAAACTGCAGCAACACAAAACCAACACAAAATGAATACAAATTAGATACAGCACCTGCAGAAGCACGTGTTCGCTTGTGTTTCTGCTCAACATTTGTACCATTTTATACTGAAATATACCTTGCGACCTTTTCCATATAAATGTGAGTTGTCCAAGGTATGGGTTTTTTGGATACTGCAGGTAATTACAGCGGTATGTCTGTCTGTATGTGTGTGTGTGTGTGTCTGTCTGTGTGTGTGTGTTTGTGTGTCTGTCTGTCATTATGTCTGTCTGTCTGAAAAACACCATATTTGTCATTGATTTTCAGGTAAACTATGCTACCAATGGCTTTTGTCATAGTCTTTATCAAAAAGTTCGTCAAATTTTTAATACAAATAAGCACGAGTTTAGTAAATTCTGATTTCCCTTGTGTCTCCTGTACCTGAATTGCAAAATCGTTATATATATGCCCTATGGTAGAATAAAACTAAAAAAGTTTCAAATTTTTTCGGGAATTACATACAATAACATACATACGTTTTTAATATCTGAACCTAAATTAACCAGTATTGGCTGCCGAGATTAACCGACTCATTTTTTAAGAGCAAAAAACTGCAGCAACACAAAACCAACACAAAAAGTATACAAATCAGATACAGCAGCTGCAGAAGCACATGTTGGCTTGTGTTTCTGCGTAACATTTGTACCATTTTTAACTGAAATATACCTTCGACCTTTTCCATACAAATGTGAATTGTCCAAGTTATAGATTTTTTGGGTACTGCAGGTAATGACTGCGGTCTGTCTGTCTGTCTTTCTGTCTGAAAAACACCATATCTGTCACTGATTTTAATGTAAACTATGCTACCAATGGTCTTTGTCATAGTCTTTGTCAAAAAGTTTGTCAAATTTTTAGTACAAATAAGCACGAGTTTAGGTAATTCTGATTTCCCTTGTGTCTCCTGTAACTGACTTGAAAAATCGTTATATATATGCCCTATGGTAGAATAAAACTAAAAAAGTTTCAAATTGTTTCGGGAATTACATACAATAACATACATACGTTTTTAATATCTGAACCTAAATTAACCAGTATTGGCTGCCGAGATTAACCGACTCATTTTTTAAGAGCAAAAAACTGCAGCAACACAAAACCAACACAAAAAGTAAACAAATCAGATACAGCAGCTGCAGAAGCACATGTTGGCTTGTGTTTCTGCGTAACATTTGTACCATTTTTAACTGAAATATACCTTCGACCTTTTCCATACAAATGTGAATTGTCCAAGGTATAGATTTTTTGGGTACTGCAGGTAATGACAGCGGTCTGTCTGTCTGTATTTCTGTCTGAAAAACACCATATTTGTCATTGATTTTCAGGTAAACTATGCTACCAATGGCCTTTGTCATAGTCTTTATCAAAAAGTTTGTCAAATTTTTAATACAAATTAGCACGCGTTTAGGTAATTCTGATTTCCCTTGTGTCTCCTGTAACTGACTTGAAAAATCGTTATATATATACCCTATGGTAGAATAAAACTAAAAAAGTTTCAAATTGTTACGGGAATAACATACATTCGTTTTTAATATCTGAACCTAAAAAAACAAGTATTGGCTACCGAGATTAACCGACTCATTTTTTAAGAGCAAAAAACTGCAGCAACACAAAACCAACACAAAAAGAATACAAATCAGATACAGCAGCTGCAGAAGCACATGTTGGCTTGTGTTTCTGCGTAACATTTGTAAAATTTTTAACTGAAATATACCTGCGACCTTTTCCATACAAATGTGAATTGTCCAAGGTTTGGGTTTTGTTGGGTACTGAAGGTAATGACAGCGGTCTGTCTGTAAATCTGTGTGTCTGTCTGAAAAACACCATATTTGTCATTGATTTTCAGGTAAACTATGCTACCAATGGCTTTTGTCATAGTCTTTATCAAAAAGTTTATAAAATTTGTAATACAAATAAGCACGAGCTTAGGTAATTCTATATTTCCCTTGTGTCTCCTGTACCTGATTTGAAAAATTGTTTTATTTATGCCCTTTGGTAGAATAGAACTAAGAAAGTTTCAAATTGTTACGGGAATTACATACAAGAACATACATTCGTTTATTATATCTGAACCTAAATTTACCAATATTGGCTGCCGAGATTTGCCGATTCATTTTTTAAGAGCAAAAAACTGTAGCCACACAAAACAAACACAAAAAGAATACAAATCAGATACAGCAGCTGCAGAAGCACTTGTTCGCTTGTGTTTCTGCGTAACATTTGTACCATTTTTTTTACTGAAATATACCTGCGACCTGTTCCATTCAAATGTGAGTTGTCCAAGGTTTGGGTTTTGTTGTGTACTGCAGGTAATGACAGCGGTCTGTCTGTCTGTCTATAAATCTGTGTGTCTGTCTGTCAGTTTGTCTGTCTGTCTTTCTGTCTGAAAAACACGATATTTGTATTTGCTGCAGAAGCACTTGTTCGCTTTTGTTTCTGCGTAACATTTGTACAATTTTTTACTGAAATATACCTGCGACCTTTTCCATATAAATGTGAATTGTCCAAGGTATGGGTTTTGTTGGGTACTGAAGATAATGACAGCGGTCTGTCTGTAAATCTGTGTGTCTGTCTGTCTGAAAAACACCATATTTGTCATTGATTTGCAGGTAAACTATGCTACCAATGGCCTTTGTCATAGTCTTTATCAAAAAGTTCGTCAAATTTTTAATTCAAATAAGCACGAGTTTAGGTAATTCTGATTTCCCTTGTGTCTCCTGTAACTGACTTGAAAAGTTGTTATATTTATACCCTATGGTAGAATTGATCTAAACAAATTTCAAATTGTTACGGGAATTACTTATAAGAACATACATTCGTTTTTAATATCTGAACCTACATTAACCAGTATTGGCTGCCTAAATTAACCGATTCATTTTTTAAGAGCAAAAAACTGCAGCAACACAAAACCAACACAAAAAGAATACAAATTAGATACAGCAGCTGCAGAAGCACTTGTTCGCTTGTGTTTCTGCGTAACATTTGTACCATTTTTTTATTGAAATATACCTGCGACCTTTTCCATACAAATGTGAATTGTCCAAGGTTTGGGTTTTGTTGGGTACTGAAGGTAATGACAGCGGTCTGTCTGTAAATCTGTGCGTCTGTCTGTCTGAAAAACACCATATTTGTCATTGATTTGCAGGTAAAATATGCTACCAATGGCCTTTGTCATAGTCTTTATCAAAAAGTTCGTCAAATTTTTAATTCAAATAAGCACGAGTTTAGGTAATTCTGATTTCCCTTGTGTCTCCTGTAACTGACTTGAAAAATCGGTATATTTATACCCTATGGTAGAATTGATCTAAAAAAATTTCTAATTGTTACGGGAATTACATATAAGAACATACATTCGTTTTTAATATCTAAACCTACATTAACCAGTATTGGCTGCCGAGATTAACCGATTCATTTTTTAAGTGCAAAAAACTGCAGCAACACAAAACCAACACAATATGAATACAAATTAGATACAGCAGCTGCAGAAGGACGTGTTCGCTTGTGTTTCTGCGTAACATTTGTACCATTTTATACTGAAATATACCTTGCGACCTTTTCCATATAAATGTGAATTGTCCAAGGTATGGGATTTTTGGACACTGCAGGTAATTACAGCGGTATGTGTGTCTGTCTGTGTGTGTGTGTGTCTGTCTGTCAGTATGTCTGTCTGTCTGAAAAACACCATATTTGTCATTGATTTTCAGGTAAACTATGCTACCAATGGCTTTTGTCATAGTCTTTATCAAAAAGTTTATAAAATTTTGAATACAAATAAGCACGCGCTTAGGTAATTCTGATTCCCCTTGTGTCTTCTGTACCTGACTTGAAAAATCGTTTTATTTATGCTCTTTAGTAGAATAGAATTGTTACGGGAATTACATACAAGAACATGCATACGTTTTTAATATCTGAACCTAAATTTACCAACATTGGCTGCAGAGATTAGCCGATTAATTTTTTAAGAGCAAAAAACTGTAGCAACACAAAACCAACACAAAAAGACAACAAAACAAATCAGATACAGCAGCTGCAGAAGCACATGTTGGCTTGTGTTTCTGCGTAACATTTGTACCATTTTTAACTGAAATATACCTTCGACCTTTTCCATACAAATGTGAATTGTCCAAGTTATAGATTTTTTGGGTACTGCAGGTAATGACTGCGGTCTGTCTGTCTGTCTTTCTGTCTGAAAAACACCATATCTGTCACTGATTTTAATGTAAACTATGCTACCAATGGTCTTTGTCATAGTCTTTGTCAAAAAGTTTGTCAAATTTTTAGTACAAATAAGCACGAGTTTAGGTAATTCTGATTTCCCTTGTGTCTCCTGTAACTGACTTGAAAAATCGTTATATATATGCCCTATGGTAGAATAAAACTAAAAAAGTTTCAAATTGTTTCGGGAATTACATACAATAACATACATACGTTTTTAATATCTGAACCTAAATTAACCAGTATTGGCTGCCGAGATTAACCGACTCATTTTTTAAGAGCAAAAAACTGCAGCAACACAAAACCAACACAAAAAGACAACTAAACAAATCAGATACAGCAGCTGCAGAAGCACATGTTGGCTTGTGTTTCTGCGTAACATTTGTACCATTTTTAACTGAAATATACCTTCGACCTTTTCCATACAAATGTGAATTGTCCAAGGTATAGATTTTTTGGGTACTGCAGGTAATGACAGCGGTCTGTCTGTCTGTATTTCTGTCTGAAAAACACCATATTTGTCATTGATTTTCAGGTAAACTATGCTACCAATGGCCTTTGTCATAGTCTTTATCAAAAAGTTTGTCAAATTTTTAATACAAATTAGCACGCGTTTAGGTAATTCTGATTTCCCTTGTGTCTCCTGTAACTGACTTGAAAAATCGTTATATATATACCCTATGGTAGAATAAAACTAAAAAAGTTTCAAATTGTTACGGGAATAACATACATTCGTTTTTAATATCTGAACCTAAAAAAACAAGTATTGGCTACCGAGATTAACCGACTCATTTTTTAAGAGCAAAAAACTGCAGCAACACAAAACCAACACAAAAAGAATACAAATCAGATACAGCAGCTGCAGAAGCACATGTTGGCTTGTGTTTCTGCGTAACATTTGTAAAATTTTTAACTGAAATATACCTGCGACCTTTTCCATACAAATGTGAATTGTCCAAGGTTTGGGTTTTGTTGGGTACTGAAGGTAATGACAGCGGTCTGTCTGTAAATCTGTGTGTCTGTCTGAAAAACACCATATTTGTCATTGATTTTCAGGTAAACTATGCTACCAATGGCTTTTGTCATAGTCTTTATCAAAAAGTTTATAAAATTTGTAATACAAATAAGCACGAGCTTAGGTAATTCTATATTTCCCTTGTGTCTCCTGTACCTGATTTGAAAAATTGTTTTATTTATGCCCTTTGGTAGAATAGAACTAAGAAAGTTTCAAATTGTTACGGGAATTACATACAAGAACATACATTCGTTTATTATATCTGAACCTAAATTTACCAATATTGGCTGCCGAGATTTGCCGATTCATTTTTTAAGAGCAAAAAACTGTAGCCACACAAAACAAACACAAAAAGAATACAAATCAGATACAGCAGCTGCAGAAGCACTTGTTCGCTTGTGTTTCTGCGTAACATTTGTACCATTTTTTTACTGAAATATACCTGCGACCTGTTCCATTCAAATGTGAGTTGTCCAAGGTTTGGGTTTTGTTGTGTACTGCAGGTAATGACAGCGGTCTGTCTGTCTGTCTATAAATCTGTGTGTCTGTCTGTCAGTTTGTCTGTCTGTCTTTCTGTCTGAAAAACACGATATTTGTATTTGCTGCAGAAGCACTTGTTCGCTTTTGTTTCTGCGTAACATTTGTACAATTTTTTACTGAAATATACCTGCGACCTTTTCCATATAAATGTGAATTGTCCAAGGTATGGGTTTTGTTGGGTACTGAAGATAATGACAGCGGTCTGTCTGTAAATCTGTGTGTCTGTCTGTCTGAAAAACACCATATTTGTCATTGATTTGCAGGTAAACTATGCTACCAATGGCCTTTGTCATAGTCTTTATCAAAAAGTTCGTCAAATTTTTAATTCAAATAAGCACGAGTTTAGGTAATTCTGATTTCCCTTGTGTCTCCTGTAACTGACTTGAAAAGTTGTTATATTTATACCCTATGGTAGAATTGATCTAAACAAATTTCAAATTGTTACGGGAATTACTTATAAGAACATACATTCGTTTTTAATATCTGAACCTACATTAACCAGTATTGGCTGCCTAAATTAACCGATTCATTTTTTAAGAGCAAAAAACTGCAGCAACACAAAACCAACACAAAAAGAATACAAATTAGATACAGCAGCTGCAGAAGCACTTGTTCGCTTGTGTTTCTGCGTAACATTTGTACCATTTTTTTATTGAAATATACCTGCGACCTTTTCCATACAAATGTGAATTGTCCAAGGTTTGGGTTTTGTTGGGTACTGAAGGTAATGACAGCGGTCTGTCTGTAAATCTGTGCGTCTGTCTGTCTGAAAAACACCATATTTGTCATTGATTTGCAGGTAAAATATGCTACCAATGGCCTTTGTCATAGTCTTTATCAAAAAGTTCGTCAAATTTTTAATTCAAATAAGCACGAGTTTAGGTAATTCTGATTTCCCTTGTGTCTCCTGTAACTGACTTGAAAAATCGGTATATTTATACCCTATGGTAGAATTGATCTAAAAAAATTTCTAATTGTTACGGGAATTACATATAAGAACATACATTCGTTTTTAATATCTAAACCTACATTAACCAGTATTGGCTGCCGAGATTAACCGATTCATTTTTTAAGTGCAAAAAACTGCAGCAACACAAAACCAACACAATATGAATACAAATTAGATACAGCAGCTGCAGAAGGACGTGTTCGCTTGTGTTTCTGCGTAACATTTGTACCATTTTATACTGAAATATACCTTGCGACCTTTTCCATATAAATGTGAATTGTCCAAGGTATGGGATTTTTGGACACTGCAGGTAATTACAGCGGTATGTGTGTCTGTCTGTGTGTGTGTGTGTCTGTCTGTCAGTATGTCTGTCTGTCTGAAAAACACCATATTTGTCATTGATTTTCAGGTAAACTATGCTACCAATGGCTTTTGTCATAGTCTTTATCAAAAAGTTTATAAAATTTTGAATACAAATAAGCACGCGCTTAGGTAATTCTGATTCCCCTTGTGTCTTCTGTACCTGACTTGAAAAATCGTTTTATTTATGCTCTTTAGTAGAATAGAATTGTTACGGGAATTACATACAAGAACATGCATACGTTTTTAATATCTGAACCTAAATTTACCAACATTGACTGCAGAGATTAGCCGATTAATTTTTTAAGAGCAAAAAACTGTAGCAACACAAAACCAACACAAAAAGACAACAAAACAAATCAGATACAGCAGCTGCAGAAGCATTTGTTCGCTTGTGTTTCTGCTCAACATTTGTACCATTTTATACTGAAATATACCTTGCGACCTTTTCCATATAAATGTGAATTGTCCAAGGTATGGGTTTTTTGGATACTGCAGGTAATTACAGCGGTATGTCTGTCTGTCTGTATGTGTGTGTGTGTCTGTCTGTGTGGTTGTGTGTGTGTCTGTCTGTCATTATGTCTGTCTGTCTGAAAAACACCATATTTGTCATTGATTTTCAGGTAAACTATGCTACCAATGGCTTTTGTCATAGTCTTTATCAAAAAGTTCGTCAAATTTTTAATACAAATAAGCACGAGTTTAGGAAATTCTGATTTCCCTTGTGTCTCCTGTACCTGAATTGCAAAATCGTTATATTTATACCCTTTGGTAGAATAGAACTAAGAAAGTTTCAAATTGTTACGGGAATTACATACAAGGACATACATACGTTTTTAATATCTGAACCTAAATTCACCAACATTGGCTGCAGAGATTAGCCGATTCATTTTTTAAGAGCAAAATACTGCAGCAACACAAAACCAACACAAAAAGAATACCAATCAGATACAGCAGCTGCAGAAGCACATGTTGGCTTGTGTTTCTGCGTAACATTTGTACCATTTTTAACTGAAATATACCTGCGACCTTTTCCATACAAATGTGAATTGTCCAAGGTTTGGGTTTTGTTGGGTACTGAAGGTAATGACAGCGGTCTGTCTGTAAATCTGTGTGTCTGTCTGAAAAACACCATATTTGTCATTGATTTTCAGGTAAACTATGCTACCAATGGCTTTTGTCATAGTCTTTATCAAAAAGTTTATAAAATTTGTAATACAAATAAGCACGAGCTTAGGTAATTCTATATTTCCCTTGTGTCTCCTGTACCTGATTTGAAAAATTGTTTTATTTATGCCCTTTGGTAGAATAGAACTAAGAAAGTTTCAAATTGTTACGGGAATTACATACAAGAACATACATTCGTTTATATCTGAACCTAAATTTACCAATATTGGCTGCCGAGATTTGCCGATTCATTTTTTAAGAGCAAAAAACTGTAGCCACACAAAGCAAACACAAAAAGAATACAAATCAGATACAGCAGCTGCAGAAGCACTTGTTCGCTTGTGTTTCTGCGTAACATTTGTACCATTTTTTTACTGAAATATACCTGCGACCTGTTCCATTCAAATGTGAGTTGTCCAAGGTTTGGGTTTTGTTGTGTACTGCAGGTAATGACAGCGGTCTGTCTGTCTGTCTATAAATCTGTGTGTCTGTCTGTCAGTTTGTCTGTCTGTCTTTCTGTCTGAAAAACACGATATTTGTATTTGCTGCAGAAGCACTTGTTCGCTTTTGTTTCTGCGTAACATTTGTACAATTTTTTACTGAAATATACCTGCGACCTTTTCCATATAAATGTGAATTGTCCAAGGTATGGGTTTTGTTGGGTACTGAAGATAATGACAGCGGTCTGTCTGTAAATCTGTGTGTCTGTCTGTCTGAAAAACACCATATTTGTCATTGATTTGCAGGTTAACTATGCTACCAATGGCCTTTGTCATAGTCTTTATCAAAAAGTTCGTCAAATTTTTAATTCAAATAAGCACGAGTTTAGGTAATTCTGATTTCCCTTGTGTCTCCTGTAACTGACTTGAAAAGTTGTTATATTTATACCCTATGGTAGAATTGATCTAAACAAATTTCAAATTGTTACGGGAATTACTTATAAGAACATACATTCGTTTTTAATATCTGAACCTACATTAACCAGTATTGGCTGCCTAAATTAACCGATTCATTTTTTAAGAGCAAAAAACTGCAGCAACACAAAACCAACACAAAAAGAATACAAATTAGATACAGCAGCTGCAGAAGCACTTGTTCGCTTGTGTTTCTGCGTAACATTTGTACCATTTTTTTATTGAAATATACCTGCGACCTTTTCCATACAAATGTGAATTGTCCAAGGTTTGGGTTTTGTTGGGTACTGAAGGTAATGACAGCGGTCTGTCTGTAAATCTGTGTGTCTGTCTGTCTGAAAAACACCATATTTGTCATTGATTTGCAGGTTAACTATGCTACCAATGGCCTTTGTCATAGTCTTTATCAAAAAGTTCGTCAAATTTTTAATTCAAATAAGCACGAGTTTAGGTAATTCTGATTTCCCTTGTGTCTCCTGTAACTGACTTGAAAAATCGGTATATTTATACCCTATGGTAGAATTGATCTAAAAAAATTTCTAATTGTTACGGGAATTACATATAAGAACATACATTCGTTTTTAATATCTAAACCTACATTAACCAGTATTGGCTGCCGAGATTAACCGATTCATTTTTTAAGAGCAAAAAACTGCAGCAACACAAAACCAACACAATATGAATACAAATTAGATACAGCAGCTGCAGAAGGACGTGTTCGCTTGTGTTTCTGCGTAACATTTGTACCATTTTATACTGAAATATACCTTGCGACCTTTTCCATATAAATGTGAATTGTCCAAGGTATGGGATTTTTGGACACTGCAGGTAATTACAGCGGTATGTGTGTCTGTCTGTGTGTGTGTGTGTCTGTCTGTCAGTATGTCTGTCTGTCTGAAAAACACCATATTTGTCATTGATTTTCAGGTAAACTATGCTACGAATGGCTTTTGTCATAGTCTTTATCAAAAAGTTTATAAAATTTTTAATACAAATAAGCACGCGCTTAGGTAATTCTGATTCCCCTTGTGTCTTCTGTACCTGACTTGAAAAATCGTTTTATTTATGCTCTTTAGTAGAATAGAATTGTTACGGGAATTACATACAAGAACATGCATACGTTTTTAATATCTGAACCTAAATTTACCAACATTGGCTGCAGAGATTAGCCGATTAATTTTTTAAGAGCAAAAAACTGTAGCAACACAAAACCAACACAAAAAGACAACAAATCAGATACAGCAGCTGCAGAAGCATTTGTTCGCTTGTGTTTCTGCTCAACATTTGTACCATTTTATACTGAAATATACCTTGCGACCTTTTCCATATAAATGTGAATTGTCCAAGGTATGGGTTTTTTGGATACTGCAGGTAATTACAGCGGTATGTCTGTCTGTCTGTATGTGTGTGTGTGTCTGTCTGTGTGGTTGTGTGTGTGTCTGTCTGTCATTATGTCTGTCTGTCTGAAAAACACCATATTTGTCATTGATTTTCAGGTAAACTATGCTACCAATGGCTTTTGTCATAGTCTTTATCAAAAAGTTCGTCAAATTTTTAATACAAATAAGCACGAGTTTAGGAAATTCTGATTTCCCTTGTGTCTCCTGTACCTGAATTGCAAAATCGTTATATTTATACCCTTTGGTAGAATAGAACTAAGAAAGTTTCAAATTGTTACGGGAATTACATACAAGGACATACATACGTTTTTAATATCTGAACCTAAATTCACCAACATTGGCTGCAGAGATAAGCCGATTCATTTTTTAAGAGCAAAATACTGCAGCAACACAAAACCAACACAAAAAGAATACCAATCAGATACAGCAGCTGCAGAAGCACATGTTGGCTTGTGTTTCTGCGTAACATTTGTACCATTTTTAACTGAAATATACCTGCGACCTTTTCCATACAAATGTGAATTGTCCAAGTTATAGATTTTTTGGGTACTGCAGGTAATGACAGCGGTCTGTCTGTCTGTCTGAAAAACACCATATTTGTCATTGATTTGCAGGTAAACTATGCTACCAATGGCCTTTGTCATAGTCTTTATCAAAAAGTTCGTCAAATTTTTAATTCAAATAAGCACGAGTTTAGGTAATTCTGATTTCCCTTGTGTCTCCTGTAACTGACTTGAAAAGTTGTTATATTTATACCCTATGGTAGAATTGATCTAAACAAATTTCAAATTGTTACGGGAATTACTTACAAGAACATACATTCGTTTTTAATATCTGAACCTACATTAACCAGTATTGGCTGCCGAGATTAACCGATTCATTTTTTAAGAGCAAAAAACTGCAGCAACACAAAACCAACACAAAAAGAATACAAATTAGATACAGCAGCTGCAGAAGCACTTGTTCGCTTGTGTTTCTGCGTAACATTTGTACCATTTTTTTATTGAAATATACCTGCGACCTTTTCCATACAAATGTGAATTGTCCAAGTTATATATTTTTTGGGTACTGCAGGTAATGACAGCGGTCTGTCTGTCTGTCTGAAAAACACCATATTTGTCATTGATTTTCAGGTAAACTATGATACTAATGGCCTTTGTCATAGTCTTTATCAAAAAGTTCGTCAAATTTTTAATTCAAATAAGCACGAGTTTAGGTAATTCTGATTTCCCTTGGGTCTCCTGTAACTGACTTGAAAAATCGGTATATTTATACCCTATGTTAGAATTGATCTACAAAAATTTCTAATTGTTACGGGAATTACATATAAGAACATACATTCGTTTTTAATATCTGAACCTACATTAACCAGTATTGGCTGCCGAGATTAACCGATTCATTTTTTAAGAGCAAAAAACTGCAGCAACACAAAACCAACACAAAAAGAATACAAATTAGATACAGCAGCTGCAGAAGCACTTGTTCGCTTGTGTTTCTGCGTAACATTTGTACCATTTTTTATTGAAATATACCTGCGACCTTTTCCATACAAATGTGAATTGTCCAAGTTATATATTTTTTGGGTACTGTAGGTAATGACAGCGGTCTGTCTTATAAGCAATATTGGCTGCCGAGATTAGCCGATTCATTTTTTAAGAGCAAAATACTGCAGCAACTCAAAACATACACAAAAAGAATACAAATCAGATACAGCAGCTGCAGAAGCACTTGTTGGCTTGTGTTTCTGCGTAACGATTGTACCATTTTTAACTGAAATATACCTGCGACCTTTTCCATACAAATGTGAATTGTCCAAGTTATATATTTTTTGGGTAGTGCAGGTAATGACATCGGTCTGTCTGTCTGTCTTTCTGTCTGAAAAACACCATATTTGTCATTGATTTTCAGGTAAACTATGATACTAATGGCTTTTGTCATAGTCTTTTAATTCAAATAAGCACGAGTTTAGGTAATTCTGATTTCCCTTGTGTCTCCTGTAACTGACTTGAAAAATCGTTATATATATGCCCTATGGTAGAATAAAACTAAAAAAGTTTCAAATTGTTTCGGGAATTACATACAATAACATACATACGTTTTTAATATCTGAACCTAAATTAACCAGTATTGGCTGCCGAGATTAACCGACTCATTTTTTAAGAGCAAAAAACTGCAGCAACACAAAACCAACACAAAAAGTATACAAATCAGATACAGCAGCTGCAGAAGCACTTGTTGGCTTGTGTTTCTGCGTAACGATTGTACCATTTTTAACTGAAATATACCTGCGACCTTTTCCATACAAATGTGAATTGTCCAAGTTATATATTTTTTGGGTACTGCAGGTAATGACAGCGGTCTGTCTGTCTGTCTTTCTGTCTGAAAAACACCATATTTGTCATTGATTTTCAGGTAAACTATGATACTAATGGCTTTTGTCATAGTCTTTATCAAAAAGTTCGTCAAATTTTTAATTCAAATAAGCACGAGTTTAGGTAATTCTGATTTCCCTTGTGTCTCCTGTAACTGACTTGAAAAATCGTTATATTTATACCCTATGGTAGAATAGATCTAAAAAAATTTCAAATTGTTACGGGAATTACATATAATAACATACATTCGATTTTAATATCTGAACCTAAATTAACAAGTATTGGCTGCCGAGATTAACCGATTCATTTTTAAAGAGCAAAAAACTGCAGCAACACAAAACCAACACAAAATGAATACAAATTAGATACAGCACCTGCAGAAGCACGTGTTCGCTTGTGTTTCTGCTCAACATTTGTACCATTTTATACTGAAATATACCTTGCGACCTTTTCCATATAAATGTGAGTTGTCCAAGGTATGGGTTTTTTGGATACTGCAGGTAATTACAGCGGTATGTCTGTCTGTATGTGTGTGTGTGTGTGTCTGTCTGTGTGTGTGTGTTTGTGTGTCTGTCTGTCATTATGTCTGTCTGTCTGAAAAACACCATATTTGTCATTGATTTTCAGGTAAACTATGCTACCAATGGCTTTTGTCATAGTCTTTATCAAAAAGTTCGTCAAATTTTTAATACAAATAAGCACGAGTTTAGTAAATTCTGATTTCCCTTGTGTCTCCTGTACCTGAATTGCAAAATCGTTATATATATGCCCTATGGTAGAATAAAACTAAAAAAGTTTCAAATTTTTTCGGGAATTACATACAATAACATACATACGTTTTTAATATCTGAACCTAAATTAACCAGTATTGGCTGCCGAGATTAACCGACTCATTTTTTAAGAGCAAAAAACTGCAGCAACACAAAACCAACACAAAAAGTATACAAATCAGATACAGCAGCTGCAGAAGCACATGTTGGCTTGTGTTTCTGCGTAACATTTGTACCATTTTTAACTGAAATATACCTTCGACCTTTTCCATACAAATGTGAATTGTCCAAGTTATAGATTTTTTGGGTACTGCAGGTAATGACTGCGGTCTGTCTGTCTGTCTTTCTGTCTGAAAAACACCATATCTGTCATTGATTTTAATGTAAACTATGCTACCAATGGTCTTTGTCATAGTCTTTGTCAAAAAGTTTGTCAAATTTTTAGTACAAATAAGCACGAGTTTAGGTAATTCTGATTTCCCTTGTGTCTCCTGTAACTGACTTGAAAAATCGTTATATATATGCCCTATGGTAGAATAAAACTAAAAAAGTTTCAAATTGTTTCGGGAATTACATACAATAACATACATACGTTTTTAATATCTGAACCTAAATTAACCAGTATTGGCTGCCGAGATTAACCGACTCATTTTTTAAGAGCAAAAAACTGCAGCAACACAAAACCAACACAAAAAGTAAACAAATCAGATACAGCAGCTGCAGAAGCACATGTTGGCTTGTGTTTCTGCGTAACATTTGTACCATTTTTAACTGAAATATACCTTCGACCTTTTCCATACAAATGTGAATTGTCCAAGGTATAGATTTTTTGGGTACTGCAGGTAATGACAGCGGTCTGTCTGTCTGTATTTCTGTCTGAAAAACACCATATTTGTCATTGATTTTCAGGTAAACTATGCTACCAATGGCCTTTGTCATAGTCTTTATCAAAAAGTTTGTCAAATTTTTAATACAAATTAGCACGCGTTTAGGTAATTCTGATTTCCCTTGTGTCTCCTGTAACTGACTTGAAAAATCGTTATATATATACCCTATGGTAGAATAAAACTAAAAAAGTTTCAAATTGTTACGGGAATAACATACATTCGTTTTTAATATCTGAACCTAAAAAAACAAGTATTGGCTACCGAGATTAACCGACTCATTTTTTAAGAGCAAAAAACTGCAGCAACACAAAACCAACACAAAAAGAATACAAATCAGATACAGCAGCTGCAGAAGCACATGTTGGCTTGTGTTTCTGCGTAACATTTGTAAAATTTTTAACTGAAATATACCTGCGACCTTTTCCATACAAATGTGAATTGTCCAAGGTTTGGGTTTTGTTGGGTACTGAAGGTAATGACAGCGGTCTGTCTGTAAATCTGTGTGTCTGTCTGAAAAACACCATATTTGTCATTGATTTTCAGGTAAACTATGCTACCAATGGCTTTTGTCATAGTCTTTATCAAAAAGTTTATAAAATTTGTAATACAAATAAGCACGAGCTTAGGTAATTCTATATTTCCCTTGTGTCTCCTGTACCTGATTTGAAAAATTGTTTTATTTATGCCCTTTGGTAGAATAGAACTAAGAAAGTTTCAAATTGTTACGGGAATTACATACAAGAACATACATTCGTTTATTATATCTGAACCTAAATTTACCAATATTGGCTGCCGAGATTTGCCGATTCATTTTTTAAGAGCAAAAAACTGTAGCCACACAAAACAAACACAAAAAGAATACAAATCAGATACAGCAGCTGCAGAAGCACTTGTTCGCTTGTGTTTCTGCGTAACATTTGTACCATTTTTTTACTGAAATATACCTGCGACCTGTTCCATTCAAATGTGAGTTGTCCAAGGTTTGGGTTTTGTTGTGTACTGCAGGTAATGACAGCGGTCTGTCTGTCTGTCTATAAATCTGTGTGTCTGTCTGTCAGTTTGTCTGTCTGTCTTTCTGTCTGAAAAACACGATATTTGTATTTGCTGCAGAAGCACTTGTTCGCTTTTGTTTCTGCGTAACATTTGTACAATTTTTTACTGAAATATACCTGCGACCTTTTCCATATAAATGTGAATTGTCCAAGGTATGGGTTTTGTTGGGTACTGAAGATAATGACAGCGGTCTGTCTGTAAATCTGTGTGTCTGTCTGTCTGAAAAACACCATATTTGTCATTGATTTGCAGGTAAACTATGCTACCAATGGCCTTTGTCATAGTCTTTATCAAAAAGTTCGTCAAATTTTTAATTCAAATAAGCACGAGTTTAGGTAATTCTGATTTCCCTTGTGTCTCCTGTAACTGACTTGAAAAGTTGTTATATTTATACCCTATGGTAGAATTGATCTAAACAAATTTCAAATTGTTACGGGAATTACTTATAAGAACATACATTCGTTTTTAATATCTGAACCTACATTAACCAGTATTGGCTGCCTAAATTAACCGATTCATTTTTTAAGAGCAAAAAACTGCAGCAACACAAAACCAACACAAAAAGAATACAAATTAGATACAGCAGCTGCAGAAGCACTTGTTCGCTTGTGTTTCTGCGTAACATTTGTACCATTTTTTTATTGAAATATACCTGCGACCTTTTCCATACAAATGTGAATTGTCCAAGGTTTGGGTTTTGTTGGGTACTGAAGGTAATGACAGCGGTCTGTCTGTAAATCTGTGCGTCTGTCTGTCTGAAAAACACCATATTTGTCATTGATTTGCAGGTAAAATATGCTACCAATGGCCTTTGTCATAGTCTTTATCAAAAAGTTCGTCAAATTTTTAATTCAAATAAGCACGAGTTTAGGTAATTCTGATTTCCCTTGTGTCTCCTGTAACTGACTTGAAAAATCGGTATATTTATACCCTATGGTAGAATTGATCTAAAAAAATTTCTAATTGTTACGGGAATTACATATAAGAACATACATTCGTTTTTAATATCTAAACCTACATTAACCAGTATTGGCTGCCGAGATTAACCGATTCATTTTTTAAGTGCAAAAAACTGCAGCAACACAAAACCAACACAATATGAATACAAATTAGATACAGCAGCTGCAGAAGGACGTGTTCGCTTGTGTTTCTGCGTAACATTTGTACCATTTTATACTGAAATATACCTTGCGACCTTTTCCATATAAATGTGAATTGTCCAAGGTATGGGATTTTTGGACACTGCAGGTAATTACAGCGGTATGTCTGTCTGTCTGTATGTGTGTGTGTGTCTGTCTGTGTGGTTGTGTGTGTGTCTGTCTGTCATTATGTCTGTCTGTCTGAAAAACACCATATTTGTCATTGATTTTCAGGTAAACTATGCTACCAATGGCTTTTGTCATAGTCTTTATCAAAAAGTTCGTCAAATTTTTAATACAAATAAGCACGAGTTTAGGAAATTCTGATTTCCCTTGTGTCTCCTGTACCTGAATTGCAAAATCGTTATATTTATACCCTTTGGTAGAATAGAACTAAGAAAGTTTCAAATTGTTACGGGAATTACATAGAAGGACATACATACGTTTTTAATATCTCAACCTAAATTCACCAACATTGGCTGCAGAGATTAGCCGATTCATTTTTTAAGAGCAAAATACTGCAGCAACACATAACCAACACAAAAAGAATACCAATCAGATACAGCAGCTGCAGAAGCACATGTTGGCTTGTGTTTCTGCGTAACATTTGTACCATTTTTAACTGAAATATACCTGCGACCTTTTCCATACAAATGTGAATTGTCCAAGGTTTGGGTTTTGTTGGGTACTGAAGGTAATGACAGCGGTCTGTCTGTAAATCTGTGTGTCTGTCTGAAAAACACCATATTTGTCATTGATTTTCAGGTAAACTATGCTACCAATGGCTTTTGTCATAGTCTTTATCAAAAAGTTTATAAAATTTGTAATACAAATAAGCACGAGCTTAGGTAATTCTATATTTCCCTTGTGTCTCCTGTACCTGATTTGAAAAATTGTTTTATTTATGCCCTTTGGTAGAATAGAACTAAGAAAGTTTCAAATTGTTACGGGAATTACATACAAGAACATACATTCGTTTATTATATCTGAACCTAAATTTACCAATATTGGCTGCCGAGATTTGCCGATTCATTTTTTAAGAGCAAAAAACTGTAGCCACACAAAACAAACACAAAAAGAATACAAATCAGATACAGCAGCTGCAGAAGCACTTGTTCGCTTGTGTTTCTGCGTAACATTTGTACCATTTTTTTACTGAAATATACCTGCGACCTGTTCCATTCAAATGTGAGTTGTCCAAGGTTTGGGTTTTGTTGTGTACTGCAGGTAATGACAGCGGTCTGTCTGTCTGTCTATAAATCTGTGTGTCTGTCTGTCAGTTTGTCTGTCTGTCTTTCTGTCTGAAAAACACGATATTTGTATTTGCTGCAGAAGCACTTGTTCGCTTTTGTTTCTGCGTAACATTTGTACAATTTTTTACTGAAATATACCTGCGACCTTTTCCATATAAATGTGAATTGTCCAAGGTATGGGTTTTGTTGGGTACTGAAGATAATGACAGCGGTCTGTCTGTAAATCTGTGTGTCTGTCTGTCTGAAAAACACCATATTTGTCATTGATTTGCAGGTAAACTATGCTACCAATGGCCTTTGTCATAGTCTTTATCAAAAAGTTCGTCAAATTTTTAATTCAAATAAGCACGAGTTTAGGTAATTCTGATTTCCCTTGTGTCTCCTGTAACTGACTTGAAAAGTTGTTATATTTATACCCTATGGTAGAATTGATCTAAACAAATTTCAAATTGTTACGGGAATTACTTATAAGAACATACATTCGTTTTTAATATCTGAACCTACATTAACCAGTATTGGCTGCCTAAATTAACCGATTCATTTTTTAAGAGCAAAAAACTGCAGCAACACAAAACCAACACAACAAGAATACAAATTAGATACAGCAGCTGCAGAAGCACTTGTTCGCTTGTGTTTCTGCGTAACATTTGTACCATTTTTTTATTGAAATATACCTGCGACCTTTTCCATACAAATGTGAATTGTCCAAGGTTTGGGTTTTGTTGGGTACTGAAGGTAATGACAGCGGTCTGTCTGTAAATCTGTGCGTCTGTCTGTCTGAAAAACACCATATTTGTCATTGATTTGCAGGTAAAATATGCTACCAATGGCCTTTGTCATAGTCTTTATCAAAAAGTTCGTCAAATTTTTAATTCAAATAAGCACGAGTTTAGGTAATTCTGATTTCCCTTGTGTCTCCTGTAACTGACTTGAAAAATCGGTATATTTATACCCTATGGTAGAATTGATCTAAAAAAATTTCTAATTGTTACGGGAATTACATATAAGAACATACATTCGTTTTTAATATCTGAACCTACATTAACCAGTATTGGCTGCCTAGATTAACCGATTCATTTTTTAAGAGCAAAAAACTGCAGCAACACAAAACCAACACAACAAGAATACAAATTAGATACAGCAGCTGCAGAAGGACGTGTTCGCTTGTGTTTCTGCGTAACATTTGTACCATTTTATACTGAAATATACCTTGCGACCTTTTCCATATAAATGTGAATTGTCCAAGGTATGGGATTTTTGGACACTGCAGGTAATTACAGCGGTATGTGTGTCTGTCTGTGTGTGTGTGTGTCTGTCTGTCAGTATGTCTGTCTGTCTGAAAAACACCATATTTGTCATTGATTTTCAGGTAAACTATGCTACCAATGGCTTTTGTCATAGTCTTTATCAAAAAGTTTATAAAATTTTTAATACAAATAAGCACGCGCTTAGGTAATTCTGATTCCCCTTGTGTCTTCTGTACCTGACTTGAAAAATCGTTTTATTTATGCTCTTTAGTAGAATAGAATTGTTACGGGAATTACATACAAGAACATGCATACGTTTTTAATATCTGAACCTAAATTTACCAACATTGGCTGCAGAGATTAGCCGATTAATTTTTTAAGAGCAAAAAACTGTAGCAACACAAAACCAACACAAAAAGACAACAAATCAGATACAGCAGCTGCAGAAGCATTTGTTCGCTTGTGTTTCTGCTCAACATTTGTACCATTTTATACTGAAATATACCTTGCGACCTTTTCCATATAAATGTGAATTGTCCAAGGTATGGGTTTTTTGGATACTGCAGGTAATTACAGCGGTATGTCTGTCTGTCTGTATGTGTGTGTGTGTCTGTCTGTGTGGTTGTGTGTGTGTCTGTCTGTCATTATGTCTGTCTGTCTGAAAAACACCATATTTGTCATTGATTTTCAGGTAAACTATGCTACCAATGGCTTTTGTCATAGTCTTTATCAAAAAGTTCGTCAAATTTTTAATACAAATAAGCACGAGTTTAGGAAATTCTGATTTCCCTTGTGTCTCCTGTACCTGAATTGCAAAATCGTTATATTTATACCCTTTGGTAGAATAGAACTAAGAAAGTTTCAAATTGTTACGGGAATTACATACAAGGACATACATACGTTTTTAATATCTGAACCTAAATTCACCAACATTGGCTGCAGAGATAAGCCGATTCATTTTTTAAGAGCAAAATACTGCAGCAACACAAAACCAACACAAAAAGAATACCAATCAGATACAGCAGCTGCAGAAGCACATGTTGGCTTGTGTTTCTGCGTAACATTTGTACCATTTTTAACTGAAATATACCTGCGACCTTTTCCATACAAATGTGAATTGTCCAAGTTATAGATTTTTTGGGTACTGCAGGTAATGACAGCGGTCTGTCTGTCTGTCTGAAAAACACCATATTTGTCATTGATTTGCAGGTAAACTATGCTACCAATGGCCTTTGTCATAGTCTTTATCAAAAAGTTCGTCAAATTTTTAATTCAAATAAGCACGAGTTTAGGTAATTCTGATTTCCCTTGTGTCTCCTGTAACTGACTTGAAAAGTTGTTATATTTATACCCTATGGTAGAATTGATCTAAACAAATTTCAAATTGTTACGGGAATTACTTACAAGAACATACATTCGTTTTTAATATCTGAACCTACATTAACCAGTATTGGCTGCCGAGATTAACCGATTCATTTTTTAAGAGCAAAAAACTGCAGCAACACAAAACCAACACAAAAAGAATACAAATTAGATACAGCAGCTGCAGAAGCACTTGTTCGCTTGTGTTTCTGCGTAACATTTGTACCATTTTTTTATTGAAATATACCTGCGACCTTTTCCATACAAATGTGAATTGTCCAAGTTATATATTTTTTGGGTACTGCAGGTAATGACAGCGGTCTGTCTGTCTGTCTGAAAAACACCATATTTGTCATTGATTTTCAGGTAAACTATGATACTAATGGCCTTTGTCATAGTCTTTATCAAAAAGTTCGTCAAATTTTTAATTCAAATAAGCACGAGTTTAGGTAATTCTGATTTCCCTTGGGTCTCCTGTAACTGACTTGAAAAATCGGTATATTTATACCCTATGTTAGAATTGATCTACAAAAATTTCTAATTGTTACGGGAATTACATATAAGAACATACATTCGTTTTTAATATCTGAACCTACATTAACCAGTATTGGCTGCCGAGATTAACCGATTCATTTTTTAAGAGCAAAAAACTGCAGCAACACAAAACCAACACAAAAAGAATACAAATTAGATACAGCAGCTGCAGAAGCACTTGTTCGCTTGTGTTTCTGCGTAACATTTGTACCATTTTTTATTGAAATATACCTGCGACCTTTTCCATACAAATGTGAATTGTCCAAGTTATATATTTTTTGGGTACTGCAGGTAATGACAGCGGTCTGTCTGTCTGTCTGAAAAACACCATATTTGTCATTGATTTTCAGGTAAACTATGATACTAATGGCTTTTGTCATAGTCTTTATCAAAAAGTTCGTCAAATTTTTAATTCAAATAAGCACGAGTTTAGGTAATTCTGATTTCCCTTGTGTCTCCTGTAACTGACTTGAAAAATCGGTATATTTATACCCTATGGTAGAATTGATCTAAAAAAATTTCTAATTGTTACGGGAATTACATATAAGAACATACATTCGTTTTTAATATCTGAACCTACATTAACCAGTATTGGCTGCCGAGATTAACCGATTCATTTTTTAAGAGCAAAAAACTGCAGCAACACAAAACCAACACAATATGAATACAAATTAGATACAGCAGCTGCAGAAGGACGTGTTCGCTTGTGTTTCTGCGTAACATTTGTACCATTTTATACTGAAATATACCTTGCGACCTTTTCCATATAAATGTGAATTGTCCAAGGTATGGGATTTTTGGACACTGCAGGTAATTACAGCGGTATGTGTGTCTGTCTGTGTGTCTGTCTGTCAGTATGTCTGTCTGTCTGAAAAACACCATATTTGTCATTGATTTTCAGGTAAACTATGCTACCAATGGCTTTTGTCATAGTCTTTATCAAAAAGTTTATAAAATTTTTAATACAAATAAGCACGCGCTTAGGTAATTCTGATTCCCCTTGTGTCTTCTGTACCTGACTTGAAAAATCGTTTTATTTATGCCCTTTGGTAGAATAGAATTGTTACGGGAATTACATACAAGAACATGCATACGTTTTTAATATCTGAACCTAAATTTACCAACATTGGCTGCAGAGATTAGCCGATTAATTTTTTAAGAGCAAAAAACTGTAGCAACACAAAACCAACACAAAAAGGCAACAAATCAGATACAGCAGCTGCAGAAGCATTTGTTCGCTTGTGTTTCTGCTCAACATTTGTACCATTTTATACTGAAATATACCTTGCGACCTTTTCCATATAAATGTGAATTGTCCAAGGTATGGGTTTTTTGGATACTGCAGGTAATTACAGCGGTATGTCTGTCTGTCTGTATGTGTGTGTGTGTCTGTCTGTGTGGTTGTGTGTGTGTCTGTCTGTCATTATGTCTGTCTGTCTGAAAATCACCATATTTGTCATTGATTTTCAGGTAAACTATGCTACCAATGGCTTTTGTCATAGTCTTTATCAAAAAGTTCGTCAAATTTTTAATACAAATAAGCACGAGTTTAGGAAATTCTGATTTCCCTTGTGTCTCCTGTACCTGAATTGCAAAATCGTTATATTTATACCCTTTGGTAGAATAGAACTAAGAAAGTTTCAAATTGTTACGGGAATTACATACAAGGACATACATACGTTTTTAATATCTGAACCTAAATTCACCAACATTGGCTGCAGAGATTAGCCGATTCATTTTTTAAGAGCAAAATACTGCAGCAACACAAAACCAACACAAAAAGAATACCAATCAGATACAGCAGCTGCAGAAGCACATGTTGGCTTGTGTTTCTGCGTAACATTTGTACCATTTTTAACTGAAATATACCTGCGACCTTTTCCATACAAATGTGAATTGTCCAAGTTATAGATTTTTTGGGTACTGCAGGTAATGACAGCGGTCTGTCTGTCTGTCTGTAAATCTGTGTGTCTGTCTGTCAGTTTGTCTGTCTGTCTTTTTGTCTGAAAAACACCATATTTGTATTTGTATTTGCTGCAGAAGCACTTGTTCGCTTGTGTTTCTGCGTAACATTTGTACCATTTTTTACTGAAATATACCTTTGACCTTTTCCATACAAATGTGCATTAATCAAGGTATGGGTTTTGTTGGGTACTGCAGGTAATGACAGCGGTCTGTCTGTCGGTAAGTCTGTGTGTCTGTCTGTCTTTCTGTCTGAAAAACACCATATTTGTAATTGATTTTCACGTAAACTATTCAACCAATGGCTTTTTCATAGTCTTTATCAAAAAGCTCGTCAAATTTGTAATACAAATAAGCACGAGTTTATGTAATTCTGATTCACCTTGTGTCTCCTGTACCTGACTTGAAAAATCGTTTTATTTATACCCTTTGGTAGAATAGAACTAAGAAAGTTTCAAATTGTTACGGGAATTACATACAAGAACATACATTCGTTTATTATATCTGAACCTAAATTTACCAATATTGGCTGCCGAGATTAACCGATTCATTTTTTAAGAGCAAAAAACTGTAGCAACACAAAACAAACACAAAAAGAATACAAATCAGATACAGCAGCTGCAGAAGCACTTGTTCGCTTGTGTTTCTGCGTAACGATTGTACCATTTTTAACTGAAATATACCTGCGACCTTTTCCATACAAATGTGAATTGTCCAAGTTATAGATTTTTTGGGTACTGCAGGTAATGACAGCGGTCTGTCTGTAAATCTGTGTGTCTGTCTGTCAGTTTGTCTGTCTGTCTTTTTGTCTGAAAAACACCATATTTGTATTTGCTGCAGAAGCACTTGTTCGCTTGTGTTTCTGCGTAACATTTGTACCATTTTTTACTGAAATATACCTGCGAGCTTTTCCATGCAAATGTGAATTGTCCAAGGTATGGGTTTTTTTGGGTACTGCAGGTAATGACATCGGTCTGTCTGTCTGTCTGTAAATCTGTGTGTCTGTCTGTCAGTTTGTCTGTCTGTCTTTTTGTCTGAAAAACACCATATTTGTATTTGTATTTGCTGCAGAAGCACTTGTTCGATTGTGTTTCTGCGTAACATTTGTACCATTTTTTACTGAAATATACCTTTGACCTTTTCCATACAAATGTGCATTAATCAAGGTATGGGTTTTGTTGGGTACTGCAGGTAATGACAGCGGTCTGTCTGTCGGTAAGTCTGTGTGTCTGTCTGTCTTTCTGTCTGAAAAACACCATATTTGTAATTGATTTTCACGTAAACTATTCAACCAATGGCTTTTGTCATAGTCTTTATCAAAAAGCTCGTCAAATTTTTAATA
The DNA here is from genome assembly GCA_035045305.1 of Drosophila maculinotata. Lineage (NCBI taxonomy): Eukaryota > Metazoa > Arthropoda > Insecta > Diptera > Drosophilidae > Drosophila > Drosophila maculinotata. The sequence continues at coordinate 187,773 of JAWNPD010000421.1, forward strand.
CAAATAAGCACGAGTTTATGTAATTCTGATTCCCCTTGTGTCTCCTGTACCTGACTTGAAAAATCGTTTTATTTATACCCTTTGGTAGAATAGAACTAAGAAAGTTTCAAATTGTTACGGGAATTACATACAAGAACATAGATTCGTTTATTATATCTGAACCTAAATTTACCAATATTGGCTGCCGAGATTAGCCGATTCATTTTTTAAGAGCAAAAAACTGTAGCAACACAAAACAAACACAAAAAGAATACAAATCAGATACAGCAGCTGCAGAAGCACTTGTTCGCTTGTGTTTCTGCGTAACGATTGTACCATTTTTAACTGAAATATACCTGCGACCTTTTCCATACAAATGTGAATTGTCCAAGTTATATATTTTTTGGGTACTGCAGGTAATGACAGCGGTCTGTCTGTCTGTCTGAAAAACACCATATTTGTCATTGATTTGCAGGTAAACTATGCTACCAATGGCCTTTGTCATAGTCTTTATCAAAAAGTTCGTCAAATTTTTAATTCAAATAAGCACGAGTTTAGGTAATTCTGATTTCCCTTGTGTCTCCTGTAACTGACTTGAAAAGTTGTTATATTTATACCCTATGGTAGAATTGATCTAAACAAATTTCAAATTGTTACGGGAATTACTTACAAGAACATACATTCGTTTTTAATATCTGAACCTACATTAACCAGTATTGGCTGCCGAGATTAACCGATTCATTTTTTAAGAGCAAAAAACTGCAGCAACACAAAACCAACACAAAAAGAATACAAATTAGATACAGCAGCTGCAGAAGCACTTGTTCGCTTGTGTTTCTGCGTAACATTTGTACCATTTTTTTATTGAAATATACCTGCGACCTTTTCCATACAAATGTGAATTGTCCAAGTTATATATTTTTTGGGTACTGCAGGTAATGACAGCGGTCTGTCTGTCTGTCTGAAAAACACCATATTTGTCATTGATTTTCAGGTAAACTATGATACTAATGGCTTTTGTCATAGTCTTTATCAAAAAGTTCGTCAAATTTTTAATTCAAATAAGCACGAGTTTAGGTAATTCTGATTTCCCTTGTGTCTCCTGTAACTGACTTGAAAAATCGGTATATTTATACCCTATGGTAGAATTGATCTAAAAAAATTTCTAATTGTTACGGGAATTACATATAAGAACATACATTCGTTTTTAATATCTGAACCTACATTAACCAGTATTGGCTGCCGAGATTAACCGATTCATTTTTTAAGATCAAAAAACTGCAGCAACACAAAACCAACACAATATGAATACAAATTAGATACAGCAGCTGCAGAAGGACGTGTTCGCTTGTGTTTCTGCGTAACATTTGTACCATTTTATACTGAAATATACCTTGCGACCTTTTCCATATAAATGTGAATTGTCCAAGGTATGGGATTTTTGGATACTGCAGGTAATTACAGCGGTATGTCTGTCTGTCTGTATGTGTGTGTGTGTGTCTGTCTGTGTGTGTGTGTGTGTGTGTGTGTGTGTGTGTGTGTGTGTGTGTGTGTGTGTGTGTGTGTGTGTGTGTGTGTCTGTCTGTCATTATGTCTGTCTGTCTGAAAAACACCATATTTGTCATTGATTTTCAGGTAAACTATGCTACCAATGGCTTTTGTCATAGTCTTTATCAAAAAGTTCGTCAAATTTGTAATACAAATAAGCACGAGTTTAGGAAATTCTGATTTCCCTTGTGTCTCCTGTACCTGAATTGCAAAATCGTTATATTTATACCCTTTGGTAGAATAGAACTAAGAAAGTTTCAAATTGTTACGGGAATTACATACAAGGACATACATACGTTTTTAATATCTGAACCTAAATTCACCAACATTGGCTGCAGAGATAAGCCGATTCATTTTTTAAGAGCAAAATACTGCAGCAACACAAAACATACACAAAAAGAATACAAATCAGATACAGCAGCTGCAGAAGCACTTGTTGGCTTGTGTTTCTGCGTAACATTTGTACCAATTTTAACTGGAATATACCTGCGACCTTTTCCATACAAATGTGAATTGTCCAAGTTATAGGTTTTTTTGGGTACTGCAGGTAATGACAGCGGTCTGTCTGTCTGTCTTTCTGTCTGAAAAACACCATATTTGTCATTGATTTTCAGGTAAACTATGCTACCAATGGCTTTTGTCATAGTCTTTATCAAAAAGTTTATAAAATTTTTAATACAATTAAGCACGCGCTTAGGTAATTCTGATTCCCCTTGTGTCTCCTGTACCTGACTTGAAAAATCGTTTTATTTATACCCTTTGGTAGAATAGAACTAAGAAAGTTTCAAATTGTTACGGGAATTACATACAAGAACATACATTCGTTTATTATATCTGAACCTAAATTTACCAATATTGGCTGCCGAGATTAGCCGATTCATTTTTTAAGAGCAAAAAACTGTTGCAACACAAAACATACACAAAAAGAATACAAATCAGATACAGCAGCTGCAGAAGCACGTGTTCGCTTGTGTTTCTGCTCAACATTTGTACCATTTTATACTGAAATATACCTTGCGACCTTTTCCATATAAATGTGAATTGTCCAAAGTATGGGTTTTTTGGATACTGCAGGTAATTAAAGCGGTATGTCTGTCTGTCTGTATGTGTGAGTGTGTCTGTCTGTGTGTGTGTGTGTGTGTCTGTCTGTCTGTCATTATGTCTGCCTGTCTGAAAAACACCATTTTTGTCATTGATTTTCAGGTAAACTATGCTACCAATGGCTTTTGTCATAGTCTTTATCAAAAAGTTCATCAAATTTTTAATACAAATAAGCACGAGTTTAGGAAATTCTGATTTCCCTTGTGTCTCCTGTACCTGAATTGCAAAATCATTATATTTATACCCTTTGGTAGAATAGAACTAAGAAAGTTTCAAATTGTTACGGGAATTACATATAATAACATACATTCGTTTTTAATATCTGAACCTAAATTCACCAACATTGGCTGCAGAGATTAGCCGATTCATTTTTAAGAGCAAAATACTGCAGCAACACAAAACCAACACAAAAAGAATACCAATCAGATACAGCAGCTGCAGAAGCACATGTTGGCTTGTGTTTCTGCGTAACATTTGTACCATTTTTAACTGAAATATACCTGCGACCTTTTCCATACAAATGTGAATTGTCCAAGTTATAGATTTTTTGGGTACTGCAGGTAATGACAGCGGTCTGTCTGTCTGTCTGTAAATCTGTGTGTCTGTCTGTCAGTTTGTCTTTCTGACTGAAAAACACCATATTTGTATTTGCTGCAGAAGCACTTGTTCGCTTGTGTTTCTGCGTAACATTTGTACAATTTTTTACTGAAATATACCTGCGACCTTTTCCATACAAATGTGAATTGTCCAAGGTAAGGGTTTTTTTGGGTACTGCAGGTGATGACAGCGGTCTGTCTTATAAGCAATATTGGGTGCCGAGATTAGCCGAATCATTTTTTAAGAGCAAAATACTGCAGCAACACAAAACATACACAAAAAGAATACAAATCAGATACAGCAGCTGCAGAAGCACTTGTTGGCTTGTTTTTCTCCGTAACATTTGTACCAATTTTAACTGGAATATACCTGCGACCTTTTCCATACAAATGTGAATTGTCCAAGTTATAGATTTTTTGTGTACTGCAGGTAATGACAGCGGTCTGTCTTTCTGTCTGAAAAACACCATATTTGTCATTGATTTTCAGGTAAACTATGCTACCAATGGCTTTTGTCATAGTCTTTATCAAAGAGTTTATAACATTTTTATACCCTGATCCCATTAAAAATGGGAAAAAGGGGTATTATGGTTTTGTGCAAAAGTATGTAACAGGCATAAGGAAACATCTCCGACCCCATAAAGTATATATATTCTTGATCACTATCAATGGCCGAGTCGATTTAGCCCTGTCCGTCTGTCCGTCCGTCTGTCCGTCTGTATGAACGCACGTTTCTCAGAGACTACAAAAGCTAGACACTTCATATTTGAAATATAAGTTCTCGTGGTGCCGGGACAAGACCAGTTTATCATTTTTTTTTCGATGTCTCGTCCCGTTCAAAAGTTATTGATAAATTTCGATTCCAGCCAAGTGTTTTTCGGGTATGACTTGAAAGTTATAAAAGCTAGTGACTTTATATTTAAGTTTAAGTTATTGTACTGCCGGCTCGATACAAGCTCCTAATTTTTTTCCAATATCTCAATCCTTTCAAAAGTTATCAATAAATTAAGATTCCAGAACAGTGTTTTTAAGGTATAGCTTAAAAGATATAAGGTTTAGAGACACCAAATTTAGTACATATATTCTCCTATGGCATACAAAGGTAAAATACATTTCACTTTTTGGATACCCCTCTCCAATCTCACAGAAATTGAGAAAATACGTAATTTTAAATGTATGACCTTCGGATTTCACATAATTTCACATTTATATGCCATCTTTGTGTCCTACAAATTTCATTTTGATCAGACAATAAACAAAGAAGTTATTAACGATTCAATGTACGATAGTTTAATGCCAAAGGAAGAAGAAGAATCAAAGCAAATGTATGACGCGCGTAGCAAGCAGCTTTTGTATGTATATGTATGAATGCAGATAAATAACTTCAATGAATGTAAGACCTTGGATCAGGGTATCTCCTAGTCGGGCACTCTCGACTAGAGCACTCTTACTTGTTAATACAAATAAGCACGAGCTTAGGTAGTTCTGATTCCCCTTGTGTCTCCTGTACCTGACTTGAAAAATCGTTTTATTTATGCCCTTTGGTAGAATAGAACTAAGAAAGTTTCAAATTGTTACGGGAATTACATACAAGAACATGCATACGTTTTTAATAACGGAACCTAAATTTACCTACATTGGCTGCAGAGATTAGCCGATTAATTTTTTAAGAGCAAAGAACTGTAGCAACACAAAACCAACTGTTACGTGTCGGTTTATCTCATGGGGCAGCGCCGGCCAGCCAGTACTCTCTTATAGGGGTGGGTTCACCCGTGCCCGCCGTCACGAACAATCACACCAAAACGACCAAGTCTGCACATCTCTAAACAAAAAAAAAACAGTTGATCTACGATACCATGTAATCGGCAATAACACAAACCAAACAAAATCTACAACTCTTTCAACACTGAAATGGGGCGTCGATGTTCTGCCCTAGCGTGCCCACCCAACCAGTGTTGCTAAACATTTATTTTAGTCAACACCCCTTTTTTTAGATTTTAAATAGCACTTATACAGTCTATATGTTCCCCTCTCCTCCATTAAAGGGCCTTAAGCGCACATGTCGTATTTGCAATTGAACATTTAATTCTTATGTATCTTACACGGTAACATTTAGCTTTATTTTCCCTGCATTACGAGTTACAACATTTTTGGCATGAGAGTGTCTCCAGGCAACTGGCTAATTAAAATAGTGGTACACCATAACCGAGCAATCAATACGCGAGGCAAACCAGAATAATTCCCTTGCAAAACAAAAGTGTACTTTAATTACCAGAGGTCATGAAACACGTATTTCTACCCTACCTCATCCTGTAGGAGCTCCAAGGGACAAATGTAAGGGACCTCTAAAAACTCATACGAAAACTCTAATTGGTCTACGCGTGTATGAAACTCTACGTGGTTATAATTGCGTTACTGCATAAGGACACTCACACGAGAATTGAAACTGATAAATTATCAGTCACACAAAGATATAAATTAAATACATAAATATATAATAGATCAAATAAATAAATATATAAATATCAAATCAAATAAATATATATATAAATAGTAGCGGGAATAATCATGCGAATTTCCAAAGTATAATAATTTAAATAATTTAAATATATAATACAAATTTTGCTGAAGGCTTCGGCGAGGTATCTCGGAGTAGCAACACATTCAATGCAAACCGTGGTATTATCTGCGGCACCAGTAAATGCGTCCACCTTGTTTCTTTATACTTATTTTTTTATTTTATGTTTTTTAGCGACCTTTTTAATTATAATGTTCTTTTGACCTCGAGCCGGCTAAACAAGAACATTCTTATTTTTTTATACAAAATTAATTTTTTTGGCTTGGGCCGCTAACATATTGAAATTTCAACATTCGTGAAGAAACTGCTAAAGGACTCTCGTCGCACTGCTCCCTTTTGGAACGGACTCACTCTGCACCCCACTGTTTGGATCTTTCGACGGCCAAATGGTTATTCGGGGAGCCGCTGCAGCTTCTAGGGTATCTCACTTTAACTGGCTCCAGCGCCGACCCCGATCGATCAATGCACTTGGTGATGGCTATGAGTGGTCCCTCTGCTGCCACGTATAAATAACCATTCCTTGCAGAGCCACGAACTGCTGGATCGGCCTGAAAGGTTTTATAAAACCACTCGAACAAAAGATTTAGCTGGAGCGAGAGTCACTTTAAGATTGTATAGCTGCCTTTGGCTTTGCAATGCCGACTGTACTCTGTTCAAATCAAATTGCACTTTCCTTGCCGCTGTTGCTGTGCCAAATCGAAATTTTGCAGTTCGTCAATTCCGTTAGCTAAAGCAGAAACGAAATTTGAACGTTTGCATGTGTTCGTGTACATTTGCGCTCGCTCACCCAAACTCGTGAACGCCCTCTCTCTCTCTCTTGGTCTGTTAGCCGTTCATAGCGTTGCCACCCTGTAACCCATTTGGACAGTCCCTATCGATAGACCGACATCCTACTGCAACATCACCCAAAGATTCTCTGGGATGCCGAGCAACCGACGGAATCTGCGGGAGCACCTGGGATGGCGTCTAGACCGGTCCCCTTTCTGAGCCATCTGGCCGGCTGCCTTCTCTTCCAAAACAGCGCCCTAACGTGGGGCACACCACGACTTAAGACTAGAGCCGTATGTCCTTAGCGTGATACACCCCCAGAGATCGTCGCGTCAAATCCTCCAATAAGTAGGAATTATTCCCATTCCTTCGCACTACTCGAGCTCTCAGAAATCGCCGAGCAAACTTGGCGTTAAAAGCTTTCTCAAAGTCGCTTATCACGAAATTTCGCCGATAATTTTCCTGGCCGGGTTCCGCCTTAAACTTCCTCGCTCGTATCTCACCACGTTGATGACTTCGTTCATACGCGGAATGCAGACAACCCCGGATTCGTTGCCTAATGATCTGAATCTTATCCGCGGAATGCAGATGAGAAATCGCATGATCATCTAGAGACTCTAATTTCCGAGCTAGTTTATAATTAGCCCCGTTGAGGAACATGTGATGTCCGAAAACCGCGAAGAACGGAGTTACTCCTGTTGCAGAGTGCACGGCGTTTCGGATGGCTACCTCAATCTCTGGCAAATACCTATCCCATTCCCGGTGATCTTGTTCGAGGTCCGGTTGACTCGCTCCGCTGCATTACTCTGGGGCTAGTATACAGTCGTACGCATATGTTTGACTCCGAAAGCTTCTAGCATACTTTGAAAAGTTTTTGAGACAAATTGACATCCATTATCTGAGTGGATGACCTCGGGTACGCCAAATTTGTAAAAGACTTCATTGACCAAAAAGTCAACGACTTTAGCAGCAGTGGCTTCGCGCATGGCCTTCAAAAATGTGAACTTTGAGAAATGGTCTACAACTATGAAAATCCATGCTTGGCCCTGTTTCGACCGCGGATACTTCCCCAAAAAATCGACGTAAAGTTTTTGGAACGGTCGACCGGTCTGTACCTCTTGGCCTATGCCTACCCGCATGCTGAAATTCGGGGCCTTGCTCTCTTTACAAGTTACGCACTGCTGTACCCACTTTCTCACTTGCACCGCCATGCCGGGCCAGTAAAATTGACGCCGTAAATTTGCTAAGGTTTTGACTACTCCTCCGTGTCCCGCTGTTTGTTGAACATGAGCCTTTTCAATTAAACCGGCCGACAAGACGCTGGGAATCCATAGCTTCCACGTGGACTCCTCGAATTCGTCCTCCATACGAGTGAAACCCATCCGCTTGAACAAGACGCCTCCCTCAACTTTGATATCGGGCAACTTATCTTGGTTTAGCCCGACCTGTTCTAATAATTCGCGGTACTCACTCGACTCAAAAGCTAATGTCTCAAACCCCAACAATTCTCCCGGATCCAAACTCATCGCCTCTACACTCCGTGACAACGTATCTGCCACCACGTTCTCACTACCCTTGCGATGTTCGATGTCGAAATCTAAGCCTTGTAGCTGTAACGACCACCTAGCTAGCCTGCCACTCAGATCTTTCATGGACATCAGCCACTTCAGACTGGCGTGATCGGTCAGACACGTAAAGGGCATCCCTTCGATGTATGGCCTAAACTTGCGTATCGACAGGATCACCGCCAAACATTCTTTCTCAGTGACGGAATAGTTGCGCTGATGTTTATTCAACTTTGCCGAAAAAAAAGCTATAGGGTGCTCTCGATCTTCCAAATCCTTTTGGAATAACACAGCCCCTACTCCGAACTGAGACGCATCACACTGCACAAAAAAGTCTTGTGAAATCTGCGTGTATGAGCACTGGGCCAGTAGTTAGAGCCGTCTTCAACTTTTCCACGGCCCTTATGCCTTTCTCTCCCAAAACAAACTTGCCACTGTCCTTTTTGAGAGATTCAGTCAAAGGCACCGCCAACGTCGCGAAATCTTTAATGAATCTACGATACCATCCTGCCGTTCCTAGAAAAGCACGAACTTCTTTGCGCGAACGAGGCGCCGGAATTCGTTCGATGGCTATCACTCGTTCCGGGTCCATGCGTAGCCTGCCACCCCCGATGATAAAGCCGAGATATTTTAAGGCTTTGAAACAGAATTTGGATTTTTGTAATCCGATCGACAGGTTGGCTTCCCGCAAGCACTGACCTACCTGACGCAAATATTTCAGATGTGTCTGGAAATCCGAAGCGATGATCAGCAGATCATCCAGATAGACAAAGACATTGGTCCGCATCTCAGTGGGTATTACTTTATCCATCAGACGGACCAGCCGCTGCGCCGCATTGCATAATCCGAAAGGCATAACTCGGAACTGATACAAAGGTCTGCCAGGAATTGTGAACGCCGTGTAAGGCTTACTCTTGTCGTCTAATTCGACCTGCCAATAAGCGAACTTTAGATCAACGCTAGATATATAATGCGTTCGATCGATTCTAGACAGGATGCTTTCTATGCAGGGCAGTGGATAAGCGTCCTTTATGGTCAAATTGTTGAGTTTCCGCGCATCGAGGCAAAACCTATTTTTGCCTGGCCGTCGCACTACCGTGGTGCGGTTACTCCAGGGACTATTGCTTTCCTCGATTATGCCCAAACTCAACATTTTGTCCACTTCGTCATCCACTACCTTTTGCATAGCTGGAGACAGGAGATAAGGCCTATCTTTGAACGGTTGCGAGCCCTCCACCAAGTCAATGGTGTGTTGCTCCTTATCGGATTTACCCAACCCAGCCTGTTCAAAAGTAAGATATTCCCTTTTTACTACCTCCAGCTCCGCTCTCTCTTCATTGGACAACTCCCATGAATCCAGATCACGTGCCGCCACATCTTCTTTTTCCTCTCTATAGTACTCCATCGACCCAGCCAATAGCTCTTCCACTTTGCTTTGGTCAGAGATGGGCTTCTCTGTTCCTAAAACCGCTGGTGCTAAGTTGAAGGCTCTCCAGAAATCCACCCCAAAATAAGCAGACTGCTGTAGATATGAGCATATAAAGAAGGTTACATTTTTCTGTAAGCCCTCATATACTATCGGCAGATCCACCCGGCCTATAATAGACCGATCCTCTCCGTCGGCGGTTCGTACCGTCGATACATAGGGTATCATGGGTATCCCTAGCTCTTCTATTAATTCCCGACTGTCTTTCCCCAGCAAACTGACGCTCGCGCCTGTGTCCAGAAGCCCCCGAAGAGTTCGGTTACCCACCAGGACTTCGGCAAACACGCGCGAATCTGTTAATTCGCCCCGGGTGACAGCTTCCAGAATTGGTCGTTTTACCATGTGCCGTCTGCAGAAGCGTTCACGTGCTTTCTTTACTCGGCGCGTCACCACTCGCATGCCCTCTAACTGCCTATTTGCAAAAATTCTATTCCTTATTTCTAAATACTTCCTCCACCTTTCTTCAATGGGTAAATCCCGAAGAGTATTTTTAGCCTGACATGCGCTCTTATCCCTACCAACCTTTTCCTCGTCTACACCTGATCCTTTTCCCTCACCGGCTGCGCTTTCGAGCGTGAGTCGCCCATTCTCATCACGCCCAACCGCCCGTTTCCCGAACATTCTAGACATTTTGGAGAGATGACCCCGGGACAACCACATCGGTAGCAAAATAGCTTCCTTTCTAAGGCTGGACAATCCCGGAAATCATGTCCATTCTCGTCGCAGTTCCAACAACCGGGTCGGCCCTGATGCCTCGCCTCAAACCGCACTTCCGCTACCATCTCTTCTGGCTCTACTTCCAACTCGTCGATCCACGCCTTTTTTCCCACAGTATAGCGCTGTGAGTCCCCATATATTGGACGGCTATGTCGTCTTCCAAAACTGGCTTCCACTTCACACGCTTCATTTCGCAACTGGTCGACTGTGAATATGTCCATCGCATATAAGTAACGGGCTAGGTGTTCGCGTAGACCCTTCTTGATAATTTTGACCACTTGTCGCTCATTCAGAGGCTTCTAAGCGCGATGCTAGTTGTCTCATGGCATGAATGTACTCCTCCGCCACTTCTCCGGGCTGCTGCTCTCGTTTCAACAGCTCATGCATCCGGTCGTGCTCGGACCATGGGCCTCGAAACCTATCGAGCAGTGCGCTCCTCAAAGATTGCCAACTATCAACCCTAGCTTGCCTCACATGCACCCAGTACCATTCCCTTGCTTTACCCACCAGCAAGGTATGAAACGACTTAAGAACTTCGCTCCATGGGCATCTATATTGGTGTTGCAGAAACTCTATCCGGAAAACAAAATCCTCAACCGATGCTTGACGGCTGTTTCCATCAAACGATACCCCCCATCTATTTATCTTCCAAGAATGATTTCCCCTATCAAAAGTGCTTTGGTACCTCGGTTCGTAGCTTTCGGCCTCCGGAGCTTGACGCTCGACCCGATGTGGGCTGGTAACCGCGTCTTCCGTGTTCCTATGCGAAAGCCTTGGGGAAGGAGATGGAGCAAAGAGCACGTTGCTCAGGTGTTGTTTGGGCACTGCCCCAAGATTGGATTTGGCTATGGACTCCGGTTCCCTAGTATCGATAGACGACGGCCTAGGTGGGACTCCTTGCTGATCAGACGCAACTCGCGGTCGTAGCACTTCGTTTAATAACTGCATCATATTTTGCATGCCTGCCCGAATCTCTTCCCTTAACACCTCGCTAATCCCTGGTGGTAAAGACTGCATATAAGTAGCGTCGGCCTGAGCTAACGCCACATTCACGGCTGACTTCTCGGCAGCCCCCAGTTCCCGTGGTGCCTCTGACGTGCTCGCACCTACCGATCTTGTTGGGGTGCGCAACAAACCCTTATGCATCTGTAACGGTAGCCTTGCTTCATTGCCTTCGCTTTCCCCCCATAAGCTCTCTTCAAGAGGGGATCCCTTTGAGCGGGTTTGATGACTATGGTCACCTTGCTGACCGCCAGACGCCATAAAAAAATTTTCTCACTCAATCACTCACCCCAAAATGTTAACTGCTTATAAGACTTTTGTCTGAACCACTCCGTTATAATACCCTATATATCAACCAGACCACACAAAAGAAATAAATTCCAACAAAAAAATAAATTCCAAACGAAAATAAGTTCAAAACGAATCATCCAAATCAAGAAGGAGAGGGAACCACAACCCGCTGGAGTGCTATTTATCCAAACTACGCTATTAATTTTCAAGTGCTGAAACCTGGGCTTGATGTCGACTATTCTGGCCATTCTTCTGGAGTATGGCCGATAGTCAAGATTCGTTACCCTTATTCCCTAATCCATATAATTTTCTTCAAAATGCGTTTGTCCCCCTCTTATCAGGAGTCCGAATGCAACGCGTAAAAATTAAAGATCTTACGGGACACTCGTTAACCCCTGAAAGACGTGGTGACGATCACAAGCTCCGAAAACGTATGATTGTGTGACATACACAAAGTCAACAAAAAAAATATTAATTTATCATTTAAATTGCCGATCTAAAACAAAAAAAAAACAAACTACTCTATATCACATTTTTTTGTATCACAGTCTCGTTCATATCACAATTTTCCACCAGGCAATGGTCACAGTGGCGAATCGCCTGCTACAAAAAGCGGCAACGACAAACCGTTCCCCTTTAGTGACCTGAACGCTTCTGCATACCACTATTTTCTTGGAGCGATGTATGCTCTCCATCTGAGACGCATAAGTCTCCACTTCCTATTCTATGCCTACTCGGCGCTGAACAAACGTTGAAATGGCGTGTGCGTCACTCTTCCTCTGCACAATTGAAGTGAGTCTTTGCTCCTTACAAGCCGCAGAATCCGAATGGCGCAAACGACAGACCACGAATGGCGAGACTTCGTCTTCTCGTGTTATATTTTATTTCTGAAAATTTTTCAGGATGTTGCCCATTGGCAATAACCTGCAATATTTCCTGCATTGGGCGCCATATTGTTACGTGTCGGTTTATCTCATGGGGCAGCGCCGGCCAGCCATCACGAACAATCACACCAAAACGACCAAGTCTGCACATCTCTAAACAAAAACAAGTAAGAGTGCTCTAGTCGAGTGTGCCCGACTAGGATATACCCTGATCCAAGGTCTTACATTCATTGAAGTTATTTATCTTCATTCATACATAGAAACACACACACATATACAAACAAAAGGTGCTGGCTACGCGCGTCATACATTTGCTTTGCTTCTTCTTCTTCCTTTGGCCCCAAACTATGTTACATTGTTAATAACTTCTTTGTTTATTGTCCGATCGTAATGAAATTTGTAGGACACAAAGATGGCATATAAATGTGAGACTATGTAAAATCCGAAGGTCATACCTCTTAAAATACGTATTTTTTGATTTCTTGGAGATCGGAGAGGGGTATCCAAAAAGTGAAATGCATTTAACCTCTGTATGCTATTGGAGAGTATATGTACTAAATTTAGTGACTCTACGTCTTATAACTTTTAAGCTATACCTTAAAAACACTGTTTTGGAAACTTAATTTATCGATAACTTTTGAAAGGATTGAGATATTGAAAAAAAAATTATAAGTATGTTTAGAGCCGGCAGTTCAGTAACTTAAACCTGAATATAAAGTTTCTAGTTTTAATGACTTTCAAGTTATGCCCGAAAAACACTTGTCTGAAATCGATATTTATCGATCACTTTTGAACGGGACGAGATATAGAAAAAAAAAGTTAAACTTGTATTGATCCAGAACTAGGAGAACTTATATTCCAAATATCAAGTCTCTAGCTTTTGTAGTCTCCGAGAACAGCGCGTTCATACAGACGGACAGACGGACAGCCAGACGGACATGGCTAGATCGACTCGACTATTGATAGCGATCAATAATATATGTAATTAATGGGGTCGGAGATGCTTCCTTATGCCTGTTACATACTTTTGCACAAAACCATTAAACCCCTTTTTCCCATTTTTAATGGGATCAGGGTATAAAAAACAGCTGATCTACGATACCATTTAATTGGCAATAACACAAACCAAACAAAATCTACAACTCTTTCAACACTGAAACGGGGCGTCGATGTTCTGCCCTAGCGTGCCCACCCAACCAGTGTTGCTAAACATTTATTTTAGTCAACACCCCTTTTTTTTAGATTTTAAATAGCACTTATCCTAACGGTCTATATGTTCCCCTCTCCTCCATTAAAGGGCCTTAAGCGCACATGTCGTATTTGCAATTGAACATTTAATTCTTATGTATCTTACACAGTAACCTTTAGCTTTATTTTCCCTGCATTACGAGTTACAACATTTTTGGCATGAGTGTGTCTCCAGGCAACTGGCTAATTAAAATAGTGGTACACCATAACCGAGCAATCAATACGCGAGGCAAACCAGAATAATTCCCTTGCAAAACAAAAGTGTACTTTAATTACCAGAGGTCATGATACAAGTATTTCTACCCTACCTCATCCTGTAGGAGCTCCAAGGGACAAATGTAAGGGACCTCTAAAAACTCATACGAAAACTCTAATTGGTCTACGCGTGTATGAAACTCTACGTGGTTATAATTGCGTTACTGCATAAGGACACTCACACGAGAATTGAAACTGATAAATTATCAGTCACACAAAGATATAAATTAAATACATAAATATATAATAGATCAAATAAATAAATATATAAATATCAAATCAAATAAATATATATATAAATAGTAGCGGGAATAATCATGCGAATTTCCAAAGTATAATAATTTAAATAATTTAAATATTTAATACAAATTTAGCTGAAGGCTTCGGCAAGGTATCTCGGAGTAGCAATACATTCAATGCAAACCGTGGTATTATCTGCGGCACCAGTAAATGCGTCCACCTTGTTTCTTTATACTTATTTTTTTATACAAAATTTATTTTTTTGGCTTGGGCCGCTAACATATTGAAATTTCAACATTCGTGAAGAAACTGCTAAAGGACTCTCGTCGCACTGCTCCCTTTTGGAACGGACTCACTCTGCACCCCACTGTTCGGGGAGCCGCTGCAGCTTCTAGGGTATCTCACTTTAACTGGCTCCAGCGCCGACCCCGATCGATCAATGCACTTGGTGATGGCTATGAGTGGTCCCTCTGCTGCCACGTATAAATAACCATTCCTTGCAGAGCCACGAACTGCTGGATCGGCCTGAAGGATTTTATAAAACCACACATTTTCTTTATCTGGGCGTTGCACATCCCTTTTGCTGACACTCACTTTTATTAAATTTTGCCAGACACTCGAACAAAAGATTTAGCTGGAGCGAGAGTCACTTTAAGATTGTATAGCTGCCTTTGGCTTTGCAATGCCGACTGTACTCTGTTCAAATCAAATTGCACTTTCCTTGCCGCTGTTGCTATGCCAAATCGAAATTTTGCAGTTCGTCAATTCCTTTAGCTAAAGCAGAAACGAAATTTGAACGTTCGCATGTGTGCGTGTGCATTTGCGCGCGCTCACCCAAACTCCTCGTGAACGCCCTCTCTCTCTCTCTTGGTCTGTTAACCGTTCATAGCGTTGCCACCCTGTAACCCATTTGGACAGTCCCTATCGATAGACCGACATCCCACTGCAACACAACACAAAAAGACAACAAATCAGATACAGCAGCTGCAGAAGCACTTGTTCGCTTGTGTTTCTGCGTCACATATGTACCATTTTTTACTGAAATATACCGGTGACATTTTCCATACAAATGTGAATTGTCCAAGGTATGGATTTTTGGTTGGTACTACAGGTAATTACAGCGGTCTGTCTTATAAGCAATATTGGCTGCCGAGATTAGCAGATTCATTTTTTAAGAGCAAAAAACTGCAGCAACACATCATCAACACAAAAAGAACACAAATCAGAAACAGTAGCTACATATGCACTTGTTCGCTTGTGTTTCTGCGTAACATTTGTACCATTTTATACTGAAATATACCTTGCGACCTTTTCCATACAAATGTGAATTGTCCAAGGTATGGGTTTTTTGGGAACTGCAGGAAATAACAGAGGTCTGTCTGTCAGTCTGTCTGTGTGTCAGTTTGTCTGCCTGTCTGTCTGTCGTTCTGTCGGTGTGAAAAACACTATATATGTCATTGATGTTCAGGTTACCTATGCTACCAATGGCTTTTGTCATAGTCTCTATCGAAAAGTACGTCAAATTTTTTATAAATGTAAGCAAGAGTTAAGTTTATTCGGATTTCCCTTGTGTCTCCTGTACCTGAATAATGTATACCCTTTGGTAGAATAGAACTAAAAAAGTTACAAATTGTTACGGGAGTTACATACAAAAACATACATTCGTTTTTAATATCTGAACCTAAATTTACCAATATTGGCTGCCGAGATTAGCGGATTCATTTTTTAAGAGCAAAAAACTGCAGCAACACAAAACCAACACAAAAAGAATACAAATCAGATACAGCAGCTGCAGAAGCACTTGTTCGCTTGTGTTTCTGCGTAACATTTGTACCATTTTTTACTGAAATATACCTGCGACCTTTTCCATACAAATGTGAATTGTCCAAGGTATGGGTTTTTTTGGGAACTGCAGAAAATAACAGAGGTCTGTCAGTCAGTCTGTCTGTGTGTCAGTTTGTCTGCCTGTCTGTCTGTCTGTGTGAAAAACACTATATATGTCATTGATGTTCAGGTAAACTATGCGTAGTCTCTATCGAAAAGTACGTCAAATTTTTAATAAAAGCAAGCAAGAGTTTAGTTTATTCTGATTTCCCTTGTGCCTCATGTACCTGAACAATTCTTATATTTTTACCCTTTGGTAGAATATAACTAAAAAAGTTACAAATTGTTACGTGAGTTACATTCAAAAACATACATTCGTTTTTAATATCTGAACCTAAATTTACCAACATTGACTGAAGAGATTGATTGGCCGATTCATTTTTTAAGCGGAAAAAACTACAGCAAAACATCACCAACACAAAAAGAAAACAAATCAGATACAGCCGCAGCATAAGCACTTGTTCACTTGTGTGTTTGCGTAACATTTGTACCATTTTTTACTGAAATATACCTGCGACCTTTTCCCTACAAATGTGAATTGTCCAAGGTATGGGTTTTTTTGGGTACTGCAGGTAATGACAGCGGTCTGTCTGTCTGTCTTTCTGTCAGTTTGTCTGTCTGTCTTTCTGTCTGAAAAACACCATATTTGTTATTGATTTTCAGGCAAACTATGCTACCAATGGCTTTTGTCATAGTCTTTATCAAAAAGCTCGTCAAATTTGTAATACAAATAAGCACGAGTTTAGGTAATTCTGATTCCCCTTGTGTCTCCTGTACCTGACTTGAAAAATCGTTTTATTTATACCCTTTGGTAGAATAGAACTAAAAAAGTTGCAAATTGTTACGGGAATTACATACAAAAACGAACATTCGTTTTTAATATCTGAACCTAAATTAACCAGTATTGGCTGCCGAGATAAACCGATTCATTTTTTAAGAGAAAAAAACTGTAGCAACACAAAACAAACACAAAAAGAATACAAATCAGATACAGCAGCTGCAGAAGCACATGTTGGCTTGTGTTTCTGCGTAACATTTGTACCAATTTTTACTGAAATATACCTGCGACCTTTTCCATACAAATGTGAATTGTCCAAGTTATATATTTTTTGGGTACTGCAGGTAATGACAGCGGTCTGTCTTTCTGTCTGAAAAACACCATATTTGTCATTGATTTTCAGGTAAACTATGATACCAATGGCTGTTGTCATAGTCTTTATCAAAAAGTTTGTCAAATTTGTAATACAAATAAGCACGAGCTTAGGTAATTCTGATTCCCCTTGTGTCTCCTGTACCTGACTTGAAAAATCGTTTTATTTATACCCTTTGGTAGAATAGAACTAAAAAAGTTACAAATTGTTACGGGAGTTACATACAAGAACATACATACGTTTTTAATATCTGAACCTAAATTTACCAACATTGGCTGCAGAGATAAGCCGATTAATTTTTTTGAGAGGAAAAACCTACAGCAACACATCACCAACACAAAAAGAAAACAAATCAGATACAACAGCTGCAGAAGCACTTGTTCGCTTATATTTCTTTGTAACATATTTACCATTTTTTACTGAAATATACATTGAGACCTTTTCCGTACAAATGTGAATTGTCCAAGGTATGGGTTTTGTTGGGTACTGCAGGTTATGACAGCGGTCTGTCTGTCTGTCTGTCTGTCTGTCTGTCTGTCTGTCTGCATGTCTTTATTTATTTATTTATAAAAAACAGCTTAACAATGTGCAGTTAAACATAAAAGACTATAATACGAAAGAAAAATCTAACAGTATTGGCAGCTCTGACACTAGGGACTGATTTATTGGCTGCTCGAGCCGCTATGGTCCAACTCACAGCAAGATGTGTTCAGACGAAGCCAAGTTAAAAAAAGAAAATTAAACAAAAAAAAATTAAGATTAAAATTAAAATGAAACAAAATATAATAAAATATAAAAAAATTAAAAAAAAAAAATTTAATTTAAGAAATACATCAACGATTTTTTAACAGCAATTACATCAGAGTCAAACGAGTAGAGATGGTAAAACTTATTGTAATTAAGGCACAAGGTACGGAAGGCTTCATGTTGAGCGTAATTTGTTAGGCAGACAGGTAGATGGAGAGGTATATAATTTCTAGTTGGGCGGGACGGAACTGAAATAGAAATGAGGCTAAGAAGAGTACTGGAGTCAATCTCCCCAGACAGTAGTTTATGCATAATGACTCCATGGCAAGTTCTACGATTTTTTAATGATGGAGAGGGGAGCTGTCTGTCTAAGCCACGAAGGGCGAAAATTAGAAACTGCTTCTGAACTGATTCAATCAGATCCTGGAATTTTTTATACTGTGGAGACCAAACACAGGATGCATATTCAAGAATAGGTCTGACCAGTGAAATGTATAGTAGTTTGGTGATATGCGGGTCAGAGAATTCCTTAGACCATCTCTTGATAAATCCAAGGACATCTGAAGCTTTGTTAGAAATGACCGTTATATGACAACTTAAGCATAGATTCGGAGCAAAGAGGATGCCCAAGTCATCCACCTTGCTTAAACGTTTTAAGGGAATATTGTCAATAGTGTACTCAAACAAGTACGGTTTTCTACGGTGAAATGTCATAAAATTACATTTCGAGATGTTAAGTGGTAGACGATTTAGCAAACACCAATTGTTTAGGGAATTTAAATCCTGTTGGAGCAAACTTGAACTCAGTGGGTCTTTAAAGGATAGACAGAGTTTGAGATCATCTGCATACATTAGTGCATGAGAATGTGACAAGGCGAGAGGAAGATCATTTATGAACAAAATAAAAAGTAACGGCCCCAGATGGCTACCTTGTGGGACACCAGACGTTACCTTAATAGGTTTCGAAAGCGAAGAGTTAAAGCGCACACGCTGGTACCGATTATGAAGATAAGAGGTAATCCACAGAAGAAGTTTGTTTGGAAAGCCCAAATGACACAACTTGAAAAGAAGAAGATCGTGGTTAACTGAATCGAAAGCCTTACTAAAATCTGTATAAATGACATCAGTTTGACATTTTGATTGAAACCCAGTGTTAATTAAGGTTGAGAACTCCAGAAGGTTGGTTGACACTGAGCGCCTTTTGACAAATCCATGCTGTGACTTAGAAATCAGAGGCAGACAAAAATGCTGCAGTTGAGAACAAACAATTTTTTCAAATAACTTAGGAATTGCGGATAAGTTAGAAATGCCTCGATAATTAGATATGTCAGCCTTATACCCGGTTGAAAATAAATAACAGAGGCAAACATAGCGAGTCAGCACATAGTTTAAGGACAGCACTCGGAACTTTATCCGGACCTACGGAAAAAGCATATTTAGAATTTTTTAGATATGATAAAAGGCAGTTATAATCAATGAAAGGTGGAACAATACCATTAGAATGACCTAAAGAGAAAGGGTAAGTCCCAAATGAGTTGGAAGATGAGGAGTAGCATTGTTGAAAAAAGGATGCAAATAGATTTGAAATATCAATATCATTATCAGCAGACACATTATTAAACAAGTAAGAGTGCTCTAGTCGAGAGTGCCCGACTAGGATATACCCTGATCCAAGGTCTTACATTCATTGAAGTTATTTATCTGCATTCATACATAGAACACACACACACATATACAAACAAAAGCTGCTGGCTACGCGCGTCATACATTTGCTTTGCTTCTTCTTCTTCCTTTGGCCCCAAACTATGTTACATTGAATCGTTAATAACTTCTTTGTTTATTGTCCGATCGTAATGAAATTTGTAGGACACAAAGAGTGAGCAACTATGTAAAATCCGAAGGTCATACCTCTTAAAATACGTATTTTTCGATTTCTGTGAAGATCGGGGAGGGGTATCCAAAAAGTGAAATGCATTTAACCTTTGTATGCTATTGGAGAATATATGTACCAAATTTGGTGACTCTACGTCTTATAACTTTTAAGCTATACCTTAAAAACACTGTTCTGGAATCTTAATTTATCGATAACTTTTGAAAGGATTGAGATATCGAAAAAAAAATGATAAGTTTTTGTCGAACCAGCAGTACAGTAACTTAAACATAAATATAAAGTTGCTAGCTTTTATAACTTTCAAGTTATGCCCGAAAAACACTTGACTGGAATCGAAATTTATCGATAACTTTTGAACGGGACGAGATATCGAAAAAAAATGATAAACTTGTATCGTCCCGCCGCTACGAGAACTTATATTTCAAATATGAAGTCTCTAGCTTTTGTAGTCTCTGAGAAACAGGCGTTCATACAGACGGACAGACGGTCAGACGGACAGACGGACATGGCTATATCGACTCGGCTATTGATACTGATCAAGAATATATATACTTTATGGGGTCGGAGATGCTTCCTTATGCCTGTTACATACTTTTGCACAAAACCATAATACCCCTTTTTCCCATTTTTAATGGGATCAGGGTATAAAAAAAGAGATGAAGGAAACTGAGAAGAGTTACGTTTGGAGTTAACAAACTTGTAAAACTGCCTTGGGTCACGTTGAAAATTGAGCTTACATTTGGACAAATAATTATTATAGCAAGATGAATTTAAAAGGACAAATTTGGAACGCGCGATGGAATATTTTGAAAAGTCAGACTGCGACCCTGATTTCTTAAACTTTTTATAAAGGCGCGACTTAACGTTTTTAAGATTAGTCAACCTAGGGGTAAACCATAATGGACCTCTCTTTAATATTGACGGACATATTAATGGAACACAGTCATTGAACACTTTAAAAATTGCACTATAAAATGCATTTGTAGCAGAGTCAATGTCTTGATATGCGTACAAAAAGGACCAATCTATCTGTGATAAGGCAAGGTTGAGCAAGGAGACATTAGCTTTGCGGAAACAAAGTGTCGGCATGAGCGGTGTACAAGATTTTAAACAGAAAGGAGACGGAAGTTGGATTACAATCAGCAAAGTTGGATGATAACTATCTTCAGGGACACTTAGAGGAGAGACTCTAGTGACTATAGAGGACGGGGTATCGGCGACGAAGACTAGGTCGAGAAGCCTGCCAGTGCTATTCAAAACACTGTTAACCTGACCCAGGGACAATTCAGCCAACTGGTCCACAAACTCGTTTTGATCTGAAGGGAATAATTGATTGGGATAATTAGAGGGAGTCCAATATATGTTGGGAAGATTAAAGTCACCAAGAACAATTAAACGGTCGGAATCCACCAACAAGGACATAACAAATTTAAGGCGTGCCACATGCAGCATATAAATCGAAAAGTCAGATTTGGGAGGAATATAAGAGCAGGTAATATAAATGTTAAGAGAGTGAACTCGAAGCTTTACACAAATGAATTCTAAGTTATCTTGCAAGTCACAATTTATGAGTTGCGAAGGCCAGACCGATCTAACAGCAATCAAAACCCCACCACCGCGACGGGAAGGACGATCAGCTCTATATACAATGTAATCATTAACAAGAATCTCGTGATTTGAAATGGACGCGTTAAGCCACGTCTCAGAGAATGCAATGACATCAGCCTCGAAAGATGAACTATCAATGTATAGTTGGCGCAGCTTACTACGCAGGCCTCTAACATTCTTTTTGAAGCAGAGGCAGATGAAACCGACAGAGATGGAATAATACCAACACGGTTCTTGGTGTTCGAAGAACGGTTGGTGAAAACGTGATAAATCGTGTGTTCCGGCCAAAAAGAGGGATCAAGCAAGCGTTGGCCATATTGATCAGGGACAAGAATTTTAAAAGAAGGAATGCTCCTCTCAGACTTAAAGTTAAATTTTTTAACAATACAGTCTGAGATTCTATCAGTTTGTAGCTTAGAGCAAATATACTGCCTAACATGTTCCTCCGTAGCCGAGGGCATAAGACGTGAAACAAATATAGATATAAAAGGTGCTACAGCAATAAGTTGTGACGGGGGTGTAAAGCTATTTCCAGCTACGGTAGGTATGGCGTTGGATGATACCAGAGTGGAATCCTTAGTCATCTCGGTGGCATTCCTAAATGCGGAACTAGCGACACCCAAACCGGGCACCGTAGTTGCAGCAGCCGTAGTAGCAGTTAGAGGTGCAATTGTATTATCCGTTGTGGAAGAGGAAGTAGAAGCAATCGGTGGGTTCATCATATCCAATGTCCCGGATTGCCCTGCCATACGAAGACCAGATGCAACGTCATCCACTAATATATCTCTTGCAGATGTTAGTGAAGAGTCATGCGGCATTAAAAAATCCGCCTTATTAGTTTCCACTTGGAGAGTAACCACAGGAACATCAGCCGTAGGGGTCAACGCCCCATCATCCAGAGGACACTCAATCAGAAGTGTAGGTGTAAAAGCCGGTGATGCCAACGATTCAGACGCTGGGAGAGATAAGAAATTAGTCGTTATAGAGAGATTGCATTTCTTTCGTTTAGGCGATTCATTCAACACTTTAAGAGATTTAAAGTGAGATTCCATTTTGGTAAACTTAGCTTGAAGGTCACGAAAACCAGAGCAAACTGATTCAAATTCCATATGAGTTTGTCTCATGAAAGTTCTCATATCAGCCTCGATATGCCTGCAGTTCCAGCAAGTCCAGTTGAGGCCACTACGGGCCTTAATAAGGTCAACAATACTGCCACCCACATGTCCAAAATCAGCACATCCAGTGTGGGCCATATTATCACATAGCCAACA
The DNA here is from genome assembly GCA_035045305.1 of Drosophila maculinotata. Lineage (NCBI taxonomy): Eukaryota > Metazoa > Arthropoda > Insecta > Diptera > Drosophilidae > Drosophila > Drosophila maculinotata. Next base: position 210,583 of record JAWNPD010000421.1, read on the forward strand.
GTTAACATAAGATTGCCGAGAGGTAATCTTATTTTTAAATGCACATCGTAAGGCACAGCAAAAGCTCATGATGTAGTTTGAAAATAAATAAGACAGAAGAGTAGAAAAAAAAAAAAAAATATAAAAAATAAGTAAGGTAAAAAATAAGTACGTAAATAAATAAAACATATAAAAAATCCACAAACTAGCTAAGATTTTGCAACTAAACTGAACAATATCGAACAATATAGCCAAACTCTGTCCAGCGAACAGCTGTTAGAAATTCTGTATGTTTATAAGCAAAGATACTAGCTTAGATCAGCGACGGCGCTTAAAAGCTCAATGTACGGAGCTTTAAAGCATACAAAGATCTGGGCTGATGCACAACAATAAGAATAACAATAACAACAACGCCGCTGCAGCCAAAAAAGCACTGGTTGTTGTTTATATGTTCACAAATGCTAGCACAAAATAAGTTGAGTAAAACAGACGAACGAACGAACAGCCGCTGCAAAAACGAAACAAGCACTTGCACGTGTGAATGTTAGTTTGCACACTGATATTTGTCATTGATTTTCAGGTAAACTATGATACCAATGGCTTTTGTCATAGTCTTTATCAAAAAGTTCGTCAAATTTTTAATACAAATAAGCACGAGTTTAGGTAATTTTGATTTCCCTTGTGTCTTCTGTACCTGACTTGAAAAATCGTTATATTTATACCCCATGGTATATACAAGAACATACATTCGTTTTTAATATCTGAACCTAAATTTACCAATATTGGCTGCCGAGATTAGCCGATTCATTTTCTAAGAGCAAAAAACTGTAGCAACACAAAACCAACATAAAAAGAATACAAATCAGATACAGCAGCTGCAGAAGCACTTGTTCGCTTGTGTTTCTGCGTAACATTTGTACCATTTTTTTACTGAAATATACCTGCGACCTTTTCCCTACAAATGTGAATTATCCAAGGTATGGGTTTTTTGGGTACTGCAGGTAATGACAGCGGTCTGTCTGTCTGTGTGTCTGACATTAAGCAGTATTGGCTGCCGAGATTAGCCGGTTCATTTTTTAAGAGCAAAAAACTACAGCTACACAAAACCAAAAAAAAGAAAACAAATCAGATACAGCAGCTGCAGAAGCACTTGTTCGCTTGTGTTTCTGCGTAACATTTGTACAATTTTTTTTACTGAAATATACCTGCGACCTTTTCCCTACAAATGTGAATTGTCCAAGGTATGGGTTTTTTGGGTACTGCAGGTAATGACAGCGGTCTGTCAGTCTGTCCGTGTGTCTTTCTGTCTGAAAAACACCATATTTGTCATTGATTTTCAGGTAAACTATGATTCCAATATTGTCTTTATCAAATTGTTCATCAAATTTTTAATACAAATAAGCAGGAAATTAGGTAATCCTGATTTCACTTGTGTCTCCTGTACCTGACTTGAAAATCGTTATATATATATACCCCTTGGTAGAATAGAACTAAAAAAGTTTCAAATTGTTACGGGAATTACATACAAGAACAAACATTCGATTATTATATCTGAACCTAAATTTACCAATATTGGCTGCCGAGATTAGCCGATTCATTTTTTAAAAGCAAAAAACTGCAGCAACACAAAACAAACACAAAAAGAATACAAATCAGATACAGCAGCTGCAGAAGCACTTGTTCGCTTGTGTTTTTGCGTAACATTTGTACCATTTTTTAGTCATATATACCTGGGACCTTTTCCCTACAAATGTGAATTGTCCAAGGTATGGGTTTTTAGGGTACAGCGGTCTGTCTGTCAGTTTGTCTGTCTGTCTGAAAAACACCATATTTGTTTTTGATTTTGAGGTAAACTATGCTACCAATGGCTTTTGTCATAGTCTCTATCGAAAAGTTCGTCAAATTTTGTATACAAGTAAGCAAGAGTTTAGTTTATTCTGATTTGCCTTGTGTCTCCTGTACCTGAAAGTTTTTTTTTATATATAAAGCCTTTGGTAGACTAGAACTTAAAATAAAACTAAAAATAATATCTGAACCTAAATTTACCAACATTGGCTTAAGAGATTGGCCGATTCATGTTTTAAGAGAAAAAAACTACAGCAACACATCACCAACACAAAAAGAAAACAAATCAGATACAGCAGCTGCATAAGCACTTGTTCGCTTGTGTTTCTGCGTACCATTTGTACCATTTTTTTACTGAAATATACCTCCGACCTATTCCATACAAATGTGAATTGTCCAAGGTATGGGTTTTGTTGGGTGCTGCAGGTTATGACAGCGGTCTGTCTGTCGTTAAGTCTGTGTGGCTGTTTGTCAGTTTGTCTTTCTGTCTGAAAAACACTATATTTGTCATTGATTTTCAGGTAAACTATGCTATCAATGGCTTAAGTCATAGTCCTTATCAAAAAATTCGTCAAATTTTTAATACAAATAAGGAAGAGTTTAGTTTTTTCTGATTTCCTTGTGTCTCCTCTAACTGACTTGAAAAATCGTTATATTTGTACCCTATGGTAGAATAGACCTAAAAAAGTTTCAAATTGTTACGGGAATTACATACAAGAACATACATTCGTTTTTAATATCTGAACCTAAAATTTGTGTGCCGAGATTAGCCGATTCATTTTTTAAGAGCAAAAAACAGCAGCAACACCAAACCAACACGAAAAGAATACAAATCAGATACAGCAGCTGCAGAAGCACTTGTCCGCTTGTGTTCCTGCGTAACATTTGTACAATTAAGAAACTAAAGAAATGCTTCTGTCAGACTTAAAGTTTAATTTTTTAACAATACAGTCTGAGATTCTATCAGTTTGTAGCTTAGAGCAAATATACTGCCTAACATGTTCCTCCGTAGCCGAGGGCATAAGACGTGAAACAAATATAGATATAAAAGGTGCTACAGCAATAAGTTGTGACGGGGGTGTAAAGCTATTTTCAGCTACGGTAGGTATGGCGTTGGATGCTACCAGAGTGGAATCCTTAGTCATCCCGGTGGCATTCCTAAATGCGGAACTAGCGACACCCAACCCGGGCACAGTAGTTGCAGCAGCCGTAGTAGCAGTTAAAGGTGCAATTGTATGATGCGTGGTGGAAGAGGAAGTAGAAGCAATCGGTGGGTTCATCATATCCAATGTCCCGGATTGCCCTGCCATACGAAGACCAGATGCAACGTCATCCACTAATATATCTCTTGCAGATGTTAGTGAAGAGTCATGCGGCATTAAAAAATCCGCCTTATTAGTTTCCACTTGGAGAGTAACCACAGGAACATCAGCCGTAGGGGTCAACGCCCCATCATCCAGAGGACACTCAATCAGAAGTGTAGGTGTAAAAGCCGGTGATGCCAACGATTCAGACGCTGGGAGAGATAAGAAATTAGTCGTTATAGAGAGATTGCATTTCTTTCGTTTAGGCGATTCATTCAACACTTTAAGAGATTTAAAGTGAGATTCCATTTTGGTAAACTTAGCTTGAAGGTCACGAAAACCAGAGCAAACTGATTCAAATTCCATATGAGTTTGTCTCATGAAAGTTCTCATATCAGCCTCGATATGCCTGTAGTTCCAGCAAGTCCATTTGAGGCCACTACGGGCCTTAATAAGGTCAACAATACTGCCACCCACATGTCCAAAATCAGCACATCCAGTGTGGGCCATATTATCACATAGCCAACAGTAAACATAAGATTGCCGAGAGGTAATCTTATTTTTAAATGCACATCGTAAGGCACAACAAAAGCTCATGATGTAGTTTGAAAATAAATAAGACAGAAGAGTAGAAAAAAAATAAAAAAAAAAAAATAAAAAAATAAAAAAAAATACGTAAATAAATAAAACATATAAAAAAATCCACAAACTAGATAAGATTTTGCAACTAAACTGAACAATATAGCCAAACTCTGTCCAGCGCACAGCTGTTAGAAATTCTGTATGTTTATAAGCAAAGATACTAGCTTAGATCAGCGACGGCGCTTAAAAGCTCAATGTACGGAGCTTAAAAGCTTACAAAGCTCTGGGCTGATGCATAACAATAAGAATAACAATAACAACAACGCCGCTGCAGCCGAAAAAACACTGGCTGTTGTAAATATGTTCACAAATGCTAGCACAAAATAAGTTGAGTAAAACAGACGAACGAATGAACAGCCGCTGTCTGTCTGTGTGTCTGACATTAAGCAGTATTGGCTGCCGAGATTAGCCGATTTATTTTTTAAGAGCAAAAAACTACAGCAACACAAAACCAACAAAAAAAAAAAAAAAAACAAATCTGATACAGCAGGTGCAGAAGCACGTGTTCGCTTGTGTTTCTGCGTAACATTTGTACCTTTTTTTACTGAAATATACCTGCGACCTTTTCCCTACAAATGTGAATTGTCCAAGGTATGGGTTTTTTGGGTACTGCAGGTAATGACAGCGGTCTGTCAGTCTGTCTGTGTGTCTGTCTGTCAGTTTGTCTGTCTGTCTTTCTGTCTGAAAAACACCATATTTGTCATTGATTTTGAGGCAAACTATGCTACCAATGGCTTTTGTCATAGTCTTTATCAAAAAGCTCGTCAAATTTTTAATACAAATAAGCAAGAATTTAGGTAATTCTGATTCCCCTTGTGTCTCCTGTACCTGACTTGAAAACTCGTTTTATTTATACCCTTTGGTAGAATAGAACTAAGAAAGTTTCAAATTGTTACGGGAATTACATACAAGAACATACATCCGTTTTTAATATCTGAACCTAAATTTACCAACATTGGCTGCAGAGATTAGCCGATTAATTTTTTAAGACGAAAAAACTACAGCAACACAAAAAGAAAACAAATCAGATACAGCAGCTGCAGAAGCACTTGTTCGCTTATATTTCTGTGTAACATATTTACCATTTTTTACTGAAATATACCTTGCGACCTTTTCCATACAAATGTGAATTGTCCAAGGTATGGGTTTTGTTGGGTACTGCAGGTAATGACAGCGGTCTGTCTGTCGGTAAGTCTGTGTGTCTGTCTGTCACTTTGCCTGTTTGTCTTTCTGTCTGAAAAACACCATATTTGTCATTGATTTTCAGGTTACTTATGATACCAATAGATTTTATATAGTCTTTATCAAAAAGCTCGTCAAATTTTTAATACAAATAAGCACGAGTTTAGTCAATTCTGATTCCCCTTGTGTCTCATGTACCTGACTTGAAAAATCGTTTTATTTATACCCTTTGGTAGAATAGAACTAAGAAAGTTTCAAATTGTAACGGGAATTCCATACAAGAACATACATTTGTTTTTAAAATCTGAACATAAATTAACCAGTATTGGCTGCCGAGATTAGCGGATTCATTTTTAAAGAGCAAATTACTGCAGCAACACAAAACCAACACAAAAAGAATACAAATTAGATACAGCAGCTGCAGAAGCACGTGTTCGCTTGTGTTTCTGCGTAACATTTGTACCATTTTATACTTAAATATACCTTGCGACCTTTTCCATATAAATGTGAATTGTCCAAGGTATGGGTTTTTAGGGTACAGCGGTCTGTCTGTCAGTTTGTCTGTCTGTCTGAAAAACACCATATTTGTTTTTGATTTTCAGGTAAACTATGCTACCAATGGCTTTTGTCATAGTCTCTATCGAAAATATCGTCAAATAATGTATACAAGTAAGCAAGAGTTTAGTTTATTCTGATTTGCCTTGTGTCTCCTGTACCTGAAAGCTTTTTTTATATATATAGCCTTTGGTAGAATAGAACTAAAAATAAAACTAAAAATAATATCTGAACCTAAATTTACCAACATTGGCTTAAGAGAATTTCCGATTCATTTTTTAAGAGAAAAAAACTACAGCAACACATCACCAACACAAAAAGAAAACAAATGAGATACAGCAGCTGCATAAGCACTAGTTCGCTTGTGTTTCTGCGTAACATTTGTACCATTTTATACTGAAATATACCTTGCGTTCTTTTCCATACAAATGTGATTTGTCCAAGGTATGGGTTTTGTTGGGTACTGCAGGTAATGACAGCGGTCTGTCTGTCGGTAAGTCTGTGTGTCTGTCTGTCAGTTTGTCTGTCTGTCTTTCTTTCTGAAAAACACTATATTTGTCATTGATTTTCAGGTAAACTATGCTACCAATGGCTTAAGTCATAGTCTTTATCAAAAAGTTCGTCAAATTTTGAATACAAATAAGGAAGAGTTTAGTTTTTTCTGATTTCCTTGTGTCTCCTCTAACTGACTTGAAAAATCGTTATATTTGTACCCTATGGTAGAATAGAACTAAAAAAGTTTCAAATTGTTACGGAAATTACATACAAGAACATACATTCGTTTTTAATATCTGAACCTTAAGTTGTGTGCCGAGATTAGCCGATTCATTTTTTAAGAGCAAAAGAGAGAAAAAAAACTGCAGCAACACATCACCAACACAGAATGAAAACAAATCAGATACACCAGCTGCAGAAGCACTTGTTCGCTTGTGTTTCTGCGTAACATATTTACCATTTTTTACTGAAATAAACATTGAGACCTTTTCCATACAAATGTGAATTGTCCAAGGTATGGGTTTTATTGGCAACTGCAGGCTATGACAGCGGTCTGTCTGTCGGTTAGTCTGTGTGTCTGTCTGTCAGTTTGCCTGGCTGTCTTTCTGTCTGAAAAACACCATATTTGTCATTGATTTTCAGGTAAACTATGCAACCAATGGCTTTTGTCATAGTCTTTAACAAAAAGTTCGTCAAATTTTTAATACAAATAAGCACGAGTTTAGGTAATTCTGATTTCCCTTGTGTCTCCTGTAACTGAAAAAAATGTTATATATATACCCTTTGGTAGAATATAACTAAAAAAGTTACAAATTGTTACTGGAGTTACATACAAGAACATACATTCGTTATTGATATCTGAACCTAAATTTACCAATATTGGCAATATTAAGAGCAAAAAACTGCAGCAACAAACCACTTATACAAAAACAACACTAATCAGAAACAGCAGCCGCATAAGCACTTGTTCGCTTGTGTTTCTGCGTAACATTTGTACCATTTTATACTGAAATATACCTTGCGACCTTTTCCATGCAAATGTGAATTGTCCAAGGTATTGGTTTTTGGGTACTGCAGGAAATAACAGAGGTCTGTCTGTCAGTCTGTCTTTGTGTCAGTTTGTCTGTCTGCTTTTCTGTCGGTGTGAAAAACACTGTATATGGTATTGATGTTCAGGTTAACTATGCTTCCAATGGCTTTTGTCATAGTCTCTATCGAAAAGTACGTCAAATGTTTTATACAAGTAAGCAAGAGTTTAGTTTATTCTGATTTCCCTTGTGTCTCCTGTATCTGAAAAATCGTTATATTTATACCCTTTGGTAGAATAGAACTAAAAAATGTACAAATTGTTACGGGAGTTACATACAAAAACATACATTCATTTTTAATATCTGAACCTAAATTAACCAGTTTTGGCTGCCGAGATTAGCCGATTCATTTTTAAAGAGCAAAAAACTGCAGCAACACAAAAATATAACAAATCAAAAACAGCAGCAGCATAAGCACTTGTTCGCTTGTGTTTCTGCGTAACATTTGTACCATTTTATACTGAAATATACCTTGCGACCTTTTCCATACAAATGTGAAATGTCCAAGGAATGGGTTTTGTTGGGTACTGCAGGTAATGACAGCTGTCAGTCTGTCTCTGTCTGTGTGTCAGTTTGTCTGCCTGTCTGTTGGCCTTTCTGTCTGTGTGAAAAACACTATATATGTCATTGATGTTCAGGTAAACTATGCTACCAATGGTTTTTGTCATAGTCTCTATCGAAAAGTACGTCAAATTTTTTATACAGGTAAGTAGGAGTTTAGTTTATTCTGATTTCCCTTGTGTCTCCCGTACCTGAAAAATGTTTATACTTATACCCTTTGGTAGAATAGAACTAAAAAATTTACAAATTGTTACGGGAGTTACATACAAAAACATACATTCATTTTTAATATCTGAACCTAAATTAACCAGTATTGGCTGCCGAGATTAGCCGATTCATTTTTAAAGAGCAAATAACTGCAGCAACATAAAACCAACACAAAAATAAAACAAATCAAAACAAGTAAGAGTGCTCTAGTCGAGAGTGCCCGACTGGGATATACCCTGAACCCAGTTCTTACATACATAATACATACACACACACACACAAACACACGCTGCTACTGCGAACGTCATGCAATTGCTTTGCTTCTTATTATTCCATTGGCCAAAAACTATGTTACATTTAATCGTAAGTAACTTCTTTGTTTATTGTTCGATCGTTATGAAATTTGTAGGACATAAAGATGGCATATAAAGGTCATACCTTCAAAAATACGTATTTTTCGATTTATGGAAGATTGGAGAAGGGTATCAAAAAAACAAAACATTTTATATTTTTGTATGCTATACGAGAATATATATTGTGAGTATGGTGCTTCTAGCTCTTATGGCTTTCAAGTTATACCCAAAAAACACTGGTTTTGAATCGAAATTAATCGATAACTTTTGAAGGGAAGAGATACCAAAAAAAAACGTTGAACATGTATTGACCTGGCAAAATGAGAACAAATATTCCATTTCTATTTCCATTCCATATTTCTAGCTTTTGTAGTCTCTGAGAAACGCGCAGACCGTCAGACGGACAGCCAGACGGACATGGCTAGATCGACTCGACTATTGAGAGTGATCAATAATATGGGGTCGGAGATGCCTTCTTATGCCTGCTACATACTTTTGCACAAAACCATTATACCCTTTTTCCCATTTTTAATGGGATCAGGGTATAAACAGCAGCTGCATAAGCACTTGTTCGCTTGTGTTACTGCGTAACATTTTAAACTGAAGTATACCTTGCGACTTTTTCCATACAAATGTGAATCGTTCAAGGTATGGGTTTTGTTGGGTACTGCAGGTAATGACAGCGGTCTGTCTGTCGGTAAGTCTGTGTGTCTGTCTGTCTGTCTTTCTGTCTGACAAACACCATATTTGTCATTGATTTTCAGGTAAACTATGCTACCATGTCATAGTCTTTATCAAAAAGTTCGTCAAATTTGTAATACAAATAAGCAAGAGTTTAGTTTTTTCTGATTTCCCCTGTGTCTTCTCTAACTGACTTGAAAAATCAATATTTTTGTACCCTATGGTAGAATAGAACTAAAAGAGTTTCAAATTGTTACGGGAATTACATACAAGAACATACATTCGTTTTAAATATCTGAACATAAATTTACCAGTATTGGCTGCCGAGATTAGCCGATTCATTTTTTAAGAGCAAAAAACTGCAGCAACACCAAACCAACACAAAAAGAATACAAATCAGATACAGCAGCTGCAGAAGCACTTGTGCGCTTGTGTTCCTGCGTAACATTTGTACAATTTTTGACTGAAATTTTTATAGCAAATAAGCAAAGATTTTAGTTTTTTCTGATTTTTCTTGTGTGTCCTGTACATGACATGAAAAATTCTTATATTTATACCCTTTAGTAGAATAGAGCTAAAAAAAAGTTAAAATTGTTACTGGAGTTACATACAAAAACATGCATTCGTTATTGATATCTGAACCTAAATTTACCAATATTGGCTGCCGAGATTAGCCGAATTATTTTTTAAGAGAAAAAAACTGCAGCACCTCAGAACCAACACAAAATAATATAAATCAGGTACAGAAGCAACAGAAGCACTTGTTCGCTTGTGTTTTTGCGTAACATTTGTACCATTTTTAACTGAAATATACCTGCGACCATTTTCATACACATGTGAATTGTCCAAGGTATGGGTTTTTTGGGTACTCCAGGTAATGACAGCGGTCTGTCTGTCTGTGTGTCTGACATTAAGCAGTATTGGCTGCCGAGATTAGCCGATTCATTTTTTAAGAGCAAAAAACTGTAGCAGCACAAAACCAACACAAAATGAATACAAATCAGATACAGCAGCTGCAGAAGCACTTGTTCGCTTGTGTTCCTGCGTAACATTTGTACAATTTTTTACTGACATATGCCTGCGACCTTTTCCATACAAATGTGAACTGTCCAAGGTATGGGTTTTTTGGGTACTGCAGGTAATGACAGCGGTCTGTCAGTCTGTCTGTGTGTATATCTATATAATATCTGATCCTAAATTTACCAACATTGACTGCAGAGATTAGCCGATTAATTTTTTAAGAGCGAAAGAGTTAAAAAAAACTGCAGCAACACATCACCAACACAAAAAGAAAACAAATCAGATACATCAGCTGCACAAGCACTTGTTCGCTTGTGTTTCTGCGTAACATATTTACCATTTTTTACTGAAATAAACATTAAGACCTTTTCCATACAAATGTGAATTGTCCAAGGTATTGGTTTTGTTGGGTACTGTAGGTTATGACAGCGGTCTGTCTGTCTGTGTGTCTGTCTGTCTGTCAGTTTGTCTGTCTGTCTTTCTGTCTGAAAACCACCATATTTGTCATTGATTTTCAGGTAAACTATGAAATAAATAGCTTTTTTTTAGTCTTAATCAAAAAGTTCGTCAAATTTTTAATACAAATAAGCGCGAGTTTAGGTAATTCTGATTTCCCTTGTGTCTCCTGTATCTGACTTGAAAAATCGTTATATTTATAGCCCTTGGTAGAATAGAACTAAAAAAATTGCAAAATGTTACGGGAATAACATACAAGAACATAAATCCGTTTTTAATATCTGAACCTAAATTTACCAACATTGGCTGCCGAGATTTGCCGATTCATTTTTTAAGAGCAAAAAACTGCAGCAACACAAAACAAACACAAAATGAATACAAATCAGATACAGCAGCTGCAGAAGCACTTGTTCGCTTGTGTTTCTGCGTAACATTTGTACCATTTTTAACTGAAATATACCTGCGACCTTTTCCATACAAATGAGAATTGTCCAAGGTATGGGTTTTTTGGGTACTCCAGGTAATGACAGCGGTCTGTGTGTCTGACATTAAGCAGTATTGGCTGCCGAGATTAGCCGATTCATTTTTTAAAAGCAAATAACTGCAGCTATACAAAGCCAACAAAAAGAATACAAATCAGATACAGCAGCTGCAGAAGCACTTGTTCGCTTGTGTTCCTGCGTAACATTTGTACAATTTTTTACTGACATATGCCTGCGACCTTTTCCATACAAATGTGAACTGTCCAAGGTATGGGTTTTTTGGGTACTGCAGGTAATGACAGCGGTCTGTCAGTCTGTCTGTGTGTATATCTATATAATATCTGATCCTAAATTTACCAACATTGACTGCAGAGATTAGCCGATTAATTTTTTAAGAGCGAAAGAGTTAAAAAAAACTGCAGCAACACATCACCAACACAAAAAGAAAACAAATCAGATACATCAGCTGCACAAGCACTTGTTCGCTTGTGTTTCTGCGTAACATATTTACCATTTTTTACTGAAATAAACATTAAGACCTTTTCCATACAAATGTGAATTGTCCAAGGTATTGGTTTTGTTGGGTACTGTAGGTTATGACAGCGGTCTGTCTGTCTGTGTGTCTGTCTGTCTGTCAGTTTGTCTGTCTGTCTTTCTGTATGAAAACCACCATATTTGTCATTGATTTTCAGGTAAACTATGAAATAAATAGCTTTTTTTTAGTCTTAATCAAAAAGTTCGTCAAATTTTTAATACAAATAAGCGCGAGTTTAGGTAATTCTGATTTCCCTTGTGTCGCCTGTATCTGACTTGAAAAATCGTTATATTTATAGCCCTTGGAAGAATAGAACTAAAAAAATTGCAAAATGTTACGGGAATTACATACAAGAACATACATCCGTTTTTAATATCTGAACCTAAATTTACCAACATTGGCTGCAGAGATAAGCCGATTAATTTTTTAAGAGGAAAAAACTACAGCAACACAGAACCAACACAAAAAGAATACAAATCAGATACAGCAGCTGCATAAGCACTTGTTCGCTTGTGTTTCTGCGTAACATTTGTACCATTTTTTACTAAAATATACCTTGAGACCTTTTCCATACAAATGTGAATTGTCCAAGGTATGGGTGTTGTTGGGTACTGCAGGTTATGACAGCGGTCTGTCTGTCTGTGTGTCAGTTTGTCTGTCTGTCTTTCTGTCTGAAAAACACCATATTTGTCATTGATTTTCAGGTAAACTATGATACCAATAGCTTTTTTATAGTCTTTATCAAAAAGTTCGTCAAATTTTTAATACAAATAAGCACGAGTTTAGGTAATTCTGATTTCCCTTGTGTCTCCTGTATCTAACTTGAAAAATCGTTATATTTATACCCCTTGGTAGAATAGAACTAAAAAAATTTCAAAATGTTACCGGAATTACATACAAGAACATACATTCGATTTTAATATCTGAACCTAAATTAACCAATATTGGCTGCCGAGATTTGCCGATTCATTTTTTAAGAGCAAAAAACTGCAGCAACACAAAACAAACACAAAATGAATACAAATCAGATACAGCAGCTGCAGAAGCACTTGTTCGCTTGTGTTTCTGCGTAACATTTGTACCATTTTTAACTGAACTATACCTGCGACCTTTTCCATACAAATGAGAATTGTCCAAGGTATGGGTTTTTTGGGTACTCCAGGTAATGACAGCGGTCTGTGTGTCTGACATTAAGCAGTATTGGCTGCCGAGATTAGCCGATTCATTTTTTAAGAGCAAAAAACTGTAGCAACACAAAACCAACACAAAAAGAATACAAATCAGATACAGCAGCTGCAGAAGCACTTGTTCGCTTATGTTTCTGCGTAACATTTGTACCATTTTTTACTGAAATATACCTGCGACCTTTTCCCTATAAATGTGAATTGTCCAAGGTATGTGTTTTTTGGGTACTGCAGATAATGACAGCGGTCTGTCAGTCTGTCTGTGTGTCTGTCTGTCAGTTTGTCTTTCTGTCTGAAAAACACCATATTTGTCATTGATTTTCAGGTAGACTATGATACCAATAGCTTTTTTATAGTCTTTATCAAAAAGTTCGTCAAATTTTTAATACTTATAAGCCCGAGTTTAGGTAATCCTGATTTCTCTTGTGTCTCCTGTACCTGACTTGAAAAATCGTTATATTTATACGCCTTAGTAGATTAGAACTAAAAAATGTCAAATTGTTACGGGAATTACATACAAGAACATACATTCGTTTTTAATATCTGAACCTAAATATACCAATATTGGCTGCCGATATTAGCCGATTCATTTTTTAAGAGCAAAAAACTGTAGCAACACAAAACCAACACAAAAAGAATACAAATCAGATACAGCAGCTGCAGAAGCACTTGTTCGCTTATGTTTCTGCGTAACATTTGTACCATTTTTTACTGAAATATACCTTGAGACCTTTTCCATACAAATGTGAATTGTCCAAGGTATGGGTTTTGTTGGGTACTGCAGGTTATGACAGCGGGTTGTCTGTCGGTAAGTCTGTGTGTCTGTCTGTCAGTTTGTCTGTGTGTCTTTCTGTCTGAAAAACACCATATTTGTCATTGATTTTCAGGTAAACTATGCTACCAATGGCTTTTGTCATAGTCTTTATCAAAAAGCTCGTCAAATTTTGAATACAAATAAGCAAGAGTTTAGTTTTTTCTGATTTCCATTGTGTCTCCTTTAACTGACTTGAAAAATCGTTATATTTGTACCCTATGGTAGAATAGAACTAAAAAAGTTTCAAATTGTTACGGAAATTACATACAAGAACATACATTCGTTTTTAATATCTGAACCTAAATTTACCAATATTGTGTGACGAGATTAGCCGATTAATCATTAATTGTCATTGATTTTCAGTTAAACTTTGATTCCAATATCGTTTTTATTGTCTTTATCAAATTGTTCGTCAAATTTTTAATACAAATTTGTACGAGTTTAGGTAATCCTGATTTCCCTTTTGTCTCCTGTACCTGACTTGAAAATCGTTATATATATATATTCCTCTTGGTAGAATAGAACTAAGAAAGTTTTAAATTGTTACGGGAATTACATACAAGAACATACATACGTTTCTAATATCTGAACCTAAATTTACCAACATTGGCTGCAGAGATTAGCCGATTAATTTTTTAAGAGGAAAAAACTACAGCAACACATCACCAACACAAAAAGAAAACCAATCAGATACAGCAGCTGCAGAAGCACTTGTTCGCTTATATTGCTGTGTAACATATTTACCATTTTTTACTGAAATATACCTTGAGACCTTTTCCATACAAATGTGAATTGTCCAAGGTATGGGTTTTGTTGAGTACTGCAGGTTATGACAGCGGTCTGTCTGTCGGTAAGTCTGTGTGTCTGTCTGTCAGTTTGTCTGTCTGTCTTTCTGTCTGAAAAACACCATATTTGTCATTGATTTTCAGGTAAACTATGCTACTAATGGCTTTTGTCATAGTCTTTATCAAAAAGCTCGTCAAATTTTTAATACAAATAATCACGAGTTTAGGTAATTCTGATTCCCCTTGTGTCTCCTGTACCTGACTTGAAAAATCGTTATATTTATACTCTTTGGTAGAATAGAACTAAGAAAGTTTCAAATTGTTACGGGAATTACATACAAGAACATACATACGTTTTTAATATCTGATCCTTAATTTACCAACATTGGCTGCAGAGATTAGCCGATTAATTTTTTAAGGGGAAAAAACTACAGCAACACAAAAAGAAAACAAATCAGATACAGCAGCTGCAGAAGCACTTGCTCGCTTGTGTTTCTGCGTAACATTTGTACCATTTTTTACTGAAATATACCTTGAGACCTTTTCCATACAAATGTGAATTGTCCAAGGAATGGGTTTTGTTGGGTACTGCAGGTTATGACAGCGGTCTGTCTGTCGGTAAGTCTGTGTGTCTGTCTCTCAGTTTGTCTGTCTGTCTTTCTGTCTGAAAAACACCATATTTGTCATTGATTTTCAGGTAAACTATGCTACTAATGGCTTATGTCATAGGCTTTATCAAAAAGTTCGTCAAATTTTGAATACAAATAAGCAAGAGTTTAGTTTTTTCTGATTTCCCTTGTGTCTGCTCTAACTGACTTGAAAAATGGATTTATTTGTACCCTATGGTAGAATAGAACTAAAGAAGTTTCAAATTGTTACGGAAATTACATACAAGAACAGACATTCGTTTTTAATATCTGAACCTAAATTTACCAATATTGTGTGCCGAGATTAGCCGATTAATTTTTTAAGAGCAAAAGAGAGAAAAAAACTGCAGCAACACATCACCAACACAAAAAGAAAACAAATCAGATACATCAGCTGCAGAAGCACTTGTTCGCTTGTGTCTCTGCGTAACATATTTACCATTTTTCACTGAAATAAACATTGAGACCTTTTCCATACAAATGTGAATTGTCCAAGGTATGGGTTTTATTGGGTACTGCAGGTTATGACAGCGGTCTGTCTGTCAAAAAGTTCGTCAAATTTTGAGTACAAATAAGCAAGAGTTTAGTTTTTTCTGATTTCCCTTGTGTCTTCTCTAACTGACTTGAAAAATCGATTTATTTGTACCCTATGGTAGAATAGAGCTAAAGAAGTTTCAAATTGTTACGGAAATTACATACAAGAACATACATTCGTTTTTAATATCTGAACCTAAATTTACCAATATTGTGTGCCGAGATAAGCCGATTAATTTTTTAAGAGCAAAAGAGAGAAAAAAAGCTGCAGCAACACATCACCAACACAAAAAGAAAACAAATCAGATACATCAGCTGCAGAAGCACTTGTTCGCTTGTGTTTCTGTGTAACATTTGTACCATTTTTTACTGAAATATACCTGCGACCTTTTCCCTACAAATGTGAATTGTCCAAGGTATGGGTTTTTTTGGTACTACAGGTAATGACAGCGGTCTGTCAGTCTGTCTGTGTGTCTGTCTGTCAGTTTGTCTTTCTGTCTGAAAAACACCATATTTGTCATTGATTTTCAGGTAGACTATGATACCAATAGCTTTTTTATAGTCTTTATCAAAAAGTTCGTCAAATTTTTAATACTTATAAGCCCGAGTTTAGGTAATCCTGATTTCTTTTGTGTCTCCTGTACCTGACTTGAAAAATCGTTATATTTATACGCCTTAGTAGATTAGAACTAACACAAAAAGAAAACCAATCAGATACAGCAGCTGCAGAAGCACTTGTTCGCTTATATTTCTGTGTAACATATTTACCATTTTTTACTGAAATATACCTTGAGACCTTTTCCATACAAATGCGAATTGTCCAAGGTATGGGTTTTGTTGAGTACTGCAGGTTTTGACAGCGGTCTGTCTGTCGGTAAGTCTGTGTGTCTGTCTGTCAGTTTGTCTGTCTGTCTTTCTGTCTGAAAAACACCATATTTGTCATTGATTTTTAGGTAAACTATGCTACTAATGGCTTTTGTCATAGTCTTTATCAAAAAGCTCGTCAAATTTTTAATACAAATAAGCACGAGTTTAGGTAATTCTGATTCCCCTTGTGTCTCCTGTACCTGACTTGAAAAATCGTTATATTTATACTCTTTGGTAGAATAGAACTAAGAAAGTTTCAAATTGTTACGGGAATTACATACAAGAACATACATACGTTTTTAATATCTGATCCTTAATTTACCAACATTGGCTGCAGAGATTAGCCGATTAATTTTTTAAGGGGAAAAAACTACAGCAACACAAAAAGAAAACAAATCAGATACAGCAGCTGCAGAAGCACTTGTTCGCTTGTGTTTCTGCGTAACATTTGTACCATTTTTTACTGAAATATACCTTGAGACCTTTTCCATACAAATGTGAATTGTCCAAGGTATGGGTTTTGTTGGGTACTGCAGGTTATGACAGCGGTCTGTCGGTCGGTAAGTCTGTGTGTCTGTCTCTCAGTTTGTCTGTCTGTCTTTCTGTCTGAAAAACACCATATTTGTCATTGATTTTCAGGTAAACTATGCTACTAATGGCTTATGTCATAGGCTTTATCAAAAAGTTCGTCAAATTTTGAATACAAATAAGCAAGAGTTTAGTTTTTTCTGATTTCCCTTGTGTCTGCTCTAACTGACTTGAAAAATGGATTTATTTGTACCCTATGGTAGAATAGAACTAAAGAAGTTTCAAATTGTTACGGAAATTACATACAAGAACATACATTCGTTTTTAATATCTGAACCTAAATTTACCAATATTGTGTGCCGAGATTAGCCGATTAATTTTTTAAGAGCAAAAGAGAGAAAAAAACTGCAGCAACACATCACCAACACAAAAAGAAAACAAATCAGATACATCAGCTGCAGAAGCACTTGTTCGCTTGTGTTTCTGCGTAACATATTTACCATTTTTCACTGAAATAAACATTGAGACCTTTTCCATACAAATGTGAATTGTCCAAGGTATGGGTTTTATTGGGTACTGCAGGTTATGACAGCGGTCTGTCTGTCAAAAAGTTCGTCAAATTTTGAATACAAATAAGCAAGAGTTTAGTTTTTTCTGATTTCCCTTGTGTCTTCTCTAACTGACTTGAAAAATCGATTTATTTGTACCCTATGGTAGAATAGAACTAAAGAAGTTTCAAATTGTTACGGAAATTACATACAAGAACTGACATTCGTTTTTAATATCTGAACCTAAATTTACCAATATTGTGTGCCGAGATAAGCCGATTAATTTTTTAAGAGCAAAAGAGAGAAAAAAAGCTGCAGCAACACATCACCAACACAAAAAGAAAACAAATCAGATACATCAGCTGCAGAAGCACTTGTTCGCTTGTGTTTCTGTGTAACATTTGTACCATTTTTTACTGAAATATACCTGTGACCTTTTCCCTACAAATGTGAATTGTCCAAGGTATGGGTTTTTTTGGTACTACAGGTAATGACAGCGGTCTGTCTGTCTGTAAGTCTGACATGAAGCAGTATTGGCTGCCGACATTAGCCGATTTATTTTATAAGAACAAAAAACTGCAGCAACACAAAACCAACAAAATAAAAAAAACAAATCAGATACAGCAGCTGCATAAGCATTTTTTCGCTTGTGTTTCTGTGTAACATTTGTACCATTTTTTACTGAAATATACCTGTGACCTTTTCCCTACAAATGTGAATTGTCCAAGGTATGGGTTTTTTGGGTACTGCAGGTAATGACAGCGGTCTGTCAGTATATCTGTCTGTCTTTCTGTCTGAAAAACACCATATGTGTCATTGATTTTCAGGTAAATTATGATTCTAATAGCGTTTTTATTGTCTGTATCAAATTCTTCATCAAATTTGTAATACAAATAAGCACGAGTTTAGGTAATCCTGATTTCCCTTGTGTCTCCTGTACCTGACTTGAAAATCGTTATATATATATATACCCCTTGGTAGAATAGAACTAAAAAAGTTACAAATTGTAACGGGAATTACATACAAGAACATACATTCGTTTATTATATCTGAACCTTAATTTACCAATATTGGCTGCCGAGATTAGCCGATTCATTTTTTAAAAGCAAATAACTGCAGCTATACAAAGCCAACAAAAAGAATACAAATCAGATACAGCAGCTGCAGAAGCACTTGTTCGCTTGTGTTCCTGCGTAACATTTGTACAATTTTTTACTGACATATGCCTGCGACCTTTTCCATACAAATGTGAACTGTCCAAGGTATGGGTTTTTTGGGTACTGCAGGTAATGACAGCGGTCTGTCTGTCTGTCTGTCAGTTTGTTTTTCTGTCTGAAAAACACCATATTTGTCATTGATTTTCAGGTAAACTATGCAACCAATGGCTTTTGTCATAGTCTTTATCAAAAAGTTTGTAAAAATTTTCATACAAATAAGCACGAGTTTAGGTAATTCTGATTTCCCCTGTGTCTCCTGTACCTGACTGGAAAATTGTTGTAGTGGAATGTCGGTCTTGCTGGTGGGTAAAGCAAGGGAATGGTACTGGGTGCATGTGAGGCAAGCTAGAGTCGATAGTTGACAATCCTTGAGGAGCGCACTGCTCGATAGGTTTCGAGGCCCATGGTCCGAGCACGACAGGATGCATGAGCTGTTGAAACGAGAGCAGCAGCCCGGAGAAGTGGCGGAGGAGTGTATTCATGCCATGAGACAACTAGCATCGCGCTTACAGAAGCCTCTGAATGAGCGACAGTTGATCAAAATTATCAAGAAGGGTCTACGCGAACACCTAGCCCGTTACTTGTATGCGATGGACATATTCACAGTCGACCAGTTGCGAAATGAAGCGTGTGAAGTGGAAGCCAGTTTTAGAAGACGACATAGCCGTCCAATATATGGGTACTCACAGCGCTATACAGGGGGAAAAAAGGCGGGGGTCGACGAGTTGGAAGTAGAGCCAGAAGAGATGGCGGAAGTGCGGTTTGAGGCGAGGCGTCAGGGCCGACCCGGTTGATGGAACTGCGAGGAAAATGGACATGATTTCCGGGATTGTTCAGCCCTAGAAAGGAAGCTGTTTTGCTATCGATGTGGTTGTCCCGGCGTCATCTCTCCAAAATGTCTAGAATGTTCGGGAAACGGGCGGTTGGGCGTGAAGAGAATGGGCGACTCACGCTCGAAAGCGCAGCCGGTGAGGGAAGAGGACCAGATGTAGACGAAGAAAAGGTTGGTAGGGATAAGAACGCATGTCAGGCTAAAAATACTCTTCGGCATTTACCCATGGAAGAAAGGTGGAGGAAGTATTTAGAAATAAGGAATAGAATTTTTGCAAATAGGCAGTTAGAGGGCATGCGAGTGGTGACGCGTCAAGTGAAGAAAGCACGCGAACGCTTTCGCAGGCGGCACATGGTAAAACGGCAAATTCTGGAGGCTGTCACCCGGGGCGAATTAACAGATTCGCGCGTGTTTGCCGAAGTCCTGGTGGGAATTAATAGAAGAGCTAGGGATACCCATGATACCATATGTATCAACGGTACGAACCGCCGGCGGAGAGGATCGGTCTATTATAGGCCGGGTGGATCTGCCGATAGTATATGAGGGCTTGCAGAAAAATTTGAACTTCTTTATATGCCCATATCTACTGCAGTCTGCTTATTTTGGGGTGGATTTCTGGAGAGCCTTCAACTTAGCACCGGCGGTTTTAGGAACAGAGAAGCCCATCTCTGACCAAAGCCAAGTGGAAGAGCTATTGGCTGGGTCGATGGAGTACTATAGAGAGGAAAAAGAAGATGTGGCGGCACGTGATCTGGATTCATGGGAGTTGTCCAATGATGAGAGAGCGGAACTGGAGGTAGTAAAAAGGAAATAACTTACTTTTGAACAGGCTGGGTTGGGTAAAACCGATAAGGAGCAACACACCATTGACTTGGTGGAGGGCTCGCAACCGTTCAAAGATAGGCCTTATCCCCTGTCTCCAGCTATGCAAAAGATATTGGATGGCGAGGTGGACAAAATGTTGAGTTTGGGCATAATCGAGGAAAGCAATAGTCCCTGGAGTAACCACGGTAGTGCGACGGCCGGGCAAAAATAGGTTTTGCCTCGATGCGCGCAAACTCAACAATTTTACCATAAAGGACGCTTACCCACTGCCCTGCATAGAAAGTATCCTGTCTAGAATCGATCGAACGAGTTATATATCTAGCGTTGATCTAAAGTTCGCTTATTGGCAGGTCGAATTAGACGAGAAGAGTAAGCCTTACACGGCGTTCACAATTCCTGGCAGACCTTTGTATCAGTTCAGAGTTATGCCTTTCGGATTATGTAATGCGGCGCAGCGGCTGGTCCGTCTGATGGATAAAGTAATACCCACTGAGATGCGGACCAATGTCTTTGTCTATCTGGATGGATTTTCCAGACACATCTGAAATATTTGCGTCAGGTAGGCCAGTGCTTGCGGGAAGCCAACCTGTCGATCGGATTACAAAAATCCAAATTCTGTTTCAAAGCCTTAAAATATCTCGGCTTTATCATCGGGGGTTGCAGGCTACGCATGGACCCGGAACGAGTGATAGCCATCGAACGAATTCCGGCGCCTCGTTCGCGCAAAGAAGTTCGTGCTTTTCTAGGAACGGCAGGATGGTATCGTAGATTCATTAAAGATTTCGCGACGTTGGCGGTGCCTTTGACTGAATCTCTCAAAAAGGACAGTGGCAAGTTTGTTTTGGGAGAGAAAGGCGTAAGGGCCGTGGAGAAGTTGAAGACGGCTCTAACTACTGGCCCAGTGCTCATACACGCAGATTTCACAAGACTTTTTTTGTGCAGTGTGATGCGTCTCAGTTCGGAGTAGGGGCTGTGTTATTCCAAAAGGATTTGGAAGATCGAGAGCACCCTATAGCTTTTCTTTCGGCAAAGTTGAATAAACATCAGCGCAACTATTCCGTCACTGAGAAAGAATGTTTGGCGGTGATCCTGTCGATACGCAAGTTTAGGCCATACATCGAAGGGATGCCCTTTACGTGTCTGACCGATCACGCCAGTCTGAAGTGGCTGATGTCCATGAAAGATCTGAGTGGCAGGTTAGCTAGGTGGTCGTTACAGCTACAAGGCTTTGATTTCGACATCGAACATCGCAAGGGTAGTGAGAACGTGGTGGCAGATACGTTGTCACGGAGTGTAGAGGCGATGAGTTTGGATCCGGGAGAATTGTTGGGGTTTGAGACATTAGCTTTTGAGTCGAGTGAGTACCGCGAATTATTAGAACAGGTCAGGCTAAACCAAGATAATTTGCCCGATATCAAAGTTGAGGGAGGCGTCTTGTTCAAGCGGATGGGTTTCACTCGTATGGAGGACGAATTCGAGGAGTCCACGTGGAAGCTATGGATTCCCAGCGTCTTGTCGGCCGGTTTAATTGAAAAGGCTCATGTTCAACAAACAGCGGGACACGGAGGAGTAGTCAAAACCTTAGCAAATTTACGGCGTCAATTTTACTGGCCCGGCATGGCGGTGCAAGTGAGAAAGTGGGTACAGCAGTGCGTAACTTGTAAAGAGAGCAAGGCCCCGAATTTCAGCATGCGGGTAGGCATAGGCCAAGAGGTACAGACCGGTCGACCGTTCCAAAAACTTTACGTCGATTTTTTGGGGAAGTATCCGCGGTCGAAACAGGGCCAAGCATGGATTTTCATAGTTGTAGACCATTTCTCAAAGTTCACATTTTTGAAGGCCATGCGCGAAGCCACTGCTGCTAAAGTCGTTGACTTTTTGGTCAATGAAGTCTTTTACAAATTTGGCGAGGTCATCCACTCAGATAATGGATGTCAATTTGTCTCAAAAACTTTTCAAAGTATGCTAGAAGCTTTCGGAGTCAAACATATGCGTACGACTGTATACTAGCCCCAGAGTAATGCAGCGGAGCGAGTCAACCGGACCTCGAACAAGATCACCGGGAATGGGATAGGTATTTGCCAGAGATTGAGGTAGCCATCCGAAACGCCGTGCACTCTGCAACAGGAGTAACTCCGTTCTTCGCGGTTTTCGAACATCACATGTTCCTCAACGGGGCTAATTATAAACTAGCTCGGAAATTAGAGTCTCTAGATGATCATGCGATTTCTCATCTGCATTCCGCGGATAAGATTCAGATCATTAGGCAACGAATCCGGGGTTGTCTGCATTCCGCGTATGAACGAAGTCATCAACGTGGTGAGATACGAGCGAGGAAGTTTAAGGTGGAACCCGGCCAGGAAAATTATCGGCGAAATTTCGTGATAAGCGACTTTGAGAAAGCTTTTAGCGCCAAGTTTGCTCGGCGATTTCTGAGAGCTCGAGTAGTGCGAAGGAATGGGAATAATTCCTACTTATTGGAGGACTTGACGCGACGATCTCTGGGGTGTATCACGCTAAGGACATACGGCTCTAGTCTTAAGTCGTGGTGTGCCCCACGTTAGGGCGCTGTTTTGGAAGAGAAGGCAGCCGGCCAGATGGCTCAGAAAGGGGACCGGTCTAGACGCCATCCCAGGTGCTCCCGCAGATTCCGTCGGTTGCTCGGCATCCCAGAGAATCTTTGGGTGATGTTGCAGTGGGATGTCGGTCTATCGATAGGGACTGTCCAAATGGGTAACAGGGTGGCAACGCTATGAACGGTTAACAGACCAAGAGAGAGAGAGAGGGCGTTCACGAGGAGTTTGGGTGAGCGCGCGCAAATGTACACGCACACATGCAAACGTTCAAATTTCGTTTCTGCTTTAGCTAACGGAATTGACGAACTGCAAAATTTCGATTTGGCATAGCAACAGCGGCAAGGAAAGTGCAATTTGATTTGAACAGAGTACAGTCGGCATTGCAAAGCCAAAGGCAGCTATACAATCTTAAAGTGACTCTCGTTCCAGCTAAATCTTTTGTTCGAGTGTCTGGCAAAATTTAATAAAAGTGAGTGTCAGCAAAGGGGATGTGCAACGCCCAGATAAAGAAAATGTGTGGTTTTATAAAACCTTTCAGGCCGATCCAGCAGTTCGTGGCTCTGCAAGGAATGGTTATTTATACGTGGCAGCAAAGGGACCACTCATAGCCATCACCAAGTGCATTGATCGATCGGGGTGCGGCGCTGGAGCCAGTTAAAGTGGGATACCCTAGAAGCTGCAGCGACTCCCCGAACAGTGGGGTGCAGAGTGAGTCCGTTCCAAAAGGGAGCAGTGCGACGAGAGTCCTTTAGCAGTTTATTCACGAATGTTGAAATTTCAATATGTTAGCGGCCCAAGCAAAAAAATAAATTCTGTATAAAAAAAGAAGTATAAAGAAACAAGGTGGACGCATTTACTGGTGCCGCAGATAATACCACGGCTTGCATTGAATGTGTTGCTACTCCGAGATACCTCGCCGAAGCCTTCAGCAAAATTTGTATTAAATATTTAAATTATTTAAATTATTATACTTTGGAAATTCGCATGATTATTCCCGCTACTATTTATATATATATTTATTTGATTTGATATTTATATTTTTATTTATTTGATCCATTATATATTTATTTATTTAATTTATATCTTTGTGTGACTGATAATTTATCAGTTTCAATTCTCGTGTGAGTGTCCTTATGCAGTAACGCAATTATAACCACGTAGAGTTTCATACACGCGTAGACCAATTAGAGTTTTCGTATGAGTTTTTAGAGGTCCCTTACATTTGTCCCTTGGAGCTCCTACAGGATGAGGTAGGGTAGAAATACGTGTTTCATGACCTCTGGTAATTAAAGTACACTTTTGTTTTGCAAGTGAATTATTCTGGTTTGCCTCGCGTATTGATTGCTCGGTTATGGTGTACCACTATTTTAATTAGCCAGTTGCCTGGAGACACTCTCATGCCAAAAATGTTGTAAATCGTAATGCAGGGAAAATAAAGCTAAATGTTACCGTGTAAGATACATAAGAATTAAATGTTCAATTGCAAATACGAAATGTGCGCTTAAGGCCCTTTAATGGAGGAGAGGGGAACATATAGACCGTTAGGATAAGTGCTATTTAAAATCTATTGAAAAGAAAAGGGGTGTTGACTAAAATAAATGTTTAGCAACACTGGTTGGGTGGGCACGCTAGGGCAGAACATCGACGCCCCGTTTCAGTGTTGAAAGAGTTGTAGATTTTGTTTGGTTTGTGTTATTGCCGATTAAATGGTATCGTAGATCAGCTGTTTTTTATACCCTGATCCCATTAAAAATGGGAAAAAGGGGTTTATGGTTTTGTGCAAAAGTATGTAACAGGCATAAGGAAGCATCTTCGACCCCATAAATATATATATTTTGATCTATCAATAGCGAGTCGATTAGCCATGTCCGTCTGGCTGTCCGTCTGTCCGTCTGTATGAACGCGTGTTCTCGGAGACTACAAAAGCTAGAGACTTATATTTGAATATAAGTTTCTAGTGGATAATTTTTTTCGATATCTCGTCCCGTTCAAAAGTATCGATAAATTCGATTTAGCAAGTGTTTTTCGGGCATAACTTGAAAGTCATTAAAGCTGAACTTTATATTAGTTTAAGTTACTGACTGCCGGTTCTAACAACTCATCATTTTTTTTTATATCTCAATCCTTTCAAAATTTCGATAAATTAAGTTCCAAACAGTGTTTTTAAGGTATACTTAAAAGTTATAAGACGTAATCACCAAATTTAGTACATATATCCCATACTACAGGGAAATTTCTTTTGATACCCTCCCGTCCAGAAATCTATTAGATGCCTCGGATATGTCTTTGCCGATAAAAAACAAAGAGTTACATGTACATAGTTTGGCCAAAGGAAGAAGAGAACAAAGCAATGATGACGCGCGTAGCAGACGTTGTATATGTGTGTGTGTTTCTATGTATGAATGAGATAAATAACTTAATGAATGTAAGACCTTGGATCAGGGTATATCCTAGTCGGGCACTCTCGACTAGAGCACTCTTACTTGTTTTTGTTTAGAGATGTGCAGACTTGGTCGTTTTGGTGTGATTGTTCGTGACGGCGGGCACGGGTGAACCCACCCCTATAAGAGAGTACTGGCTGGCCGGCGCTGCCCCATGAGATAAACCGACACGTAACAATATGGCGCCCAATGCAGGAAATATTGCAGGTTATTGCCAATGGGCAACATCCTGGAAAATTTTCAGAAATAAAATATAACACGAGAAGACGAAGTCTCGCCATTCGTGGTCTGTCGTTTGCGCCATTCGGATTCTGCGGCTTGTAAGGAGCAAAGACTCACTTCAATTGTGCAGAGGAAGAGTGACGCACACGACATTTCAACGTTTGTTCAGCGCCGAGTAGGCATAGAATAGGAAGTGGAGACTTATGCGTCTCAGATGGAGACAGCATACATCGCTCCAAGAAAATAGTGGTATGCAGAAGCGTTCAGGTCACTAAAGGGGAACGGTGTGTCGTTGCCGCTTTTTGTAGCAGGCGATTCGCCACTGTGACCATTGCCTGGTGGAAAATTGTGATATGAACGAGACTGTGATACAAAAAAAATGTGATATAGAGTAGTTTGTTTTTTTTTGTTTTAGATCGGCAATTTAAATGATAAATTAATATTTTTTTTGTTGACTTTGTGTATGTCACACAATCATACGTTTTCGGAGCTTGTGATCGTCACCAAGTCTTTCAGGGGTTAACGAGTGTCCCGTAAGATCTATAATTTTTACGCGTTGCATTCGGACTCCTGATAAGAGGGGGACAAACGCATTTTGAAGAAAATGATATGGATTAGGGAATAAGGGTAACGAATCTTGACTATCGGCCATACTCCAGAAGAATGGCCAGAATAGTCGACATCAAGCCCAGGTTTCAGCACTTGAAAATTAATAGCGTAGTTTGGATAAATAGCACTCCAGCGGGTTGTATGGTTCCCTCTCCTTCTTGATTTGGATGATTCGTTTTGAACTTATTTTCGTTTGGAATTTATTTTTTTGTTGGAATTTATTTCTTTTGTGTGGTCTGGTTGATATATAGGGTATTATAACGGAGTGGTTCAGACAAAAGTCTTATAAGCAGTTAACATTTTGGGGTGAGTGATTGAGTGAGAAAATTTTTTTATGGCGTCTGGCGGTCAGCAAGGTGACCATAGTCATCAAACCCGCTCAAAGGGATCCCCTCTTGAAGAGAGCTTATGGGGGGAAAGCGAAGGCAATGAAGCAAGGCTACCGTTACAGATGCATAAGGGTTTGTTGCGCACCCCAACAAGATCGGTAGGTGCGAGCATGCCAGAGGCACCACGGGAACTGGGGGCTGCCGAGAAGTCAGCCGTGAATGTGGCGTTAGCTCAGGCCCACGCTACTTATAGGCAGTCTTTACCACCAGGGATTAGCGAGGTGTTAAGGGAAGAGATTCGGGCAGGCATGCAAAATATGATGCAGTTATTAAACGAAGTGCTACGACCGCGAGTTGCGTCTGATCAGCAAGGAGTCCCACCTAGGCCGTCGTCTATCGATACTAGGGAGCCGGAGTCCATAGCCAAATCCAATCTTGGGGCAGTGCCCAAACAACACCTGAGCAACGTGCTCTTTGCTCCATCTCCTTCCCCAAGGCTTTCGCATAGGAACACGGAAGACGCGGTTACCAGCCCACATCGGGTCGAGCGACAAGCTCGGGATTGGCGTAATCCGTGGGCTGATCAAAAGAGTGGCGATGAACAAATGGACCCGGAGGCCGAAAGCTACGAACCGAGGTACCAAAGCACTTTTGATAGGGGAAATCATTCTTGGAAGATAGATAGATGGGGGGTATCGTTTGATGGAAACAGCCGTCAAGCATCGGTTGAGGATTTTGTTTTCCGGATAGAGTTTCTGCAACACCAATATAGATGCCCATGGAGCGAAGTTCTTAAGTCGTTTCATACCTTGCTGGTGGGTAAAGCAAGGGAATGGTACTGGGTGCATGTGAGGCAAGCTAGGGTTGATAGTTGGCAATCTTTGAGGAGCGCACTGCTCGATAGGTTTCGAGGCCCATGGTCCGAGCACGACCGGATGCATGAGCTGTTGAAACGAGAGCAGCAGCCCGGAGAAGTGGCGGAGGAGTACATTCATGCCATGAGACAACTAGCATCGCGCTTACAGAAGCCTCTGAATGAGCGACAAGTGGTCAAAATTATCAAGAAGGGTCTACGCGAACACCTAGCCCGTTACTTATATGCGATGGACATATTCACAGTCGACCAGTTGCGAAATGAAGCGTGTGAAGTGGAAGCCAGTTTTGGAAGACGACATAGCCGTCCAATATATGGGGACTCACAGCGCTATACTGGGGGAAAAAAGGCGGGGATCGACGAGTTGGAAGTAGAGCCAGAAGAGATGGTAGCGGAAGTGCGGTTTGAGGCGAGGCATCAGGGCCGACCCGGTTGTTGGAACTGAGAGGAGAATGGACATGATTTCCGGGATTGTCCAGCCTTAGAAAGGAAGCTGTTTTGCTACCGATGTGGTTGTCCCGGGGTCATCTCTCCAAAATGTCTAGAATGTTCGGGAAACGGGCGGTTGGGCGTGAAGAGAATGGGCGACTCAGATGTAGACGAGGAAAAGGTTGGTAGGGATAAGAGCGCATGTCAGGCTAAAAATACTCTTCGGGATTTACCCATTGAAGAAAGGTGGAGGAAGTATTTAGAAATAAGGAATAGAATTTTTGCAAATAGGCAGTTAGAGGGCATGCGAGTGGTGACGCGCCGAGTAAAGAAAGCACGTGAACGCTTCCGCAGACGGCACATGGTAAAACGACAAATTCTGGAGGCTGTCACCCGGGGCGAATTAACAGATTCGCGCGTGTTTGCCGAAGTCCTGGTGGGTAACCGAACTATTCGGGGGCTTCTGGACACAGGCGCGAGCGTCAGTTTGCTGGGGAAAGACAGTCGGGAATTAATAGAAGAGCTAGGGATACCCATGATACCCTATGTATCGACGGTACGAACCGCCGGCGGAGAGGATCGGTCTATTATAGGCCGGGTGGATCTGCCGATAGTATATGAGGGCTTACAGAAAAATGTAACCTTCTTTATATGCCCATATCTACAGCAGTCTGCTTATTTTGGGGTGGATTTCTGGAGAGCCTTCAACTTAGCACCAGCGGTTTTAGGAACAGAGAAGCCCATCTCTGACCAAAGCAAAGTGGAAGAGCTATTGGCTGGGTCGATGGAGTACTATAGAGAGGAGGAAGAAGATGTGGCGGCACGTGATCTGGATTCATGGGAGTTGTCCAATGAAGAGAGAGCGGAGCTGGAGGTAGTAAAAAGGGAATATCTTACTTTTGAACAGGCTGGGTTGGGTAAAACCGATAAGGAGCAACACACCATTGACTTGGTGGAGGGCTCGCAACCGTTCAAAGATAGGCCTTATCTCCTGTCTCCAGCTATGCAAAAGGTAGTGGATGACGAAGTGGACAAAATGTTGAGTTTGGGCATAATCGAGGAAAGCAATAGTCCCTGGAGTAACCGCACCACGGTAGTGCGACGGCCAGGCAAAAATAGGTTTTGCCTCGATGCGCGGAAACTCAACAATTTGACCATAAAGGACGCTTATCCACTGCCCTGCATAGAAAGCATCCTGTCTAGAATCGATCGAACGCATTATATATCTAGCGTTGATCTAAAGTTCGCTTATTGGCAGGTCGAATTAGACGACAAGAGTAAGCCTTACACGGCGTTCACAATTCCTGGCAGACCTTTGTATCAGTTCCGAGTTATGCCTTTCGGATTATGCAATGCGGCGCAGCGGCTGGTCCGTCTGATGGATAAAGTAATACCCACTGAGATGCGGACCAATGTCTTTGTCTATCTGGATGATCTGCTGATCATCGCTTCGGATTTCCAGACACATCTGAAATATTTGCGTCAGGTAGGTCAGTGCTTGCGGGAAGCCAACCTGTCGATCGGATTACAAAAATCCAAATTCTGTTTCAAAGCCTTAAAATATCTCGGCTTTATCATCGGGGGTGGCAGGCTACGCATGGACCCGGAACGAGTGATAGCCATCGAACGAATTCCGGCGCCTCGTTCGCGCAAAGAAGTTCGTGCTTTTCTAGGAACGGCAGGATGGTATCGTAGATTCATTAAAGATTTCGCGACGTTGGCGGTGCCTTTGACTGAATCTCTCAAAAAGGACAGTGGCAAGTTTGTTTTGGGAGAGAAAGGCGTAAGGGCCGTGGAGAAGTTGAAGACGGCTCTAACTACTGGCCCAGTGCTCATACACGCAGATTTCACAAGACGTTTTTTTGTGCAGTGTGATGCGTCTCAGTTCGGAGTAGGGGCTGTGTTATTCCAAAAGGATTTGGAAGATCGAGAGCACCCTATAGCTTTTTTCTCGGCAAAGTTGAATAAACATCAGCGCAACTATTCCGTCACTGAGAAAGAATGTTTGGCGGTGATCCTGTCGATACGCAAGTTTAGGCCATACATCGAAGGGATGCCCTTTACGTGTCTGACCGATCACGCCAGTCTGAAGTGGCTGATGTCCATGAAAGATCTGAGTGGCAGGTTAGCTAGGTGGTCGTTACAGCTACAAGGCTTTGATTTCGACATCGAACATCGCAAGGGTAGTGAGAACGTGGTGGCAGATACGTTGTCACGGAGTGTAGAGGCGATGAGTTTGGATCCGGGAGAATTGTTGGGGTTTGAGACATTAGCTTTTGAGTCGAGTGAGTACCGCGAATTATTAGAACAGGTCAGGCTAAACCAAGATAAGTTGCCCGATATCAAAGTTGAGGGAGGCGTCTTGTTCAAGCGGATGGGTTTCACTCGTATGGAGGACGAATTAGAGGAGTCCACGTGGAAGCTATGGATTCCCAGCGTCTTGACGGCCGGTTTAATTGAAAAGGCTCATGTTCAACAAACAGCGGGACACGGAGGAGTAGTCAAAACCTTAGCAAATTTACGGCGTCAATTTTACTGGCCCGGCATGGCGGTGCAAGTGAGAAAGTGGGTACAGCAGTGCGTAACTTGTAAAGAGAGCAAGGCCCCGAATTTCAGCATGCGGGTAGGCATAGGCCAAGAGGTACAGACCGGTCGACCGTTCCAAAAACTTTACGTCGATTTTTTGGGGAAGTATCCGCGGTCGAAACAGGGCCAAGCATGGATTTTCATAGTTGTAGACCATTTCTCAAAGTTCACATTTTTGAAGGCCATGCGCGAAGCCACTGCTGCTAAAGTCGTTGACTTTTTGGTCAATGAAGTCTTTTACAAATTTGGCGTACCCGAGGTCATCCACTCAGATAATGGATGTCAATTTGTCTCAAAAACTTTTCAAAGTATGCTAGAAGCTTTCGGAGTCAAACATATGCGTACGGCTGTATACTCGCCCCAGAGTAATGCAGCGGAGCGAGTCAACCGGACTGGTGCAACCTCGAACAAGATCACCGGGAATGGGATAGGTATTTGCCAGAGATTGAGGTAGCCATCCGAAACGCCGTGCACTCTGCAACAGGAGTAACTCCGTTCTTCGCTGTTTTCGGACATCACATGTTCCTCAACGGGGCTAATTATAAACTAGCTCGGAAATTAGGGTCTCTGGATGATCATGAGATTTCTCATCTGCATCCAGCGGATAAGATTCAGATCATTAGACAACGAATCCAGGGTTGTCTGCATTCCGCGTATGAACGAAGTCATCAACGTGGTGAGATACGAGCGAGGAAGTTTAAGGCGGAACCCGGCCAGGAAGTTTATCGGCGAAATTTCGTGATAAGCGACTTTGGGAAAGCTTTTAACGCCAAGTTTGCTCGGCGATTTCTGAGAGCTCGAGTAGTGCGAAGGATTGGGAATAATTCCTACTTATTGGAGGATTTGACGGGACGATCTCTGGGGGTGTATCACGCTAAGGACATACGGCTCTAGTCTTAAGTCGTGGTGTGCCCCACGTTAGGGCGCTGTTTTGGAAGAGAAGGCAGCCGGCCAGATGGCTCAGAAAGGGGACCGGTCTAGACGCCATCCCAGGTGCTCCCGCAGATTCCGTCGGTTGCTCGGCATCCCAGAGAATCTTTGGGTGATGTTGCAGTGGGATGTCGGTCTATCGATAGGGACTGTCCAAATGGGTAACAGGGTGGCAACGCTATGAACGGTTAACAGACCAAGAGAGAGAGAGAGGGCGTTCACGAGGAGTTTGGGTGAGCGCGCGCAAATGTACACGCACACATGCAAACGTTCAAATTTCGTTTCTGCTTTAGCTAACGGAATTGACGAACTGCAAAATTTCGATTTGGCATAGCAACAGCGGCAAGGAAAGTGCAATTTGATTTGAACAGAGTACAGTCGGCATTGCAAAGCCAAAGGCAGCTATACAATCTTAAAGTGACTCTCGCTCCAGCTAAATCTTTTGTTCGAGTGTCTGGCAAAATTTAATAAAAGTGAGTGTCAGCAAAGGGGATGTGCAACGCCCAGATAAAGAAAATGTGTGGTTTTATAAAACCTTTCAGGCCGATCCAGCAGTTCGTGGCTCTGCAAGGAATGGTTATTTATACGTGGCAGCAAAGGGACCACTCATAGCCATCACCAAGTGCATTGATCGATCGGGGTGCGGCGCTGGAGCCAGTTAAAGTGGGATACCCTAGAAGCTGCAGCGACTCCCCGAATAACCATTTGGCCGTCGAAAGATCCAAACAGTGGGGTGCAGAGTGAGTCCGTTCCAAAAGGGAGCAGTGCGACGAGAGTCCTTTAGCAGTTTCTTCACGAATGTTGAAATTTCAATATGTTAGCGGCCCAAGCAAAAAAATAAATTCTGTATAAAAAAAGAAGTATAAAGAAACAAGGTGGACGCATTTACTGGTGCCGCAGATAATACCACGGCTTGCATTGAATGTGTTGCTACTCCGAGATACCTCGCCGAAGCCTTCAGCAAAATTTGTATTAAATATTTAAATTATTTAAATTATTATACTTTGGAAATTCGCATGATTATTCCCGCTACTATTTATATATATATTTATTTGATTTGATATTTATATATTTATTTATTTGATCTATTATATATTTATTTATTTAATTTATATCTTTGTGTGACTGATAATTTATCAGTTTCAATTCTCGTGTGAGTGTCCTTATGCAGTAACGCAATTATAACCACGTAGAGTTTCATACACGCGTAGACCAATTAGAGTTTTCGTATGAGTTTTTAGAGGTCCCTTACATTTGTCCCTTGGAGCTCCTACAGGATGAGGTAGGGTAGAAATACGTGTTTCATGACCTCTGGTAATTAAAGTACACTTTTGTTTTGCAAGTGAATTATTCTGGTTTGCCTCGCGTATTGATTGCTCGGTTATGGTGTACCACTATTTTAATTAGCCAGTTGCCTGGAGACACTCTCATGCCAAAAATGTTGTAAATCGTAATGCAGGGAAAATAAAGCTAAATGTTACCGTGTAAGATACATAAGAATTAAATGTTCAATTGCAAATACGAAATGTGCGCTTAAGGCCCTTTAATGGAGGAGAGGGGAACATATAGACCGTTAGGATAAGTGCTATTTAAAATCTAAAAGCAAAAGGGGTGTTGACTAAAATAAATGTTTAGCAACACTGGTTGGGTGGGCACGCTAGGGCAGAACATCGACGCCCCGTTTCAGTGTTGAAAGAGTTGTAGATTTTGTTTGGTTTGTGTTATTGCCGATTAAATGGTATCGTAGATCAGCTGTTTTTTTTTGTTTAGAGATGTGCAGACTTGGTCGTTTTGGTGTGATTGTTCGTGACGGCGGGCACGGGTGAACCCACCCCTATAAGAGAGTACTGGCTGGCCGGCGCTGCCCCATGAGAAAAACCGACTCGTCACAAAATTCGTTATATATATACCCCTATGGGTTTTTTGGGAACTGCAGGAAATAACAGCGGTCTGTCTGCCTGTGTGTCTGTCTGTCAGTTTGTCTTTCTGTCTGAAAAACACCATATGGTGTCATTGATTTTCAGGTAAACTATGATACCAATAGCTTTTTTATAGTCTTTATCAAAAAGCTCCTCAAATTATTAATACAAATAAGCACGAGTTTAGGTAATTCTGATTTCCCTTGTGTCTCCTGTACCTGACTCGAAAAATCGTTTTATGTATGCCCTTTGGTAGAATAGAACTAAGAAAGTTTCAAAGTGTAACGGTAATTACATACAAGAATATACATACGTTTTTAATATCTGAACCTAAATTTACCAATATTGGCTGCCGAGGTTAGCCGATTTATTTATTA
Source organism: Drosophila maculinotata (assembly GCA_035045305.1). Taxonomy (NCBI): domain Eukaryota; kingdom Metazoa; phylum Arthropoda; class Insecta; order Diptera; family Drosophilidae; genus Drosophila; species Drosophila maculinotata. Next base: position 244,041 of record JAWNPD010000421.1, read on the forward strand.
TTTTAAGAGCAAAAAACTGCAGCAACACATCATCAACACCATAAAGAACACAAATCAGAAACAGCAGCTGCATAAGCACTTGCTCGCTTGTGTTTCTGCGTAACATTTGTACCATTTTTTACTGAAATATTTCTTGAGACCTTTTCCATACAAATGTGAATTGTCGAAGGTATGGGTTTTTTTAGGTTCTGCAGCAAATAACAGAGGTCTGTCTGTCAATCTGTCTGTGTGTCAGTTTCTCTGCCTGTCTGTCTACCTTTCTGTCTGTGTGCAAAACAATATATATGTCATTGATGTTCAGGTAAACTATGCTTTGTCATAGTCTCTATCGAAAAGTACGTCAAATTTTTTATAAAAGTAAGCAAGAGTTTAGTTTATTCTGATTTCCCTTGTGTCTCCTGTACCTGAATAATGTATACCCTTTGGTAGAATAGAATTAAAAAAATTAACAAATTGTTACGGGAGTTACATACAAAAACATACATTCGTTTTTAATATCTAAACATAAATTTACCAACAAAGGCTGAAGAGATTGGCCGATTCATTTTTAAAGCGGAAGAAACTACAGCAAAACATCACCAACACAAAAAGAAAACAAATCAGATACAGCAGCTGCATAAGCACTTTTTTTTTACTGAAATATACCTGCGACCTTATGCCTACAAATGTGAATTGTCCAGGGTATAGGTTTTTGGGTACTGCAGGTAATGACAGGGGTCTGTCTGCCTATGTGTCTGTCTGCCTCTGTGTCTGTCTCTCAGTTTGTCTGTCTTTCTGTCTGAAAAACACCATATTTGTCATTGATTTTCTGGTAAACTATGATACCAATTACTTTTTTATTGTATTTATCAAAAAGTTCGTCAAAATTGTAATACAAAAAAGCACGAGTTTAGGTAATTCTGATTTCCCTTGTGTCTCCTGTACCTGACTTGAAAATCGTTATATTTATACGCCTTAGTAGATTAGAACTAAAAAATGTCAAATTGTTACGGGAATTACATACAAGATCATACATTCGTTTATTATATCTGAACCTTAATTTACCAATATTGGCTGCCGAGATTAGCCGGAAGAAACTACAGCAAAAACTCACCAACACAAAAAGAAAACAAATCAGATACAGCAGCTGCAGAAGCACTTGTTCGCTTGTGTTTCTGCGTAACTTTTGTACCATTTTTTACTGAAATATACCTGCGACCTTTTCCATACAAATGTGAATTGTCCAAGGTATGGGTTTTTTGGGTACTGCAGGTAATGACAGCGGTCTGTCTGTCTATGTGTCTGTCTGCCTCTGTGTCTGTCTCTCAGTTTGTCTGTCTTTCTGTCTGAAAAAACCATATTTGTCATTGATTTTCTGGTAAACTATGATACCAATTACTTTTTTATTTTCTTTATCAAAAAGATCGTCAAAATTGTAATACAAAAAAGCACGAGTTTAGGTAATTCTGATTTCCCTTGTGTCTCCTCTAACTGACTTGAAAATTCGTTATATATATACCCTATGGTAGAATAGAACTAAAAAAGTTTAAAATTGTTCCGGGAATTACATTCAAGAACATACATTCGTTTTTAATATCTGAACCTAAATTTACCAGTATTGGCTGCCATGATTAGCCAATTCATTTTTTAAGAGCAAAACCTGAAGCAACACAAAACCAACACAAAAAGAACACAAATCAGATACAGCAGCTGCAGAAGCACTTGTTCACTTGTGTTTCTGCGTAACATTTGTACCATTTTTTACTGAAATATACCTGCGACCTTTTCCATACAAATGTGAATTGTCCAAGGTATGGGTTTTTTGGGAACTGCAGGAAATAACAGAGGTCTGTTAGTCAGTCTGTCTGTGTGTCAGTTTGTCTGCCTGTCTGTCTGTCTGTGTGAAAAACACTATATATGTCATTGATGTTCAGGTAAACTATGCATAGTCTCTATCAAAAAGTACGTCAAAATTTTTATAAAAGCAAGCAAGAGTTTAGTTTATTCTGATTTCCCTTGTGCCTCCTGTATCTGAACAATTTTTAAATATATACCCCTTGGTAGAATAGAACTAAAAAAGTTACAAATTGTTACGGGAGTTACATACAAAAACATACATTCGTTTTTAAATCTGAACCTAAATTTACCAACATTGACTGAAGAGATTGGCCGATTCATTTTTTAAGCGGAAAAAACTACAGCAAAACATCATCAACACAAAAAGAAAACAAATCAGATTCAGCCGCAGCATAAGCACTTGTTCACTTGTGTGTTTGCGTAACATTTGTACCATTTTTTACTGAAATATACCTGCGACGTTTTCCCTACAAATGTGAATTGTCCAAGGTATGGGTTTTTTGGGTACTGCAGGTAATGACAGCGGTCTGTCTGTCTGTCTGTCAGTCAGTTTGTCTGTCTGTCTTTCTTACTGAAAAACACCATATTTGTCATTGATTTTCAGGTAAACTATGATACCAATAGCGTTTTTATTGTCTATCAAAAAGTTCGTCAAATTTTTAATACAAATAAGCAAGAGTTTATGTAATTCTGATTTCCCTTGCGTCTCCTGTACCTGACTCAAAAAATCGTTATATTGATACCCTTGGTAGAATAGAACTAAAAAAGTTTCAAATTGTTACGGGAATTACATACAAGAACATACATTCGTTTTTAATATCTGAACCTAAATTAACCAGTATTGGCTGCCAAGATTAACCGACTCATTTTTTAAGAGCAAAAAACTGCAGCAACACAAAACCAACACAAAAAATACAATTCAGATACAGCAGCTGCAGAAGCACATGTTGGCTTGTGTTTCTGCGCAACATTTTACCATTTTTAGCTGAAATATACCTGCGACCTTTTCCATACAAATGTGAATTGTCCAAGGTATGGGTTTTTTGGGAACTGCAGGAAATAACAGAGGTCTTTCAGTCTCTGTCTGTGTGTCAGTTTGTCTGCCTGTCTGTCTGTCTGTGTGAAAAACACTATATATGTCATTGATGTTCAGGTAAACTATGCATAGTCTCTATCAAAAAGTACGTCAAATTTTTTATAAAAGTAAGCAAGAGTTTAGTTTATTCTGATTTCCCTTGTGTCTCCTGTACTTGAACAATTTTTATATTTATACCCTTTGGTAGAATAGAACTAAAAAATTAACAAATTGTTACGGGAGTTACATACAAAAACATACATTTGTTTTTCATATCTCAACCTAAATTTACCAACATTGACTGAAGAGATTGGCCGATTCATTTTTTAAGCGGAAAAAACTACAGCAAAACATCACCAACACAAAATGAAAACAAATCAGATTCAGCAGCAGCATAAGCACTTGTTCACTTGTGTGTCTGCGTAACATTTGTACCATTTTTTACTGAAATATACCTGCGACCTTTTCCCTACAAATATGAATTGTCCAAGGTATGGGTTTTTTTGGGTACTGCAGGTAATGACAGGGGTCTATCTGTCAGTTTGTCTGTCTGAAAAACACCATATTTGTCATTGATTTGCAGGTAAACTATGCTACCAATGGTCTTTGTCATAGTCTTTGTCAAAAAGATTATACAATTTTGAATACAAATAAGCACGAGCTTAGGTAATTCTGATTCCCCTTGTGTCTCCTGTACCTGACTTGAAAAATCGTTTTATTTATGCCCTTTGGTAGAATAGAACTAAGAAAATTTCAAATTGTTACGGGAATTACATACAAGAACATACATACGTTTTTAATATCTTAACCTAAATTTACCAACATTGGCTGCAGAGATAAGCCGATTCATTTTTTAAGAGCAAAAAACTGTAGCAACACAAAACAAACACAAAAAGACTACAAATCAGATACAGCAGCTGCAGGAGCACTTGTTCGCTTGTGTTTCTGCGTAACATTTGTACCATTTTTTACTGAAATATACCTGCGACCTTTTCCATACAAATGTGAATTGTCCAAGTTATATATTTTTTGGGTACTGCAGGTAATGACAGCGGTCTGTTTGTCTGTCTTTCTGTCTGAAAAACACCATATTTGTCATTGATTTTCAGGTAAACTATGATACCAATGGCTTTTGTCATAGTCTTTATCAAAAAGTTTGTCAAATTTTTAATACAAATAAGCACGAGTTTAGGTAATTCTGATTTCCCTTGTGTCTCTTGTAACTGACTTGAAAAATCGTTATATATATACCCTATGGTAGAATAAACCTAAAAAAATTTCAAATTGTTACGGGAATTACGTACAAGAACATACATTCGTTTTTAATATCTGAACCTAAATTAACCAGTATTGGCTGCCGAGATTAACTGACTCATTTTTTAAGAGCAAAAAACTGCAGCAACACAAAACCAACACAAAAAGAATACAAATCAGATACAGCAGCTGCAGAAGCACATGTTGGCTTGTGTTTCTGCGTAACATTTGTATCATTTTTAACTGAAATATACCTGCGACCTTTTCCATACAAATGTGAATATGGTAGAATAAACCTAAAAAAATTTCAAATTGTTACGGGAATTACATACAAGAACATACATTCGTTTTTAATATCTGAACCTAAATTAACCAGTATTGGCTGCCGAGATTAACCGACTCATTTTTTAAGAGCAAAAAACTGCAGCAACACAAAACCAACACAAAAAGAATACAAATCAGATACAGCAGCTGCAGAAGCACATGTTGGCTTGTGTTTCTGCGTAACATTTGTATCATTTTTAACTGAAATATACCTGCGACCTTTTCCATACAAATGTGAATTGTCCTAGCTATAGATTTTTTGGGTACTGCAGGTAATGACAGCGGTCTGTCTGTCAGTTTGTCTGTCTGTCTTTCTGTCTGAAATACACCATATTTGTCATTGATTTTCAGGTAAACTATGATACCAATAGCGTTTTTATTGTCTCTATTAAAAAGTTCTTCAAATTTGTAATACAAATAAGCAAGAGTTTACGTAATTCTGATATCCCTTGTATCTCCTGTAACTGAATTGAAAACTCCTTATATTTATACCCTATGGTAGAATAAAACTAAAAAAGTTTCAAATTGTTACGGGAATTACATACAAGAACATACATTCGTTTTTAATATCTGAACCTAAATTAACCAGTATTGGCTGCCGAGATAAACCGACTCATTTTTTAAGAGCAAAAAACTGCAGCAACACAAAACCAACACAAATAGAATACAAATCAGATACAGCAGCTGCAGAAGCCCATGTTGGCTTGTGTTTCTGCGTAACATTTGTACCATTTTTAACTGAAATATACCTGCGACCTTTTCCATACAAATGTGAATTGTCCAAGTTATAGATTTTTTTGGGTACTGCAGGTAATGACAGCGGTCTGTCTTTCTGTCTGAAAAACACCATATTTGTCATTGATTTTCAGGTAAACTATGCTACCAATGGCTTTTGTCATAGTCTTTATCAAAAAGTTTGTCAAATTTGTAATACAAATTAGCACGAGTTTAGGTAATTCTGATTTCCCTTGTGTCTCCTGTAACTGACTTGAAAAATCGTTATATATATACCCTATAGTAGAATAAAACTAAAAAAAAATCAAATTGTTACGGGAACTACATTCAAGAACATACATTCGTTTTTAATATCTGAACCTAAATTTACCAGTATTGGCTGCCGTGATTAGCCAATTAATTTTTTAAGAGCAAAAAACTGAAGCAACACAAAAAGAATACAAATCAGATACAGCAGCTGCAGAAGCACTTGTTCGCTTGTGTTTCTGCGTAACATTTGTACCATTTTTTACTGAAATATACCTGTGACCTTTTCCATACAAATGTGAATTGTTCAAGGTTTGGGTTTTGTTGGGTACTGCAGGTTATGACAGCGGTCTGTCTGTCGGTCTGTAAATCTGTGTGTCTGTCTGTCAGTTTGTCTGTCTGTCTTTCTGTCTGAAAAACACCACATTTGTATTTGTATTTGCTGCAGAAGCACTTGTTCGCTTCTGTTTTTGCGTAACATTTGTACTATTTTTTACTGAAATATACCTGCGACCTTTTCCATAAAAATGTGAATTGTCCAAGGTATGGGTTTTTTTGGGTACTGCAGGTAATGACAGCGGTCTGTCTTATAAGCAATATTTGCTGCCGAGATTAGCCGATTCATTATTTAAGAGCAAAAAACTGAAGCAACACAAAACAAACACAAAAAGACTACAAATCAGATACAGCAGCTGCAGAAGTACTTGCTCGCTTGTGTTTCTGCGTAACATTTGTACCATTTTTTTACTGAAATATACCTGCGACCTTTTCCATAAAAATGTGAATTGTCCAAGGTTTGGTTTTGTTGGGTACTGCAGGTAATGACAGCGGTCTGTCTGTCTGTCTGTAAATCTGTGTGTCTGTCTGTCAGACTGTCTTTCTGTCTGAAAAACACCATATTTGTATTTGTATTTGCTGCAGAAGCACTTGTTCGCTTGTGATTCTGCGTAACATTTGTACAATTTTTAACTGAAATATACCTGCGACCTTTTCCATACAAATGTGAATTGTCCAAGCTATAGATTTTTTGGGTACTGCAGGTAATGACAGCGGTTGTCTGTCTGAAAAACACCATATTTGTCATTGATTTTCAGGTAAACTATGATACCAATAGCGTTTTTATTGTCTCTATCAAAAAGTTCGTCAAATTTTTAATACAAATTAGCACGAGTTTAGGTAATTCTGATTTCCCTTGTGTCTCCTGTAACTGAATTGAAAAATCGTTATATTTATACCCTATGGTAAAATACATTTAAAAAAGTTTCAAATTGTTACGGGAATTACATACAATAACATACATTCGTTTTTAATATCTGAACCTAAATTAACCAGTATTGGCTGCCGAGATAAACCGATTCATTTTTTAAGAGAAAAAAACTGCAGCAACACAAAACAAACACAAAAAGAATACAAATCAGATACAGCAGCTGCAGAAGCACATGTTGGCTTGTGTTTCTGCGTAACATTTGTACCATTTTTTACTGAAATATACCTGCGACCTTTTCCATACAAATGTGAATTGTCCAAGTTATATATATTTTGGGTACTGCAGGTAATGACAGCGGTCTGTCTTTCTGTCTGAAAAACACCATATTTGTCATTGATTTTCAGGTAAACTATGATACCAATGGCTTTTGTCATAGTCTTTATCAAAAAGTTTGTCAAATTTTTAATACAAATAAGCACGAGTTTAGGTAATTCTATATTCCCCTTGTGTCTCCTGTACCTGACTTGAAAATCGTTTCATATATGCCCTTTGGTAGAATAGAACTAAGAAAGTTTCAAATTGTTAGGGGAATTACATACAAGAACATACATTCGTTTTTAATATCTGAACCTAAATTTACCAATATTGGCTGCCGAGATTAACCGACTCATTTTTTAAGAGCAAAAAACTGAAGCAACACAAAAAGAATACAAATCAGATAAAGCAGCTGCAGAAGCACTTGTTCGCTTGTGTCTCTGTGTAACATTTGTACCATTTTTTACTGAAATATACCTGTGACCTTTTCCATACAAATGTGAATTGTTCAAGGTTTGGGTTTTGTTGGGTACTGCAGGTTATGACAGCGGTCTGTCTTATAAGCAATATTTGCTGCCGAGATTAGCTGATTCATTTTTTAAGAGCAAAAAACTGAAGCAACACAAAACAAACACAAAAAGACTACAAATCAGATACAGCAGCTGCAGAAGTACTTGTTCGCTTGTGTTTCTGCGTAACATTTGTACTATTTTGTTTACTGAAATATACCTGCGACCTTTTCCATACAAATGTGAATTGTCCAAGGTTTGGGTTTTGTTGGGTACTGCAGGTAATGACAGCGGTCTGTCTGTCTGTCTGTCAGTTTGTCTGTCTGTCTTTCTGTCTGAAAAACACCATATTTGTATTTGTATTTGCTGCAGAAGCACTTGTTCGCTTGTGATTCTGCGTAACATTTGTACCATTTTTAACTGAAATATACCTGCGACCTTTTCCATACAAATGTGAATTGTCCAAGCTATAGATTTTTTGGGTACTGCAGGTAATGACAGCGGTCTGTCTGTCTGTCTTTCTGTCTGAAAAACACCATATTTGTCATTGATTTTCAGGTAAACTATGATACCAATAGCGTTTTTATTGTCTCTATCAAAAAGTTCGTCAAAATTTTAATACAAATTAGCACGAGTTTAGGTAATTCTGATTTCCCTTGTGTCTCCTGTAACTGAATTGAAAAATCGTTATATTTATACCCTATGGTAAAATACATTTAAAAAAGTTTCAAATTGTTACGGGAATTACATACAATAACATACATTCGTTTTTAATATCTGAACCTAAATTAACCAGTATTGGCTGCCGAGATAAACCGATTCATTTTTTAAGAGAAAAAAACTGCAGCAACACAAAACAAACACAAAAAGAATACAAATCAGATACAGCAGCTGCAGAAGCACATGTTGGCTTGTGTTTCTGCGTAACATTTGTACCATTTTTTACTGAAATATACCTGCGACCTTTTCCATACAAATGTGAATTGTCCAAGTTAGTTATATTTTGGGTACTGCAGGTAATGACAGCGGTCTGTCGTCTGTCTGAAAAACACCATATTTGTCATTGATTTTCAGGTAAACTATGATACCAATGGCTTTTGTCATAGTCTTTATCAAAAAGTTTGTCAAATTTTTAATACAAATAAGCACGAGTTTAGGTAATTCTATATTCCCCTTGTGTCTCCTGTACCTGACTTGAAAAATCGTTTCATATATGCCCTTTGGTAGAATAGAACTAAGAAAGTTTCAAATTGTTACGGGAATTACATACAAGAACATACATTCGTTTTTAATATCTGAACCTAAATTTACCAATATTGGCTGCCGAGATTAGCCGACTCATTTTTTAAGAGCAAAAAACTGCAGCAACACAAAACCAACACAAAAAGAATACAAATCAGATACAGCAGCTGCAGAAGCACATGTTGGCTTGTGTTTCTGCGTAACATTTGTACCATTTTTTACTGAAATATACCTGCGACCTTTTCCATACAAATGTGAATTGTCCAAGTTAGTTATATTTTGGGTACTGCAGGTAATGACAGCGGTCTGTCGTCTGTCTTTCTGTCTGAAAAACACCATATTTGTCATTTATTTTCAGGTAAACTATGATACCAATGGCTTTTGTCATAGTCTTTATCAAAAAGTTTGTCAAATTTTTAATACAAATAAGCACGAGTTTAGGTAATTCTATATTCCCCTTGTGTCTCCTGTACCTGACTTGAAAAATCGTTTCATATATGCCCTTTGGTAGAATAGAACTAAGAAAGTTTCAAATTGTTACGGGAATTACATACAAGAACATACATTCGTTTTTAATATCTGAACCTAAATTTACCAATATTGGCTGCCGAGATTAGCCGATTCATTTTTTAAGAGCAAAAAACTGCAGCATCACAAAACAAACACAAAAAGAATACAAATCAGATATAGCAGCTGCAGAAGCACATGTTGGCTTGTGTTTCTGCGTAACATTTGTATCATTTTTAACTGAAATATACCTGCGACCTTTTCCATACAAATGTGAATTGTCCTAGCTATAGATTTTTTGGGTACTGCAGGTAATGACAGCGGTCTGTCTGTCTGTCAGTTTGTCTGTCTGTCTTTCTGTCTGAAATACACCATATTTGTCATTGATTTTCAGGTAAACTATGATACCAATAGCGTTTATATTGTCTCTATCAAAAGTTTGTCAAATTTTTAATACAAATTAGCACGAGTTTAGGTAATTCTGATTTCCCTTGTGTCTCCTGTAACTGACTTGAAAAATCGTTATATATATACCCTATAGTAGAATAAAACTAAAAAAAATCAAATTGTTACGGGAATTACATACAAAAACGTACATTCGTTTTTAATATCTGAACCTAAATTAACCAGTATTGGCTGCCGAGATAAACCGATTCATTTTTTAAGAGAAAAAAACTGTAGCAACACAAAACAAACACAAAAAGAATACAAATCAGATACAGCAGCTACAGAAGCACATGTTGGCTTGTGTTTCTGCGTAACATTTGTACCATTTTTTACTGAAATATACCTGCGACCTTTTCCATACAAATGTGAATTGTCCAAGTTATATATTTTTTGGGTACTGCAGGTAATGACAGCGGTCTGTCTTTCTGTCTGAAAAACACCATATTTGTCATTGATTTTCAGGTAAACTATGATACCAATGGCTTTTGTCATAGTCTTTATCAAAAAGTTTGTAAAATTTTTAATACAAATAAGCACGAGTTTAGGTAATTCTGATTTCCCTTGTGTCTCTTGTAACTGACTTGAAAATCGTTATATTTATACCCTATGGTAGAATAAAACTAAAAAAATTTCAAATTGTTACGGGAATTACATACAAGAACATACATTCGTTTTTAATATCTGAACCTAAATTAACCAATATTGGCTGCCGAGATAAACCGACTCATTTTTTAAGAGCAAAAAACTGCAGCAACACAAAACCAACACAAATAGAATACAAATCAGATACAACAGCTGCAGAAGCACATGTTGGCTTGTGTTTCTGCGTAACATTTGTACCATTTTTAACTGAAATATACCTGCGACCTTTTCCATACAAATGTGAATTGTCCAAGTTATAGATTTTTTTGGGTACTGCAGGTAATGACAGCGGTCTGTCTGTCTGTCTTTCTGTCTGAAAAACACCATATTTGTCATTGATTTTCAGGTAAACTATGATACCAATGGCTTTTGTCATAGTCTTTATCAAAAAGTTTGTCAAATTTGTAATACAAATAAGCACGAGTTTAGGTAATTCTATATTCCCCTTGTGTCTTCTGTACCTGACTTGAAAAATCGTTTCATATATGCCCTTTGGTAGAATAGAACTAAGAAAGTTTCAAATTGTTACGGGAATTACATACAAGAACATACATTCGTTTTTAATATCTGAACCTAAATTTACCAATATTGGCTGCCGAGATTAGCCGATTCATTTTTTAAGAGCAAAAAACTGTAGCAACACAAAACAAACACAAAAAGAATACAAATCAGATACAGCAGCTGCAGAAGCACTTGTTCACTTGTGTTTCTGCGTAACATTTGTACCATTTTTTTACTGAAATATACCTGCGACCTTTTCCATACAAATGTAAATTGTCCAAGGTATGGGTTTTTTTGGGTACTGCAGGTAATGACAGCGATCTGTCTTATAAGCAATATTGGCTGCCGAGATTAGCAGATTCATTTTTTAAGAGCAAAAAACTGCAGCAACACAAAACAAACACAAAAAGAATACAAATCAGATATAGCAGCTGCAGAAGCACATGTTGGCCTGTGTTTCTGCGTAACATTTGTATCATTTTCATTTCGTTAATGCAGCCAGAGGTGTACTGGGCTTCATTAAACGCTGGTCGAAAGAATTTAAAGATCCTTTCACCACCAAACTTCTATACGTTTCCTTGGTCCGTCCTATCCTTGAATACTGCTCATGCATTTGGGGCCCCCAGTATCAAAACTCTCAAGATCGTATTGAGTCTGTTCAGAAGCAATTTCTTCTCTTCGCCTTACGTGGACTAAACTGGGATCCCAATCTCCGTTTGCCATCGTACTCCAGTCGCCTTTTACTCATCAATCTTCCGTCGCTAATTAACCGTAGAACAGCCCTTGGTGTTGTCTTCCTGCATAAGTTAATTAACGGCGATATTGACTCCCCTTCTCTTTTAGGTCGCCTTAACTTTTCTGTTCCTAGTAGACCTACTAGAAACTTTGTCCCTTTCGCATTATCATCATGCACGACTGATTATGCTTTGCACAATCCAATTCGTGTCCTTTGTAAATCGTATAATTCATTATTCCACGTATTCTCGGCAGAGCTCTCTCTCCCTGTAGTTAAATCATCTGTTCTCATCTATCTCCGCGGGATCTCTGACCGTGCATAGATGAAAACACCTTTCCCCGCTACTAATACCTAACACTAATTAATACCTAACACTAACTTATTTTTGGTCTGATTGGGTTTTTCTGGGTTTTCCCCAATCCTTGCAACAAATGTTGGACCAATTTTGCTTTTTAAACACCCCCAGATTTTATATTTTATATTTTATATTTTTACATTTTATATTTTTAATTGTCAATTCTCTTTTAACTTTTATTATATAATTTTAATTAAAATTTTTTTTATTTTAAACCAAATCATTTAAATGTCTTGTAAATTTAAATTTTCTGTGTCTGACTGTTTCTAGTCGACATTAAATAAATAAATAAAATAAAAAAAAAAAAAAAAAAAAAAAATTTTTAACTGAAATATACCTGCGACCTTTTCCATACAAATGTAAATTGTCCAAGGTTTGGGTTTTGTTGGGTACTGCAGGTAATGACAGCGGTCTGTCTGTCTGTCTGTCTGTAAATCTGTGTGACTGTCTGTCAGTTTGTCTGTCTGTCTTTCTGTCTGAAAAACACCATATTTGTATTTGTATTTGCTGCAGAAGCACTTGTTCGCTTGTGATTCTGCGTAACATTTGTACCATTTTTAACTGAAATATACCTGCGACCTTTTCCATACAAATGTGAATTGTCCAAGCTATAGATTTTTTGGGTACTGCAGGTAATGACAGCGGTCTGTCTGTCTGTCAGTTTGTCTGTCTGTCTTTCTGTCTGAAATACACCATATTTGGCATTGATTTTCAGGTAAACTATGATACCAATAGCGTTTTTATTGTCTCTATCAAAAGTTTGTCAAATTTTTAATACAAATTAGCACGAGCTTAGGTAATTCTGATTTCCCTTGTGTCTCCTGTAACTGACTTAAAAAATCGTTATATATATACCCTATAGTAGAATAAAACTAAAAAAAATCAAATTGTTACGGGAATTACATACAAAAACGTACATTCGTTTTTAATATCTGAACCTAAATTAACCAGTATTGGCTGCCAAGATAAACCGATTCATTTTTTAAGAGAAAAAAACTGTAGCAACACAAAACAAACACAAATAGAATACAAATCAGATACAGCAGCTGCAGAAGCACATGTTGGCTTGTGTTTCTGCGTAACATTTGTACCATTTTTTACTGAAATATACCTGCGACCTTTTCCATACAAATGTGAATTGTCCAAGTTATATATTTTTTGGGTACTGCAGGTAATGACAGCGGTCTGTCTGTCAGTTTGTCTGTCTGTCTTTCTGTCTGAAATACACCATATTTGTCATTGATTTTCAGGTAAACTATGATACCAATAGCGTTTTTATTGTCTCTATCAAAAAGTTCGTCAAATTTGTAATACAAATAAGCAAGAGTTTACGTAATTCTGATATCCCGTGTATCTCCTGTAACTGAATTGAAAACTCGTTATATTTATACCCTATGGTAGAATAAAACTAAAAAAGTTTCAAATTGTTACGGGAATTACATACAAGAACATACATTCGTTTTTAATATCTGAACCTAAATTAACCAGTATTGGCTGCCGAGATAAACCGACTCATTTTTTAAGAGCAAAAAACTGCAGCAACACAAAACCAACACAAATAGAATACAAATCAGATACAGCAGCTGCAGAAGCCCATGTTGGCTTGTGTTTCTGCGTAACATTTGTACCATTTTTTACTGAAATATACCTGCGACCTTTTCCATACAAATGTGAATTGTCCAAGTTATATATATTTTGGGTACTGCAGGTAATGACAGCGGTCTGTCGTCTGTCTTTCTGTCTGAAAAACACCATATTTGTCATTGATTTTCAGGTAAACTATGATACCAATGGCTTTTGTCATAGTCTTTATCAAAAAGTTTGTCAAATTTTTAATACAAATAAGCACGAGTTTAGGTAATTCTATATTCCCCTTGTGTCTCCTGTACCTGACTTGAAAAATCGTTTCATATATGCCCTTTGGTAGAATAGAACTAAGAAAGTTTCAAATTGTTAGGGGAATTACATACAAGAACATACATTCGTTTTTAATATCTGAACCTAAATTTACCAATATTGGCTGCCGAGATTAGCCGATTCATTTTTTAAGAGCAAAAAACTGCAGCAACACAAAACAAACACAAAAAGAATACAAATCAGATATAGCAGCTGCAGAAGCACATGTTGGCTTGTGTTTCTGCGTAACATTTGTTTCATTTTTAACTGAAATATACCTGCGACCTTTTCCATACAAATGTGAATTGTCCTAGCTATAGATTTTTTGGGTACTGCAGGTAATGACAGCGGTCTGTCTGTCTGTCAGTTTGTCTGTCTGTCTTTCTGTCTGAAATACACCATATTTGTCATTGATTTTCAGGTAAACTATGATACCAATAGCGTTTTTATTGTCTCTATCAAAAGTTTGTCAAATGTTTAATACAAATTAGCACGAGTTTAGGTAATTCTGATTTCCCTTGTGTCTCCTGTAACTGACTTAAAAAATCGTTATATATATACCCTATAGTAGAATAAAACTAAAAAAAATCAAATTGTTACGGGAATTACATACAAAAACGTACATTCGTTTTTAATATCTGAACCTAAATTAACCAGTATTGGCTGCCGAGATAAACCGATTCATTTTTTAATTGAAAAAAACTGTAGCAACACAAAACAAACACAAAAAGAATACAAATCAGATACAGCAGCTGCAGAAGCACATGTTGGCTTGTGTTTCTGCGTAACATTTGTACTATTTTTTACTAAAATATACCTGCGGGAATTACATACAAGAACATACATTCGTTTTTAATATCTGAACCTAAATTAACCAGTATTGGCTGCCGAGATTAACCGACTCATTTTTTAAGAGCAAAAAACTGCATCAACACAAAACCAACACAAAAAGAATACAAATCAGATACAGCAGCTGCAGAAGCACATGTTGGCTTGTGTTTCTGCGTAACATTTGTACCATTTTTAACTGAAATATACCTGCGACCTTTTCCATACAAATGTGAATTGTCCAAGTTATAGATTTTTTTGGGTACTGCAGGTAATGACAGCGGTCTGTCTTTCTGTCTGAAAAACACCATATTTGTCATTGATTTTCAGGTAAACTATGCTACCAATGGCTTTTGTCATAGTCTTTATCAAAAAGTTTGTCAAATTTTTAATACAAATTAGCACGAGTTTAGGTAATTCTGATTTCCCTTGTGTCTCCTGTAACTGACTTGAAAAATCGTTATATATATACCCTA
The DNA here is from genome assembly GCA_035045305.1 of Drosophila maculinotata. Taxonomy (NCBI): domain Eukaryota; kingdom Metazoa; phylum Arthropoda; class Insecta; order Diptera; family Drosophilidae; genus Drosophila; species Drosophila maculinotata. The sequence continues at coordinate 259,172 of JAWNPD010000421.1, forward strand.
TAGTAGAATAAAACTAAAAAAAAATCAAATTGTTACGGGAACTACATTCAAGAACATACATTCGTTTTTAATATCTGAACCTAAATTTACCAGTATTGGCTGCCGTGATTAGCCAATTAATTTTTTAAGAGCAAAAAACTGAAGCAACACAAAAAGAATACAAATCAGATACAGCAGCTGCAGAAGCACTTGTTCGCTTGTGTTTCTGCGTAACATTTGTACCATTTTTTACTGAAATATACCTGTGACCTTTTCCATACAAAAATGTGAATTGTTCAAGGTTTGGGTTTTGTTGGGTACTGCAGGTTATGACAGCGGTCTGTCTGTCGGTCTGTAAATCTGTGTGTCTGTCTGTCAGTTTGTCTGTCTGTCTGTCTTTCTGTCTGAAAAACACCATATTTGTATTTGTATTTGCTGCAGAAGCACTTGTTCGCTTCTGTTTTTGCGTAACATTTGTACTATTTTTTACTGAAATATACCTGCGACCTTTTCCATAAAAATGTGAATTGTCCAAGGTATGGGTTTTTTTGGGTACTGCAGGTTATGACAGCGGTCTGTCTTATAAGCAATATTTGCTGCCGAGATTAGCCGATTCATTTTTTAAGAGCAAAAAACTGAAGCAACACAAAACAAACACAAAAAGACTACAAATCAGATACAGCAGCTGCAGAAGTACTTGTTCGCTTGTGTTTCTGCGTAAGATTTGTACCATTTTTTTACTGAAATATACCTGCGACCTTTTCCATACAAATGTGAATTGTCCAAGGTTTGGGTTTTGTTGGGTACTGCAGGTAATGACAGCGGTCTGTCTGTCTGTCTGTAAATCTGTGTGTCTGTCTGTCTGTCTTTCTGTCTGAAAAACACCATATTTGTATTTGTATTTGCTGCAGAAGCACTTGTTCGCTTGTGATTCTGCGTAACATTTGTACAATTTTTAACTGAAATATACCTGCGACCTTTTCCATACAAATGTGAATTGTCCAAGCTATAGATTTTTTGGGTACTGCAGGTAATGACAGCGGTCTGTCTGTCTGTCTTTCTGTCTGAAAAACACCATATTTGTCATTGATTTTCAGGTAAACTATGATACCAATAGCGTTTTTATTGTCTCTATCAAAAAGTTCGTCAAATTTTTAATACAAATTAGCACGAGTTTAGGTAATTCTGATTTCCCTTGTGTCTCCTGTAACTGAATTGAAAAATCGTTATATTTATACCCTATGGTAAAATACATTTAAAAAAGTTTCAAATTGTTACGGGAATTACATACAATAACATACATTCGTTTTTAATATCTGAACCTAAATTAACCAGTATTGGCTGCCGAGATAAACCGATTCATTTTTTAAGAGAAAAAAACTGCAGCAACACAAAACAAACACAAAAAGAATACAAATCAGATACAGCAGCTGCAGAAGCACATGTTGGCTTGTGTTTCTGCGTAACATTTGTACCATTTTTTACTGAAATATACCTGCGACCTTTTCCATACAAATGTGAATTGTCCAAGTTATATATATTTTGGGTACTGCAGGTAATGACAGCGGTCTGTCGTCTGTCTTTCTGTCTGAAAAACACCATATTTGTCATTGATTTTCAGGTAAACTATGATACCAATGGCTTTTGTCATAGTCTTTATCAAAAAGTTTGTCAAATTTTTAATACAAATAAGCACGAGTTTAGGTAATTCTATATTCCCCTTGTGTCTCCTGTACCTGACTTGAAAAATCGTTTCATATATGCCCTTTGGTAGAATAGAACTAAGAAAGTTTCAAATTGTTAGGGGAATTACATACAAGAACATACATTCGTTTTTAATATCTGAACCTAAATTTACCAATATTGGCTGCCGAGATTAGCCGATTCATTTTTTAAGAGCAAAAAACTGCAGCAACACAAAACAAACACAAAAAGAATACAAATCAGATATAGCAGCTGCAGAAGCACATGTTGGCTTGTGTTTCTGCGTAACATTTGTATCATTTTTAACTGAAATATACCTGCGACCTTTTCCATACAAATGTGAATTGTCCTAGCTATAGATTTTTTGGGTACTGCAGGTAATGACAGCGGTCTGTCTGTCTGTCAGTTTGTCTGTCTGTCTTTCTGTCTGAAATACACCATATTTGTCATTGATTTTCAGGTAAACTATGATACCAATAGCGTTTTTATTGTCTCTATCAAAAGTTTGTCAAATGTTTAATACAAATTAGCACGAGTTTAGGTAATTCTGATTTCCCTTGTGTCTCCTGTAACTGACTTAAAAAATCGTTATATATATACCCTATAGTAGAATAAAACTAAAAAAAATCAAATTGTTACGGGAATTACATACAAAAACGTACATTCGTTTTTAATATCTGAACCTTAATTAACCAGTATTGGCTGCCGAGATAAACCGATTCATTTTTTAAGAGAAAAAAACTGTAGCAACACAAAACAAACACAAAAAGAATACAAATCAGATACAGCAGCTGCAGAAGCACATGTTGGCTTGTGTTTCTGCGTAACATTTGTACTATTTTTTACTGAAATATACCTGCGGGAATTACATACAAGAACATACATTCGTTTTTAATATCTGAACCTAAATTAACCAGTATTGGCTGCCGAGATTAACCGACTCATTTTTTAAGAGCAAAAAACTGCAGCAACACAAAACCAACACAAAAAGAATACAAATCAGATACAGCAGCTGCAGAAGCACATGTTGGCTTGTGTTTCTGCGTAACATTTGTACCATTTTTAACTGAAATATACCTGCGACCTTTTCCATACAAATGTGAATTGTCCAAGTTATAGATTTTTTTGGGTACTGCAGGTAATGACAGCGGTCTGTCTTTCTGTCTGAAAAACACCATATTTGTCATTGATTTTCAGGTAAACTATGCTACCAATGGCTTTTGTCATAGTCTTTATCAAAAAGTTTGTCAAATTTTTAATACAAATTAGCACGAGCTTAGGTAATTCTGATTTCCCTTGTGTCTCCTGTAACTGACTTGAAAAATCGTTATATATATACCCTATAGTAGAATAAAACTAAAAAAAAATCAAATTGTTACGGGAACTACATTCAAGAACATACATTCGTTTTTAATATCTGAACCTAAATTTACCAGTATTGGCTGCCGTGATTAGCCAATTAATTTTTTAAGAGCAAAAAACTGAAGCAACACAAAAAGAATACAAATCAGATACAGCAGCTGCAGAAGCACTTGTTCGCTTGTGTTTCTGCGTAACATTTGTACCATTTTTTACTGAAATATACCTGTGACCTTTTCCATACAAATGTGAATTGTTCAAGGTTTGGGTTTTGTTGGGTACTGCAGGTTATGACAGCGGTCTGTCTTATAAGCAATATTTGCTGCCGAGATTAGCCGATTCATTTTTTAAGAGCAAAAAACTGAAGCAACACAAAACAAACACAAAAAGACTACAAATCAGATACAGCAGCTGCAGAAGTACTTGTTCGCTTGTGTTTCTGCGTAACATTTGTACCATTTTTTTACTGAAATATACCTGCGACCTTTTCCATACAAATGTGAATTGTCCAAGGTTTGGGTTTTGTTGGGTACTGCAGGTAATGACAGCGGTCTGTCTGTCTGTCTGTAAATCTGTGTGTCTGTCTGTCTGTCTTTCTGTCTGAAAAACACCATATTTGTATTTGTATTTGCTGCAGAAGCACTTGTTCGCTTGTGATTCTGCGTAACATTTGTACAATTTTTAACTGAAATATACCTGCGACCTTTTCCATACAAATGTGAATTGTCCAAGCTATAGATATTTTGGGTACTGCAGGTAATGACAGCGGTCTGTCTGTCTGTCTTTCTGTCTGAAAAACACCATATTTGTCAATGATTTTCAGGTAAACTATGATACCAATAGCGTTTTTATTGTCTCTATCAAAAAGTTCGTCAAATTTTTAATACAAATTAGCACGAGTTTAGGTAATTCTGATTTCCCTTGTGTCTCCTGTAACTGAATTGAAAAATCGTTATATTTATACCCTATGGTAAAATACATTTAAAAAAGTTTCAAATTGTTACGGGAATTACATACAATAACATACATTCGTTTTTAATATCTGAACCTAAATTAACCAGTATTGGCTGCCGAGATAAACCGATTCATTTTTTAAGAGAAAAAAACTGCAGCAACACAAAACAAACACAAAAAGAATACAAATCAGATACAGCAGCTGCAGAAGCACATGTTGGCTTGTGTTTCTGCGTAACATTTGTACCATTTTTTACTGAAATATACCTGCGACCTTTTCCATACAAATGTGAATTGTCCAAGTTATATATATTTTGGGTACTGCAGGTAATGACAGCGGTCTGTCGTCTGTCTTTCTGTCTGAAAAACACCATATTTGTCATTGATTTTCAGGTAAACTATGATACCAATGGCTTTTGTCATAGTCTTTATCAAAAAGTTTGTCAAATTTTTAATACAAATAAGCACGAGTTTAGGTAATTCTATATTCCCCTTGTGTCTCCTGTACCTGACTTGAAAAATCGTTTCATATATGCCCTTTGGTAGAATAGAACTAAGAAAGTTTCAAATTGTTAGGGGAATTACATACAAGAACATACATTCGTTTTTAATATCTGAACCTAAATTTACCAATATTGGCTGCCGAGATTAGCCGATTCATTTTTTAAGAGCAAAAAACTGCAGCAACACAAAACAAACACAAAAAGAATACAAATCAGATATAGCAGCTGCAGAAGCACATGTTGGCTTGTGTTTCTGCGTAACATTTGTATCATTTTTAACTGAAATATACCTGCGACCTTTTCCATACAAATGTGAATTGTCCTAGCTATAGATTTTTTGGGTACTGCAGGTAATGACAGCGGTCTGTCTGTCTGTCAGTTTGTCTGTCTGTCTTTCTGTCTGAAATACACCATATTTGTCATTGATTTTCAGGTAAACTATGATACCAATAGCGTTTTTATTGTCTCTATCAAAAGTTTGTCAAATGTTTAATACAAATTAGCACGAGTTTAGGTAATTCTGATTTCCCTTGTGTCTCCTGTAACTGACTTAAAAAATCGTTATATATATACCCCATAGTAGAATAAAACTAAAAAAAATCAAATTGTTACGGGAATTACATACAAAAACGTACATTCGTTTTTAATATCTGAACCTAAATTAGCCAGTATTGGCTGCCGAGATAAACCGATTCATTTTTTAAGAGAAAAAAACTGTAGCAACACAAAACAAACACAAAAAGAATACAAATCAGATACAGCAGCTGCAGAAGCACATGTTGGCTTGTGTTTCTGCGTAACATTTGTACTATTTTTTACTGAAATATACCTGCGGGAATTACATACAAGAACATACATTCGTTTTTAATATCTGAACCTAAATTAACCAGTATTGGCTGCCGAGATTAACCGACTCATTTTTTAAGAGCAAAAAACTGCAGCAACACAAAACCAACACAAAAAGAATACAAATCAGATACAGCAGCTGCAGAAGCACATGTTGGCTTGTGTTTCTGCGTAACATTTGTACCATTTTTAACTGAAATATACCTGCGACCTTTTCCATACAAATGTGAATTGTCCAAGTTATAGATTTTTTTGGGTACTGCAGGTAATGACAGCGGTCTGTCTTTCTGTCTGAAAAACACCATATTTGTCATTGATTTTCAGGTAAACTATGCTACCAATGGCTTTTGTCATAGTCTTTATCAAAAAGTTTGTCAAATTTTTAATACAAATTAGCACGAGTTTAGGTAATTCTGATTTCCCTTGTGTCTCCTGTAACTGACTTGAAAAATCGTTATATATATACCCTATAGTAGAATAAAACTAAAAAAAAATCAAATTGTTACGGGAACTACATTCAAGAACATACATTCGTTTTTAATATCTGAACCTAAATTTACCAGTATTGGCTGCCGTGATTAGCCAATTAATTTTTTAAGAGCAAAAAACTGAAGCAACACAAAAAGAATACAAATCAGATACAGCAGCTGCAGAAGCACTTGTTCGCTTGTGTTTCTGCGTAACATTTGTACCATTTTTTACTGAAATATACCTGTGACCTTTTCCATACAAATGTGAATTGTTCAAGGTTTGGGTTTTGTTGGGTACTGCAGGTTATGACAGCGGTCTGTCTTATAAGCAATATTTGCTGCCGAGATTAGCCGATTCATTTTTTAAGAGCAAAAAACTGAAGCAACACAAAACAAACACAAAAAGACTACAAATCAGATACAGCAGCTGCAGAAGTACTTGTTCGCTTGTGTTTCTGCGTAACATTTGTACCATTTTTTGAACTGAAATATACCTGCGACCTTTTCCATACAAATGTGAATTGTCCAAGGTTTGGGTTTTGTTGGGTACTGCAGGTAATGACAGCGGTCTGTCTGTCTGTCTGTAAATCTGTGTGTCTGTCTGTCAGTTTGTCTGTCTGTCTTTCTGTCTGAAAAACACCATATTTGTATTTGTATTTGCTGCAGAAGCACTTGTTCGCTTGTGATTCTGCGTAACATTTGTACCATTTTTAACTGAAATATACCTGCGACCTTTTCCATGCAAATGTGAATTGTCCAAGCTATAGATTTTTTGGGTACTGCAGGTAATGACAGCGGTCTGTCTGTCTGTCTTTCTGTCTGAAAAACACCATATTTGTCATTGATTTTCAGGTAAACTATGATACCAATAACGTTTTTACTGTCTCTATCAAAAAGTTCGTCAAAATTTTAATACAAATTAGCACGAGTTTAGGTAATTCTGATTTCCCTTGTGTCTCCTGTAACTGAATTGAAAAATCGTTATATTTATACCCTATGGTAAAATACATTTAAAAAAGTTTCAAATTGTTACGGGAATTACATACAATAACATACATTCGTTTTTAATATCTGAACCTAAATTAACCAATATTGGCTGCCGAGATAAACCGACTCATTTTTTAAGAGCAAAAAACTGCAGCAACACAAAACCAACACAAATAGAATACAAATCAGATACAGCAGCTGCAGAAGCCCATGTTGGCTTGTGTTTCTGCGTAACATTTGTACCATTTTTAACTGAAATATACCTGCGACCTTTTCCATACAAATGTGAATTGTCCAAGTTATAGATTTTTTTGGGTGCTGCAGGTAATGACAGCGGTCTGTCTTTCTGTCTGAAAAACACCATATTTGTCATTGATTTTCAGGTAAACTATGCTACCAATGGCTTTTGTCATAGTCTTTATCAAAAAGTTTGTCAAATTTTTAATACAAATTAGCACGAGTTTAGGTTATTCTGATTTCCCTTGTGTCTCCTGTAACTGACTTGAAAAATCGTTATATATATACCCTATAGTAGAATAAAACTAAAAAAAATCATATTGTTACGGGAACTACATTCAAGAACATACATTCGTTTTTAATATCTGAACCTAAATTTAAGAGTATTGGCTGCCGTGATTAGCCAATTAATTTTTTAAGAGCAAAAAACTGAAGCAACACAAAAAGAATACAAATCAGATACAGCAGATGCAGAAGCACTTGTTCGCTTGTGTTTCTGCGTAACATTTGTACAATTTTTAACTGAAATATACCTGCGACCTTTTCCATACAAATGTGAATTGTCCAAGCTATAGATTTTTTGGGTACTGCAGGTAATGACAGCGGTCTGTCTGTCTGTCTTTCTGTCTGAAAAACACCATATTTGTCATTGATTTTCAGGTAAACTATGATACCAATAGCGTTTTTATTGTCTCTATCAAAAAGTTCGTCAAATTTTTAATACAAATTAGCACGAGTTTAGGTAATTCTGATTTCCCTTGTGTCTCCTGTAACTGAATTGAAAAATCGTTATATTTATACCCTATGGTAAAATACATTTAAAAAAGTTTCAAATTGTTACGGGAATTACATACAATAACATACATTCGTTTTTAATATCTGAACCTAAATTAACCAGTATTGGCTGCCGAGATAAACCGATTCATTTTTTAAGAGAAAAAAACTGCAGCAACACAAAACAAACACAAAAAGAATACAAATCAGATACAGCAGCTGCAGAAGCACATGTTGGCTTGTGTTTCTGCGTAACATTTGTACCATTTTTTACTGAAATATACCTGCGACCTTTTCCATACAAATGTGAATTGTCCAAGTTATATATATTTTGGGTACTGCAGGTAATGACAGCGGTCTGTCGTCTGTCTTTCTGTCTGAAAAACACCATATTTGTCATTGATTTTCAGGTAAACTATGATACCAATGGCTTTTGTCATAGTCTTTATCAAAAAGTTTGTCAAATTTTTAATACAAATAAGCACGAGTTTAGGTAATTCTATATTCCCCTTGTGTCTCCTGTACCTGACTTGAAAAATCGTTTCATATATGCCCTTTGGTAGAATAGAACTAAGAAAGTTTCAAATTGTTAGGGGAATTACATACAAGAACATACATTCGTTTTTAATATCTGAACCTAAATTTACCAATATTGGCTGCCGAGATTAGCCGATTCATTTTTTAAGAGCAAAAAACTGCAGCAACACAAAACAAACACAAAAAGAATACAAATCAGATATAGCAGCTGCAGAAGCACATGTTGGCTTGTGTTTCTGCGTAACATTTGTATCATTTTTAACTGAAATATACCTGCGACCTTTTCCATACAAATGTGAATTGTCCTAGCTATAGATTTTTTGGGTACTGCAGGTAATGACAGCGGTCTGTCTGTCTGTCAGTTTGTCTGTCTGTCTTTCTGTCTGAAATACACCATATTTGTCATTGATTTTCAGGTAAACTATGATACCAATAGCGTTTTTATTGTCTCTATCAAAAGTTTGTCAAATGTTTAATACAAATTAGCACGAGTTTAGGTAATTCTGATTTCCCTTGTGTCTCCTGTAACTGACTTAAAAAATCGTTATATATATACCCTATAGTAGAATAAAACTAAAAAAAATCAAATTGTTACGGGAATTACATACAAAAACGTACATTCGTTTTTAATATCTGAACCTTAATTAACCAGTATTGGCTGCCGAGATAAACCGATTCATTTTTTAAGAGAAAAAAACTGTAGCAACACAAAACAAACACAAAAAGAATACAAATCAGATACAGCAGCTGCAGAAGCACATGTTGGCTTGTGTTTCTGCGTAACATTTGTACTATTTTTTACTGAAATATACCTGCGGGAATTACATACAAGAACATACATTCGTTTTTAATATCTGAACCTAAATTAACCAGTATTGGCTGCCGAGATTAACCGACTCATTTTTTAAGAGCAAAAAACTGCAGCAACACAAAACCAACACAAAAAGAATACAAATCAGATACAGCAGCTGCAGAAGCACATGTTGGCTTGTGTTTCTGCGTAACATTTGTACCATTTTTAACTGAAATATACCTGCGACCTTTTCCATACAAATGTGAATTGTCCAAGTTATAGATTTTTTTGGGTACTGCAGGTAATGACAGCGGTCTGTCTTTCTGTCTGAAAAACACCATATTTGTCATTGATTTTCAGGTAAACTATGCTACCAATGGCTTTTGTCATAGTCTTTATCAAAAAGTTTGTCAAATTTTTAATACAAATTAGCACGAGTTTAGGTAATTCTGATTTCCCTTGTGTCTCCTGTAACTGACTTGAAAAATCGTTATATATATACCCTATAGTAGAATAAAACTAAAAAAAAATCAAATTGTTACGGGAACTACATTCAAGAACATACATTCGTTTTTAATATCTGAACCTAAATTTACCAGTATTGGCTGCCGTGATAAGCCAATTAAGTTTTTAAGAGCAAAAAACTGAAGCAACACAAAAAGAATACAAATCAGATACAGCAGCTGCAGAAGCACTTGTTCGCTTGTGTTTCTGCGTAACATTTGTACCATTTTTTACTGAAATATACCTGTGACCTTTTCCATACAAATGTGAATTGTTCAAGGTTTGGGTTTTGTTGGGTACTGCAGGTTATGACAGCGGTCTGTCTTATAAGCAATATTTGCTGCCGAGATTAGCCGATTCATTTTTTAAGAGCAAAAAACTGAAGCAACACAAAACAAACACAAAAAGACTACAAATCAGATACAGCAGCTGCAGAAGTACTTGTTCGCTTGTGTTTCTGCGTAACATTTGTACCATTTTTTTACTGAAATATACCTGCGACCTTTTCCATACAAATGTGAATTGTCCAAGGTTTGGGTTTTGTTGGGTACTGCAGGTAATGACAGCGGTCTGTCTGTCTGTCTGTAAATCTGTGTGTCTGTCTGTCTGTCTTTCTGTCTGAAAAACACCATATTTGTATTTGTATTTGCTGCAGAAGCACTTGTTCGCTTGTGATTCTGCGTAACATTTGTACAATTTTTAACTGAAATATACCTGCGACCTTTTCCATACAAATGTGAATTGTCCAAGCTATAGATTTTTTGGGTACTGCAGGTAATGACAGCGGTCTGTCTGTCTGTCTTTCTGTCTGAAAAACACCATATTTGTCAATGATTTTCAGGTAAACTATGATACCAATAGCGTTTTTATTGTCTCTATCAAAAAGTTCGTCAAATTTTTAATACAAATTAGCACGAGTTTAGGTAATTCTGATTTCCCTTGTGTCTCCTGTAACTGAATTGAAAAATCGTTATATTTATACCCTATGGTAAAATACATTTAAAAAAGTTTCAAATTGTTACGGGAATTACATACAATAACATACATTCGTTTTTAATATCTGAACCTAAATTAACCAGTATTGGCTTCCGAGATAAACCGATTCATTTTTTAAGAGAAAAAAACTGCAGCAACACAAAACCAACACAAAAAGAATACAAATCAGATACAGCAGCTGCAGAAGCACATGTTGGCTTGTGTTTCTGCGTAACATTTGTACCATTTTTAACTGAAATATACCTGCGACCTTTTCCATACAAATGTGAATTGTCCAAGTTATAGATTTTTTTGGGTACTGCAGGTAATGACAGCGGTCTGTCTTTCTGTCTGAAAAACACCATATTTGTCATTGATTTTCAGGTAAACTATGCTACCAATGGCTTTTGTCATAGTCTTTATCAAAAAGTTTGTCAAATTTTTAATACAAATTAGCACGAGTTTAGGTAATTCTGATTTCCCTTGTGTCTCCTGTAACTGACTTGAAAAATCGTTATATATATACCCTATAGTAGAATAAAACTAAAAAAAAATCAAATTGTTACGGGAACTACATTCAAGAACATACATTCGTTTTTAATATCTGAACCTAAATTTACCAGTATTGGCTGCCGTGATTAGCCAATTAAGTTTTTAAGAGCAAAAAACTGAAGCAACACAAAAAGAATACAAATCAGATACAGCAGCTGCAGAAGCACTTGTTCGCTTGTGTTTCTGCGTAACATTTGTACCATTTTTTACTGAAATATACCTGTGACCTTTTCCATACAAATGTGAATTGTTCAAGGTTTGGGTTTTGTTGGGTACTGCAGGTTATGACAGCGGTCTGTCTTATAAGCAATATTTGCTGCCGAGATTAGCCGATTCATTTTTTAAGAGCAAAAAACTGAAGCAACACAAAACAAACACAAAAAGACTACAAATCAGATACAGCAGCTGCAGAAGTACTTGTTCGCTTGTGTTTCTGCGTAACATTTGTACCATTTTTTTACTGAAATATACCTGCGACCTTTTCCATACAAATGTGAATTGTCCAAGGTTTGGGTTTTGTTGGGTACTGCAGGTAATGACAGCGGTCTGTCTGTCTGTCTGTAAATCTGTGTGTCTGTCTGTCTGTCTTTCTGTCTGAAAAACACCATATTTGTATTTGTATTTGCTGCAGAAGCACTTGTTCGCTTGTGATTCTGCGTAACATTTGTACAATTTTTAACTGAAATATACCTGCGACCTTTTCCATACAAATGTGAATTGTCCAAGCTATAGATTTTTTGGGTACTGCAGGTAATGACAGCGGTCTGTCTGTCTGTCTTTCTGTCTGAAAAACACCATATTTGTCAATGATTTTCAGGTAAACTATGATACCAATAGCGTTTTTATTGTCTCTATCAAAAAGTTCGTCAAATTTTTAATACAAATTAGCACGAGTTTAGGTAATTCTGATTTCCCTTGTGTCTCCTGTAACTGAATTGAAAAATCGTTATATTTATACCCTATGGTAAAATACATTTAAAAAAGTTTCAAATTGTTACGGGAATTACATACAATAACATACATTCGTTTTTAATATCTGAACCTAAATTAACCAGTATTGGCTGCCGAGATAAACCGATTCATTTTTTAAGAGAAAAAAACTGCAGCAACACAAAACAAACACAAAAAGAATACAAATCAGATACAGCAGCTGCAGAAGCACATGTTGGCTTGTGTTTCTGCGTAACATTTGTACCATTTTTTACTGAAATATACCTGCGACCTTTTCCATACAAATGTGAATTGTCCAAGTTATATATATTTTGGGTACTGCAGGTAATGACAGCGGTCTGTCGTCTGTCTTTCTGTCTGAAAAACACCATATTTGTCATTGATTTTCAGGTAAACTATGATACCAATGGCTTTTGTCATAGTCTTTATCAAAAAGTTTGTCAAATTTTTAATACAAATAAGCACGAGTTTAGGTAATTCTATATTCCCCTTGTGTCTCCTGTACCTGACTTGAAAAATCGTTTCATATATGCCCTTTGGTAGAATAGAACTAAGAAAGTTTCAAATTGTTAGGGGAATTACATACAAGAACATACATTCGTTTTTAATATCTGAACCTAAATTTACCAATATTGGCTGCCGAGATTAGCCGATTCATTTTTTAAGAGCAAAAAACTGCAGCAACACAAAACAAACACAAAAAGAATACAAATCAGATATAGCAGCTGCAGAAGCACATGTTGGCTTGTGTTTCTGCGTAACATTTGTATCATTTTTAACTGAAATATACCTGCGACCTTTTCCATACAAATGTGAATTGTCCTAGCTATAGATTTTTTGGGTACTGCAGGTAATGACAGCGGTCTGTCTGTCTGTCAGTTTGTCTGTCTGTCTTTCTGTCTGAAATACACCATATTTGTCATTGATTTTCAGGTAAACTATGATACCAATAGCGTTTTTATTGTCTCTATCAAAAGTTTGTCAAATGTTTAATACAAATTAGCACGAGTTTAGGTAATTCTGATTTCCCTTGTGTCTCCTGTAACTGACTTAAAAAATCGTTATATATATACCCTATAGTAGAATAAAACTAAAAAAAATCAAATTGTTACGGGAATCACATACAAAAACGTACATTCGTTTTTAATATCTGAACCTAAATTAGCCAGTATTGGCTGCCGAGATAAACCGATTCATTTTTTAAGAGAAAAAAACTGTAGCAACACAAAACAAACACAAAAAGAATACAAATCAGATACAGCAGCTGCAGAAGCACATGTTGGCTTGTGTTTCTGCGTAACATTTGTACTATTTTTTACTGAAATATACCTGCGGGAATTACATACAAAAACGTACATTCGTTTTTAATATCTGAACCTAAATTAACCAGTATTGGCTGCCGAGATTAACCGACTCATTTTTTAAGAGCAAAAAACTGCAGCAACACAAAACCAACACAAAAAGAATACAAATCAGATACAGCAGCTGCAGAAGCACATGTTGGCTTGTGTTTCTGCGTAACATTTGTACCATTTTTAACTGAAATATACCTGCGACCTTTTCCATACAAATGTGAATTGTCCAAGTTATAGATTTTTTTGGGTACTGCAGGTAATGACAGCGGTCTGTCTTTCTGTCTGAAAAACACCATATTTGTCATTGATTTTCAGGTAAACTATGCTACCAATGGCTTTTGTCATAGTCTTTATCAAAAAGTTTGTCAAATTTTTAATACAAATTAGCACGAGTTTAGGTAATTCTGATTTCCCTTGTGTCTCCTGTAACTGACTTGAAAAATCGTTATATATATACCCTATAGTAGAATAAAACTAAAAAAAAATCAAATTGTTACGGGAACTACATTCAAGAACATACATTCGTTTTTAATATCTGAACCTAAATTTACCAGTATTGGCTGCCGTGATTAGCCAATTAATTTTTTAAGAGCAAAAAACTGAAGCAACACAAAAAGAATACAAATCAGATACAGCAGCTGCAGAAGCACTTGTTCGCTTGTGTTTCTGCGTAACATTTGTACCATTTTTTACTGAAATATACCTGTGACCTTTTCCATACAAATGTGAATTGTTCAAGGTTTGGGTTTTGTTGGGTACTGCAGGTTATGACAGCGGTCTGTCTTATAAGCAATATTTGCTGCCGAGATTAGCCGATTCATTTTTTAAGAGCAAAAAACTGAAGCAACACAAAACAAACACAAAAAGACTACAAATCAGATACAGCAGCTGCAGAAGTACTTGTTCGCTTGTGTTTCTGCGTAACATTTGTACCATTTTTTTAACTGAAATATACCTGCGACCTTTTCCATACAAATGTGAATTGTCCAAGGTTTGGGTTTTGTTGGGTACTGCAGGTAATGACAGCGGTCTGTCTGTCTGTCTGTAAATCTGTGTGTCTGTCTGTCAGTTTGTCTGTCTGTCTTTCTGTCTGAAAAACACCATATTTGTATTTGTATTTGCTGCAGAAGCACTTGTTCGCTTGTGATTCTGCGTAACATTTGTACCATTTTTAACTGAAATATACCTGCGACCTTTTCCATGCAAATGTGAATTGTCCAAGCTATAGATTTTTTGGGTACTGCAGGTAATGACAGCGGTCTGTCTGTCTGTCTTTCTGTCTGAAAAACACCATATTTGTCATTGATTTTCAGGTAAACTATGATACCAATAACGTTTTTACTGTCTCTATCAAAAAGTTCGTCAAAATTTTAATACAAATTAGCACGAGTTTAGGTAATTCTGATTTCCCTTGTGTCTCCTGTAACTGAATTGAAAAATCGTTATATTTATACCCTATGGTAAAATACATTTAAAAAAGTTTCAAATTGTTACGGGAATTACATACAATAACATACATTCGTTTTTAATATCTGAACCTAAATTAACCAATATTGGCTGCCGAGATAAACCGACTCATTTTTTAAGAGCAAAAAACTGCAGCAACACAAAACCAACACAAATAGAATACAAATCAGATACAGCAGCTGCAGAAGCCCATGTTGGCTTGTGTTTCTGCGTAACATTTGTACCATTTTTAACTGAAATATACCTGCGACCTTTTCCATACAAATGTGAATTGTCCAAGTTATAGATTTTTTTGGGTACTGCAGGTAATGACAGCGGTCTGTCTTTCTGTCTGAAAAACACCATATTTGTCATTGATTTTCAGGTAAACTATGCTACCAATGGCTTTTGTCATAGTCTTTATCAAAAAGTTTGTCAAATTTTTAATACAAATTAGCACGAGTTTAGGTTATTCTGATTTCCCTTGTGTCTCCTGTAACTGACTTGAAAAATCGTTATATATATACCCTATAGTAGAATAAAACTAAAAAAAATCATATTGTTACGGGAACTACATTCAAGAACATACATTCGTTTTTAATATCTGAACCTAAATTTAAGAGTATTGGCTGCCGTGATTAGCCAATTAATTTTTTAAGAGCAAAAAACTGAAGCAACACAAAAAGAATACAAATCAGATACAGCAGATGCAGAAGCACTTGTTCGCTTGTGTTTCTGCGTAACATTTGTACCATTTTATACTGAAATATACCTGTGACCTTTTCCATACAAATGTGAATTGTTCAAGGTTTGGGTTTTGTTGGGAACTGCAGGTAATGACAGCGGTCTGTCTGTCTGTCTGTAAATCTGTGTGTCTGTCTGTCAGTTTGTCTGTCTGTCTTTCTGTCTGAAAAACACCATATTTGTATTTGTATTTGCTGCAGAAGCACTTGTTCGCTTCTGTTTTTGCGTAACATTTGTACTATTTTTTACTGAAATATACCTGCGACCTTTTCCATACAAATGTGAATTGTCCAAGTTATATATTTTTTGGGTACTGCAGGTAATGACAGCGGTCTGTCTTTCTGTCTGAAAAACACCATATTTGTCATTGATTTTGAGGTAAACTATGATACCAATGGCTTTTGTCATAGTCTTTATCAAAAAGTTTGTCAAATTTGTAATACAAATAAGCACGAGTTTAGGTAATTCTATATTCCCCTTGTGTCTTCTGTACCTGACTTGAAAAATCGTTTCATATATGCCCTTTGGTAGAATAGAACTAAGAAAGTTTCAAATTGTTACGGGAATTACATACAAGAACATACATTCGTTTTTAATATCTGAACCTAAATTTACCAATATTGGCTGCCGAGATTAGCCGATTCATTTTTTTAGAGCAAAAAACTGTAGCAACACAAAACAAACACAAAAAGAATACAAATCAGATACAGCAGCTGCAGAAGCACTTGTTCACTTGTGTTTCTGCGTAACATTTGTACCATTTTTTTACTGAAATATACCTGCGACCTTTTCCATACAAATGTAAATTGTCCAAGGTATGGGGTTTTTTGGGTACTGCAGGTAATGACAGCGATCTGTCTTATAAGCAATGGTAAACTATGATACCAATAGCGTTTTTATTGTCTCTATCAAAAGTTTGTCAAATGTTTAATACAAATTAGCACGAGTTTAGGTAATTCTGATTTCCCTTGTGTCTCCTGTAACTGACTATAGTATAGTAGAATAAAACTAAAAAAAATCAAATTGTTACGGGAATTACATACAAAAACGTACATTCGTTTTTAATATCTGAACCTAAATTAGCCAGTATTGGCTGCCGAGATAAACCGATTCATTTTTTAAGAGAAAAAAACTGTAGCAACACAAAACAAACACAAAAAGAATACAAATCAGATACAGCAGCTGCAGAAGCACATGTTGGCTTGTGTTTCTGCGTAACATTTGTACTATTTTTTACTGAAATATACCTGCGGGAATTACATACAAGAACATACATTCGTTTTTAATATCTGAACCTAAATTAACCAGTATTGGCTGCCGAGATTAACCGACTCATTTTTTAAGAGCAAAAAACTGCAGCAACACAAAACAAACACAAAAAGAATACAAATCAGATATAGCAGCTGCAGAAGCACATGTTGGCTTGTGTTTCTGCGTAACATTTGTATCATTTTTAACTGAAATATACCTGCGACCTTTTCCATACAAATGTGAATTGTCCAAGTTATATATTTTTTGGGTACTGCAGGTAATGACAGCGGTCTGTCTTTCTGTCTGAAAAACACCATATTTGTCATTGATTTTCAGGTAAACTATGATACCAATGGCTTTTGTCATAGTCTTTATCAAAAAGTTTGTCAAATTTTTAATACAAATTAGCACGAGTTTAGGTAATTCTGATTTCCCTTGTGTCTCCTGTAACTGACTTGAAAAATCGTTATATATATACCCTATAGTAGAATAAAACTAAAAAAAAATCAAATTGTTACGGGAATTACATACAAGAACATACATTCGTTTTTAATATCTGAACCTAAATTTACCAATATTGGCTGCCGAGATTAGCCGATTCATTTTTTAAGAGCAAAAAACTGAAGCAACACAAAAAGAATACAAATCAGATACAGCAGCTGCAGAAGCACTTGTTCGCTTGTGTTTCTGCGTAACATTTGTACCATTTTTTACTGAAATATACCTGTGACCTTTTCCATACAAATGTGAATTGTTCAAGGTTTGGGTTTTGTTGGGTACTGCAGGTTATGACAGCGGTCTGTCTTATAAGCAATATTTGCTGCCGAGATTAGCCGATTCATTTTTTAAGAGCAAAAAACTGAAGCAACACAAAACAAACACAAAAAGACTACAAATCAGATACAGCAGCTGCAGAAGTACTTGTTCGCTTGTGTTTCTGCGTAACATTTGTACCATTTTTTTAACTGAAATATACCTGCGACCTTTTCCATACAAATGTGAATTGTCCAAGGTTTGGGTTTTGTTGGGTACTGCAGGTAATGACAGCGGTCTGTCTGTCTGTCTGTAAATCTGTGTGTCTGTCTGTCAGTTTGTCTGTCTGTCTTTCTGTCTGAAAAACACCATATTTGTATTTGTATTTGCTGCAGAAGCACTTGTTCGCTTGTGATTCTGCGTAACATTTGTACCATTTTTAACTGAAATATACCTGCGACCTTTTCCATGCAAATGTGAATTGTCCAAGCTATAGATTTTTTGGGTACTGCAGGTAATGACAGCGGTCTGTCTGTCTGTCTTTCTGTCTGAAAAACACCATATTTGTCATTGATTTTCAGGTAAACTATGATACCAATAACGTTTTTACTGTCTCTATCAAAAAGTTCGTCAAAATTTTAATACAAATTAGCACGAGTTTAGGTAATTCTGATTTCCCTTGTGTCTCCTGTAACTGAATTGAAAAATCGTTATATTTATACCCTATGGTAAAATACATTTAAAAAAGTTTCAAATTGTTACGGGAATTACATACAATAACATACATTCGTTTTTAACATCTGAACCTAAATTAACCAATATTGGCTGCCGAGATAAACCGACTCATTTTTTAAGAGCAAAAAACTGCAGCAACACAAAACCAACACAAATAGAATACAAATCAGATACAGCAGCTGCAGAAGCCCATGTTGGCTTGTGTTTCTGCGTAACATTTGTACCATTTTTAACTGAAATATACCTGCGACCTTTTCCATACAAATGTGAATTGTCCAAGTTATATATTTTTTGGGTACTGCAGGTAATGACAGCGGTCTGTCTTTCTGTCTGAAAAACACCATATTTGTCATTGATTTTGAGGTAAACTATGATACCAATGGCTTTTGTCATAGTCTTTATCAAAAAGTTTGTCAAATTTGTAATACAAATAAGCACGAGTTTAGGTAATTCTATATTCCCCTTGTGTCTTCTGTACCTGACTTGAAAAATCGTTATATATATACCCTATAGTAGAATAAAACTAAAAAAAATCATATTGTTACGGGAACTACATTCAAGAACATACATTCGTTTTTAATATCTGAACCTAAATTTAAGAGTATTGGCTGCCGTGATTAGCCAATTAATTTTTTAAGAGCAAAAAACTGAAGCAACACAAAAAGAATACAAATCAGATACAGCAGATGCAGAAGCACTTGTTCGCTTGTGTTTCTGCGTAACATTTGTACCATTTTATACTGAAATATACCTGTGACCTTTTCCATACAAATGTGAATTGTTCAAGGTTTGGGTTTTGTTGGGAACTGCAGGTAATGACAGCGGTCTGTCTGTCTGTCTGTAAATCTGTGTGTCTGTCTGTCTTTCTGTCTGAAAAACACCATATTTGTATTTGTATTTGCTGCAGAAGCACTTGTTCGCTTCTGTTTTTGCGTAACATTTGTACTATTTTTTACTGAAATATACCTGCGACCTTTTCCATACAAATGTGAATTGTCCAAGTTATATATTTTTTGGGTACTGCAGGTAATGACAGCGGTCTGTCTTTCTGTCTGAAAAACACCATATTTGTCATTGATTTTGAGGTAAACTATGATACCAATGGCTTTTGTCATAGTCTTTATCAAAAAGTTTGTCAAATTTGTAATACAAATAAGCACGAGTTTAGGTAATTCTATATTCCCCTTGTGTCTTCTGTACCTGACTTGAAAAATCGTTTCATATATGCCCTTTGGTAGAATAGAACTAAGAAAGTTTCAAATTGTTACGGGAATTACATACAAGAACATACATTCGTTTTTAATATCTGAACCTAAATTTACCAATATTGGCTGCCGAGATTAACCGATTCATTTTTTAAGAGCAAAAAACTGTAGCAAAACAAAACAAACACAAAAAGAATACAAATCAGATACAGCAGCTGCAGAAGCACTTGTTCACTTGTGTTTCTGCGTAACATTTGTACCATTTTTTTACTGAAATATACCTGCGACCTTTTCCATACAAATGTAAATTGTCCAAGGTATGGGTTTTTTTGGGAACTGCAGGTAATGACAGCGATCTGTCTTATAAGCAATATTGGCTGCCGAGATTAGCAGATTCATTTTTTAAGAGCAAAAAACTGCAGCAACACAAAACAAACACAAAAAGAATACAAATCAGATATAGCAGCTGCAGAAGCACATGTTGGCTTGTGTTTCTGCGTAACATTTGTATCATTTTTAACTGAAATATACCTGCGACCTTTTCCATACAAATGTGAATTGTCCAAGTTATATATTTTTTGGGTACTGCAGGTAATGACAGCGGTCTGTCTTTCTGTCTGAAAAACACCATATTTGTCATTGATTTTGAGGTAAACTATGATACCAATGGCTTTTGTCATAGTCTTTATCAAAAAGTTTGTCAAATTTGTAATACAAATAAGCACGAGCTTAGGTAATTCTGATTTCCCTTGTGTCTCTTGTAACTGACTTGAAAAATCGTTATATATATACCCTATGGTAGAATAGAACTAAGAAAGTTTCAAATTGTTACGGGAATTACATACCAGAACATACATTCGTTTTTAATATCTGAACCTAAATTTACCAATATTGGCTGCCGAGATTAGCCGATTCATTTTTTAAGAGCAAAAAACTGTAGCAACACAAAACAAACACAAAAAGAATACAAATCAGATACAGCAGCTGCAGAAGCACATGTTGGCTTGTGTTTCTGCGTAACATTTGTATCATTTTTAACTGAAATATACCTGCGACCTTTTCCATACAAATGTGAATTGTCCTAGCTATAGATTTTTTGGGTACTGCAGGTAATGACAGCGGTCTGTCTGTCTGTCAGTTTGTCTGTCTGTCTTTCTGTCTGAAATACACCATATTTGTCATTGATTTTCAGGTAAACTATGATACCAATAGCGTTTTTATTGTCTCTATCAAAAGTTTGTCAAATTTTTAATACAAATTAGCACGAGTTTAGGTAATTCTGATTTCCCTTGTGTCTCCTGTAACTGACTTAAAAAATCGTTATATATATACCCTATAGTAGAATAAAACTAAAAAAAATCAAATTGTTACGGAAATTACATACAAAAACGTACATTCGTTTTTAATATCTGAACCTAAATTAACCAGTATTGGCTGCCGAGATAAACCGATTCATTTTTTAAGAGAAAAAAACTGTAGCAACACAAAACAAACACAAAAAGAATACAAATCAGATACAGCAGCTGCAGAAGCACATGTTGGCTTGTGTTTCTGCGTAACATTTGTACTATTTTTTACTGAAATATACCTGCGACCTTTTCCATACAAATGTGAATTGTCCAAGTTATATATTTTTTGGGTACTGCAGGTAATGACAGCGGTCTGTCTGTCAGTTTGTCTGTCTGTCTTTCTGTCTGAAATACACCATATTTGTCATTGATTTTCAGGTAAACTATGATACCAATAGCGTTTTTATTGTCTCTATCAAAAAGTTCGTCAAATTTGTAATACAAATAAGCAAGAGTTTACGTAATTCTGATATCCCTTGTATCTCCTGTAACTGAATTGAAAACTCGTTATATTTATAACCTATGGTAGAATAAAACTAAAAAAGTTTCAAATTGTTACGGGAATTACATACAAGAACATACATTCGTTTTTAATATCTGAACCTAAATTAACCAATGTTGGCTGCCGAGATAAACCGACTCATTTTTTAAGAGCAAAAAACTGCAGCAACACAAAACCAACTCAAAAAGAATACAAATCAGATACAGCAGCTGCAGAAGCACATGTTGGCTTGTGTTTCTGCGTAACATTTGTACCATTTTTAACTGAAATATACCTGCGACCTTTTCCATACAAATGTGAATTGTCCAAGTTATAGATTTTTTTGTGTACTGCAGGTAATGACAGCGGTCTGTCTTTCTGTCTGAAAAACACCATATTTGTCATTGATTTTCAGGTAAACTATGCTACCAATGGCTTTTGTCATAGTCTTTATCAAAAAGTTTGTCAAATTTTTAATACAAATTAGCACGAGTTTAGGTAATTCTGATTTCCCTTGTGTCTCCTGTAACTGACTTGAAAAATCGTTATATATATACCCTATAGTAGAATAAAACTAAAAAAAATCAAATTGTTACGGGAACTACATTCAAGAACATACATTCGTTTTTAATATCTGAACCTAAATTTACCAGTATTGGCTGTCGTGATTAGCCAATTAATTTTTTAAGAGCAAAAAACTGAAGCAACACAAAAAGAATACAAATCAGATACAGCAGCTGCAGAAGCACTTGTTCGCTTGTGTTTCTGCGTAACATTTGTACAATTTTTTACTGAAATATACCTGTGACCTTTTCCATACAAATGTGAATTGTTCAAGGTTTGGGTTTTGTTGGGTACTGCAGGTGATGACAGCGGTCTGTCTGTCTGTCTGTAAATCTGTGTGTCTGTCTGTCAGTTTGTCTGTCTGTCTTTCTGTCTGAAAAACACCATATTTGTATGTGTATTTGCTGCAGAAGCACTTGTTCGCTTCTGTTTTTGCGTAACATTTGTAGCATTTTTTACTGAAATATACCTGCGACCTTTTCCATAAAAATGTGAATTGTCCAAGGTATGGGTTTTTTTGGGTACTGCAGGTAATGACAGAGGTCTGTCTTATAAGCAATATTTGCTGCCGAGATAAGCCGATTCATTTTTTAAGAGCAAAAAAATGAAGCAACACAAAACCAACACAAAAAGACTACAAATCAGATACAGCAGCTGCAGAAGTACTTGTTCGCTTGTGTTTCTGCGTAACATTTGTACCATTCTTTTACTGAAATATACCTGCGACCTTTTCCATACAAATGTAAATTGTCCAAGGTTTGGGTTTTGTTGGGTACTGCAGGTAATGACAGCGGTCTCTCTGTCTGTCTGTAAATCTGTGTGTCTGTCTGTCAGTTTGTCTGTCTGTCTTTCTGTCTAAAAAACACCATATTTGTAATTGTATTTGCTGCAGAAGCACTTGTTCGCTTGTGATTCTGCGTAACATTTGTACCATTTTAACTGAAATATACCTGCGACCTTTTCCATACAAATGTGAATTGTCCAAGCTTTAGATTTTTTGGGTACTGCAGGTAATGACAGCGGTCTCTCTGTCTGTCTTTCTGTCTGAAAAACACCATATTTGTGATTGATTTTCAGGTAAACTATGATACCAATAGCGTTTTTATTGTCTCTATCAAAAAGTTCGTCAAATTTTTAATACAAATTAGCACGAGTTTAGGTAATTCTGATTTCCCTTGTGTCTCCTGTAACTGAATTGAAAAATCGTTATATTTATACCCTATGGTAGAATACATTTAAAAAAGTTTCAAATTGTTACGGGAATTACATACAAGAACATACATTTGTTTTTAATATCTGAACCTAAATTAACCAGTATTGGCTGCCGAGATTAACTACTCAGTTTTTAAGAGCAAAAAACTGCAGCAACACAAAACCAACACAAAAAGAATACAAAAAGAATACAAATCAGATACAGCAGCTGCAGAAGCACCTGTTGGCTTGTGTGTCTGCGTAACATTTGTACCATTTTTAACTGAAATAAACCTGCGACCTTTTCCATACAAATGTGAATTGTCCAAGTTATAGATTTTTTGGGTACTGCAGGTAATGACAGCGGTCTGTCGTCTGTCTTTCTGTCTGAAAAACACCATATTTGTCATTGATTTTCAGGTAAACTATGCTACCAATGGTCTTTGTCATAGTCTTTATCAAAAAGTTTGTCAAATTTTTAATACAAATAAGCACGAGTTTAGGTAATTCTATATTCCCCTTGTGTCTCCTGTACCTGACTTGAAAAATCGTTTCATATATGCCCTTTGGTAGAATAGAACTAAGAAAGTTACAAATTGTTACGGGAGTTACATACAAAAACATACATTTGTTTTTCATATCTCAACCTAAATTTACCAACATTGACTGAAGAGATTGGCCGATTCATTTTTTAAGCGGAAAAACTACAGCAAAACATCACCAACACAAAATGAAAACAAATCAGATTCAGCAGCAGTATAAGCACTTGTTCACTTGTGTGTCTGCGTAACATTTGTACCATTTTTTACTGAAATATACCTGCGACCTTTTCCCTACAAATATGAATTGTCCAAGGTATGGGTTTTTTTGGGTACTGCAGGTAATGACAGGGGTCTATCTGTCAGTTTGTCTGTCTGTCTTTCTGTCTGAAAAACACCATATTTGTCATTGATTTGCAGGTAAACTATGCTACCAATGGTCTTTGTCATAGTCTTTGTCAAAAAGATTATACAATTTTGAATACAAATAAGCACGAGCTTAGGTAATTCTGATTCCCCTTGTGTCTCCTGTACCTGACTTGAAAAATCGTTTTATTTATGCCCTTTGGTAGAATAGAACTAAGAAAGTTTCAAATTGTTACGGGAATTACATACAAGAACATACATACGTTTTTAATATCTTAACCTAAATTTACCAACATTGGCTGCAGAGATAAGCCGATTCATTTTTTAAGAGCAAAAAACTGTAGCAACACAAAAAAAACTCAAAAAGACTACAAATCAGATACAGCAGCTGCAGAAGCACTTGTTCGCTTGTGTTTCTGCGTAACATTTGTACCATTTTTTACTGAAATATACCTGCGACCTTTTCCATACAAATGTGAATTGTCCAAGTTATATATTTTTTGGGTACTGCAGGTAATGACAGCGGTCTGTCTGTCTGTCTTTCTGTCTGAAAAAACACCATATTTGTCATTGATTTTCAGGTAAACTATGATACCAATGGCTTTTGTCATAGTCTGTATCAAAAAGTTTGTCGAATTTTTAATACAAATAAGCACGAGTTTAGGTAATTCTGATTTCCCTTGTGTCTCTTGTAACTGACTTGAAAAATCGTTATATATATACCCTATGGTAGAATAAACCTAAAAAAATTTCAAATTGTTACGGGAATTACATACAAGAACATACATTCGTTTTTAATATCTGAACCTAAATTAACCAGTATTGGCTGCCGAGATTAACTGACTCATTTTTTAAGAGCAAAAAACTGCAGCAACACAAAACCAACACAAAAAGAATACAAATCAGATACAGCAGCTGCAGAAGCACATGTTGGCTTGTGTTTCTGCGTAACATTTGTATCATTTTTAACTGAAATATACCTGCGACTTTTTCCATACAAATGTGAATTGTCCTAGCTATAGATTTTTTGGGTACTGCAGGTAATGACAGCGGTCTGTCTGTCAGTTTGTCTGTCTGTCTTTCTGTCTGAAATACACCATATTTGTCATTGATTTTCAGGTAAACTATGATACCAATAGCGTTTTTATTGTCTCTATCAAAAAGTTCGTCAAATTTGTAATACAAATAAGCAAGAGTTTACGTAATTCTGATATCCCTTGTATCTCCTGTAACTGAATTGAAAAATCGTTATATTTATACCCTATGGTAAAATACATTTAAAAAAGTTTCAAATTGTTACGGGAATTACATACAATAACATACATTCGTTTTTAATATCTGAACCTAAATTAACCAGTATTGGCTGCCGAGATAAACCGATTCATTTTTTAAGAGAAAAAAACTGCAGCAACACAAAACAAACACAAAAAGAATACAAATCAGATACAGCAGCTGCAGAAGCACATGTTGGCTTGTGTTTCTGCGTAACATTTGTACCATTTTTTACTGAAATATACCTGCGACCTTTTCCATACAAATGTGAATTGTCCTAGCTATAGATTTTTTGGGTACTGCAGGTAATGACAGCGGTCTGTCTGTCTGTCAGTTTGTCTGTCTGTCTGAAATACACCATATTTGTCATTGATTTCAGGTAAACTATGATACCAATAGCGTTTATATTGTCTCTATCAAAAGTTTGTCAAATTTTTTATACAAATTAGCACGAGTTTGGGTAATTCTGATTTCCCTTGTGTCTCCTGTAACTGACTTGAAAAATCGTTATATATATACCCTATAGTAGAATAAAACTAAAAAAAATCAAATTGTTACGGGAATTACATACAAAAACGTACATTCGTTTTTAATATCTGAACCTAAATTAACCAGTATTGGCTGCCGAGATAAACCGATTCATTTTTTAAGAGAAAAAAACTGTAGCAACACAAAACAAACACAAAAATAATACAAATCAGATACAGCAGCTACAGAAGCACATGTTGGCTTGTGTTTCTGCGTAACATTTGTACCATTTTTTACTGAAATATACCTGCGACCTTTTCCATACAAATGTAAATTGTCCAAGTTATATATTTTTTGGGTACTGCAGGTAATGACAGCGGTCTGTCTTTCTGTCTGAAAAACACCATATTTGTCATTGATTTTCAGGTAAACTATGATACCAATGGCTTTTGTCATAGTCTTTATCAAAAAGTTTGTAAAATTTTTAATACAAATAAGCACGAGTTTAGGTAATTCTGATATCCCTTGTGTCTCTTGTAACTGACTTGAAAATCGTTATATATATACCCTATGGTAGAATAAACCTAAAAAATTTTCAAATTGTTACGGGAATTACATACAAGAACATACATTCGTTTTTAATATCTGAACCTAAATTAACCAGTATTGGCTGCCGAGATTAACCGACTCATTTTTTAAGAGCAAAAAACTGCAGCAACACAAAAAGAATACAAATCAGATACAGCAGCTGCAGAAGCACATGTTGGCCTGTGTTTCTGCGTAACATTTGTACCATTTTTAACTGAAATATACCTGCGACCTTTTCCATACAAATGTGAATTGTCCAAGTTATAGATTTTTTGGGTACTGCAGTTAATGACAGCGGTCTGTCTTTCTGTCTGAAAAACACCATATTTGTCATTGATTTTCAGGTAAACTATGCTACCAATGGCTTTTGTCATAGTCTTTATCAATGGCTTTTGTCATAGTCTTTATCAAAAAGTTTGTCAAATTTTTAATTCAAATTAGCACGAGTTTAGGTAATTCTGATTTCCCTTGTGTCTCCTGTAACTGACTTGAAAAATCGTTATATATATACCCTATAGTAGAATAAAACTAAAAAAAAATCAAATTGTTACGGGAACTACATTCAAGAACATACATTCGTTTTTAATATCTGAACCTAAATTTACCAGTATTGGCTGCCGTGATTAGCCAATTAATTTTTTAAGAGCAAAAAACTGAAGCAACACAAAAAGAATACAAATCAGATACAGCAGCTGCAGAAGCACTTGTTCGCTTGTGTTTCTGCGTAACATTTGTACCATTTTTTACTGAAATATACCTGTGACCTTTTCCATACAAATGTGAATTGTTCAAGGTTTGGGTTTTGTTGGGTACTGCAGGTTATGACAGCGGTCTGTCTGTCGGTCTGTAAATCTGTGTGTCTGTCTGTCAGTTTGTCTGTCTGTCTTTCTGTCTGAAAAACACCATATTTGTATTTGTATTTGCTGCAGAAGCACTTGTTCGCTTCTGTTTTTGCGTAACATTTGTACTATTTTTTACTGAAATATACCTGCGACCTTTTCCATAAAAATGTGAATTGTCCAAGGTATGGGTTTTTTTGGGTACTGCAGGTCTGTCTTATAAGCAATATTTGCTGCCGAGATTAGCCGATTCATTTTTTAAGAGCAAAAAACTGAAGCAACACAAAACAAACACAAAAAGACTACAAATCAGATACAGCAGCTGCAGAAGTACTTGTTCGCTTGTGTTTCTGCGTAACATTTGTACCATTTTTTTACTGAAATATACCTGCGACCTTTTCCATACAAATGTGAATTGTCCAAGGTTTGGGTTTTGTTGGGTACTGCAGGTAATGACAGCGGTCTGTCTGTCTGTCTGTAAATCTGTGTGTCTGTCTGTCAGTTTGTCTGTCTGTCTTTCTGTCTGAAAAACACCATATTTGTAATTGTATTTGCTGCAGAAGCACTTGTTCGCTTGTGATTCTGCGTAACATTTGTACCATTTTTAACTGAAATATAACTGCGACCTTTTCCATACAAATGTGAATTGTCCAAGCTATAGATTTTTTGGGTACTGCAGGTAAAGACAGCGGTCTGTCTGTCTGTCTTTCTGTCTGAAAAACACCATATTTGTCATTGATTTTCAGGTAAACTATGATACCAATAGCGTTTTTATTGTCTCTATCAAAAAGTTCGTCAAATTGTTAATACAAATTAGCACGAGTTTAGGTAATTCTGATTTCCCTTGTGTCTCCTGTAACTGAATTGAAAAATCGTTATATTTATACCCTATGGTAAAATACATTTAAAAAAGTTTCAAATTGTTACGGGAATTACATACAATAACATGCATTCGTTTTTAATATCTGAACCTAAATTAACCAGTATTGGCTGCCGAGATTAACCGACTCATTTTTTAAGAGCAAAAAACTGCAGCAACACAAAACCAACACAAAAAGAATACAAATCAGATACAGCAGCTGCAGAAGCACATGTTGGCTTGTGTTTCTGCGTAACATTTGTACCATTTTTAAATGAAATATACCTGCGACCTTTTCCATACAAATGTGAATTCTCCAAGTTATAGATTTTTTTGGGTACTGCAGGTAATGACAGCGGTCTGTCGTCTGTCTTTCTGTCTGAAAAACACCATATTTGTCATTGATTTTCAGGTAAACTATGATACCAATGGCTTTTGTCATAGTCTTTATCAAAAAGTTTGTCAAATTTTTAATACAAATTAGCACGAGTTTAGGTAATTCTGATTTCCCTTGTGTCTCCTGTAACTGACTTGAAAAATCGTTATATATATACCCTATAGTAGAATAAAACTAAAAAAAAATCAAATTGTTACGGGAACTACATTCAAGAACATACATTCGTTTTTAATATCTGAACCTAAATTTACCAGTATTCGCTGCCGTGATTAGCCAATTAATTTTTTAAGAGCAAAAAACTGAAGCAACACAAAAAGAATACAAATCAGATGCAGCAGCTGCAGAAGCACTTGTTCGCTTGTGTTTCTGCGTAACATTTGTACCATTTTTTACTGAAATATACCTGTGACCTTTTCCATACAAATGTGAATTGTTCAAGGTTTGGGTTTTGTTGGATACTGCAGGTTATGACAGCGGTCTGTCTGTCGGTCTGTAAATCTGTGTGTCTGTCTGTCAGTTTGTCTGTCTGTCTACAAATCAGATACAGCAGCTGCAGAAGTACTTGTTCGCTTGTGTTTCTGCGTAACATTTGTACCATTTTTTTACTGAAATATACCTGCGACCTTTTCCATACAAATGTGAATTGTCCAAGGTTTGGGTTTTGTTGGGTACTGCAGGTAATGACAGCGGTCTGTCTGTCTGTCTGTAAATCTGTGTGTCTGTCTGTCAGTTTGTCTGTCTGTCTTTCTGTCTGAAAAACACCATATTTGTATTTGTATTTGCTGCAGAAGCACTTGTTCGCTTGTGATTCTGCGTAACATTTGTACCATTTTTAACTGAAATATACCTGCGACCTTTTCCATACAAATGTGAATTGTCCAAGCTATAGATTTTTTGGGTACTGCAGGTAATGACAGCGGTCTGTCTGTCTGTCTTTCTGTCTGAAAAACACCATATTTGTCATTGATTTTCAGGTAAACTATGATACCAATAGCGTTTTTATTGTCTCTATCAAAAAGTTCGTCAAATTTTTAATACAAATTAGCACGAGTTTAGGTAATTCTGATTTCCCTTGTGTCTCCTGTAACTGAATTGAAAAATCGTTATATTTATACCCTATGGTAAAATACATTTAAAAAAGTTTCAAATTGTTACGGGAATTACATACAATAACATACATTCGTTTTTAATATCTGAACCTAAATTAACCAGTATTGGCTGCCGAGATAAACCGATTCATTTTTTAAGAGAAAAAAACTGCAGCAACACAAAACAAACACAAAAAGAATACAAATCAGATACAGCAGCTGCAGAAGCACATGTTGGCTTGTGTTTCTGCGTAACATTTGTACCATTTTTTACTGAAATATACCTGCGACCTTTTCCATACAAATGTGAATTGTCCAAGTTATATATATTTTGGGTACTGCAGGTAATGACAGCGGTCTGTCGTCTGTCTTTCTGTCTGAAAAACACCATATTTGTCATTGATTTTCAGGTAAACTATGATACCAATGGCTTTTGTCATAGTCTTAATCAAAAAGTTTGTCAAATTTTTAATACAAATAAGCACGAGTTTAGGTAATTCTATATTCCCCTTGTGTCTCCTGTACCTGACTTGAAAAATCGTTTCATATATGCCCTTTGGTAGAATAGAACTAAAAAAGTTTCAAATTGTTACGGGAATTACATACAAGAACATACATTCGTTTTTAATATCTGAACCTAAATTTACCAATATTGGCTGCCGAGATTAGCCGATTCATTTTTTAAGAGCAAAAAACTGCAGCAACACAAAACAAACACAAAAAGAATACAAATCAGATATAGCAGCTGCAGAAGCACATGTTGGCTTGTGTTTCTGCGTAACATTTGTATCATTTTTAACTGAAATATACCTGCGACCTTTTCCATACAAATGTGAATTGTCCTAGCTATAGATTTTTTGGGTACTGCAGGTAATGACAGCGGTCTGTCTGTCTGTCAGTTTGTCTGGCTGTCTTTCTGTCTGAAATACACCATATTTGTCATTGATTTTCAGGTAAACTATGATACCAATAGCGTTTATATTGTCTCTATCAAAAGTTTGTCAAATTTTTAGTACAAATTAGCACGAGTTTAGTTAATTCTGATTTCCCTTGTGTCTCCTGTAACTGACTTGAAAAATCGTTATATATATACCCTATAGTAGAATAAAACTAAAAAAAAACAAATTGTTACGGGAATTACATACAAAAACGTACATTCGTTTTTAATATCTGAACCTAAATTAACCAGTATTGGCTGCCGAGATAAACCGATTCATTTTTTAAGAGAAAAAAACTGTAGCAACACAAAACAAACACAAAAAGAATACAAATCAGATACAGCAGCTACAGAAGCACATGTTGGCTTGTGTTTCTGCGTAACATTTGTACCATTTTTTACTGAAATATACCTGCGACCTTTTCCATACAAATGTGAATTGTCCAAGTTATATATTTTTTGGGTACTGCAGGTAATGACAGCGGTCTGTCGTCTGTCTTTCTGTCTGAAAAACACCATATTTGTCATTGATTTTCAGGTAAACTATGATACCAATGGCTTTTGTCATAGTCTTTATCAAAAAGTTTGTCAAATTTTTAATACAAATAAGCACGAGTTTAGGTAATTCTGATTTCCCTTGTGTCTCTTGTAACTGACTTGAAAATCGTTATATATATACCCTATGGTAAAATAAACCTAAAAAATTTTCAAATTGTTACGGGAATTACATACAAGAACATACATTCGTTTTTAATATCTGAACCTAAATTAACCAGTATTGGCTGCCGAGATTAACCGACTCATTTTTTAAGAGCAAAAAACTGCAGCAACACAAAACCAACACAAAAAGAATACAAATCAGATACAGCAGCTGCAGAAGCACATGTTGGCTTGTGTTTCTGCGTAACATTTGTATCATTTTTAACTGAAATATACCTGCGACCTTTTCCATACAAATGTGAATTGTCCTAGCTATAGATTTTTTGGGTACTGCAGGTAATGACAGCGGTCTGTCTGTCAGTTTGTCTGTCTGTCTTTCTGTCTGAAATACACCATATTTGTCATTGATTTTCAGGTAAACTATGATACCAATAGCGTTTTTATTGTCTCTATCAAAAAGTTCGTCAAATTTGTAATACCAATAAGCAAGAGTTTACGTAATTCTGATATCCCTTGTATCTCCTGTAACTGAATTGAAAACTCGTTATATTTATACCCTATGGTAGAATAAAACTAAAAAAATTTCAAATTGTTACGGGAATTACATACAAGAACATACATTCGTTTTTAATATCTGAACCTAAATTAACCAATATTGGCTGCCGAGATAAACCGACTCATTTTTAAAGAGCAAAAAACTGCAGCAACACAAAACCAACACAAATAGAATACAAATCAGATACAGCAGCTGCAGAAGCCCATGTTGGCTTGTGTTTCTGCGTAACATTTGTACCATTTTTAACTGAAATATACCTGCGACCTTTTCCATACAAATGTGAATTGTCCAAGTTATAGATTTTTTTGGGTACTGCAGGTAATGACAGCGGTCTGTCTTTCTGTCTGAAAAACACCATATTTGTCATTGATTTTCAGGTAAACTATGCTACCAATGGCTTTTGTCATAGTCTTTATCAAAAAGTTTGTCAAATTTTTAATACAAATTAGCACGAGTTTAGGTAATTCTGATTTCCCTTGTGTCTC
Source organism: Drosophila maculinotata (assembly GCA_035045305.1). Taxonomy (NCBI): domain Eukaryota; kingdom Metazoa; phylum Arthropoda; class Insecta; order Diptera; family Drosophilidae; genus Drosophila; species Drosophila maculinotata. The sequence continues at coordinate 291,425 of JAWNPD010000421.1, forward strand.
CTGTAACTGACTTGAAAAATCGTTATATATATACCCTATAGTAGAATAAAACTAAAAAAAAATCAAATTGTTACGGGAACTACATTCAAGAACATACATTCGTTTTTAATATCTGAACCTAAATTTACCAGTATTCGCTGCCGTGATTAGCCAATTAATTTTTTAAGAGCAAAAAACTGAAGCAACACAAAAAGAATACAAATCAGATACAGCAGCTGCAGAAGCACTTGTTCGCTTGTGTTTCTGCGTAACATTTGTACCATTTTTTACTGAAATATACCTGTGACCTTTTCCATACAAATGTGAATTGTTCAAGGTTTGGGTTTTGTTGGGTACTGCAGGTTATGACAGCGGTCTGTCTGTCGGTCTGTAAATCTGTGTGTCTGTCTGTCAGTTTGTCTGTCTGTCTTTCTGTCTGAAAAACACCATATTTGAATTTGTATTTGCTGCAGAAGCACTTGTTCGCTTCTGTTTTTGCGTAACATTTGTACTATTTTTTACTGAAATATACCTGCGACCTTTTCCATAAAAATGTGAATTGTCCAAGGTATGGGTTTTTTGGGTACTGCAGGTCTGTCTTATAAGCAATATTTGCTGCCGAGATTAGCCGATTCATTTTTTAAGAGCAAAAAACTGAAGCAACACAAAACAAACACAAAAAGACTACAAATCAGATACAGCAGCTGCAGAAGTACTTGTTCGCTTGTGTTTCTGCGTAACATTTGTACCATTTTTTTACTGAAATATACCTGCGACCTTTTCCATACAAATGTGAATTGTCCAAGGTTTGGGTTTTGTTGGGTACTGCAGGTAATGACAGCGGTCTGTCTGTCTGTCTGTAAATCTGTGTGTCTGTCTGTCAGTTTGTCTGTCTGTCTTTCTGTCTGAAAAACACCATATTTGTATTTGTATTTGCTGCAGAAGCACTTGTTCGCTTGTGATTCTGCGTAACATTTGTACCATTTTTAACTGAAATATACCTGCGACCTTTTCCATACAAATGTGAATTGTCCAAGCTATAGATTTTTTGGGTACTGCAGGTAATGACAGCGGTCTGTCTGTCTGTCTTTCTGTCTGAAAAACACCATATTTGTCATTGATTTTCAGGTAAACTATGATACCAATAGCGTTTTTATTGTCTCTATCAAAAAGTTCGTCAAATTTTTAATACAAATTAGCACGAGTTTAGGTAATTCTGATTTCCCTTGTGTCTCCTGTAACTGAATTGAAAAATCGTTATATTTATACCCTATGGTAAAATACATTTAAAAAAGTTTCAAATTGTTACGGGAATTACATACAATAACATACATTCGTTTTTAATATCTGAACCTAAATTAACCAGTATTGGCTGCCGAGATAAACCGATTCATTTTTTAAGAGAAAAAAACTGCAGCAACACAAAACAAACACAAAAAGAATACAAATCAGATACAGCAGCTGCAGAAGCACATGTTGGCTTGTGTTTCTGCGTAACATTTGTACCATTTTTTACTGAAATATACCTGCGACCTTTTCCATACAAATGTGAATTGTCCTAGCTATAGATTTTTTGGGTACTGCAGGTAATGACAGCGGTCTGTCTGTCTGTCAGTTTGTCTGTCTGTCTTTCTGTCTGAAATACACCATATTTGTCATTGATTTTCAGGTAAACTATGATACCAATAGCGTTTATATTGTCTCTATCAAAAGTTTGTCAAATTTTTAATACAAATTAGCACGAGTTTGGGTAATTCTGATTTCCCTTGTGTCTCCTGTAACTGACTTGAAAAATCGTTATATATATACCCTATAGTAGAATAAAACTAAAAAAAATCAAATTGTTACGGGAATTACATACAAAAACGTACATTCGTTTTTAATATCTGAACCTAAATTAACCAGTATTGGCTGCCGAGATAAATCGATTCATTTTTTAAGAGAAAAAAACTGTAGCAACACAAAACAAACACAAAAATAATACAAATCAGATACAGCAGCTACAGAAGCACATGTTGGCTTGTGTTTCTGCGTAACATTTGTACCATTTTTTACTGAAATATACCTGCGACCTTTTCCATACAAATGTGAATTGTCCAAGTTATATATTTTTTGGGTACTGCAGGTAATGACAGCAGTCTGTCTTTCTGTCTGAAAAACACCATATTTGGCATTGATTTTCAGGTAAACTATGATACCAATGGCTTTTGTCATAGTCTTTATCAAAAAGTTTGTAAAATTTTTAATACAAATAAGCACGAGTTTAGGTAATTCTGATATCCCTTGTGTCTCTTGTAACTGACTTGAAAATCGTTATATATATACCCTATGGTAGAATAAACCTAAAAAATTTTCAAATTGTTACGGGAATTACATACAAGAACATACATTCGTTTTTAATATCTGAACCTAAATTAACCAGTATTGGCTGCCGAGATTAACCGACTCATTTTTTAAGAGCAAAAAACTGCAGCAACACAAAAAGAATACAAATTAGATACAGCAGCTGCAGAAGCACATGTTGGCCTGTGTTTCTGCGTAACATTTGTACCATTTTTAACTGAAATATACCTGCGACCTTTTCCATACAAATGTGAATTGTCCAAGGTTTGGGTTTTGTTGGGTACTGCAGGTAATGACAGCGGTCTGTCTTTCTGTCTGAAAAACACCATATTTGTCATTGATTTTCAGGTAAACTATGCTACCAATGGCTTTTGTCATAGTCTTTATCAAAAAGTTCGTCAAATTTTTAATACAAATTAGCACGAGTTTAGGTAATTCTGATTTCCCTTGTGTCTCCTGTAACTGAATTGAAAAATCGTTATATTTATACCCTATGGTAAAATACATTTAAAAAAGTTTCAAATTGTTACGGGAATTACATACAATAACATGCATTCGTTTTTAATATCTGAACCTAAATTAACCAGTATTGGCTGCCGAGATTAACCGACTCATTTTTTAAGAGCAAAAAACTGCAGCAACACAAAAAGAATACAAATTAGATACAGCAGCTGCAGAAGCACATGTTGGCCTGTGTTTCTGCGTAACATTTGTACCATTTTTAACTGAAATATACCTGCGACCTTTTCCATACAAATGTGAATTGTCCAAGGTTTGGGTTTTGTTGGGTACTGCAGGTAATGACAGCGGTCTGTCTGTCTGTCAGTTTGTCTGGCTGTCTTTCTGTCTGAAATACACCATATTTGTCATTGATTTTCAGGTAAACTATGATACCAATAGCGTTTATATTGTCTCTATCAAAAGTTTGTCAAATTTTTAATACAAATTAGCACGAGTTTAGTTAATTCTGATTTCCCTTGTGTCTCCTGTAACTGACTTGAAAAATCGTTATATATATACCCTATAGTAGAATAAAACTAAAAAAAACAAATTGTTACGGGAATTACATACAAAAACGTACATTCGTTTTTAATATCTGAACCTAAATTAACCAGTATTGGCTGCCGAGATAAACCGATTCATTTTTTAAGAGAAAAAAACTGTAGCAACACAAAACAAACACAAAAAGAATACAAATCAGATACAGCAGCTACAGAAGCACATGTTGGCTTGTGTTTCTGCGTAACATTTGTACCATTTTTTACTGAAATATACCTGCGACCTTTTCCATACAAATGTGAATTGTCCAAGTTATATATTTTTTGGGTACTGCAGGTAATGACAGCGGTCTGTCTTTCTGTCTGAAAAACACCATATTTGTCATTGATTTTCAGGTAAACTATGATACCAATGGCTTTTGTCATAGTCTTTATCAAAAAGTTTGTCAAATTTTTAATACAAATAAGCACGAGTTTAGGTAATTCTGATTTCCCTTGTGTCTCTTGTAACTGACTTGAAAATCGTTATATATATACCCTATGGTAAAATAAACCTAAAAAATTTTCAAATTGTTACGGGAATTACATACAAGAACATACATTCGTTTTTAATATCTGAACCTAAATTAACCAGTATTGGCTGCCGAGATTAACCGACTCATTTTTTAAGAGCAAAAAACTGCAGCAACACAAAACCAACACAAAAAGAATACAAATCAGATACAGCAGATGCAGAAGCACATGTTGGCTTGTGTTTCTGCGTAACATTTGTATCATTTTTAACTGAAATATACCTGCGACCTTTTCCATACAAATGTGAATTGTCCTAGCTATAGATTTTTTGGGTACTGCAGGTAATGACAGCGGTCTGTCTGTCTTTCTGTCTGAAATACACCATATTTGTCATTGATTTTCAGGTAAACTATGATACCAATAGCGTTTTTATTGTCTCTATCAAAAAGTTTGTCAAATTTTTAATACAAATTAGCACGAGTTTAGGTAATTCTGATTTCCCTTGTGTCTCCTGTAACTGACTTGAAAAATCGTTATATATATACCCTATAGTAGAATAAAACTAAAAAAAAATCAAATTGTTACGGGAACTACATTCAAGAACATACATTCGTTTTTAATATCTGAACCTAAATTTACCAGTATTCGCTGCCGTGATTAGCCAATTAATTTTTTAAGAGCAAAAAACTGAAGCAACACAAAAAGAATACAAATCAGATACAGCAGCTGCAGAAGCACTTGTTCGCTTGTGTTTCTGCGTAACATTTGTACCATTTTTTACTGAAATATATCTGTGACCTTTTCCATACAAATGTGAATTGTTCAAGGTTTGGGTTTTGTTGGGTACTGCAGGTTATGACAGCGGTCTGTCTGTCGGTCTGTAAATCTGTGTGTCTGTCTGTCAGTTTGTCTGTCTGTCTACAAATCAGAAACAGCAGCTGCAGAAGTACTTGTTCGCTTGTGTTTCTGCGTAACATTTGTAACATTTTTTACTGAAATATACCTGCGACCTTTTCCATACAAATGTGAATTGTCCAAGGTTTGGGTTTTGTTGGGTACTGCAGGTAATGACAGCGGTCTGTCTGTCTGTAAATCTGTGTGTCTGTCTGTCAGTTTGTCTGTCTGTCTTTCTGTCTGAAAAACACCATATTTGTATTTGTATTTGCTGCAGAAGCACTTGTTCGCTTGTGATTCTGCGTAACATTTGTAACATTTTTTACTGAAATATACCTGCGACCTTTTCCATACAAATGTGAATTGTCCAAGCTATAGATTTTTTGGGTACTGCAGGTAATGACAGCGGTCTGTCTGTCTGTCTTTCTGTCTGAAAAACACCATATTTGTCATTGATTTTCAGGTAAACTATGATACCAATAGCGTTTTTATTGTCTCTATCAAAAAGTTCGTCAAATTTTTAATACAAATTAGCACGAGTTTAGGTAATTCTGATTTCCCTTGTGTCTCCTGTAACTGAATTGAAAAATCGTTATATTTATACCCTATGGTAAAATACATTTAAAAAAGTTTCAAATTGTTACGGGAATTACATACAATAACATACATTCGTTTTTAATATCTGAACCTAAATTAACCAGTATTGGCTGCCGAGATAAACCGATTCATTTTTTAAGAGAAAAAAACTGCAGCAACACAAAACAAACACAAAAAGAATACAAATCAGATACAGCAGCTGCAGAAGCACATGTTGGCTTGTGTTTCTGCGTAACATTTGTACCATTTTTTACTGAAATATACCTGCGACCTTTTCCATACAAATGTGAATTGTCCAAGTTATATATATTATGGGTACTGCAGGTAATGACAGCGGTCTGTCGTCTGTCTTTCTGTCTGAAAAACACCATATTTGTCATTGATTTTCAGGTAAACTATGATACCAATGGCTTTTGTCATAGTCTTAATCAAAAAGTTTGTCAAATTTTTAATACAAATAAGCACGAGTTTAGGTAATTCTATATTCCCCTTGTGTCTCCTGTACCTGACTTGAAAAATCGTTTCATATATGCCCTTTGGTAGAATAGAACTAAGAAAGTTTCAAATTGTTACGGGAATTACATACAAGAACATACATTCGTTTTTAATATCTGAACCTAAATTTACCAATATTGGCTGCCGAGATTAGCCGATTCATTTTTTAAGAGCAAAAAACTGCAGCAACACAAAACAAACACAAAAAGAATACAAATCAGATATAGCAGCTGCAGAAGCACATGTTGGCTTGTGTTTCTGCGTAACATTTGTATCATTTTTAACTGAAATATACCTGCGACCTTTTCCATACAAATGTGAATTGTCCTAGCTATAGATTTTTTGGGTACTGCAGGTAATGACAGCGGTCTGTCTGTCTGTCAGTTTGTCTGGCTGTCTTTCTGTCTGAAATACACCATATTTGTCATTGATTTTCAGGTAAACTATGATACCAATAGCGTTTATATTGTCTCTATCAAAAGTTTGTCAAATTTTTAATACAAATTAGCACGAGTTTAGTTAATTCTGATTTCCCTTGTGTCTCCTGTAACTGACTTGAAAAATCGTTATATATATACCCTATAGTAGAATAAAACTAAAAAAAACAAATTGTTACGGGAATTACATACAAAAACGTACATTCGTTTTTAATATCTGAACCTAAATTAACCAGTATTGGCTGCCGAGATAAACCGATTCATTTTTTAAGAGAAAAAACTGTAGCAACACAAAACAAACACAAAAAGAATACAAATTAGATACAGCAGCTACAGAAGCACATGTTGGCTTGTGTTTCTGCGTAACATTTGTACCATTTTTTACTGAAATATACCTGCGACCTTTTCCATACAAATGTGAATTGTCCAAGTTATAGATTTTTTGGGTACTGCAGGTAATGACAGCGGTCTGTCTTTCTGTCTGAAAAACACCATATTTGTCATTGATTTTCAGGTAAACTATGATACCAATGGCTTTTGTCATAGTCTTTATCAAAAAGTTTGTCAAATTTTTAATACAAATAAGCACGAGTTTAGGTAATTCTGATTTCCCTTGTGTCTCTTGTAACTGACTTGAAAATCGTTATATATATACCCTATGGTAAAATAAACCTAAAAAAAACAAATTGTTACGGGAATTACATACAAAAACGTACATTCGTTTTTAATATCTGAACCTAAATTAACCAGTATTGGCTGCCGAGATAAACCGATTCATTTTTTAAGAGAAAAAAACTGTAGCAACACAAAACAAACACAAAAAGAATACAAATCAGATACAGCAGCTACAGAAGCACATGTTGGCTTGTGTTTCTGCGTAACATTTGTACCATTTTTTACTGAAATATACCTGCGACCTTTTCCATACAAATGTGAATTGTCCTAGCTATAGATTTTTTGGGTACTGCAGGTAATGACAGCGGTCTGTCTGTCAGTTTGTCTGTCTGTCTTTCTGTCTGAAATACACCATATTTGTCATTGATTTTCAGGTAAACTATGATACCAATAGCGTTTTTATTGTCTCTATCAAAAAGTTTGTCAAATTTTTAATACAAATTAGCACGAGTTTAGGTAATTCTGATTTCCCTTGTGTCTCCTGTAACTGACTTGAAAAATCGTTATATATATACCCTATAGTAGAATAAAACTAAAAAAAAATCAAATTGTTACGGGAACTACATTCAAGAACATACATTCGTTTTTAATATCTGAACCTAAATTTACCAGTATTCGCTGCCGTGATTAGCCAATTAATTTTTTAAGAGCAAAAAACTGAAGCAACACAAAAAGAATACAAATCAGATACAGCAGCTGCAGAAGCACTTGTTCGCTTGTGTTTCTGCGTAACATTTGTACCATTTTTTACTGAAATATATCTGTGACCTTTTCCATACAAATGTGAATTGTTCAAGGTTTGGGTTTTGTTGGGTACTGCAGGTTATGACAGCGGTCTGTCTGTCGGTCTGTAAATCTGTGTGTCTGTCTGTCAGTTTGTCTGTCTGTCTACAAATCAGATACAGCAGCTGCAGAAGTACTTGTTCGCTTGTGTTTCTGCGTAACATTTGTAACATTTTTTACTGAAATATACCTGCGACCTTTTCCATACAAATGTGAATTGTCCAAGGTTTGGGTTTTGTTGGGTACTGCAGGTAATGACAGCGGTCTGTCTGTCTGTCTGTAAATCTGTGTGTCTGTCTGTCAGTTTGTCTGTCTGTCTTTCTGTCTGAAAAACACCATATTTGTATTTGTATTTGCTGCAGAAGCACTTGTTCGCTTGTGATTCTGCGTAACATTTGTACCATTTTTAACTGAAATATACCTGCGACCTTTTCCATACAAATGTGAATTGTCCAAGCTATAGATTTTTTGGGTACTGCAGGTAATGACAGCGGTCTGTCTGTCTGTCTTTCTGTCTGAAAAACACCATATTTGTCATTGATTTTCAGGTAAACTATGATACCAATAGCGTTTTTATTGTCTCTATCAAAAAGTTCGTCAAATTTTTAATACAAATTAGCACGAGTTTAGGTAATTCTGATTTCCCTTGTGTCTCCTGTAACTGAATTGAAAAATCGTTATATTTATACCCTATGGTAAAATACATTTAAAAAAGTTTCAAATTGTTACGGGAATTACATACAATAACATACATTCGTTTTTAATATCTGAACCTAAATTAACCAGTATTGGCTGCCGAGATAAACCGATTCATTTTTTAAGAGAAAAAACTGCAGCAACACAAAACAAACACAAAAAGAATACAAATCAGATACAGCAGCTGCAGAAGCACATGTTGGCTTGTGTTTCTGCGTAACATTTGTACCATTTTTTACTGAAATATACCTGCGACCTTTTCCATACAAATGTGAATTGTCCAAGTTATATATATTATGGGTACTGCAGGTAATGACAGCGGTCTGTCGTCTGTCTTTCTGTCTGAAAAACACCATATTTGTCATTGATTTTCAGGTAAACTATGATACCAATGGCTTTTGTCATAGTCTCAATCAAAAAGTTTGTCAAATTTTTAATACAAATAAGCACGAGTTTAGGTAATTCTATATTCCCCTTGTGTCTCCTGTACCTGACTTGAAAAATCGTTTCATATATGCCCTTTGGTAGAATAGAACTAAGAAAGTTTCAAATTGTTACGGGAATTACATACAAGAACATACATTCGTTTTTAATATCTGAACCTAAATTTACCAATATTGGCTGCCGAGATTAGCCGATTCATTTTTTAAGAGCAAAAAACTGCAGCAACACAAAACAAACACAAAAAGAATACAAATCAGATAAAGCAGCTGCAGAAGCACATGTTGGCTTGTGTTTCTGCGTAACATTTGTATCATTTTTAACTGAAATATACCTGCGACCTTTTCCATACAAATGTGAATTGTCCTAGCTATAGATTTTTTGGGTACTGCAGGTAATGACAGCGGTCTGTCTGTCTGTCAGTTTGTCTGGCTGTCTTTCTGTCTGAAATACACCATATTTGTCATTGATTTTCAGGTAAACTATGATACCAATAGCGTTTATATTGTCTCTATCAAAAGTTTGTCAAATTTTTAATACAAATTAGCACGAGTTTAGTTAATTCTGATTTCCCTTGTGTCTCCTGTAACTGACTTGAAAAATCGTTATATATATACCCTATAGTAGAATAAAACTAAAAAAAACAAATTGTTACGGGAATTACATACAAAAACGTACATTCGTTTTTAATATCTGAACCTAAATTAACCAGTATTGGCTGCCGAGATAAACCGATTCATTTTTTAAGAGAAAAAAACTGTAGCAACACAAAACAAACACAAAAAGAATACAAATCAGATACAGCAGCTACAGAAGCACATGTTGGCTTGTGTTTCTGCGTAACATTTGTACCATTTTTTACTGAAATATACCTGCGACCTTTTCCATACAAATGTGAATTGTCCAAGTTATAGATTTTTTTGGGTACTGCAGGTAATGACAGCGGTCTGTCGTCTGTCTTTCTGTCTGAAAAACACCATATTTGTCATTGATTTTCAGGTAAACTATGATACCAATGGCTTTTGTCATAGTCTTTATCAAAAAGTTTGTCAAATTTTTAATACAAATAAGCACGAGTTTAGGTAATTCTGATTTCCCTTGTGTCTCTTGTAACTGACTTGAAAATCGTTATATATATACCCTATGGTAAAATAAACCTAAAAAATTTTCAAATTGTTACGGGAATTACATACAAGAACATACATTCGTTTTTAATATCTGAACCTAAATTAACCAGTATTGGCTGCCGAGATTAACCGACTCATTTTTTAAGAGCAAAAAACTGCAGCAACACAAAACCAACACAAAAAGAATACAAATCAGATACAGCAGCTGCAGAAGCACATGTTGGCTTGTGTTTCTGCGTAACATTTGTATCATTTTTAACTGAAATATACCTGCGACCTTTTCCATACAAATGTGAATTGTCCTAGCTATAGATTTTTTGGGTACTGCAGGTAATGACAGCGGTCTGTCTGTCAGTTTGTCTGTCTGTCTTTCTGTCTGAAATACACCATATTTGTCATTGATTTTCAGGTAAACTATGATACCAATAGCGTTTTTATTGTCTCTATCAAAAAGTTCGTCAAATTTGTAATACCAATAAGCAAGAGTTTACGTAATTCTGATATCCCTTGTATCTCCTGTAACTGAATTGAAAACTCGTTATATTTATACCCTATGGTAGAATAAAACTAAAAAAATTTCAAATTGTTACGGGAATTACATACAAGAACATACATTCGTTTTTAATATCTGAACCTAAATTAACCAATATTGGCTGCCGAGATAAACAGACTCATTTTTAAAGAGCAAAAAACTGCAGCAACACAAAACCAACACAAATAGAATACAAATCAGATACAGCAGCTGCAGAAGCCCATGTTGGCTTGTGTTTCTGCGTAACATTTGTACCATTTTTAACTGAAATATACCTGCGACCTTTTCCATACAAATGTGAATTGTCCAAGTTATAGATTTTTTTGGGTACTGCAGGTAATGACAGCGGTCTGTCTTTCTGTCTGAAAAACACCATATTTGTCATTGATTTTCAGGTAAACTATGCTACCAATGGCTTTTGTCATAGTCTTTATCAAAAAGTTTGTCAAATTTTTAATACAAATTAGCACGAGTTTAGGTAATTCTGATTTCCCTTGTGTCTCCTGTAACTGACTTGAAAAATCGTTATATATATACCCTATAGTAGAATAAAACTAAAAAAAAATCAAATTGTTACGGGAACTACATTCAAGAACATACATTCGTTTTTAATATCTGAACCTAAATTTACCAGTATTCGCTGCCGTGATTAGCCAATTAATTTTTTAAGAGCAAAAAACTGAAGCAACACAAAAAGAATACAAATCAGATACAGCAGCTGCAGAAGCACTTGTTCGCTTGTGTTTCTGCGTAACATTTGTACTATTTTTTACTGAAATATACCTGTGACCTTTTCCATACAAATGTGAATTGTTCAAGGTTTGGGTTTTGTTGGGTACTGCAGGTTATGACAGCGGTCTGTCTGTCGGTCTGTAAATCTGTGTGTCTGTCTGTCAGTTTGTCTGTCTGTCTACAAATCAGATACAGCAGCTGCAGAAGTACTTGTTCGCTTGTGTTTCTGCGTAACATTTGTACCATTTTTTTACTGAAATATACCTGCGACCTTTTCCATACAAATGTGAATTGTCCAAGGTTTGGGTTTTGTTGGGTACTGCAGGTAATGACAGCGGTCTGTCTGTCTGTCTGTAAATCTGTGTGTCTGTCTGTCAGTTTGTCTGTCTGTCTTTCTGTCTGAAAAACACCATATTTGTATTTGTATTTGCTGCAGAAGCACTTGTTCGCTTGTGATTCTGCGTAACATTTGTACCATTTTTAACTGAAATATACCTGCGACCTTTTCCATACAAATGTGAATTGTCCAAGCTATAGATTTTTTGGGTACTGCAGGTAATGACAGCGGTCTGTCTGTCTGTCTTTCTGTCTGAAAAACACCATATTTGTCATTGATTTTCAGGTAAACTATGATACCAATAGCGTTTTTATTGTCTCTATCAAAAAGTTCGTCAAATTTTTAATACAAATTAGCACGAGTTTAGGTAATTCTGATTTCCCTTGTGTCTCCTGTAACTGAATTGAAAAATCGTTATATTTATACCCTATGGTAAAATACATTTAAAAAAGTTTCAAATTGTTACGGGAATTACATACAATAACATACATTCGTTTTTAATATCTGAACCTAAATTAACCAGTATTGGCTGCCGAGATAAACCGATTCATTTTTTAAGAGAAAAAAACTGCAGCAACACAAAACAAACACAAAAAGAATACAAATCAGATACAGCAGCTGCAGAAGCACATGTTGGCTTGTGTTTCTGCGTAACATTTGTACCATTTTTTACTGAAATATACCTGCGACCTTTTCCATACAAATGTGAATTGTCCAAGTTATATATATTTTGGGTACTGCAGGTAATGACAGCGGTCTGTCGTCTGTCTTTCTGTCTGAAAAACACCATATTTGTCATTGATTTTCAGGTAAACTATGATACCAATGGCTTTTGTCATAGTCTTAATCAAAAAGTTTGTCAAATTTTTAATACAAATAAGCACGAGTTTAGGTAATTCTATATTCCCCTTGTGTCTCCTGTACCTGACTTGAAAAATCGTTTCATATATGCCCTTTGGTAGAATAGAACTAAGAAAGTTTCAAATTGTTACGGGAATTACATACAAGAACATACATTCGTTTTTAATATCTGAACCTAAATTTACCAATATTGGCTGCCGAGATTAGCCGATTCATTTTTTAAGAGCAAAAAACTGCAGCAACACAAAACAAACACAAAAAGAATACAAATCAGATATAGCAGCTGCAGAAGCACATGTTGGCTTGTGTTTCTGCGTAACATTTGTATCATTTTTAACTGAAATATACCTGCGACCTTTTCCATACAAATGTGAATTGTCCTAGCTATAGATTTTTTGGGTACTGCAGGTAATGACAGCGGTCTGTCTGTCTGTCAGTTTGTCTGGCTGTCTTTCTGTCTGAAATACACCATATTTGTCATTGATTTTCAGGTAAACTATGATACCAATAGCGTTTATATTGTCTCTATCAAAAGTTTGTCAAATTTTTAATACAAATTAGCACGAGTTTAGTTAATTCTGATTTCCCTTGTGTCTCCTGTAACTGACTTGAAAAATCGTTATATATATACCCTATAGTAGAATAAAACTAAAAAAAACAAATTGTTACGGGAATTACATACAAAAACGTACATTCGTTTTTAATATCTGAACCTAAATTAACCAGTATTGGCTGCCGAGATAAACCGATTCATTTTTTAAGAGAAAAAAACTGTAGCAACACAAAACAAACACAAAAAGAATACAAATCAGATACAGCAGCTACAGAAGCACATGTTGGCTTGTGTTTCTGCGTAACATTTGTACCATTTTTTACTGAAATATACCTGCGACCTTTTCCATACAAATGTGAATTGTCCAAGTTATATATTTTTTGGGTACTGCAGGTAATGACAGCGGTCTGTCTTTCTGTCTGAAAAACACCATATTTGTCATTGATTTTCAGGTAAACTATGATACCAATGGCTTTTGTCATAGTCTTTATCAAAAAGTTTGTCAAATTTTTAATACAAATGAGCACGAGTTTAGGTAATTCTGATTTCCCTTGTGTCTCTTGTAACTGACTTGAAAATCGTTATATATATACCCTTTGGTAAAATAAACCTAAAAAATTTTCAAATTGTTACGGGAATTACATACAAGAACATACATTCGTTTTTAATATCTGAACCTAAATTAACCAGTATGGGCTGCCGAGATTAACCGACTCATTTTTTAAGAGCAAAAAACTGCAGCAACACAAAACCAACACAAAAAGAATACAAATCAGATACAGCAGCTGCAGAAGCACATGTTGGCTTGTGTTTCTGCGTAACATTTGTATCATTTTTAACTGAAATATACCTGCGACCTTTTCCATACAAATGTGAATTGTCCTAGCTATAGATTTTTTGGGTACTGCAGGTAATGACAGCGGTCTGTCTGTCAGTTTGTCTGTCTGTCTTTCTGTCTGAAATACACCATATTTGTCATTGACTTTCAGGTAAACTATGATACCAATAGCGTTTTTATTGTCTCTATCAAAAAGTTCGTCAAATTTGTAATACCAATAAGCAAGAGTTTACGTAATTCTGATATCCCTTGTATCTCCTGTAACTGAATTGAAAACTCGTTATATTTATACCCTATGGTAGAATAAAACTAAAAAAATTTCAAATTGTTACGGGAATTACATACAAGAACATACATTCGTTTTTAATATCTGAACCTAAATTAACCAATATTGGCTGCCGAGATAAACCGACTCATTTTTAAAGAGCAAAAAACTGCAGCAACACAAAACCAACACAAATAGAATACAAATCAGATACAGCAGCTGCAGAAGCCCATGTTGGCTTGAGTTTCTGCGTAACATTTGTACCATTTTTAACTGAAATATACCTGCGACCTTTTCCATACAAATGTGAATTGTCCAAGTTATAGATTTTTTTGGGTACTGCAGGTAATGACAGCGGTCTGTCTTTCTGTCTGAAAAACACCATATTTGTCATTGATTTTCAGGTAAACTATGCTACCAATGGCTTTTGTCATAGTCTTTATCAAAAAGTTTGTCAAATTTTTAATACAAATTAGCACGAGCTTAGGTTATTCTGATTTCCCTTGTGTCTCCTGTAACTGACTTGAAAAATCGTTATATATATACCCTATAGTAGAATAAAACTAAAAAAAATCAAATTGTTACGGGAACTACATTCAAGAAATTTAAGAGTATTGGCTGCCGTGATTAGCCAATTAATTTTTTAAGAGCAAAAAACTGAAGCAACACAAAAAGAATACAAATCAGATACAGCAGCTGCAGAAGCACTTGTTCGCTTGTGTTTCTGCGTAACATTTGTACCATTTTTTACTGAAATATACCTGTGACCTTTTCCATACAAATGTGAATTGTTCAAGGTTTGGGTTTTGTTGGGTACTCCAGGTAATGACAGCGGTCTGTCTGTCTGTCTGTAAATCTGTGTGTCTGTCTGTCAGTTTGTCTGTCTGTCTTTCTGTCTGAAAAACACCATATTTGTATTTGTATTTGCTGCAGAAGCACTTGTTCGCTTCTGTTTTTGCGTAACATTTGTACTATTTTTTACTGAAATATACCTGCGACCTTTTCCATACAAATGTGAATTGTCCAAGTTATATATTTTTTGGGTACTGCAGGTAATGACAGCGGTCTGTCTTTCTGTCTGAAAAACACCATATTTGTCATTGATTTTGAGGTAAACTATGATACCAATGGCTTTTGTCATAGTCTTTATCAAAAAGTTTGTCAAATTTGTAATACAAATAAGCACGAGTTTAGGTAATTCTATATTCCCCTTGTGTCTTCTGTACCTGACTTGAAAAATCGTTTCATATATGCCCTTTGGTAGAATAGAACTAAGAAAGTTTCAAATTGTTACGGGAATTACATACAAGAACATGCATTCGTTTTTAATATCTGAACCTATATTTACCAATATTGGCTGCCGAGATTAGCCGATTCATTTTTTAAGAGAAAAAAACTGTAGCAACACAAAACAAAAACAAAAAAAATACAAATCAGATACAGCAGCTGCAGAAGCACTTGTTCACTTGTGTTTCTGCGTAACATTTGTACCATTTTTTTACTGAAATATACCTGCGACCTTTTCCATACAAATGTAAATTGTCCAAGGTATGGGTTTTTTTGGGTACTGCAGGTAATGACAGCGATCTGTCTTATAAGCAATATTGGCTGCCGAGATTAGCAGATTCATTTTTTAAGAGTAAAAAACTGCAGCAACACAAAACAAACACAAAAAGAATACAAATCAGATATAGCAGCTGCAGAAGCACATGTTTGCTTGTGTTTCTGCGTAACATTTGTATCATTTTTAACTGAAATATAGCTGCGACCTTTTCCATACAAATGTGAATTGTCCTAGCTATAGATTTTTTGGGTACTGCAGGTAATGACAGCGGTCTGTCTTTTTGTCTGAAAAACACCATATTTGTCATTGATTTTCAGGTAAACTATGCTACCAATGGCTTTTGTCATAGTCTTTATCGAAAAGTTTGTCAAATTTTTAATACAAATTAGCACGAGTTTAGGTAATTCTGATTTCCCTTGTGTCTCCTGTAACTGGCTTGAAAAATCGTTATATATATACCCTATAGTAGAATAAAACTAAAAAAAATCAAATTGTTACGGGAACTACATTCAAGAACATACATTCGTTTTTAATATCTGAACCTAAATTTACCAGTATTGGCTGCCGTGATTAGCCAATTAATTTTTTAAGAGCAAAAAACTGAAGCAACACAAAAAGAAT
Organism: Drosophila maculinotata; assembly: GCA_035045305.1. Taxonomy (NCBI): domain Eukaryota; kingdom Metazoa; phylum Arthropoda; class Insecta; order Diptera; family Drosophilidae; genus Drosophila; species Drosophila maculinotata. The sequence goes on from JAWNPD010000421.1 coordinate 307,706, forward strand.
ACAAATCAGATACAGCAGCTGCAGAAGCACTTGTTCGCTTGTGTTTCTGCGTAACATTTGTACAATTTTTTACTGAAATATACCTGTGACCTTTTCCATACAAATGTGAATTGTTCAAGGTTTGGGTTTTGTTGGGTACTGCAGGTAATGACAGCGGTCTGTCTGTCTGTCTGTAAATCTGTGTGTCTGTCTGTCAGTTTGTCTGTCTGTCTTTCTGTCTGAAAAACACCATATTTGTATGTGTATTTGCTGCAGAAGCACTTGTTCGCTTCTGTTTTTGCGTAACATTTGTACCATTTTTTAATGAAATATACCTGCGACCTTTTCCATAAAAATGTGAATTGTCCAAGGTATGGGTTTTTTTGGGTACTGCAGGTAATGACAGAGGTCTGTCTTATAAGCAATATTTGCTGCCGAGATAAGCCGATTCATTTTTTAAGAGCAAAAAAATGAAGCAACACAAAACCAACACAAAAAGACTACAAATGAGATACAGCAGCTGCAGAAGTACTTGTTCGCTTGTGTTTCTGCGTAACATTTGTACCATTCTTTTACTGAAATATACCTGCGACCTTTTCCATACAAATGTGAATTGTTCAAGGTTTGGGTTTTGTTGGGTACTGCAGGTAATGACAGCGGTCTGTCTGTCTGTCTGTAAATCTGTGTGTCTGTCTGTCAGTTTGTCTGTCTGTCTTTCTGTCTAAAAAACACCATATTTGTATTTGTATTTGCTGCAGAAGCACTTGTTCGCTTGTGATTCTGCGTAACATTTGTACCATTTTAACTGAAATATACCTGCGACCTTTTCCATACAAATGTGAATTGTCCAAGCTATAGATTTTTTGGGTACTGCAGGTAATGACAGCGGTCTCTCTGTCTGTCTTTCTGTCTGAAAAACACCATATTTGTCATTGATTTTCAGGTAAACTATGATACCAATAGCGTTTTTATTGTCTCTATCAAAAAGTTCGTCAAATTTTTAATACAAATTAGCACGAGTTTAGGTAATTCTGATTTCCCTTGTGTCTCCTGTAACTGAATTGAAAAATCGTTATATTTATACCCTATGGTAGAATACATTTAAAAAAGTTTCAAATTGTTACGGGAATTACATACAATAACATACATTCGTTTTTAATATCTGAACCTAAATTAACCAGTATTGGCTGCCGAGATTAACTACTCAGTTTTTAAGAGCAAAAAACTGCAGCAACACAAAACCAACACAAAAAGAATACAAAAAGAATACAAATCAGATACAGCAGCTGCAGAAGCACCTGTTGGCTTGTGTGTCTGCGTAACATTTGTACCATTTTTAACTGAAATAAACCTGCGACCTTTTCCATACAAATGTGAATTGTCCAAGTTATAGATTTTTTGGGTACTGCAGGTAATGACAGCGGTCTGTCGTCTGTCTTTCTGTCTGAAAAACACCATATTTGTCATTGATTTTCAGGTAAACTATGCTACCAATGGTCTTTGTCATAGTCTTTATCAAAAAGTTTGTCAAATTTTTAATACAAATTAGCACGAGTTTAGGTAATTCTGATTTCCCTTGTGTCTCCTGTAACTGACTTAAAAAATCGTTAAATATATACCCTATAGTAGAATAAAACTAAAAAAAATCAAATTGTTACGGGAATTACATACAAAAACGTACATTCGTTTTTAATATCTGAACCTAAATTAACCAGTATTGGCTGCCGAGATAAACCGATTCATTTTTTAAGAGAAAAAAACTGTAGCAACACAAAACAAACACAAAAAGAATACAAATCAGATACAGCAGCTGCAGAAGCCCATGTTGGCTTGTGTTTCTGCGTAACATTTGTACCATTTTTAACTGAAATATACCTGCGACCTTTTCCATACAAATGTGAATTGTCCTAGCTATAGATTTTTTGGGTACTGCAGGTAATGACAGCGGTCTGTCGTCTGTCTTTCTGTCTGAAAAACACCATATTTGTCATTGATTTTCAGGTAAACTATGCTACCAATGGCTTTTGTCATAGTCTTTATCAAAAAGTTTGTCAAATTTTTAATACAAATTAGCACGAGTTTAGGTAATTCTGATTTCCCTTGTGTCTCCTGTAACTGACTTGAAAAATCGTTATATATATACCCTATAGTAGAATAAAACTAAAAAAAATCAAATTGTTACGGGAACTACATTCAAGAACATACATTCGTTTTTAATATCTGAACCTAAATTTACCAGTATTGGCTGCCGTGATTAGCCAATTAATTTTTTAAGAGCAAAAAACTGAAGCAACACAAAAAGAATACAAATCAGATACAGCAGCTGCAGAAGCACTTGTTCGCTTGTGTTTCTGCGTAACATTTGTACAATTTTTTACTGAAATATACCTGTGACCTTTTCCATACAAATGTGAATTGTTCAAGGTTTGGGTTTTGTTGGGTACTGCAGGTAATGACAGCGGTCTGTCTGTCTGTCTGTAAATCTGTGTGTCTGTCTGTCAGTTTGTCTGTCTGTCTTTCTGTCTGAAAAACACCATATTTGTATGTGTATTTGCTGCAGAAGCACTTGTTCGCTTCTGTTTTTGCGTAACATTTGTACCATTTTTTACTGAAATATACCTGCGACCTTTTCCATAAAAATGTGAATTGTCCAAGGTATGGGTTTTTTTGGGTACTGCAGGTAATGACAGAGGTCTGTCTTATAAGCAATATTTGCTGCCGAGATAAGCCGATTCATTTTTTAAGAGCAAAAAAATGAAGCAACACAAAACCAACACAAAAAGACTACAAATGAGATACAGCAGCTGCAGAAGTACTTGTTCGCTTGTGTTTCTGCGTAACATTTGTACCATTCTTTTACTGAAATATACCTGCGACCTTTTCCATACAAATGTAAATTGTCCAAGGTTTGGGTTTTGTTGGGTACTGCAGGTAATGACAGCGGTCTGTCTGTCTGTCTGTAAATCTGTGTGTCTGTCTGTCAGTTTGTCTGTCTGTCTTTCTGTCTAAAAAACACCATATTTGTATTTGTATTTGCTGCAGAAGCACTTGTTCGCTTGTGATTCTGCGTAACATTTGTACCATTTTAACTGAAATATACCTGCGACCTTTTCCATACAAATGTGAATTGTCCAACCTATAGATTTTTTGGGTACTGCAGGTAATGACAGCGGTCTCTCTGTCTGTCTTTCTGTCTGAAAAACACCATATTTGTCATTGATTTTCAGGTAAACTATGATACCAATAGCGTTTTTATTGTCTCTATCAAAAAGTTCGTCAAATTTTTAATACAAATTAGCACGAGTTTAGGTAATTCTGATTTCCCTTGTGTCTCCTGTAACTGAATTGAAAAATCGTTATATTTATACCCTATGGTAAAATACATTTAAAAAAGTTTCAAATTGTTACGGGAATTACATACAATAACATACATTCGTTTTTAATATCTGAACCTTAATTAACCAGTATTGGCTGCCGAGATTAACTACTCAGTTTTTAAGAGCAAAAAACTGCAGCAACACAAAACCAACACAAAAAGAATACAAAAAGAATACAAATCAGATACAGCAGCTGCAGAAGCACTTGTCCGCTTGTGGTTCTGCGTAACATTTGTACCATTTTTTACTGAAATATACCTGCGACCTTTCCCATACAAATGTGAATTGTCAAAGGTTTGGGTTTTGTTGGGTACTGAAGGTAACGAGTTTATGTAATTCTGATTTCCCTTGTGTCTCCTGTAACTGACTTGAAAATTCACCAACATTGGCTGCAGAGATTAGCCGATTCATTTTTTAAGAGCAAAATACTGCAGCAACACAAAACCAACACAGAAAGAATAAAAATCTGATACAGCAGCTGCAGAAGCACTTGTTGGCTTGTGTTTCTGCGTAACATTTGTACCATTTTTTACTGAAATATACCTTGCGACCTTTTCCATATAAATGTGAATTGTCCAAGGTATGGGTTTGTTGCGTACTGCAGGTAATTACAGCGATATGTCTGTCTGTCTGTCTCTGTGTGTGTTAGTGTCTGTCTGTCAGTTTGTCTGTCTATCTGAAAAACACCATATTTGTCATTGATTTTCATGTAAACTATGCTACCAATGGCCTTTGTCATAGTCTTTATCAGAAAGTTCGTCAAATTTTTAATACAAATAAGCACGAGTTAAGGAAATTCTGATTTCCCTTGTGTCTCCTGTACCTGTCTTGAAAAATCGTTATATTTATACCCTTTGGTAGAATAGAACTAAGAAAGTTTCAAATTGTTACGGGAATTACATACAAGAACATACATACGTTTTTAATATCTGAACCTAAATTCACCAACATTGGCTGCAGAGATTAGCCGATTCATTTTTTAAGAGCAAAATACTGCAGCAACACAAAACCAACACAGAAAGAATAAAAATCAGATACAGCAGCTGCAGAAGCACTTGTTGGCTTGTGTTTCTGCGTAACATTTGTACAATTTTTTACTGAAATATACCTGCGACCTTTTCCATACAAATGTGAATTGTCCAAGGTATGGGTTTTTTTGGATACTGCAGGTAATGACAGCGGTCTGTCTTATAAGCAGTATTGGCTGCCGAGATTAGCTAATTCATTTTTTTTAGCAAAAAACTGCAGCAACACAAAACAAACACAAAAAGAATACAAATCAGATATAGCAGCTGCAGAAGCACTTGTCCGCTTGTGGTTCTGCGTAACATTTGTACCATTTTTTACTGAAATATACCTGCGACCTTTCCCATACAAATGTGAATTGTCAAAGGTTTGGGTTTTGTTGGGTACTGAAGGTAACGAGTTTATGTAATTCTGATTTCCCTTGTGTCTCCTGTAACTGACTTGAAAAATCGTAATATTTATACCCTATGGTAGAATAGATCTAAAAAAAATGTCAAATTGTTACGGGAATTACATATAAGAACATACATTCGTTTTTAATATCTGAACCTAAATTAACCAGTATTGGCTGCCGAGATTAACCGATTCATTTTTTAAGAGCAAAAAACTGCTGCAACACAAAACCAACACAAAAAGAATACAAATTAGATACAGCAGCTGCAAAATCACGTGTTCGCTTGTGTTTCTGCGTAACATTTGTACCATTTTATACTGAAATATACCTTGCGACCTTTTCCATATAAATGTGAATTGTCCAAAGTATGGGTTTGTTGCGTACTGCAGGTAATTACAGCGATATGTCTGTCTGTCTGTCTGTGTGTGTGTGTGTCTATCTCTGTGTGTGTTAGTGTCTGTCTGTGAGTTTGTCTGTCTATCTGAAAAACACCATATTTGTCATTGATTTTCAGGTAAACTATGCTACCAATGGTCTTTATCATAGTCTTTATCAAAAAGTTTGTCAAATTTTTAATACAAATAAGCACGAGTTTAGGTAATTCTATATTCCCCTTGTGTCTCCTGTACCTGACTTGAAAAATCGTTTCATATATGCCCTTTGGTAGAATAGAACTAAGAAAGTTTCAAATTGTTACGGGAATTACATACAAGAACATACATTCGTTTTTTATATCTGAACCTAAATTTACCAATATTGGCTGCCGAGATTAGCCGATTCATTTTTTAAGAGCAAAAAACTGTAGCAACACAAAACAAACACAAAAAGAATACAAATCAGATACAGCAGCTGCAGAAGCACTTGTTCACTTGTGTTTCTGCGTAACATTTGTACCATTTTTTTACTCAAATATACCTGCGACCTTTTCCATACAAATGTGAGTTGTTCCAGGTTTGGGTTTTGTTGGATACTGCAGGTAATGGCAGCGGTCTGTCTGTCTGTCTGTAAATCTGTGTGTCTGTCTGTCAGTTTGTATGTCTGTCTTTCTGTCTGAAAAGCACCATATTTGTATTTGTATTTGCTGCAGAAGCACTGGTTCGCTTGTGTTTCTGCGTAACATTTGTACAATTTTTTACTGAAATATACCTGCGACCTTTTCCATACAAATGTGAATTGTCCAAGGTATGGGTTTTTTTGGATACTGCAGGTAATGACAGCGGTCTGTCTTATAAGCAATATTGGCTGCCGAGATTAGCAGATTCATTTTTTTTAGCAAAAAACTGCAGCAACACAAAACAAACACAAAAAGAATACAAATCAGATATAGCAGCTGCAGAAGCACTTGTCCGCTTGTGGTTGTGCGTAACATTTGTACCATTTTTTACTGAAATATACCTGCGACCTTTCCCATACAAATGTGAATTGTCAAAGGTTTGGGTTTTGTTGGGTACTGAAGGTAACGAGTTTATGTAATTCTGATTTCCCTTGTGTCTCCTGTAACTGACTTGAAAAATCGTAATATTTATACCCTATGGTAGAATAGATCTAAAAAAAATTTCAAATTGTTACGGGAATTACATATAAGAACATACATTCGTTTTTAATATCTGAACCTAAATTAACCAGTATTGGCTGCCGAGATTAACCGAATCATTTTTTAAGAGCAAAATACTGCAGCAACACAAAACCAACACAGAAAGAATAAAAATCAGATACAGCAGCTGCAGAAGCACTTGTTGGCTTGTGTTTCTGCGTAACATTTGTACCATTTTTTACTGAAATATACCTTGCGACCTTTTCCATATAAATGTGAATTGTCCAAGGTATGGGTTTGTTGCGTACTGCAGGTAATTACAGCGATATGTCTGTCTGTCTGTCTGTGTGTGTGTGTCTGTCTCTGTGTGTGTTAGTGTCTGTCTGTCAGTTTGTCTGTCTATCTGAAAAACACCATATTTGTCATTGATTTTCATGTAAACTATGCTACCAATGGCCTTTGTCATAGTCTTTATCAGAAAGTTCGTCAAATTTTTAATACAAATAAGCACGAGTTAAGGAAATTCTGATTTCCCTTGTGTCTCCTGTACCTGTCTTGAAAAATCGTTATATTTATACCCTTTGGTAGAATAGAACTAAGAAAGTTTCAAATTGTTACGGGAATTACATACAAGAACATACATACGTTTTTAATATCTGAACCTAAATTCACCAACATTGGCTGCAGAGATTAGCCGATTCATTTTTTAAGAGCAAAATACTGCAGCAACACAAAACCAACACAGAAAGAATAAAAATCAGATACAGCAGCTGCAGAAGCACTTGTTGGCTTGTGTTTCTGCGTAACATTTGTACCATTTTTTACTGAAATATACCTGCGACCTTTTCCATACAAATGTGAATTGTCCAAGTTATAGATTTTTTGGGTACTGCAGGTAATGACAGCGGTCTGTCTGTCTGTCTGTCTTTCTGTCTGAAAAACACCATATTTGTCATTGATTTTCAGGTAAACTATGCTACCAATGGCCTTTGTCATAGTCTTTATCAAAAAGTTCGTCAAATTTTTAATACAAATAAGCACGAGTTAAGGAAATTCTGATTTCCCTTGTGTCTCCTGTACCTGTCTTGAAAAATCGTTATATTTATACCCTTTGGTAGAATAGAACTAAGAAAGTTTCAAATTGTTACGGGAATTACATACAAGAACATACATACGTTTTTAATATCTGAACCTAAATTCACCAACATTGGCTGCAGAGATTAGCCGATTCATTTTTTAAGAGCAAAATACTGCAGCAACACAAAACCAACACAGAAAGAATAAAAATCTGATACAGCAGCTGCAGAAGCACTTGTTGGCTTGTGTTTCTGCGTAACATTTGTACCATTTTTAACTGAAATATACCTGCAACCTTTTCCATACAAAGGTGAATTGTCCAAGTTATAGATTTTTTGGGTACTGCAGGTAATGACAGCGGTCTGTCTGTCTGTCTGTCTTTCTGTCTGAAAAACACCATATTTGTCATTGATTTTCAGGTAAACTATGCTACCAATGGCCTTTGTCATAGTCTTTATCAAAAAGTTTGTCAAATTTGTAATACAAATAAGCACGAGTTTAGGTAATTCTGATTTCCCTTGTGTCTCCTGTAACTGACTTGAAAAATCGTAATATTTATACCCTATGGTAGAATAGATCTAAAAAAAATTTCAAATTGTTACGGGAATTACATATAAGAACATACATTCGTTTTTAATATCTGAACCTAAATTAACCAGTATTGGCTGCCGAGATTAACCGAATCATTTTTAAAGCAAAAAACTGCAGCAACACAAAACCAACACAAAAAGAATACAAATCAGACACAGCAGCTGCAGAAGCACTTATTCGCTTGTGTTTCTGCGTAACATTTGTACCATTTTATACTGAAATATACCTGCGACCTTTTCCATACAAATGTGAATTGTCCAAGGTATGGGTTTTGTTGGGTACATCTGATAATGAAAGAGGGTTGTCTGTCTGCTTTTCTGTCTGAAAAACACCATATTTGTCATTGATTTTCAGGTAAACAATGCTAACAATACCTTTTGTCATAGTCTCGTTCAAAAAGTACGTTTAATTTGTTATACAAATAAGCAAGAGTTTAGTTTGTTCTGATTTCCCTTGTGTCTCCTGTACCTGACTTGAAAAATACATTCGTTTTTAATATCTGAACCTAAATTTACCAACATTGGCTGTCGAGATTTGATGATTCATTTTTTAAGAGCAAAAAATTACAGCAAAACATAACCAACACAAAAAGAAAACAAATCAGATACAGCAGCTGCAGAAGCACTTGTTCGCTTGTGTTTCTGCGTAACATTTGTACCATTTTTTTACTGCGACCTTTTCCATATAAATGTGAATTGTCCAGGGTATGGGTTTTTTGGGTACTGCGGGTAATGACAGCGGTCTGTCTGTCTGTGTGTCTGTCAGTTTGTCTGTCTGTCTTTCTGTCTGAAAAACACCATATTTGTCATTGATTTGCAGGTAAACTCTGCAACCAATGGCATTTGTCATAGTCTTAATCAAAAAGTTTATAAAACTTTAATACAAATAAGCACGAGCTTAGGTAATTCTGATTCCCCTTGTGTCTCCTGTACCTGACTTGAAAAATCTTTTTATTTATGCCCTTTGGTAGAATAGAACTAAGAAAGTTTCAAATTGTTACGGGAGTTACACACAAGAACATACATACGTTTTTAATATCTGAACCTAAATTTACCAACATTGGCTGCAGAGATTAGCCGATTAATTTTTTAAGAGCAAAAAACTGTAGCAACACAAAACAAACGCAAAAAGACTACAAATCAGATACAGCAGCTGCAGAAGAACTTGTTGGCTTGTGTTTCTGCGTAACATTTGTACCATTTTTAACTGAAATATACCTGCGACCTTTTCCATACAAATGTGAATTGTCCAAGGTATGGGTTTTTTAAGGTACTGCAGGTAATGACAGCGGTCTGTCTAATAAGCAATATTCGCTGCCAAGATTAGCCGATTCATTTTTTAAGAGCAAAATACTGCAGCAACACAAAACCAACACAAAAAGAATACAAATCAGATACAGCAGCTGCAGAAGCACTTGTTGGCTTGTGTTTCTGCGTACTATTTGTACCATTTTTAACTGAAGTATACCTGCGACCTTTTCCATACAAATGTGAATTGTCCAAGTTATAGATTTTTTGGGTACTGCAGGTAATTACAGCGATATGTCTGTCTGTCTGTCTGTGTGTGTGTGTGTCTGTCTCTGTGTGTGTTAGTGTCTGTCTGTCAGTTTGTCTGTCTGTCTTTCTGTCTGAAAAACACCATATTTGTCATTGATTCTCATGTAAACTATGCTACCAATGGCCTTTGTCATAGTCTTTATCAGAAAGTTCGTCAAATTTTTAATACAAATAAGCACGAGTTAAGGAAATTCTGATTTCCCTTGTGTCTCCTGTACCTGTCTTGAAAAATCGTTATATTTATACCCTTTGGTAGAATAGAACTAAGAAAGTTTCAAATTGTTACGGGAATTACATACAAGAACATACATACGTTTTTAATATCTGAACCTAAATTCACCAGCATTGGCTGCAGAGATTAGCCGATTCATTTTTTAAGAGCAAAATACTGCAGCAACACAAAACCAACACAGAAAGAATAAAAATCAGATACAGCAGCTGCAGAAGCACTTGTTGGCTTGTGTTTCTGCGTAACATTTGTACCATTTTTTACTGAAATATACCTGCGACCTTTTCCATACAAATGTGAATTGTCCAAGTTATAGATTTTTTGGGTACTGCAGGTAATGACAGCGGTCTGTCTGTAAATCTGTAAATCTGTGTGTCTGTCTGTCAGTTTGTCTGTCTGTCTTTCTGTCTGAAAAACACCATATTTGTCATTGATTTTCATGTAAACTATGCTACCAATGGCCTTTGTCATAGTCTTTATCAAAAAGTTCGTCAAATTTTTAATACAAATAAGCACGAGTTAAGGAAATTCTGATTTCCCTTGTGTCTCCTGTACCTGTCTTGAAAAATCGTTATATTTATACCCTTTGGTAGAATAGAACTAAGAAAGTTTCAAATTGTTACGGGAATTACATACAAGAACATACATACGTTTTTAATATCTGAACCTAAATTCACCAACATTGGCTGCAGAGATTAGCCGATTCATTTTTTAAGAGCAAAATACTGCAGCAACACAAAACCAACACAGAAAGAATAAAAATCTGATACAGCAGCTGCAGAAGCACTTGTTGGCTTGTGTTTCTGCGTAACATTTGTACCATTTTTAACTGAAATATACCTGCAACCTTTTCCATACAAAGGTGAATTGTCCAAGTTATAGATTTTTTGGGTACTGCAGGTAATGACAGCGGTCTGTCTGTCTGTCTGAAAAACACCATATTTGTCATTGATTTTCAGGTAAACTATGCTACCAATGGCCTTTGTCATAGTCTTTATCAAAAAGTTTGTCAAATTTGTAATACAAATAAGCACGAGTTTAGGTAATTCTGATTTCCCTTGTGTCTCCTGTAACTGACTTGAAAAATCGTAATATTTATACCCTATGGTAGAATAGATCTAAAAAAATTTCAAATTGTTACGGGAATTACATATAAGAACATACATTCGTTTTTAATATCTGAACCTAAATTAACCAGTATTGGCTGCCGAGATTAACCGAATCATTTTTAAAGCAAAAAACTGCAGCAACACAAAACCAACACAAAAAGAATACAAATCAGACACAGCAGCTGCAGAAGCACTTATTCGCTTGTGTTTCTGCGTAACATTTGTACCATTTTATACTGAAATATACCTGCGACCTTTTCCATACAAATGTGAATTGTCCAAGGTATGGGTTTTGTTGGGTACATCTGATAATGAAAGAGGGTTGTCTGTCTGCTTTTCTGTCTGAAAAACACCATATTTGTCATTGATTTTCAGGTAAACAATGCTAACAATACCTTTTGTCATAGTCTCGTTCAAAAAGTACGTTTAATTTGTTATACAAATAAGCAAGAGTTTAGTTTATTCTGATTTCCCTTGTGTCTCCTGTACCTGACTTGAAAAATACATTCGTTTTTAATATCTGAACCTAAATTTACCAACATTGGCTGTCGAGATTTGATGATTCATTTTTTAAGAGCAAAAAATTACAGCAAAACATAACCAACACAAAAAGAAAACAAATCAGATACAGCAGCTGCAGAAGCACTTGTTCGCTTGTGTTTCTGCGTAACATTTGTACCATTTTTTTACTGCGACCTTTTCCATATAAATGTGAATTGTCCAGGGTATGGGTTTTTTGGGTACTGCGGGTAATGACAGCGGTCTGTCTGTCTGTGTGTCTGTCAGTTTGTCTGTCTGTCTTTCTGTCTGAAAAACACCATATTTGTCATTGATTTGCAGGTAAACTTTGCAACCAATGGCATTTGTCATAGTCTTAATCAAAAAGTTTATAAAACTTTAATACAAATAAGCACGAGCTTAGGTAATTCTGATTCCCCTTGTGTCTCCTGTACCTGACTTGAAAAATCTTTTTATTTATGCCCTTTGGTAGAATAGAACTAAGAAAGTTTCAAATTGTTACGGGAGTTACACACAAGAACATACATACGTTTTTAATATCTGAACCTAAATTTACCAACATTGGCTGCAGAGATTAGCCGATTAATTTTTTAAGAGCAAAAAACTGTAGCAACACAAAACAAACGCAAAAAGACTACAAATCAGATACAGCAGCTGCAGAAGAACTTGTTGGCTTGTGTTTCTGCGTAACATTTGTACCATTTTTAACTGAAATATATCTGCGACCTTTTCCATACAAATGTGAATTGTCCAAGGTATGGGTTTTTTAAGGTACTGCAGGTAATGACAGCGGTCTGTCTTATAAGCAATATTCGCTGCCAAGATTAGCCGATTCATTTTTTAAGAGCAAAATACTGCAGCAACACAAAACCAACACAAAAAGAATACAAATCAGATACAGCAGCTGCAGAAGCACTTGTTGGCTTGTGTTTCTGCGTACTATTTGTACCATTTTTAACTGAAGTATACCTGCGACCTTTTCCATACAAATGTGAATTGTCCAAGTTATAGATTTTTTGGGTACTGCAGGTAATGACAGCGGCCTGTCTGTCTGTCTTTCTGTCTGAAAAACACCATATTTGTCATTGATTTTCAGGTTAACTATGCAACCAATGGCCTTTGTCATAGTCTTTATCAAAAAGTTTGTCAAATTTGTAATACAAATAAGCACGAGTTTAAATAATTCTGATTTCCCTTGTGTCTCCTGTAACTAACTTGAAAAATCGTTGTATATATACCCTATGGTAGAATAAAACTAAAAAAGTTTTAATGACAGCGGTCTGTCTGACTGTCAGTTTGTCTGTCTCTCTTTCTGTCTGAAAAACACCATATTTGTCATTGATTTTCAGGTTAACTATGCTACCAATGGCCTTTGTCATAGTCTTTATCAAAAAGTTTGTCAAATTTGTAATACAAATAAGCACGAGTTTAGGTAATTCTGATTTCCCTTGTGTCTCCTGTAACTGACTTGAAAAATCGTAATATTTATACCCTATGGTAGAATAGATCTAAAAAAAATTTCAAATTGTTACGGGAATTACATATAAGAACATACATTCGTTTTTAATATCTGAACCTAAATTAACCAGTATTGGCTGCCGAGATTAACCGAATCATTTTTAAAGCAAAAAACTGCAGCAACACAAAACCAACACAAAAAGAATACAAAAATAATACAAATCAGATACAGCAGCTGCAGAAGCACCTGTTGGCTTGTGTGTCTGCGTAACATTTGTACCATTTTTAACTGAAATAAACCTGCGACCTTTTCCATACAAATGTGAATTGTCCAAGTTATAGATTTTTTGGGTACTGCAGGTAATGACAGCGGTCTGTCTGTCTGTCTGTCTTTCTGTCTGAAAAACACCATATTTGTCATTGATTTTCAGGTAAACTATGCTACCAATGGCCTTTGTCATAGTCTTTATCAAAAAGTTTGTCAAATTTGTAATACAAATAAGCACGAGTTTAGGTAATTCTGATTTCCCTTGTGTCTCCTGTAACTGACTTGAAAAATCGTAATATTTATACCCTATGGTAGAATAGATCTAAAAAAATTTCAAATTGTTACGGGAATTACATATAAGAACATACATTCGTTTTTAATATCTGAACCTAAATTAACCAGTATTGGCTGCCGAGATTAACCGAATCATTTTTAAAGCAAAAAACTGCAGCAACACAAAACCAACACAAAAAGAATACAAATCAGACACAGCAGCTGCAGAAGCACTTGTTCGCTTGTGTTTCTGCGTAACATTTGTACCATTTTTTTACTGCGACCTTTTCCATACAAATGTGAATTGTCCAAGTTATAGATTTTTTGGGTACTGCAGGTAATGACAGCGGTCTGTCGTCTGTCTTTCTGTCTGAAAAACACCATATTTGTCATTGTTTTTCAGGTAAACTATGCTACCAATGGTCTTTGTCATAGTCTTTATCAAAAAGTTTGTCAAATTTTTAATACAAATAAGCACGAGTTTAGGTAATTCTATATTCCCCTTGTGTCTCCTGTACCTGACTTGAAAAATCGTTTCATATATGCCCTTTGGTAGAATAGAACTAAGAAAGTTTCAAATTGTTACGGGAATTACATACAAGAACATACATTCGTTTATTATATCCGAACCTACATTTACCAATATTGGCTGCCGAGATTAGCCGATTCATTTTTTTAAAGCAAAAAAATGTAGCAACACTAAACAATCACAAAAAGAATACAAATCAGGTTTTGTTGGGTACTGCAGGTAATGGCAGCGGTCTGTCTGTCTGTCAGTTTGTATGTCTGTCTGAAAAGCACCATATTTGTATTTGTATTTGCTGCAGGAGCACTGGTTCGCTTGTGTTTCTGCGTAACATTTGTACAATTTTTTACTGAAATATACCTGCGACCTTTTCCATACAAATGTGAATTGTCCAAGGTATGGGTTTTTTTGGATACTGCAGGTAATGACAGCGGTCTGTCTTATAAGCAATATTGGCTGCCGAGATTAGCAGATTCATTTTTTTTAGCAAAAAACTGCAGCAACACAAAACAAACACAAAAAGAATACAAATCAGATATAGCAGCTGCAGAAGCACTTGTCCGCTTGTGGTTCTGCGTAACATTTGTACCATTTTTTACTGAAATGTACCTGCGACCTTTCCCATACAAATGTGAATTGTCAAAGGTTTGGGTTTTGTTGGGTACTAAAGGTAATGACAGCGGTCTGTCTGTAAATCTGTAAATCTGTGTGTCTGTCTGTCAGTTTATCTGTCTGTCTTTCTGTCTGAAAAACACCATATTTGTCATTGATTTTCAGGTAAACTATGCTACCAATGGCCTTTGTCATAGTCTTTATCAAAAAGTTCGTCAAATTTTTAATTCAAATAACCACGAGTTAAGGAAATTCTGATTTCCCTTGTGTCTCCTGTAACTGACTTGAAAAATCGTAATATTTATACCCTATGGTAGAATAGATCTTAAAAAAAATTTCAAATTGTTACGGGAATTACATATAAGAACATACATTCGTTTTTAATATCTGAACCTAAATTAACCAGTATTGGCTGCCGAGATTAACCGATTCATTTTTTAAGAGCAAAAAACTGCTGCAACACAAAACCAACACAAAAAGAATACAAATTAGATACAGCAGCTGTAGAAGCACGTGTTCGCTTGTGTTTCTGCGTAACATTTGTACCATTTTATACTGAAATATACCTTGCGACCTTTTCCATATAAATGTGAATTGTCCAAGGTATGGGTTTATTGCGTACTGCAGGTAATTACAGCGATATGTCTGTCTGTCTGTCTGTGTGTGTGTGTCTGTCTCTGTGTGTGTTAGTGTCTGTCTGTCAGTTTGTCTGTCTATCTGAAAAACACCATATTTGTCATTGATTTTCATGTAAACTATGCTACCAATGGCCTTTGTCATAGTCTTTATCAAAAAGTTCGTCAAATTTTTAATACAAATAAGCACGAGTTAAGGAAATTCTGATTTCCCTTGTGTCTCCTGTACCTGTCTTGAAAAACCGTTATATTTATACCCTTTGGTAGAATAGAACTAAGAAAGTTTCAAATTGTTACGGGCATTACATACAAGAACATACATACGTTTTTAATATCTGAACCTAAATTCACCAACATTGGCTGCAGAGATTAGCCGATTCATTTTTTAAGAGCAAAATACTGCAGCAACACAAAACCAACACAGAAAGAATAAAAATCAGATACAGCAGCTGCAGAAGCACTTGTTGGCTTGTGTTTCTGCGTAACATTTGTACCATTTTTAACTGAAATATACCTGCGACCTTTTCCATACAAATGTGAATTGTCCAAGTTATAGATTTTTTGGGTACTGCAGGTAATGACAGCGGTCTGTCTGTAAATCTGTAAATCTGTGTGTCTGTCTGTCAGTTTATCTGTCTGTCTTTCTGTCTGAAAAACACCATATTTGTCATTGATTTTCAGGTAAACTATGCTACCAATGGCCTTTGTCATAGTCTTTATCAAAAAGTTCGTCAAATTTTTAATACAAATAAGCACGAGTTAAGGAAATTCTGATTTCCCTTGTGTCTCCTGTACCTGTCTTGAAAAATCGTTATATTTATACCCATTGGTAGAATAGAACTAAGAAAGTTTCAAATTGTTACGGGAATTACATACAAGAACATACATACGTTTTTAATATCTGAACCTAAATTCACCAACATTGGCTGCAGAGATTAGCCGATTCATTTTTTAAGAGCAAAATACTGCAGCAACACAAAACCAACACAGAAAGAATACAAATCAGACACAGCAGCTGCAGAAGCACTTATTCGCTTGTGTTTCTGCGTAACATTTGTACCATTTTATACTGAAATATACCTGCGACCTTTTCCATACAAATGTGAATTGTCCAAGGTATGGGTTTTGTTGGGTACATCTGATAATGAAAGAGGGTTGTCTGTCTGCCTTTCTGTCTGAAAAACACCATATTTGTCATTGATTTTCAGGTAAACAATGCTAACAATACCTTTTGTCATAGTCTCGTTCAAAAAGTACGTTTAATTTGTTATACAAATAAGCAAGAGTTTAGTTTATTCTGATTTCCCTTGTGTCTCCTGTACCTGACTTGACAAATACATTCGTTTTTAATATCTGAACCTAAATTTACCAACATTGGCTGTCGAGATTAGATGATTCATTTTTTAAGAGCAAAAAATTACAGCAAAACATAACCAACACAAAAAGAAAACAAATCAGATACAGCAGCTGCAGAAGCACTTGTTCGCTTGTGTTTCTGCGTAACATTTGTACCATTTTTTTACTGCGACCTTTTCCATACAAAAGTGAATTGTCCAGGGTATGGGTTTTATGGGTACTGCGGGTAATGACAGCGGTCTGTCTGTCTGTGTGTCTGTCAGTTTGTCTGTCTGAAAAACACAATATTTGTCATTGATTTGCAGGTAAACTTTGCAACCAATGGCATTTGTCATAGTCTTAATCAAAAAGTTTATAAAACTTTAATACAAATAAGCACGAGCTTAGCTAATTCTGATTCCCCTTGTGTCTCCTGTACCTGACTAGAAAAATCTTTTTATTTATGCCCTTTGGTAGAATAGAACTAAGAAAGTTTCAAATTGTTACGGGAGTTACACACAAGAACATACATACGTTTTTAATATCTAAACCTAAATTTACCAACATTGGCTGCAGAGATTAGCCGATTAATTTTTTAAGAGCAAAAAACTGTAGCAACACAAAACAAACGCAAAAAGACTACAAATCAGATACAGCAGCTGCAGAAGAACTTGTTGGCTTGTGTTTCTGCGTAACATTTGTACCATTTTTTACTGAAATATACCTGCGACCTTTTCCATACAAATGTGAATTGTCCAAGGTATGGGTTTTTTAAGGTACTGCAGGTAATGACAGCGGTCTGTCTTATAAGCAATATTCGCTGCCAAGATTAGCCGATTCATTTTTTAAGAGCAAAATACTGCAGCAACACAAAACCAACACAAAAAGAATACAAATCAGATACAGCAGCTGCAGAAGCACTTGTTGGCTTGTGTTTCTGCGTACTATTTGTACCATTTTTAACTGAAGTATACCTGCGACCTTTTCCATACAAATGTGATTTGTCCAAGTTATAGATTTTTTGGGTACTGCAGGTAATGACAGCGGCCTGTCTGTTTGTCTTTCTGTCTGAAAAACACCATATTTGTCATTGATTTTCAGGTTAACTATGCTACCAATGGTCTTTGTCATAGTCTTTATCAAAAAGTTTGTCAAATTTTTAATACAAATAAGCACGAGTTTAGGTAATTCTATATTCCCCTTGTGTCTCCTGTAACTGACTTGAAAAATCGTTTCATATATGCCCTTTGGTAGAATAGAACTAAGAAAGTTTCAAATTGTTACGGGAATTACATACAAGAACATACATTCGTTTATTATATCCGAACCTACATTTACCAATATTGGCTGCCGAGATTAGCCGATTCATTTTTTTAAAGCAAAAAAATGTAGCAACACAAAACAAACACAAAAAGAATACAAATCAGGTTTTGTTGGGTACTGCAGGTAATGGCAGCGGTCTGTCTGTCTGTCTGTCAGTTTGTATGTCTGTCTGAAAAACACCATATTTGTATTTGTATTTGCTGCAGGAGCACTGGTTCGCTTGTGTTTCTGCGTACTATTTGTACCATTTTTAACTGAAGTATACCTGCGACCTTTTCCATACAAATGTGATTTGTCCAAGTTATAGATTTTTTGGGTACTGCAGGTAATGACAGCGGCCTGTCTGTTTGTCTTTCTGTCTGAAAAACACCATATTTGTCATTGATTTTCAGGTTAACTATGCTACCAATGGTCTTTGTCATAGTCTTTATCAAAAAGTTTGTCAAATTTTTAATTCAAATAACCACGAGTTAAGGAAATTCTGATTTCCCTTGTGTCTCCTGTAACTGACTTGAAAAATCGTAATATTTATACCCTATGGTAGAATAGATCTAAAAAAAATTTCAAATTGTTACGGGAATTACATATAAGAACATACATTCGTTTTTAATATCTGAACCTAAATTAACCAGTATTGGCTGCCGAGAATAACCGATTCATTTTTTAAGAGCAAAAAACTGCTGCAACACAAAACCAACACAAAAAGAATACAAATTAGATACAGCAGCTGCAGAAGCACGTGTTCGCTTGTGTTTCTGCGTAACATTTGTACCATTTTATACTGAAATATACCTTGCGACCTTTTCCATATAAATGTGAATTGTCCAAGGTATGGGTTTATTGCGTACTGCAGGTAATTACAGCGATATGTCTGTCTGTCTGTCTGTGTGTGTGTGTGTCTGTCTCTGTGTGTGTTAGTGTCTGTCTGTCAGTTTGTCTGTCTATCTGAAAAACACCATATTTGTCATTGATTTTCATGTAAACTATGCTACCAATGGCCTTTGTCATAGTCTTTATCAAAAAGTTCGTCAAATTTTTAATACAAATAAGCACGAGTTAAGGAAATTCTGATTTCCCTTGTGTCTCCTGTACCTGTCTTGAAAAATCGTTATATTTATACCCTTTGGTAGAATAGAACTAAGAAAGTTTCAAATTGTTACGGGCATTACATACAAGAACATACATACGTTTTTAATATCTGAACCTAAATTCACCAACATTGGCTGCAGAGATTAGCCGATTCATTTTTTAAGAGCAAAATACTGCAGCAACACAAAACCAACACAGAAAGAATAAAAATCAGATACAGCAGCTGCAGAAGCACTTGTTGGCTTGTGTTTCTGCGTAACATTTGTACCATTTTTAACTGAAATATACCTGCGACCTTTTCCATACAAATGTGAATTGTCCAAGTTATAGATTTTTTGGGTACTGCAGGTAATGACAGCGGTCTGTCTGTCTGTCTTTCTGTCTGAAAAACACCATATTTGTCATTGATTTTCAGGTAAACTATGCTACCAATGGCCTTTGTCATAGTCTTTATCAAAAAGTTCGTCAAATTTTTAATACAAATAAGCACGAGTTAAGGAAATTCTGATTTCCCTTGTGTCTCCTGTACCTGTCTTGAAAAATCGTTATATTTTGGTAGAATAGAACTAAGAAAGTTTCAAATTGTTACGGGAATTACATACAAGAACATACATACGTTTTTAATATCTGAACCTAAATTCACCAACATTGGCTGCAGAGATTAGCCGATTCATTTTTTAAGAGCAAAATACTGCAGCAACACAAAACCAACACAGAAAGAATAAAAATCTGATACAGCAGCTGCAGAAGCACTTGTTGGCTTGTGTTTCTGCGTAACATTTGTACCATTTTTAACTGAAATATACCTGCAACCTTTTCCATACAAAGGTGAATTGTCCAAGTTATAGATTTTTTGGGTACTGCAGGTAATGACAGCGGTCTGTCTGTCTGTCTTTCTGTCTGAATAACACCATATTTGTCATTGATTTTCAGGTAAACTATGCTACCAATGGCCTTTGTCATAGTCTTTATCAAAAAGTTTGTCAAATTTGTAATACAAATAAGCACGAGTTTAGGTAATTCTGATTTCCCTTGTGTCTCCTGTAACTGACTTGAAAAATCGTTACATATATACCCTATGGTAGAATAAAACTAAACAAGTTTCAAATTGTTACGGGAAATACATACAATAACATACATTCGTTTTTAATATCTGAACCTAAATTAACCAGTATTGGCTGCCGAGATTAACCGAATCATTTTTTAAAGCAAAAAACTGCAGCAACACAAAACCAACACAAAAAGAATACAAATCAGACACAGCAGCTGCAGAAGCACTTATTCGCTTGTGTTTCTGCGTAACATTTGTACCATTTTATACTGAAATATACCTGCGACCTTTTCCATACAAATGTGAATTGTCCAAGGTATGGGTTTTGTTGGGTACATCTGATAATGAAAGAGGGTTGTCTGTCTGCCTTTCTGTCTGAAAAACACCATATTTGTCATTGATTTTCAGGTAAACAATGCTAACAATACCTTTTGTCATAGTCTCGTTCAAAAAGTACGTTTAATTTGTTATACAAATAAGCAAGAGTTTAGTTTATTCTGATTTCCCTTGTGTCTCCTGTACCTGACTTGAAAAATACATTCGTTTTTAATATCTGAACCTAAATTTACCAACATTGGCTGTCGAGATTAGATGATTCATTTTTTAAGAGCAAAAAATTACAGCAAAACATAACCAACACAAAAAGAAAACAAATCAGATACAGCAGCTGCAGAAGCACTTGTTCGCTTATGTTTCTGCGTAACATTTGTACCATTTTTTTACTGCGACCTTTTCCATACAAAAGTGAATTGTCCAGGGTATGGGTTTTATGGGTACTGCGGGTAATGACAGCGGTCTGTCTGTCTGTGTGTCTGTCAGTTTGTCTGTCTGTCTTTCTGTCTGAAAAACACCATATTTGTCATTGATTTGCAGGTAAACTTTGCAACCAATGGCATTTGTCATAGTCTTAATCAAAAAGTTTATAAAACTTTAATACAAATAAGCACGAGCTTAGGTAATTCTGATTCCCCTTGTGTCTCCTGTACCTGACTAGAAAAATCTTTTTATTTATGCCCTTTGGTAGAATAGAACTAAGAAAGTTTCAAATTGTTACGGGAATTACACACAAGAACATACATACGTTTTTAATATCTAAACCTAAATTTACCAACATTGGCTGCAGAGATTAGCCGATTAATTTTTTAAGAGCAAAAAACTGTAGCAACACAAAACAAACGCAAAAAGACTACAAATCAGATACAGCAGCTGCAGAAGAACTTGTTGGCTTGTATTTCTGCGTAACATTTGTACCATTTTTTACTGAAATATACCTGCGACCTTTTCCATACAAATGTGAATTGTCCAAGGTATGGGTTTTTTAAGGTACTGCAGGTAATGACAGCGGTCTGTCTTATAAGCAATATTCGCTGCCAAGATTAGCCGATTAATTTTTTAAGAGCAAAATACTGCAGCAACACAAA
This sequence comes from Drosophila maculinotata, assembly GCA_035045305.1. NCBI lineage: Eukaryota > Metazoa > Arthropoda > Insecta > Diptera > Drosophilidae > Drosophila > Drosophila maculinotata. The sequence goes on from JAWNPD010000421.1 coordinate 329,088, forward strand.
ACCAACACAAAAAGAATACAAATCAGATACAGCAGCTGCAGAAGCACTTGTTGGCTTGTGTTTCTGCGTACTATTTGTACCATTTTTAACTGAAGTATACCTGCGACCTTTTCCATACAAATGTGAATTGTCCAAGTTATAGATTTTTTGGGTACTGCAGGTAATGACAGCGGCCTGTCTGTCTGTCTTTCTGTCTGAAAAACACCATATTTGTCATTGATTTTCAGGTTAACTATTCAACCAATGGCCTTTGTCATAGTCTTTATCAAAAAGTTTATAAAACTTTAATACAAATAAGCACGAGCTTAGCTAATTCTGATTCCCCTTGTGTCTCCTGTACCTGACTAGAAAAATCTTTTTATTTATGCCCTTTGGTAGAATAGAACTAAGAAAGTTTCAAATTGTTACGGGAGTTACACACAAGAACATACATACGTTTTTAATATCTAAACCTAAATTTACCAACATTGGCTGCAGAGATTAGCCGATTAATTTTTTAAGAGCAAAAAACTGTAGCAACACAAAACAAACGCAAAAAGACTACAAATCAGATACAGCAGCTGCAGAAGAACTTGTTGGCTTGTGTTTCTGCGTAACATTTGTACCATTTTTTACTGAAATATACCTGCGACCTTTCCCATACAAATGTGAATTGTCAAAGGTTTGGGTTTTGTTGGGTACTGAAGGTAATGACAGCGGTCTGTCTGTAAATCTGTAAATCTGTGTGTCTGTCTGTCAGTTTATCTGTCTGTCTTTCTGTCTGAAAAACACCATATTTGTCATTGATTTTCAGGTTAACTATGCTACCAATGGTCTTTGTCATAGTCTTTATCAAAAAGTTTGTCAAATTTCTAATACAAATAAGCACGAGTTTAGGTAATTCTATATTCCCCTTGTGTCTCCTGTACCTGACTTGAAAAATCGTTTCATATATGCCCTTTGGTAGAATAGAACTAAGAAAGTTTCAAATTGTTACGGGAATTACATACAAGAACATACATTCGTTTATTATATCCGAACCTACATTTACCAATATTGGCTGCCGAGATTAGCCGATTCATTTTTTTAAAGCAAAAAAATGTAGCAACACAAAACAAACACAAAAAGAATACAAATCAGGTTTTGTTGGGTACTGCAGGTAATGGCAGCGGTCTGTCTGTCTGTCTGTCAGTTTGTATGTCTGTCTGAAAAACACCATATTTGTATTTGTATTTGCTGCAGGAGCACTGGTTCGTTTGTGTTTCTGCGTAACATTTGTACAATTTTTTACTGAAATATACCTGCGACCTTTTCCATACAAATGTGAATTGTCCAAGGTATGGGTTTTTTTGGATACTGCAGGTAATGACAGCGGTCTGTCTTATAAGCAATATTGGCTGCCGAGATTAGCAGATTGATTTTTTTTAGCAAAAAACTGCAGCAACACAAAACAAACACAAAAAGAATACAAATCAGATATAGCAGCTGCAGAAGCACTTGTCCGCTTGTGGTTCTGCGTAACATTTGTACCATTTTTTACTGAAATGTACCTGCGACCTTTCCCATACAAATGTGAATTGTCAAAGGTTTGGGTTTTGTTGGGTACTGAAGGTAATGACAGCGGTCTGTCTGTAAATCTGTAAATCTGTGTGTCTGTCTGTCAGTTTATCTGTCTGTCTTTCTGTCTGAAAAACACCATATTTGTCATTGATTTTCAGGTAAACTATGCTACCAATGGCCTTTGTCATAGTCTTTATCAAAAAGTTCGTCAAATTTTTAATTCAAATAACCACGAGTTAAGGAAATTCTGATTTCCCTTGTGTCTCCTGTAACTGACTTGAAAAATCGTAATATTTATACCCTATGGTAGAATAGATCTAAAAAAAATTTCAAATTGTTACGGGAATTACATATAAGAACATACATTCGTTTTTAATATCTGAACCTAAATTAACCAGTATTGGCTGCCGAGAATAACCGATTCATTTTTTAAGAGCAAAAAACTGCTGCAACAATAAACCAACACAAAAAGAATTCAAATTAGATACAGCAGCTGCAGAAGCACGTGTTCGCTTGTGTTTCTGCGTAACATTTGTACCATTTTATACTGAAATATACCTTGCGACCTTTTCCATATAAATGTGAATTGTCCAAGGTATGGGTTTATTGCGTACTGCAGGTAATTACAGCGATATGTCTGTCTGTCTGTCTGTGTGTGTGTGTGTCTGTCTCTGTGTGTGTTAGTGTCTGTCTGTCAGTTTGTCTGTCTATCTGAAAAACACCATATTTGTCATTGATTTTCATGTAAACTATGCTACCAATGGCCTTTGTCATAGTCTTTATCAAAAAGTTCGTCAAATTTTTAATACAAATAAGCACGAGTTAAGGAAATTCTGATTTCCCTTGTGTCTCCTGTACCTGTCTTGAAAAATCGTTATATTTATACCCTTTGGTAGAATAGAACTAAGAAAGTTTCAAATTGTTACGGGCATTACATACAAGAACATACATACGTTTTTAATATCTGAACCTAAATTCACCAACATTGGCTGCAGAGATTAGCCGATTCATTTTTTAAGAGCAAAATACTGCAGCAACACAAAACCAACACAGAAAGAATAAAAATCAGATACAGCAGCTGCAGAAGCACTTGTTGGCTTGTGTTTCTGCGTAACATTTGTACCATTTTTAACTGAAATATACCTGCGACCTTTTCCATACAAATGTGAATTGTCCAAGTTATAGATTTTTTGGGTACTGCAGGTAATGACAGCGGTCTGTCTGTCTGTCTTTCTGTCTGAAAAACACCATATTTGTCATTGATTTTCAGGTAAACTATGCTACCAATGGCCTTTGTCATAGTCTTTATCAAAAAGTTCGTCAAATTTTTAATACAAATAAGCACGAGTTAAGGAAATTCTGATTTCCCTTGTGTCTCCTGTACCTGTCTTGAAAAATCGTTATATCTATACCCTTTGGTAGAATAGAACTAAGAAAGTTTCAAATTGTTACGGGAATTACATACAAGAACATACATACGTTTTTAATATCTGAACCTAAATTCACCAACATTGGCTGCAGAGATTAGCCGATTCATTTTTTAAGAGCAAAATACTGCAGCAACACAAAACCAACACAGAAAGAATAAAAATCTGATACAGCAGCTGCAGAAGCACTTGTTGGCTTGTGTTTCTGCGTAACATTTGTACCATTTTTAACTGAAATATACCTGCAACCTTTTCCATACAAAGGTGAATTGTCCAAGTTATAGATTTTTTGGGTACTGCAGGTAATGACAGCGGTCTGTCTGTCTGTCTTTCTGTCTGAATAACACCATATTTGTCATTGATTTTCAGGTAAACTATGCTACCAATGGCCTTTGTCATAGTCTTTATCAAAAAGTTTGTCAAATTTGTAATACAAATAAGCACGAGTTTAGGTAATTCTGATTTCCCTTGTGTCTCCTGTAACTGACTTGAAAAATCGTTACATATATACCCTATGGTAGAATAAAACTAAACAAGTTTCAAATTGTTACGGGAAATACATACAATAACATACATTCGTTTTTAATATCTGAACCTAAATTAACCAGTATTGGCTGCCGAGATTAACCGAATCATTTTTTAAAGCAAAAAACTGCAGCAACACAAACCCAACACAAAAAGAATACAAATCAGACACAGCAGCTGCAGAAGCACTTATTCGCTTGTGTTTCTGCGTAACATTTGTACCATTTTATACTGAAATATACCTGCGACCTTTTCCATACAAATGTGAATTGTCCAAGGTATGGGTTTTGTTGGGTACATCTGATAATGAAAGAGGGTTGTCTGTCTGCCTTTCTGTCTGAAAAACACCATATTTGTCATTGATTTTCAGGTAAACAATGCTAACAATACCTTTTGTCATAGTCTCGTTCAAAAAGTACGTTTAATTTGTTATACAAATAAGCAAGAGTTTAGTTTATTCTGATTTCCCTTGTGTCTCCTGTACCTGACTTGAAAAATACATTCGTTTTTAATATCTGAACCTAAATTTACCAACATTGGCTGTCGAGATTAGATGATTCATTTTTTAAGAGCAAAAAATTACAGCAAAACATAACCAACACAAAAAGAAAACAAATCAGATACAGCAGCTGCAGAAGCACTTGTTCGCTTATGTTTCTGCGTAACATTTGTACCATTTTTTTACTGCGACCTTTTCCATACAAAAGTGAATTGTCCAGGGTATGGGTTTTATGGGTACTGCGGGTAATGACAGCGGTCTGTCTGTCTGTGTGTCTGTCAGTTTGTCTGTCTGTCTTTCTGTCTGAAAAACACCATATTTGTCATTGATTTGCAGGTAAACTTTGCAACCAATGGCATTTGTCATAGTCTTAATCAAAAAGTTTATAAAACTTTAATACAAATAAGCACGAGCTTAGGTAATTCTGATTCCCCTTGTGTCTCCTGTACCTGACTAGAAAAATCTTTTTATTTATGCCCTTTGGTAGAATAGAACTAAGAAAGTTTCAAATTGTTACGGGAATTACACACAAGAACATACATACGTTTTTAATATCTGAACCTAAATTTACCAACATTGGCTGCAGAGATTAGCCGATTAATTTTTTAAGAGCAAAAAACTGTAGCAACACAAAACAAACGCAAAAAGACTACAAATCAGATACAGCAGCTGCAGAAGAACTTGTTGGCTTGTATTTCTGCGTAACATTTGTACCATTTTTTACTGAAATATACCTGCGACCTTTTCCATGCAAATGTGAATTGTCCAAGGTATGGGTTTTTTAAGGTACTACAGGTAATGACAGCGGTCTGTCTTATAAGCAATATTCGCTGCCAAGATTAGCCGATTCATTTTTTAAGAGCAAAATACTGCAGCAACACAAAACCAACACAAAAAGAATACAAATCAGATACAGCAGCTGCAGAAGCACTTGTTGGCTTGTGTTTCTGCGTACTATTTGTACCATTTTTAACTGAAGTATACCTGCGACCTTTTCCATACAAATGTGAATTGTCCAAGTTATAGATTTTTTGGGTACTGCAGGTAATGACAGCGGCCTGTCTGTCTGTCTTTCTGTCTGAAAAACACCATATTTGTCATTGATTTTCAGGTTAACTATTCAACCAATGGCCTTTGTCATAGTCTTTATCAAAAAGTTTGTCAAATTTGTAATACAAATAAGCACGAGTTTAGGTAATTCTATATTCCCCTTGTGTCTCCTGTACCTGACTTGAAAAATCGTTTCATATATGCCCTTTGGTAGAATAGAACTAAGAAAGTTTCAAATTGTTACGGGAATTACATACAAGAACATACATTCGTTTATTATTTCCGAACCTACATTTACCAATATTGGCTGCCGAGATTAGCCGATTCATTTTGTAAGAGCAAAAAACTGTAGCAACACAAAACAAACACAAAAAGAATACGAATCAGATATAGCAGCTGCAGAAGCTCTTGTTCACTTGTGTTTCTGCGTAACATTTGTACAATTTTTTTACTGAAATATACCTGCGACCTTTTCCATACAAATGTGAGTTGTTCCAGGTTTGGGTTTTGTTGGGTACTGCAGGTAATGGCAGCGGTCTGTCTGTCTGTCTGTAAATCTGTGTGTCTGTCTCTCAGTTTGTATGTCTGTCTTTCTGTCTGAAAAGCACCAAATTTGTATTTGCTGCAGAAGCACTGGTTCGCTTGTGTTTCTGCGTAACATTTGTACAATTTTTTACTGAAATATACCTGCGACCTTTTCCATACAAATGTGAATTGTCCAAGGTATGGGTTTTTTGGGTACTGCAGGTAATGACAGCGGTCTGTCTTATAAGCAATATTGGCTGCCGAGATTAGCAGATTCATTTTTTAAGAGCAAAAAACTGCAGCAACACAAAACAAACACAAAAAGAATACAAATCAGATATAGCAGCTGCAGAAGCACTTGTCCGCTTGTGGTTCTGCGTAACATTTGTACCATTTTTTACTGAAATATACCTGCGACCTTTCCCATACAAATGTGAATTGTCAAAGGTTTGGGTTTTGTTGGGTACTGAAGGTAATGACAGCGGTCTGTCTGTAAATCTGTAAATCTGTGTGTCTGTCTGTCAGTTTATCTGTCTGTCTTTCTGTCTAAAAACACCATATTTGTCATTGATTTTCAGGTAAACTATGCTACCAATGGCCTTTGTCATAGTCTTTATCAAAAAGTTCGTCAAATTTTTAATTCAAATAACCACGAGTTTATGTAATTCTTATTTCCCTTGTGTCTCCTGTAACTGACTTGAAAAATCGTAATATTTATACCCTATGGTAGAATAGATCTAAAAAAAATTTCAAATTGTTACGGGAATTACATATAAGAACATACATTCGTTTTTAATATCTGAACCTAAATTAACCAGTATTGGCTGCCGAGATTAACCGATTCATTTTTTAAGAGCAAAAAACTGCTGCAACACAAAACCAACACAAAAAGAATACAAATTAGATACAGCAGCTGCAGAAGCACGTGTTCGCTTGTGTTTCTGCGTAACATTTGTACCATTTTATACTGAAATATACCTTGCGACCTTTTCCATATAAATGTGAATTGTCCAAGGTATGGGTTTATTGCGTACTGCAGGTAATTACAGCGATATGTCTGTCTGTCTGTCTGTGTGTGTGTGTGTCTGTCTCTGTGTGTGTTAGTGTCTGTCTGTCAGTTTGTCTGTCTATCTGAAAAACACCATATTTGTCATTGATTTTCATGTAAACTATGCTACCAATGGCCTTTGTCATAGTCTTTATCAAAAAGTTCGTCAAATTTTTAATACAAATAAGCACGAGTTAAGGAAATTCTGATTTCCCTTGTGTCTCCTGTACCTGTCTTGAAAAATCGTTATATTTATACCTTTTGGTAGAATAGAACTAAGAAAGTTTCAAATTGTTACGGGCATTACATACAAGAACATACATACGTTTTTAATATCTGAACCTAAATTCACCAACATTGGCTGCAGAGATTAGCCGATTCATTTTTTAAGAGCAAAATACTGCAGCAACACAAAACCAACACAGAAAGAATAAAAATCAGATACAGCAGCTGCAGAAGCACTTGTTGGCTTGTGTTTCTGCGTAACATTTGTACCATTTTTAACTGAAATATACCTGCGACCTTTTCCATACAAATGTGAATTGTCCAAGTTATAGATTTTTTGGGTACTGCAGGTAATGACAGCGGTCTGTCTGTAAATCTGTAAATCTGTGTGTCTGTCTGTCAGTTTATCTGTCTGTCTTTCTGTCTGAAAAACACCATATTTGTCATTGATTTTCAGGTAAACTATGCTACCAATGGCCTTTGTCATAGTCTTTATCAAAAAGTTCGTCAAATTTTTAATACAAATAAGCACGAGTTAAGGAAATTCTGATTTCCCTTGTGTCTCCTGTACCTGTCTTGAAAAATCGTTATATTTATACACTTTGGTAGAATAGAACTAAGAAAGTTTCAAATTGTTACGGGAATTACATACAAGAACATACATACGTTTTTAATATCTGAACCTAAATTCACCAACATTGGCTGCAGAGATTAGCCGATTCATTTTTTAAGAGCAAAATACTGCAGCAACACAAAACCAACACAGAAAGAATAAAAATCTGATACAGCAGCTGCAGAAGCACTTGTTGGCTTGTGTTTCTGCGTAACATTTGTACCATTTTTAACTGAAATATACCTGCAACCTTTTCCATACAAAGGTGAATTGTCCAAGTTATAGATTTTTTGGGTACTGCAGGTAATGACAGCGGTCTGTCTGTCTGTCTTTCTGTCTGAATAACACCATATTTGTCATTGATTTTCAGGTAAACAATGCTAACAATACCTTTTGTCATAGTCTCGTTCAAAAAGTACGTTTAATTTGTTATACAAATAAGCAAGAGTTTAGTTTATTCTGATTTCCCTTGTGTCTCCTGTACCTGACTTGAAAAATACATTCGTTTTTAATATCTGAACCTAAATTTACCAACATTGGCTGTCGAGATTAGATGATTCATTTTTTAAGAGCAAAAAATTACAGCAAAACATAACCAACACAAAAAGAAAACAAATCAGATACAGCAGCTGCAGAAGCACTTGTTCGCTTATGTTTCTGCGTAACATTTGTACCATTTTTTTACTGCGACCTTTTCCATACAAAAGTGAATTGTCCAGGGTATGGGTTTTATGGGTACTGCGGGTAATGACAGCGGTCTGTCTGTCTGTGTGTCTGTCAGTTTGTCTGTCTGTCTTTCTGTCTGAAAAACACCATATTTGTCATTGATTTGCAGGTAAACTTTGCAACCAATGGCATTTGTCATAGTCTTAATCAAAAAGTTTATAAAACTTTAATACAAATAAGCACGAGCTTAGGTAATTCTGATTCCCCTTGTGTCTCCTGTACCTGACTAGAAAAATCTTTTTATTTATGCCCTTTGGTAGAATATAACTAAGAAAGTTTCAAATTGTTACGGGAATTACACACAAGAACATACATACGTTTTTAATATCTAAACCTAAATTTACCAACATTGGCTGCAGAGATTAGCCGATTAATTTTTTAAGAGCAAAAAACTGTAGCAACACAAAACAAACGCAAAAAGACTACAAATCAGATACAGCAGCTGCAGAAGAACTTGTTGGCTTGTATTTCTGCGTAACATTTGTACCATTTTTTACTGAAATATACCTGCGACCTTTTCCATACAAATGTGAATTGTCCAAGGTATGGGTTTTTTAAGGTACTGCAGGTAATGACAGCGGTCTGTCTTATAAGCAATATTCGCTGCCAAGATTAGCCGATTCATTTTTTAAGAGCAAAATACTGCAGCAACACAAAACCAACACAAAAAGAATACAAATCAGATACAGCAGCTGCAGACGCACTTGTTGGCTTGTGTTTCTGCGTACTATTTGTACCATTTTTAACTGAAGTATACCTGCGACCTTTTCCATACAAATGTGAATTGTCCAAGTTATAGATTTTTTGGGTACTGCAGGTAATGACAGCGGCCTGTCTGTCTGTCTTTCTGTCTGAAAAACACCATATTTGTCATTGATTTTCAGGTTAACTATTCAACCAATGGCCTTTGTCATAGTCTTTATCAAAAAGTTTGTCAAATTTGTAATACAAATAAGCACGAGTTTAGGTAATTCTATATTCCCCTTGTGTCTCCTGTACCTGACTTGAAAAATCGTTTCATATATGCCCTTTGGTAGAATAAAACTAAGAAAGTTTCAAATTGTTACGGGAATTACATACAAGAACATACATTCGTTTATTATATCCGAACCTACATTTACCAATATTGGCTGCCGAGATTAGCCGATTCATTTTGTAAGAGCAAAAAACTGTAGCAACACAAAACAAACACAAAAAGAATACAAATCAGATATAGCAGCTGCAGAAGCTCTTGTTCACTTGTGTTTCTGCGTAACATTTGTACAATTTTTTTACTGAAATATACCTGCGACCTTTTCCATACAAATGTGAGTTGTTCCAGGTTTGGGTTTTGTTGGGTACTGCAGGTAATGGCAGCGGTCTGTCTGTCTGTCTGTAAATCTGTGTGTCTGTCTCTCAGTTTGTATGTCTGTCTTTCTGTCTGAAAAGCACCAAATTTGTATTTGCTGCAGAAGCACTGGTTCGCTTGTGTTTCTGCGTAACATTTGTACAATTTTTTACTGAAATATACCTGCGACCTTTTCCATACAAATGTGAATTGTCCAAGGTATGAGTTTTTTGGGTACTGCAGGTAATGACAGCGGTCTGTCTTATAAGCAATATTGGCTGCCGAGATTAGCAGATTCATTTTTTAAGAGCAAAAAACTGCAGCAACACAAAACAAACACAAAAAGAATACAAATCAGATATAGCAGCTGCAGAAGCACTTGTCCGCTTGTGGTTCTGCGTAACATTTGTACCATTTTTTACTGAAATATACCTGCGACCTTTCCCATACAAATGTGAATTGTCAAAGGTTTGGGTTTTGTTGGGTACTGAAGGTAATGACAGCGGTCTGTCTGTAAATCTGTAAATCTGTGTGTCTGTCTGTCAGTTTATCTGTCTGTCTTTCTGTCTAAAAACACCATATTTGTCATTGATTTTCAGGTAAACTATGCTACCAATGGCCTTTGTCATAGTCTTTATCAAAAAGTTCGTCAAATTTTTAATTCAAATAACCACGAGTTTATGTAATTCTTATTTCCCTTGTGTCTCCTGTAACTGACTTGAAAAATCGTAATATTTATACCCTATGGTAGAATAGATCTAAAAAAAAATTCAAATTGTTACGGGAATAACATATAAGAACATACATTCGTTTTTAATATCTGAACCTAAATTAACCAGTATTGGCTGCCGAGATTAACCGATTCATTTTTTAAGAGCAAAAAACTGCTGCAACACAAAACCAACACAAAAAGAATACAAATTAGATACAGCAGCTGCAGAAGCACGTGTTCGCTTGTGTTTCTGCGTAACATTTTTACCATTTCATACTTAAATATACCTTGCGACCTTTTCCATATAAATGTGAATTGTCCAAGGTATGGGTTTGTTGCGTACTGCAGGTAATTACAGCGATATGTCTGTCTGTCTGTCTGTGTGTGTGTGTGTCTGTCTCTGTGTGTGTTAGTGTCTGTCTGTCAGTTTGTCTGTCTATCTGAAAAACACCATATTTATCATTGATTTTCATGTAAACTATGCAACCAATGGCCTTTGTCATAGTCTTTATCAAAAAGTTCGTCAAATTTTTAATACAAATAAGCACGAGTTAAGGAAATTCTGATTTCCCTTGTGTCTCCTGTACCTGTCTTGAAAAATCGTTATATTTATACCCTTTGGTAGAATAGAACTAAGAAAGTTTCAAATTGTTACGGGAATTACATACAAGAACATACATACGTTTTTAATATCTGAACCTAAATTCACCAACATTGGCTGCCGAGATTAGCAGATTCATTTTTTAAGAGCAAAAAACTGCAGCAACACAAAACAAACACAAAAAGAATACAAATCAGATATAGCAGCTGCAGAAGCACTTGTCCGCTTGTGGTTCTGCGTAACATTTGTACCATTTTTTACTGAAATATACCTGCGACCTTTCCCATACAAATGTGAATTGTCAAAGGTTTGGGTTTTGTTGGGTACTGAAGGTAATGACAGCGGTCTGTCTGTAAATCTGTGTGTCTGTCTGTCAGTTTATCTGTCTGTCTTTCTGTCTAAAAACACCATATTTGTCATTGATTTTCAGGTAAACTATGCTACCAATGGCCTTTGTCATAGTCTTTATCAAAAAGTTCGTCAAATTTTTAATTCAAATAACCACGAGTTTATGTAATTCTTATTTCCCTTGTGTCTCCTGTAACTGACTTGAAAAATCGTAATATTTATACCCTATGGTAGAATAGATCTAAAAAAAATTTCAAATTGTTACGGGAATAACATATAAGAACATACATTCGTTTTTAATATCTGAACCTAAATTAACCAGTATTGGCTGCCGAGATTAACCGATTCATTTTTTAAGAGCAAAAAACTGCTGCAACACAAAACCAACACAAAAAGAATACAAATTTGATACAGCAGCTGCAGAAGCACGTGTTCGCTTGTGTTTCTGCGTAACATTTTTACCATTTCATACTTAAATATACCTTGCGACCTTTTCCATATAAATGTGAATTGTCCAAGGTATGGGTTTGTTGCGTACTGCAGGTAATTACAGCGATATGTCTGTCTGTCTGTCTGTGTGTGTGTGTGTCTGTCTCTGTGTGTGTTAGTGTCTGTCTGTCAGTTTGTCTGTCTATCTGAAAAACACCATATTTATCATTGATTTTCATGTAAACTATGCAACCAATGGCCTTTGTCATAGTCTTTATCAAAAAGTTCGTCAAATTTTTAATACAAATAAGCACGAGTTAAGGAAATTCTGATTTCCCTTGTGTCTCCTGTACCTGTCTTGAAAAATCGTTATATTTATACCCTTTGGTAGAATAGAACTAAGAAAGTTTCAAATTGTTACGGGAATTACATACAAGAACATACATACGTTTTTAATATCTGAACCTAAATTCACCAACATTGGCTGCAGAGATTAGCCGATTCATTTTTTAAGAGCAAAATACTGCAGCAACACAAAACCAACACAGAAAGAATAAAAATCAGATACAGCAGCTGCAGAAGCACTTGTTGGCTTGTGTTTCTGCGTAACATTTGTACCATTTTTAACTGAAATATACCTGCGACCTTTTCCATACAAATGTGAATTGTCCAAGTTATAGATTTTTTGGGTACTGCAGGTAATGACAGCGGTCTGTCTGTAAATCTGTAAATCTGTGTGTCTGTCTGTCAGTTTATCTGTCCGTCTTTCTGTCTGAAAAACACCATATTTGTCATTGATTTTCAGGTAAACTATGCTATCAATGGCCTTTGTCATAGTCTTTATCAAAAAACTCGTCAAATTTTTAATACAAATAAGCACGAGTTAAGGAAATTCTGACTTCCCTTGTGTCTCCTGTACCTGTCTTGAAAAATCGTTATATTTATACCCTTTGGTAGAATAGAACTAAGAAAGTTTCAAATTGTTACGGGAATTACAAGAACATACATACGTTTTTAATATCTGAACCTAAATTCACCAACATTGGCTGCAGAGATTAGCCGATTCATTTTTTAAGAGCAAAATACTGCAGCAACACAAAACCAACACAGAAAGAATAAAAATCTGATACAGCAGCTGCAGAAGCACTTGTTGGCTTGTGTTTCTGCGTAACATTTGTACCATTTTTAACTGAAATATACCTGCAACCTTTTCCATACAAATGTGAATTGTCCAAGTTATAGATTTTTTGGGTACTGCAGGTAATGACAGCGGTCTGTCTGTAAATCTGTTAATCTGTGTGTCTGTCAGTTTATCTGTCTGTCTGTCTGTCTGAAAAACACCATATTTGTCATTGATTTTCAGGTAAACTATGCTACCAATGGCCTTTGTCATAGTCTTTATCAAAAAGTTCGTCAAATTTTTAATACAAATAAGTACGAGTTAAGGAAATTCTGATTTCCCTTGTGTCTCCTGTACCTGTCTTGAAAAATCGTTATATTTATACCCTTTGGTAGAATAGAACTAAGAAAGTTTCAAATTGTTACGGGAATTACATACAAGAACATACATACGTTTTTAATATCTGAACCTAAATTCACCAACATTGGCTGCAGAGATTAGCCGATTCATTTTTTAAGAGCAAAATATTGCAGCAACACAATACCAACACAGAAAGAATAAAAATCTGATACAGCAGCTGCAGAAGCACTTGTTGGCTTGTGTTTCTGCGTAACATTTGTACCATTTTTAACTGAAATATACCTGCAACCTTTTCCATACAAATGTGAATTGTCCAAGTTATGGATTTTTTGGGTACTGCAGGTAATGACAGCGGTCTGTCTGTCTGTCTTTCTGTCTGAAAAACACCATATTTGTCATATATTTTCAGGTAAACTATGCTACCAATGGCCTTTGTCATAGTCTTTATCAAAAAGTTTGTCAAATTTGTAATACAAATAAGCACGAGTTTAGGTAATTCTGATTTCCCTTGTGTCTCCTGTAACTGACTTGAAAAATCGTTACATATATACCCTATGGTAGAATAAAACTAAACAAGTTTCAAATTGTTACGGGAAATACATACAATAACATACATTCGTTTTTAATATCTGAACCTAATTTAACCAGTATTGGCTGCCGAGATTAACCGAATCATTTTTTAAAGCAAAAAACTGCAGCAACACAAAACCAACACATAAAGAATACAAATCAGACACAGCAGCTGCAGAAGCACTTATTCGCTTGTGTTTCTGCGTAATATTTGTACCATTTTATACTGAAATATACCTGCGACCTTTTCCATACAAATGTGAATTGTCCAAGGTATGGGTTTTGTTGGGTACATCTGATAATGAAAGAGGGTTGTCTGTCTGCCTTTCTGTCTGAAAAACACCATATTTGTCATTGATTTTCAGGTAAACAATGCTAACAATACCTTTTGTCATAGTCTCGTTCAAAAAGTACGTTTAATTTGTTATACAAATAAGCAAGAGTTTAGTTTATTCTGATTTCCCTTGTGTCTTCTGTACCTGACTTAAAAAATACATTCGTTTTTAATATCTGAACCTAAATTTACCAACATTGGCTGTCGAGATTAGATGATTCATTTTTTAAGAGCAAAAAATTACAGCAAAACATAACCAGCACAAAAAGAAAACAAATCAGATACAGCAGCTGCAGAAGCACTTGTTCGCTTGTGTTTCTGCGTAACATTTGTACCATTTTTTTACTGCGACCTTTTCCATACAAATGTGAATTGTCCAGGGTATGGGTTTTTTGGGTACTGCGGGTAATGACAGCGGTCTGTCTGTCTGTGTGTCTGTCAGTTTGTCTGTCTGTCTTTCTGTCTGAAAAACACCATATTTGTCATTGATTTGCAGGTAAACTTTGCAACCAATGGCATTTGTCATAGTCTTAATCAAAAAGTTTATAAAACTTTAATACAAATAAGCACGAGCTTAGGTAATTCTGATTCCCCTTGTGTCTCCTGTACCTGACTTGAAAAATCTTTTTATTTATGCCCTTTGGTAGAATAGAACTAAGAAAGTTTCAAATTGTTACGGGAATTACACACAAGAACATACATACGTTTTTAATATCTGAACTTAAATTTACCAACATTGGCTGCAGAGATTAGCCGATTAATTTTTTAAGAGCAAAAAACTGTAGCAACACAAAACAAACGCAAAAAGACTACAAATCAGATACAGCAGCTGCAGAAGAACTTGTTGGTTTGTGTTTCTGCCTAACATTTGTACCATTTTTTACTGAAATATACCTGCGACCTTTTCCATACAAATGTGAATTGTCCAAGGTATGGGTTTTTTAAGATACTGCAGGTAATGACAGCGGTCTGTCTTATAAGCAATATTCGCTGCCAAGATTAGCCGATTCATTTTTTAAGAGCAAAATACTGCAGCAACACAAAACCAACACAAAAAGAATACAAATCAGATACAGCAGCTGCAGAAGCACTTGTTGGCTTGTGTTTCTGCGTACTATTTGTACCATTTTTAACTGAAGTATACCTGCGACCTTTTCCATACAAATGTGAATTGTCCAAGTTATAGATTTTTTGGGTACTGCAGGTAATGACAGCGGCCTGTCTGTCTGTCTTTCTGTCTGAAAAACAACATATTTGTCATTGATTTTCAGGTAAACTATGCAACCAATGGCCTTTGTCATAGTCTTTATCAAAAAGTTTGTCAAATTTGTAATACAAATAAGCACGAGTTTAAATAATTCTGATTTCCCTTGTGTCTCCTGTAACTGACTTGAAAAATCGTTACATATATACCCTATGGTAGAATAAAACTAAACAAGTTTCAAATTGTTACGGTAAATACATACAATAACATACATACGTTTTTAATATCTGAACGTAAATTAACCAGTATTGGCTGCCGAGATTAACCGAATCATTTTTTAAAGCAAAAAACTGCAGCAACACAAAACCAACACAAAAAGAATACAAATCAGACACAGCAGCTGCAGAAGCACTTATTCGCTTGTGTTTCTGCGTAACATTTGTACCATTTTATACTGAAATATACCTTGCGACCTTTTCCATATAAATGTGAATTGTCCAAGGTATGGGTTTGTTGCGTACTGCAGGTAATTACAGCGATATGTCTGTCTGTCTGTCTGTGTGTGTGTGTGTCTGTCTCTGTGTGTGTTAGTGTCTGTCTGTCAGTTTGTCTGTCTATCTGAAAAACACCATATTTGTCATTGATTTTCATGTAAACTATGCTACCAATGGCCTTTGTCATAGTCTTTATCAAAAAGTTCGTCAAATTTTTGATACAAATAAGCACGAGTTAAGGAAATTCTGATTTCCCTTGTGTCTCCTGTACCTGTCTTGAAAAATCGTTATATTTATACCCTTTGGTAGAATAGAACTAAGAAAGTTTCAAATTGTTACGGGAATTACATACAAGAACATACATACGTTTTTAATATCTGAACCTAAATTCACCAACATTGGCTGCAGAGATTAGCCGATTCATTTTTTAAGAGCAAAATATTGCAGCAACACAAAACCAACACAGAAAGAATAAAAATCTGATACAGCAGCTGCAGAAGCACTTGTTGGCTTGTGTTTCTGCGTAACATTTGTACCATTTTTAACTGAAATATACCTGCAACCTTTTCCATACAAATGTGAATTGTCCAAGTTATGGATTTTTTGGGTACTGCAGGTAATGACAGCGGTCTGTCTGTCTGTCTTTCTGTCTGAAAAACACCATATTTGTCATATATTTTCAGGTAAACTATGCTACCAATGGCCTTTGTCATAGTCTTTATCAAAAAGTTTGTCAAATTTGTAATACAAATAAGCACGAGTTTAGGTAATTCTGATTTCCCTTGTGTCTCCTGTAACTGACTTGAAAAATCGTTACATATATACCCTATGGTAGAATAAAACTAAACAAGTTTCAAATTGTTACGGGAAATACATACAATAACATACATTCGTTTTTAATATCTGAACCTAATTTAACCAGTATTGGCTGCCGAGATTAACCGAATCATTTTTTAAAGCAAAAAACTGCAGCAACACAAAACCAACACAAAAAGAATACAAATCAGACACAGCAGCTGCAGAAGCACTTATTCGCTTGTGTTTCTGCGTAACATTTGTACCATTTTATACTGAAATATACCTGCGACCTTTTCCATACAAATGTGAATTGTCCAAGGTATGGGTTTTGTTGGGTACATCTGATAATGAAAGAGGGTTGTCTGTCTGCCTTTCTGTCTGAAAAACACCATATTTGTCATTGATTTTCAGGTAAACAATGCTAACAATACCTTTTGTCATAGTCTCGTTCAAAAAGTACGTTTAATTTGTTATACAAATAAGCAAGAGTTTAGTTTATTCTGATTTCCCTTGTGTCTTCTGTACCTGACTTGAAAAATACATTCGTTTTTAATATCTGAACCTAAATTTACCAACATTGGCTGTCGAGATTAGATGATTCATTTTTTAAGAGCAAAAAATTACAGCAAAACATAACCAACACAAAAAGAAAACAAATCAGATACAGCAGCTGCTGAAGCACTTGTTCGCTTGTGTTTCTGCGTAACATTTGTACCATTTTTTTACTGCGACCTTTTCCATACAAATGTGAATTGTCCAGGGTATGGGTTTTTTGGGTACTGCGGGTAATGACAGCGGTCTGTCTGTCTGTGTGTCTGTCAGTTTGTCTGTCTGTCTTTCTGTCTGAAAAACACCATATTTGTCATTGATTTGCAGGTAAACTTTGCAACCAATGGCATTTGTCATAGTCTTAATCAAAAAGTTTATAAAACTTTAATACAAATAAGCACGAGCTTAGGTAATTCTGATTCCCCTTGTGTCTCCTGTACCTGACTTGAAAAATCTTTTTATTTATGCCCTTTGGTAGAATAGAACTAAGAAAGTTTCAAATTGTTACGGGAATTACACACAAGAACATACATACGTTTTTAATATCTGAACTTAAATTTACCAACATTGGCTGCAGAGATTAGCCGATTAATTTTTTAAGAGCAAAAAACTGTAGCAACACAAAACAAACGCAAAAAGACTACAAATCAGATACAGCAGCTGCAGAAGAACTTGTTGGTTTGTGTTTCTGCCTAACATTTGTACCATTTTTTACTGAAATATACCTGCGACCTTTTCCATACAAATGTGAATTGTCCAAGGTATGGGTTTTTTAAGATACTGCAGGTAATGACAGCGGTCTGTCTTATAAGCAATATTCGCTGCCAAGATTAGCCGATTCATTTTTTAAGAGCAAAATACTGCAGCAACACAAAACCAACACAAAAAGAATACAAATCAGATACAGCAGCTGCAGAAGCACTTGTTGGCTTGTGTTTCTGCGTACTATTTGTACCATTTTTAACTGAAGTATACCTGCGACCTTTTCCATACAAATGTGAATTGTCCAAGTTATAGATTTTTTGGGTACTGCAGGTAATGACAGCGGCCTGTCTGTCTGTCTTTCTGTCTGAAAAACAACATATTTGTCATTGATTTTCAGGTAAACTATGCAACCAATGGCCTTTGTCATAGTCTTTATCAAAAAGTTTGTCAAATTTGTAATACAAATAAGCACGAGCTTAAATAATTCTGATTTCCCTTGTGTCTCCTGTAACTGACTTGAAAAATCGTTACATATATACCCTATGGTAGAATAAAACTAAACAAGTTTCAAATTGTTACGGTAAATACATACAATAACATACATACGTTTTTAATATCTGAACCTAAATTAACCAGTATTGGCTGCCGAGATTAACCGAATCATTTTTTAAAGCAAAAAACTGCAGCAACACAAAACCAACACAAAAAGAATACAAATCAGACACAGCAGCTGCAGAAGCACTTATTCGCTTGTGTTTCTGCGTAACATTTGTACCATTTTATACTGAAATATACCTTGCGACCTTTTCCATATAAATGTGAATTGTCCAAGGTATGGGTTTGTTGCGTACTGCAGGTAATTACAGCGATATGTCTGTCTGTCTGTCTGTGTGTGTGTGTGTGTCTGTCTCTGTGTGTGTTAGTGTCTGTCTGTCAGTTTGTCTGTCTATCTGAAAAACACCATATTTGTCATTGATTTTCATGTAAACTATGCTACCAATGGCCTTTGTCATAGTCTTTATCAAAAAGTTCGTCAAATTTTTGATACAAATAAGCACGAGTTAAGGAAATTCTGATTTCCCTTGTGTCTCCTGTACCTGTCTTGAAAAATCGTTATATTTATACCCTTTGGTAGAATAGAACTAAGAAAGTTTCAAATTGTTACAGGAATTACATACAAGAACATACATACGTTTTTAAGGTAATGACAGCGGTCTGTCTGTAAATCTGTAAATCTGTGTGTCTGTCTGTCAGTTTATCTGTCTGTCTTTCTGTCTGAAAAACACCATATTTGTCATTGATTTTCAGGTAAACTATGCAACCAATGGCCTTTGTCATAGTCTTTATCAAAAAGTTCGTCAAATTTTTAATACAAATAAGCACGAGTTAAGGAAATTCTGATTTCCCTTGTGTCTCCTGTACCTGTCTTGAAAAATCGTTATATTTATACCCTTTGGTAGAATAGAACTAAGAAAGTTTCAAATTGTTACGGGAATTACATACAAGAACATACATACGTTTTTAATATCTGAACTTAAATTTACCAACATTGGCTGCAGAGATTAGCCGATTCATTTTTTAAGAGCAAAATACTGCAGCAACACAAAACCAACACAGAAAGAATAAAAATCTGATACAGCAGCTGCAGAAGCACTTGTTGGCTTGTGTTTCTGCGTAACATTTGTACCATTTTTAACTGAAATATACCTGCAACCTTTTCCATACAAATGTGAATTGTCCAAGTTATAAATTTTTTGGGTACTGCAGGTAATGACAGCGGTCTGTCTGTAAATCTGTAAATCTGTGTGTCTGTCTGTCAGTTTATCTGTCTGTCTTTCTGTCTGAAAAACACCATATTTGTCATTGATTTTCAGGTAAACTATGCTACCAATGGCCTTTGTCATAGTCTTTATCAAAAAGTTCGTCAAATTTTTAATACAAATAAGCACGAGTTAAGGAAATTCTGATTTCCCTTGTGTCTCCTGTACCTGTCTTGAAAAATCGTTATATTTATACCCTTTGGTAGAATAGAACTAAGAAAGTTTCAAATTGTTACGGGAATTACATACAAGAACATACATACGTTTTTAATATCTGAACCTAAATTCACCAACATTGGCTGCAGAGATTAGCCGATTAATTTTTTAAGAGCAAAATATTGCAGCAACACAAAACCAACACAGAAAGAATAAAAATCTGATACAGCAGCTGCAGAAGCACTTGTTGGCTTGTGTTTCTGCGTAACATTTGTACCATTTTTAACTGAAATATACCTGCAACCTTTTCCATACAAATGTGAATTGTCCAAGTTATGGATTTTTTGGGTACTGCAGGTAATGACAGCGGTCTGTCTGTCTGTCTTTCTGTCTGAAAAACACCATATTTGTCATTGATTTTCAGGTAAACTATGCTACCAATGGCCTTTGTCATAGTCTTTATCAAAAAGTTTGTCAAATTTGTAATACAAATAAGCACGAGTTTAGGTAATTCTGATTTCCCTTGTGTCTCCTGTAACTGACTTGAAAAATCGTTTCATATATACCCTATGGTAGAATAAAACTAAACAAGTTTCAAATTGTTACGGGAAATACATACAATAACATACATTCGTTTTTAATATCTGAACCTAAATTAACCAGTATTGGCTGCCGAGATTTACCGAATCATTTTTTAAAGCAAAAAACTGCAGCAACACAAAACCAACACATAAAGAATACAAATCAGACACAGCAGCTGCAGAAGCACTTATTCGCTTGTGTTTCTGCGTAACATTTGTACCATTTTATACTGAAATATACCTGCGACCTTTTCCATACAAATGTGAATTGTCCAAGGTATGGGTTTTGTTGGGTACATCTGATAATGAAAGAGGGTTGTCTGTCTGCCTTTCTGTCTGAAAAACACCATATTTGTCATTGATTTTCAGGTAAACAATGCTAACAATACCTTTTGTCATAGTCTCGTTCAAAAAGTACGTTTAATTTGTTATACAAATAAGCAAGAGTTTAGTTTATTCTGATTTCCCTTGTGTCTCCTGTACCTGACTTGAAAAATACATTCGTTTTTAATATCTGAACCTAAATTTACCAACATTGGCTGTCGAGATTAGATGATTCATTTTTTAAGAGCAAAAAATTACAGCAAAACATAACCAACACAAAAAGAAAACAAATCAGATACAGCAGCTGCAGAAGCACTTGTTCGCTTGTGTTTCTGCGTAACATTTGTACCATTTTTTTACTGCGACCTTTTCCATACAAATGTGAATTGTCCAGGGTATGGTATTTTTGGGTACTGCGTGTAATGACAGCGGTCTGTCTGTCTGTGTGTCTGTCAGTTTGTCTGTCTGTCTTTCTGTCTGAAAAACACCATATTTGTCATTGATTTGCAGGTAAACTTTGCAACCAATGGCATTTGTCATAGTCTTAATCAAAAAGTTTATAAAACTTTAATACAAATAAGCACGAGCTTAGGTAATTCTGATTCCCCTTGTGTCTCCTGTACCTGACTTGAAAAATCTTTTTATTTATGCCCTTTGGTAGAATAGAACTAAGAAAGTTTCAAATTGTTACGGGAATTACACACAAGAACATACATACGTTTTTAATATCTGAACTTAAATTTACCAACATTGGCTGCAGAGATTAGCCGATTAATTTTTTAAGAGCAAAAAACTGTAGCAACACAAAACAAACGCGAAAAGACTACAAATCAGATACAGCAGCTGCAGAAGAACTTGTTGGTTTGTGTTTCTGCCTAACATTTGTACCATTTTTTACTGAAATATACCTGCGACCTTTTCCATACAAATGTGAATTGTCCAAGGTATGGGTTTTTTAAGAAACTGCAGGTAATGACAGCGGTCTGTCTTATAAGCAATATTCGCTGCCAAGATTAGCCGATTCATTTTTTAAGAGCAAAATACTGCAGCAACACAAAACCAACACAAAAAGAATACAAATCAGATACAGCAGCTGCAGAAGCACTTGTTGGCTTGTGTTTCTGCGTACTATTTGTACCATTTTTAATTGAAGTATACCTGCTACCTTTTCCATACAAATGTGAATTGTCCAAGTTATAGATTTTTTGGGTACTGCAGGTACTGACAGCGGCCTGTCTGTCTGTCTTTCTGTCTGAAAAACAACATATTTGTCATTGATTTTCAGGTAAACTATGCAACCAATGGCCTTTGTCATAGTCTTTATCAAAAAGTTTGTCAAATTTGTAATACAAATAAGCACGAGTTTATATAATTCTGATTTCCCTTGTGTCTCCTGTAACTGACTTGAAAAATCGTTGTATATATACCCTATGGTAGAATAAAACTAAACAAGTTTCAAATTGTTACGGTAAATACATACAATAACATACATTCGTTTTTAATATCTGAACCTAAATTAACCAGTATTGGCTGCCGAGATTAACCGAATCATTTTTTAAAGCAAAAAACTGCAGCAACACAAAACCAACACAAAAAGAATACAAATCAGACACAGCAGCTGCAGAAGCACTTATTCGCTTGTGTTTCTGCGTAACATTTGTACCATTTTATACTGAAATATACCTTGCGACCATTTCCATATAAATGTGAATTGTCCAAGGTATGGGTTTGTTGCGTACTGCAGGTAATTACAGCGATATGTCTGTCTGTCTGTCTGTGTGTGTGTGTGTCTGTCTCTGTGTGTGTTAGTGTCTGTCTGTCAGTTTGTCTGTCTATCTGAAAAACACCATATTTGTCATTGATTTTCATGTAAACTATGCTACCAATGGCCTTTGTCATAGTCTTTATCAAAAAGTTCGTCAAATTTTTAATACAAATAAGCACGAGTTAAGGAAATTCTGACTTTCCTTGTGTCTCCTGTACCTGTCTTGAAAAGTCGTTATATTTATACCCTTTGGTAGTATAGAACTAAGAAAGTTTCAAATTGTTACGGGAATTACATACAAGAACATACATACGTTTTTAATATCTGAACCTAAATTCACCAACATTGGCTGCAGAGATTAGCCGATTCATTTTTTAAGAGCAAAATACTGCAGCAACACAAAACCAACACAGAAAGAATAAAAATCTGATACAGCAGCTGCAGAAGCACTTATTCGCTTGTGTTTCTGCGTAACATTTGTACCATTTTATACTGAAATATAACTGCGACCTTTTCCATACAAATGTGAATTGTCCAAGGTATGGGTTTTGTTGGGTACATCTGATAATGATGTCTGTCTGATTTTCTTTCTGAAAAACACCATATTTGTCATTGATTTTCAGGTAAACAATGCTAACAATACCTTTTGTCATAGTCTCGTTCAAAAAGTACGTTTAATTTGTTATACAAATAAGCAAGAGTTTAGTTTATTCTGATTTCCCTTGTGTCTCCTGTACCTGACTTGAAAAATACATTCGTTTTTAATATCTGAACCTAAATTTACCAACATTGGCTGTCGAGATTAGATGATTCATTTTTTAAGAGCAAAAAATTACAGCAAAACATAACCAACACAAAAAGAAAACAAATCAGATACAGCAGCTGCAGAAGCACTTGTTCGCTTGTGTTTCTGCGTAACATTTGTACCATTTTTTTACTGCGACCTTTTCCATACAAATGTGAATTGTCCAGGGTATGGGTTTTATGGGTACTGCGGGTAATGACAGCGGTCTGTCTGTCTGTGTGTCTGTCAGTTTGTCTGTCTGTCTTTCTGTCTGAAAAACACCATATTTGTCATTGATTTGCAGGTAAACTTTGCAACCAATGGCATTTGTCATAGTCTTAATCAAAAAGTTTATAAAACTTTAATACAAATAAGCACGAGCTTAGGTAATTGTGATTCCGCTTGTGTCTCCTGTACCTGACTTGAAAAATCTTTTTATTTATGCCCTTTGGTAGAAAAGAACTAAGAAAGTTTCAAATTGTTACGGGAATTACACACAAGAACATACATACGTTTTTAATATCTGAACCTAAATTTACCAACATTGGCTGCAGAGATTAGCCGATTAATTTTTTAAGAGCAAAAAACTGTAGCAACACAAAACAAACGCAAAAAGACTACAAATCAGATACAGCAGCTGCAGAAGAACTCGTTGGCTTGTGTTTCTGCGTAACATTTGTACCATTTTTTACTGAAATATACCTGCGACCTTTTCCATACAAATGTGAATTGTCCAAGGTATGGGTTTTTTAAGGTACTGCAGGTAATGACAGCGGTCTGTCTTATAAACAATATTCGCTGCCAAGATTAGCCGATTCATTTTTTAAGAGCAAAATACTGCAGCAACACAAAACCAACACAAAAAGAATACAAATCAGATACAGCAGCTGCAGAAGCACTTGTTGGCTTGTGTTTCTGCGTACTATTTGTACCATTTTTAACTGAAGTATACCTGCGACCTTTTCCATACAAATGTGAATTGTCCAAGTTATAGATTTTTTGGGTACTGCAGGTAATGACAGCGGCCTGTCTGTCTGTCTGTAAATCTGTGTGTCTGTCTGTCAGTTTATCTGTCTGCCTTTCTGTCTGAAAAACACCATATTTGTCATTGATTTTCAGGTAAACAATGCTAACAATACCTTTTGTCATAGTCTCGTTCAAAAAGTACGTTTAATTTGTTATACAAATAAGCAAGAGTTTAGTTTATTCTGATTTCCCTTGTGTCTCCTGTACCTGACTTGAAAAATACATTCGTTTTTAATATCTGAACCTAAATTTACCAACATTGGCTGTCGAGATTAGATGATTCATTTTTTAAGAGCAAAAAATTACAGCAAAACATAACCAACACAAAAAGAAAACAAATCAGATACAGCAGCTGCAGAAGCACTTGTTCGCTTGTGTTTCTGCGTAACATTTGTACCATTTTTTTACTGCGACCTTTTCCATACAAATGTGAATTGTCCAGGGTATGGGTTTTATGGGTACTGCGGGTAATGACAGCGGTCTGTCTGTCTGTGTGTCTGTCAGTTTGTCTGTCTGTCTTTCTGTCTGAAAAACACCATATTTGTCATTGATTTGCAGGTCAACTTTGCAACCAATGGCATTTGTCATAGTCTTAATCAAAAAGTTTATAAAACTTTAATACAAATAAGCACGAGCTAAGGTAATTCTGATTCCCCTTGTGTCTCCTGTACCTGACTTGAAAAATCTTTTTATTTATGCCCTTTGGTAGAATAGAACTAAGAAAGTTTCAAATTGTTACGGGAATTACACACAAGAACATACATACGTTTTTAATATCTGAACCTAAATTTACCAACATTGGCTGCAGAGATTAGCCGATTAATTTTTTAAGAGCAAAAAACTGTAGCAACACAAAACAAACGCAAAAAGACTACAAATCAGATACAGCAGCTGCAGAAGAACTTGTTGGCTTGTGTTTCTGCGTAACATTTGTACAATTTTTTACTGAAATATACCTGCGACCTTTTCCATACAAATGTGAATTGTCCAAGGTATGGGTTTTTTAACGTACTGCAGGTAATGACAGCGGTCTGTCTTATAAGCAATATTCGCTGCCAAGATTAGCCGATTCATTTTTTAAGAGCAAAATACTGCAGCAACACAAAACCAACACAAAAAGAATACAAATCAGATACAGCAGCTGCAGAAGCACTTGTTGGCTTGTGTTTCTGCGTACTATTTGTACCATTTTTAACTGAAGTATACCTGCGACCTTTTCCATACAAATGTGAATTGTCCAAGTTATAGATTTTTTGGGTACTGCAGGTAATGACAGCGGCCTGTCTGTCTGTCTTTCTGTCTGAAAAACACCATATTTGTCATTGATTTTCAGGTAAACTATGCAACCAATGGCCTTTGTCATAGTCTTTATCAAAAAGTTTGTCAAATTTGTAATACAAATAAGCACGAGTTTATATAATTCTGATTTCCCTTGTAACTGACTTGAAAAATCGTTGTATATATACCCTATGGTAGAATAAAACTAAAAAAAATTTAATGACAGCGGTCTGTCTGACTGTCAGTTTGTCTGTCTCTCTTTCTGTCTGAAAAACACCATATTTGTCATTGATTTTCAGGTAAACTATGCTACGAATGGCGTTTGTCATAGTCTTTATCAAAAAGTTTATAAATTTTTTAATACAAATAAGCACGAGTTTAGGTAATTCTATATTCCCCTTGTGTCTCCTGTACCTGACTTGAAAAATCATTTTATTTATGCCCTTTGGTAGAATAGAACTAAGAAAGTTTCAAATTGTTACGGGAATTACGTACAAGAACATACATTCGTTTATTATATCTGAACCTAAATTTACCAATATTGGCTGCCGAGATTAGCCGATTAATTTTTTAAGAGCAAAATACTGCAGCAACACAAAACCAACACAAAACCAACACAGAAAGAATACAAATCAGATACAGCAGCTGCAGAAGCACTTGTTCGCTTGTGTTTCTGCGTAACATTTGTACCATTTTTTACTGAAATATACCTGCGACCTTTTCCATACAAATGTGAATTGTCCAAGGTATGGGTTTTTTGGAAACTGCTGGAAATAACAGAGGTCTGTCAGTCAGTCTGTCTGTGTGTCAGTTTGTCTGCCTGTCTGTCTGTCTGTGTGAAAAACACTATATATGTCATTGATGTTCAGGTAAACTATGCATAGTCTCTATCGAAAAGTACGTCAATTTTTTTATAAAAGTAAGCAAGAGTTTAATTTATTCTGATTTCCCTTGTGTCTTCTGTACCTGAAAAATGTATATCCTTTGGTAGAATAGAACAAAAAAGTTACAAATTGTTACGGGAGTTACATACAAAAACATACATTCGTTTATTATATCTGAACCTAAATTTACCAATATTGGCTGGCGAGATTAGCCGATTCATTTTGTAAGAGCAACAAATTACAGCAAAACATAGCCCACACAAAAAGAAAACAAATCAGATACAGCAGCTGCAGAAGCACTTGTTCGCTTGTGTTTCTGCGTAACATTTGTACCATTTTTTTACGGCGACCTTTTCCATACAAATGTTAATTGTCCAGGGTATGGGTTTTTTGGGTACTGCAGGTTATGACATCGGTCTGTCTGTCTGTCTTTCTGTCTGTGTGTCTGTCTGTCAGTTTGTCTGTCTGTATTTCTGTCTGAAAAACACCATATTTGTCATTGATTTTCAGGTAAACTATGATACCAATAGCTTTTTTATAGTCTTTTCGTTACATTTTTAATACAAATAAGCACGAGTTTATATAATTCTGATTTCCCTTGTGTCTCCTGTAACTGACTTGAAAAATCGTTATATATATACCCTATGGTAGAATAGAACTAAAAAAGTTTAAAATTGTTACGGGAATTACATTCAATACGTCTGTAGCTTTTGCTGTGATCGGTCGCCTTTTATTCGTGCTCTTTTATTACGTGTTGCATTAGTGCGTTGTCAATAATAATATACAATTGTTATAACAGTGTGTGTACAGTGTTTGTATTAGTTTTATTAACACTTTTAGTTTGTTTTTATAATCTGCAAGTGTTAAATAAATACAAAATAAACATAATTACATACATACATTGCGAGCTCTTACACTGCGTGCTATTTTTGTTTCTGCATTTAAGCGCTCTATATCTAACTGTTTTCGAAGCTCTCTCCCTTTCTGCTCTGTATATACATAATTTACATATTTATTGTGGAGCTGGTTGTTGTTTTTATAACTGTTCCTCATTTCTTGTGTTTCTCGCGCAAATTGTTTGTGCATTGCCTTTTAACTTTTAAACCACTCTCTTTGTTTACGCTCACGGTCTTCGGTGTTTTAATTAACTAGTTGCTGATTTTTTGTTTTTTGTCTGCTAATTTGTATTTCCTGGTGCAGTGCCGATTTTCTGTGTTAAATTTTTTTTTTAAGTTGAGCATATTAGTTTTCTGCCTTATTATGTTTGTCTGCTATTTGAAAAACCGCAAATGTCAGTCTGACCCTAAAGCTGACTTTATCTGTTGTTGGCTGTGTGACAATGTGGTGCATGTTAAATGTGCCGGTTTCACACAGAAAATAAAAGATCTAATTACGAATAAGACGGGCTTAAAATGGTGTTGTGAGTCTTGTCGGGAAGTCGAATCATATATGCAAAAGTTCATGAGACAGACCAAACGGGGATTTTATGAGCTCCGTACTGCTTTTACAAAGTTAAGTGCGGAGTTTAAAGCTATGGAGGCTCAGTTTGTCAGCGTTAAGCTGGTAAGTGAGCCTAGTAAGCTAAATGAACCGATGGTATCTGAGATGTCTATGAAGCCAAGCGGTCTGCTGGCACCGGCACAGGCTCATATTTTGGTTCCAAGCCCGTTAACGCCTAATCTTAAAAACTCTCAGCAGCTGATGTTGTTTACATCTCCAGCTCCAGCCGCGAGAACTGGAAATGATAATGTTCCGGCATTAAATTCAATAGATTATATTTCTGATGTGTCTGTGCCTGGTCCTTCGAGCATTGCTCGGAAGCCACTGGTAGTCTTGCCCCCGAGATTTCTGACGAGGATGTTAAATCCTATATTTGTTCTAAAATTAAGTCCACTAATATCATGGTGGATAAGTTTAAGTTCAAGTATGCGAGAGACATTTCCTCTTTTAAAATAAGTGCTCCGCCTGAAGTTTTTGAAACCATTTGTTGTGAAGCTTTTTGGCCAAAAGGCCTGATTATAAAAGAGTTCACAAACAAAATTAAAACTCTGCCGCCGATTACACTGCCTATAATAATTAATGATACTTCTGCTTCCAATGGTCCTGCAAAAAACCAATGTCTTCCCTTCTCCTAGCCTATCAAAATGTACGTGGACTTAAAACTAAACTTACTAAACTATACGTAGACAGTCTATCCTTTGAATTTAATATACTTGTTTTCACTGAAACCTGGCTCAAGCCCGATATTTCAGATTTTTCAATTTTTGCTAATCGATACTCATCTTATAGATGTGATCGCCTATGCAGACTGGGAGGTGGTGTCCTCATTGCTGTAGATTCTGACCTTACGTCGGAAAAAATTTCAACTCTTCGCCCTATGGACATTGAGTTTATTAGTATTAAAATCATTTTAAAAAACTTTTCAATATTTATCACCTGTTCTTACATTCCCCCCCAATCTGATATCTCTGTCTATCAGTTGCATCTTTCTGCAATTCAATCTATTTCCTCTATGCTTTCTGACAGAGATCATATTATTATTCTTGGAGACTTCAATTTGCCTGAAGTTGCTTGGTCCGCAAGTCCGAATATTTTATTGCCATCAAGTTCTCATGAATTTATTGATGGACTTTTTGAGTTGTCTCTATTTCAAGTGAATCCTGTGCATAACTGTATCGGCCGCTTACTTGATTTAATTTTTGTGTCTGATCCCTCCGGTTGTGCTATATCCCGTTCTAGCCCTCTTGTTTTACCTGAAGATCCCTATCATCCTACTTTAGAGCTTAGTATAGAACTGTCTTATTTTGATAATGTTGCTATAGCGAATTTGACCACGAGATCTCGTTGTTTCCGTAGAGCAGATTTTGCTCAACTTAACAATCTTATTCATGTAGCTGACTCCCAATTGTACTCTTGTGCAAATATGGATATTGCCATTAATTTATTTTATGATACCCTGAACACTCTATTCGATATTTGTGTTCCCCTTGAGAACCCTGGAAGGCTTGATAGACCGCTATGGTTCTCTCGGGAATTAACACGGTTGAAGAACGTGAAGTCAAGGTATTATAAAAAGTTTAAGGTATCGGGTAGTTCTTCCGATTTTTCCCGCTATATGGTCGCTAGATCAAAGTTTGTTGAGCTTAACTCCCGTTGCTATTCTGATTATCTGCGACGCTGTAAACTGCAATTTGCTCAAGATCCTAGGCAGTTTTATAAATTTGTGAATTCGAAGCGCAAATCGTCTTCGTTGCCACAGTCTGTATCTTATGAAAATACGAAAGCAAACTCGGATCAGGCTTCAGCCGATCTGTTTGCAGACTTTTTTCAGTCTACCTATTCAAATTCTACCTATACACCTAACACTCCTTATCCATTTACTACTCAAAAGTCTAATTGCATTTTTGGTCCTGCTATCACTGAAAATTCGCTACTTAGCGACCTTAATTTAATCAAGCCTGTGCACAAGCCTGGTCCTGATGGAATTCCCGGGTGTGTACTTAGATACTGTGCGGAATCCATTTGCAAACCTTTACACAAATTATTTTCTTGTCTGTTGACTCTTGCTCTTTCCCCGCGATTTGGAAGGATTCCTATTTGATCAACATCTGTGTAGCTCTATTATTTCACCTTTCCAACATGGTTTTGTGAAACGTAGATCTACCACCACTAACCTACTAGAATTTTCTTCTTTAGTGATTAAAGGTTTTCAAGAAAAAATGCAAACTGATGTCATTTACACTGACTTCAGTAAGGCTTTTGACTCTGTTAATCATTATCTCTTGCTTCATAAGCTAACCCTTATAGGATTTCCATATAAACTGTTAAACTGGCTTTCTGAGTATCTGATCAACAGAACTCAAAAAGTACTCTTTAAAACTTCTGTATCTAAAACTATATTTGTCACCTCTGGCGTTCCCCAGGGTAGTCACCTTGGTCCTTTGCTTTTTAATCTTTTTATTAACGATCTCCCTTATATGGTCTCTCACTGTAATGTACTAATGTATGCCGATGATGTGAAGCTGTGCTTAACATTTAATGACTTGACCTCACGCCACTTATTGCAGGTTGATATTGATTCTTTTTCATCTTGGTGCAAAGTTAATTTGCTTCAGCTGAACTGCTCTAAGTGTATGGTCATGTCATTCTATCGTGGCTTATTTTGATAATGTTGCTATAGCAAAAAATTACAGCAAAACGTTACCAACACAAACAGAAAACAAATCAGATACAGCAGCTGCAGAAGCACTTGTTCGCTTGTGTTTCTGCGTAACATTTGTACCATTTTTTTTCGGCGACCTTTTCCATACAAATGTGAATTGTCCAGGGTATGGGTTTTTTGGGTACTGCAGGTTATGACAGCAGTCTGTCCGTCTGTCAGTTTGTCTGTCTGAAAAACACCATATTTGTCATTGGTTTTCAGGTAAACTATGATATCAATAGCTTTTTTATAGTCTTTTCGTTAAATTTTTAATACAAATAAGCACGAGTTTATATAATTCTGATTTCCCTTGTGTCTCCTGTAACTGACTTGAAAAATCGTTATATATATACCCTATGGTAGAATAGAACTAAAAAAGTTTAAAATTGTTACGGGAACTACATTCAAGAACATACATTCGTTTTTAATATCTGAACCTAAATTTACCAGTATTGGCTGCCGTGATTAGCCAATTAATTTTTTAAGAGCAAAAAACTGAAGCAACACAAACCCAAAACAAAAAGAATACAAATCAGATACAGCAGCTGCAGAAGCACTTGTTCGCTTGTGTTTCTGCGTAACATTTGTACCATTTTTTACTGAAATATACCTTGCGGCCTTTTCCATACAAATGTGAATTGTCCAAGGTTTGGGTTTTGTTGGGTACTGCTGGTAATGACAGCGGTCTGTCTGTCTGTCTGTTAATCTGTGTGTCGGTCTGTCAGTTTGTCTGTCTGTCTTTCTGTCTGAAAAACACCATATTTGTATTTGTATTTGCTGCAGAAGCACTTGTTCGCTTGTGTTTCTGCGTAACATTTGTACCATTTTTTACTGAAATATACCTGCGACCTTTACCATACAAATGTGAATTGTCCAAGGTATGGGTTTTTGGGAACTGCAGGAAATAACAGAGGTCTGTCAGTCAGTCTGTCTGTGTGTCAGAGTGTCTACCTGTCTGTCTGTCTGTCCGTCTGTCTGTGTGAAAAACACTATATATGTCAATGATGTTCAGGTAAACTATGCATAGTCTCTATCGAAAAGTACGTCAAATTTTTTATAAAAGTAAGCAAGAGTTTAGTTTATTCTGATTTCCCATGTGTCTCCTGTACTTGAACAATTTTTATATTTATACCCTTTAGTAGAAAAGAATAAAAAAAAGTTACAAATTGTTACGGGAGTTACATACAAAAACATACATTCGTTTTCAATATCTCAACCTAAATTTACCAACATTGACTGAAGAGATTGGCCGATTCATTTTTTAAGCTGAAAAAACTACAGCAAAACATCACCAACACAAAAAGAAAACAAATCAGATACAGCAGCAGCATAAGCACTTGTTCACTTGTGTGTCTGCATAACATTTGTACCATTTTTTACTGAAATATACCTGCGACCTTTTCCCTACAAATGTGAATTGTCCAAGGTATGGGTTTTTTTGGGTACTGCAGGTAATGACAGCGGTCTGTCTGTCTGTCTGTCAGTTTGTCTGTCTGTCTTTCTGTCTGAAAAACACCATATTTGTCATTGATTTGCAGGTAAACTATGCTACCAATGGCTTTTGTCATAGTCTTTATCAAAAAGTTTATACAATTTTTAATACAAATAAGCACGAGCTTAGATAATTCTGATTCCCCTTGTGTCTCCTGTACCTGACTTGAAAAATCGTTTCATATATGCCCTTTGGTAGAATAGAACTAAGAAAGTTTCAAATTGTTACGGGAATTACATACAAGAACATACATTCGTTTATTATATCTGAACCTAAATTTACCAATATTGGCTGGCGAGATTAGCCGATTAATTTTTTAAGAGCAAAATACTGCAGCAACACAAAACCAACACAAAAAGAATACAAATCAGATACAGCAGCTGCAGAAGCACTTGTTCGATTGTGTTTCTGCGTAACATTTGTACCATTTTTAACTGAAATATACCTGCGACATTTTCCATACAAATGTGAGTTGTCCCAGGTTTGGGTTTTGTTGGGTACTACAGGTAATGGCAGCGGTCTGTCTGTCTGTCTGTAAATCTGTGTGTCTGTCTGTCAGTTTGTCTATCTGTCTTTCTGTCTGAAAATCACCATACTTGTATTTGTATTTGCTGCAGAAGCACTGGTTCGCTTGTGTTTCTGCGTAACATTTGTACAATTTTTTACTGACCTGCGACCTTTTTCATACAAATGTGAATAGTCCAAGGTATGGGTTTTTTAAGGTACTGCAGGTAATGACAGCGGTCTGTCTTATAAGCATTATTGGCTGCCGAGATTAGCAAATTCATTTTTTAAGAGCAAAAGACTGCAGCAACACAAAACAAACACAAAAAGAATACAAATCAGATATAGCAGCTGCAGAAGCACTTGTTCGCTTGTGTTTCTGCGTAACATTTGTACCATTTTTTACTGAAATATACCTGCAACCTTTCCCATACAAATGTGAATGTCCAAGTTATAGATTTTTTGGGTACTGCAGGTAATGACAGCGGTCTGTCTGTCTTTTAATTTTTCTGTCTGAAAAACACCATATTTGTCATTGATTTTCAGGTAAACTATGCTACAAATGGCGTTTGTCATAGTCTTTATCAAAAAGTTTATAAAATTTTTAATACAAATATGCACGAGTTTAGGTAATTCTATATTCCTATGGTAGAATAGAACTAAAAAAGTTTAAAATTGTTACGGGAATTACATTCAATACGTCTGTAGCTTTTGCTGTGATCGGTCGCCTTTTATTCGTGCTCTTTTATTACGTGTTGCATTAGTGCGTCGTCAATAATAATATACAATTGTTATAACAGTGTGCTGTGTACAGTGTTTGTATTAGTTTTATTAACAATTTTAGTTTGTTTTTATAATCTGCAAGTGTTAAATAAATACAAAATAAACATAATTACATACATACATTGCGAGCTCTTGCACTGCGTGCTATTTTTGTTTTTGCATTTAAGCGCTCTCTATCTAACTGTTTTTGAAGCTCTCTCTCTTTCTGCTCTGTATATACATAATTTACATATATATTGTGGAGCTGGTTGTTGTTTTTATAACTGTTCCTCATTTCTTGTGTTTCTCGCGCAAATTGTTTGTGCATTGCCTTTTAACTTTTAAACCTCTCTCTTTGTTTACGCTCACGGTTTTCGGTGTTTCAATTAGCTAGTTGCTGATTTTTTGTTTTTTGTCTGCTAATTTGTATTTCCTGGTGCAGTGCCGATTTTCTGTGTTAAATTTTTTTTTAAGTTGAGCATATTAGTTTTCTGCCTTATTATGTTTGTCTGCTATTTGAAAAACTGCAAATGTCAGTCTGACCCGAAAGCTGACTTTATCTGTTGTTGGCTGTGTGACAATGTGGTGCATGTTAAATGTGCCGGTTTCACACAGAAAATAAAAGATCTAATTACGAATAAGACGGGCTTGAAATGGTGTTGTGAGTCTTGTCGGGAAGCCGAATCAGATATGCAAAAGTTCATGAGACAGACCAAACGGGGATTTTATGAGCTCCGTACTGCTTTTACAAAGTTAAGTGCGGAGTTTAAAGCTATGGAGGCTCAGTTTGTCAGCGTTAAGCTGGTAAGTGAGCCTAGTAAGCTAAATGAACCGATGGTATCTGAAATGTCTATGAAGCCAAGCGGTCTGCTGGCACCGGCACAGGCTCATATTTTGGTTCCAAGCCCGTTAACGCCTAATCTTAAAAACTCTCAGCAGCTGATGTTGTTTACATCTCCAGCTCCAGCCGCGAGAACTGGAAATGATAATGTTCCGGCATTAAATTCAATAGATGATATTTCTGATGTGTCTGTGCCTGGTCCTTCGAGCATTGCTCGGAAGCCACTGGTAGTGGTTCTGCCTAAGAAACATATCTTTGTTTCTCGCCTTGCCCCCGAGATTTCTGACGAGGATGTTAAATCCTATATTTGTTCTAAAATTAAGTCCACTAATATCATGGTGGATAAGTTTAAGTTCAAGTATGCGAGAGACATTTCCTCTTTTAAAATAAGTGCTCCGCCTGAAGTTTTTGAAACCATTTGTTGTGAAGCTTTTTGGCCAAAAGGCTTGATTATAAAAGAATTCACAAACAAAAATAAAACTCGGCCGCCGGTTACACTGCCTATAATAATTAATGATACTTCTGCTTCTAATGCTCCTGCAAAAAACTAATGTCTTCCCTTCTTCTAGCCTATCAAAATGTACGTGGACTTAAAACTAAACTTTCTAAACTATACGTAGACAGTCTATCCTTTGAATTTAATATACTTGTTTTCACTGAAACCTGGCTCAAGCCCGATATTTCAGATTTTTCAATTTTTGCTAATCGATACTCATCTTATAGATGTGATCGCCTATGCAGACTGGGAGGTGGTGTCCTCATTGCTGTAGATTCTGACCTTACGTCGGAAAAAATTTCAACTCTTCGCCCTATGGACATTGAGTTTATTAGTATTAAAATCATTTTAAAAAACTTTTCAATTTTTATCACCTGTTCTTACATTCCCCCCAATCTGATATCTCTGTCTATCAGTTGCATCTTTCTGCAATTCAATCTATTTCCTCTATGCTTTCTGACAGAGATCATATTATTATTCTTGGAGACTTCAATTTGCCTGAAGTTGCTTGGTCCGCAAGTCCGAATATTTTATTGCCATCAAGTTCTCATGAATTTATTGATGGACTTTTTGAGTTGTCTCTATTTCAAGTGAATCCTGTGCATAACTGTATCGGCCGCTTACTTGATTTAATTTTTGTGTCTGATCCCTCCGGTTGTGCTATATCCCGTTCTAACCCTCTTGTTTTACCTGAAGATCCCTATCATCCTACTTTAGAGCTTAGTATAGAACTGCCTTATTTTGATAATGTTGCTATAGCGAATTTGACCACGAGATCTCGTTGTTTCCGTAGAGCAGATTTTGCTCAACTTAATAATCTTATTCATGTAGCTGACTGGTCCCAATTGTACTCTTGTGCAAATATGGATATTGCCATTAATTTATTTTATGATACCCTGAACACTCTATTCGATATTTGTGTTCCCCTTGAGAACCCTGGAAGGCTTGATAGACCGCCATGGTTCTCTCGGGAATTAACACGGTTGAAGAACGTGAAGTCAAGGTATTATAAAAAGTTTAAGGTATCGGGTAGTTCTTCCGATTTTTCCCGCTATATGGTCGCTAGATCAAAGTTTGTTGAGCTTAACTCCCGTTGCTATTCTGATTATCTGCGACGCTGTAAACTGCAATTTGCTCAAGATCCTAGGCAGTTTTATAAATTTGTGAATTCGAAACGCAAATCGTCTTCGTTGCCACAGTCTGTATCTTATGAAAATACGAAAGCAAACTCGGATCAGGCTTCAGCCGATCTGTTTGCAGACTTTTTTCAGTCTACCTATTCAAATTCTACCTATACACCTAACACTCCTTATCCATTTACTACTCAAAAGTCTAATTGCATTTTTGGTCCTGCTATCACTGAAAATTCGCTACTTAGCGACCTTAATTTAATCAAGCCTGTGCACAAGCCTGGTCCTGATGGAATTCCCGGGTGTGTACTTAGATACTGTGCGGAATCCCTTTGCAAACCTTTACACAAATTATTTGTCTTGTCTGTTGACTCTTGCTCTTTCCCCGCGATTTGGAAGGATTCCTATTTGATTCCTCTCCATAAGCAGGGTTCTAAGTCGAGTTAAAAATAAGGGGTTTCTAAATTGTCTGCTATACCTAAGGCATTTGAGAAAATTATAACATCTCAACTTCAACATCTGTGTAGCTCTATTATTTCACCTTTCCAACATGGTTTTGTGAAACGTAGATCTACCACCACTAACCTACTAGAATTTTCTTCTTTAGTGATTAAAGGTTTTCAAGAAAAAATGCAAACTGATGTCATTTACACTGACTTCAGTAAGGCTTTTGACTCTGTTAATCATTATCTCTTGCTTCATAAACTAACCCTTATAGGATTTCCATATAAACTGTTAAACTGGCTTTCTGAGTATCTGATCAACAGAACTCAAAAAGTACTCTTTAAAACTTCTGTATCTAAAACTGTATTTGTCACCTCTGGCGTTCCCCAGGGTAGTCACCTTGGTCCTTTGCTTTTTAATCTTTTTATTAACGATCTCCCTTCTATGGTCTCTCACTGTAATGTACTAATGTATGCCGATGATGTGAAGCTGTGCTTAACATTTAATGACTTGACCTCACGCCACTTATTGCAGGTTGATATTGATTCTTTTTCATCTTGGTGCAAAGTTAATTTGCTTCAGCTGAACTGCTCTAAGTGTAAGGTCATGTCATTCTATCGTGGCTCACCTAAAATTGTAGATTATTTTCTAGACGGGAGGCTGCTTGAAAGAATAGATGAAGTAAATGATTTGGGTTTACTCCTAGACAACAAATTAAAGTTTGACAATCACATCAAGGTGACTGTCAATAAGGCTCTTCAAGTTCTTGGGTTTATTAAACGGTGGTCAAAGGAATTTGATGATCCTTATACAACCAAGATACTTTATACTTCTCTTGTTCGTCCAATTCTGGAATACGGTTCTTGTGTCTGGTCCCCTCAATATCCGATACACCAAGTTCGAATCGAATCTGTGCAAAAGAAATTTTTAATATTTGCTCTGCGTGGCTTTAACTGGGTTTCAGGCGTTGACTTGCCTCCTTACTCTAGTAGACTGCTCTTAATTAACCTTCCTTCTTTGACTAATCGTAGAATTATGCTTGGAATAATTTTTTTAGTTAAACTAATAAATGGTGAAATTGACTCACCTATGTTGTTGAGCCAAATTAATTTTGCGGTTCCCTTTAGACCTACCCGTAATTTCATCCCACTTACTCTTAACCATTGTACTACGAACTACTCAATGCATGAGCCTTTTCGAGTACTCTGTTCTGAATACAATAGACTCTTTCGTGTATTCAATTCAGAGTCCTCTCTTCATATAATAAAGAACTCTATTTTAAACTTTTTATCTCGTAATTAATTTTAACTACTTATTCTTACTAACCCCATTGTATTATTTGCTTTGATTTGGTTTGATTGGGGTTTTTCTGGGTTTTCCCCAATCCTTGCAACAAATGTTGAGCCAATTTTTTCAAGTAAATTACCCCCAGATAAAAATAAAAATTAAATAAAAATAAAATATTTAAAATAAATATTTATAATTTACATTCTTTTAAATTGTGCTTTTCAATTTTTACTTTTTACAAACTAAATATTTAAACTATAAAATTGTAATTTTCCAGTGTCGACTGCTCTTAGTCGACATTAAATAAATAAATATGTAAATAATAATATGTAAGAACATACATTCGTTTTTAATATCTGAACCTAAATTTACCAGTATTAGCTGCCGAGATTAGCCAATTAATTTTTTTAGAGCAAAAAACTGAAGCAACACAAAACCAACACAAAAAGAATACAAATCAGATACAGCAGCTGCAGAAGCACTTGTTCGCTTGTGTTTCTGCGTAACATTTGTACCATTTTTTACTGAAATATACCAGCGACCTTTTCCATACAAATGTGAATTGTCCAAGTTATAGATTTTTTTGGTACTGCAGGTAATGACAGCGGTCTGTCTGTCTGTCTTTCTGTCTGAAAAACACCATATTTGTCATTGATTTTCAGGTAAACTATGCAACCAATGGCTTTTGTCATAGTCTCTATCGAAAAGTACATCAATTTCTTTATACAAATAAGCAAGAGTTTAGTTTATTTTGATTTCCCGTGTGTCTCCTGTACCTGACTTAAACATATCTTATATTTATAGTAGAATAGAGCTAAAAAAGTTTTAAAATGTTACTGGAGTTACATACAAGAACATACATTCGGTATTAATTTCTGAACATAAATTTAACAATATTGGCTGCCGAGATTATCCGAGCGAAAAACTGCAGCAACAAATTACTAACACAATAAGAACACAAATCTTATACAGCAGCACTTGTTCGCTTGTGTTTCTGCGTAACATTTGTACCATTTTTTACTGAAATATACCTGCGACCTTTTCCATACTTATATGAATTGTCCAAGGTATGGGTTTTATTAGGTACTGCAGGTAATGACAGCGATCTGTCTGTCTGTCGTTTGTCTGTCTGTCTTTCTGTCTGAAAAACACCATATTTGTCATTGATTTTCAGGTAAACTATGATACCAATGGCTTTTGTCAAAGTCTCTATCGAAAAGTACATCAA
This sequence comes from Drosophila maculinotata, assembly GCA_035045305.1. Taxonomy (NCBI): domain Eukaryota; kingdom Metazoa; phylum Arthropoda; class Insecta; order Diptera; family Drosophilidae; genus Drosophila; species Drosophila maculinotata. Next base: position 367,819 of record JAWNPD010000421.1, read on the forward strand.
ATTCTTTATACAAAGAAGCACGAGTTTAGTTTATTCTGATTTCTCTTGTGTCTCCTGTACCTGACTTGAAAAACCGTTTTATTTATACCCTTTGGTAGAATAGAACTAAAAAAGTTTCAATTTGTTACAGGAATTCCATACAAGAACAAACGTTCGATTTTAATATCTGAACCTTTATTTACCAACATTGGCTGCAGAGATAAGCCGATTAACTTTTTAAGAGGAAAAAACTACAGCAACACATCACCAACACAAAAAGAAAACAAATCAGATACAGCAGCTGCAGAAGCACTTGCACGCTTGTGTTCCTGCGTAACTTTGTACCATTTTTTACTCACATATGCCTGCGACCTTATCCATACAAATGTGAATTGTCCAAGGTATGGGTTTTTTTGGGTACTGCTGGTAACCAAAGAGGGTTGTCTGTCTTTCTTTGCCTCTGTCTACCTGTGTGTCTGTCTGTCTTTCTGTCTGAAAAACACCATATTTGGCATTGATTTTCAGGTAAACTACGCTATCAATGGCTTTTGTCATTGTCTTTATCAAAAAGTTCTTCAAATTTGTAATAAAATGAAACAAGAGTCTAGATTTTTGTGATTTCCATTGTGTCTCCTGTAACTGACTTGAAAAATCTTTATATATATGCAAAATGGAAGAATAGATCTAAAAAAATTCAAATTGTTATAGGAGTTACATACAAAGACATACGCTCGCTTTTAATATCTGAACCTTAATTTACCAACATTGGTTAAAGAGATTAGCCTTTTCATTTTTTAAGAGGAAAAAACAACATCAACTCAAAAAGAAAACAAATCAGATACAACAGCTGCAGAAGCACCTTTTCGCTTGTGTTTCTGCGTAACATTTCTACAATTTTTTACTGAAATATACCTGCGACCTTTTCCATACAAATATGAATTGTCAAAGGAATGGGTTTTTGGTGGGTACTTCTGGTAATGAAAGAGGGTTGTCTGAATGCCCGTGTGTCTGTCTGTCTATCTGTCTGAAAAACACCATATTTGTCATTGATTTTCAAGTAAACTATGCTACCAATGGCTTATGTCATAGTCTTTATCAAAAAGTTCGTCAAATTTGTAATACAAATAAGCAAGAGTTAAGTTTTTTCTGATTTCCCTTGTGTCTTCTGTACCTGACTTGAAAAATCGTTATATTTTTACCCTTTGGTAGAATAGAACTAAAAAAGTTTCAAATTGTTACGGGAGTTACATACAAGAACATACATTCGTTTTTAATATCTGAACCTAAATTTACCAATATTGGCTGCAGAGATTAGCTGATTAATTCTTTGAGAGCAAAAAACTGCAGAAGCACAGAACCAACACAAAAAGAACACAAATAAGATTCAGCGGCTTCAGAAGCAATTGTTTGCTTGTGTTCCTGCATAACAATTGTCTAATTTTTTACTGACATATGCCTGCGACCTTTTCCATACAAATGTGAATTGTCCAAGGTATGGGTTTTTTGGGTACTGCAGGTAATGACAGCGGTCTGTCTGTCTGTGTGTCTGTCTGCCTGTGTGTCTTTCTGTCAGTTTGTCTGTACAAAGGCATACAAAAACATACATTCTTTTTTAATATCTGAACCTAAATTTACCAACATTGGCTGTCGAGATTAGATGATTCGTTTTTAAGAGCAAAAAAACTGCAACAAAACAGCACCAACACAAAAAGAACACAAATCAGAAGTAGTAGGGGACTGCCGTTTCTGCGACACTTAATTTATGTGTTTTTTTAATGCTTTCGTGTGATCTCGAAGAGAAAGGTAAGGACACAGGAAAAGGGTCAAGATTTAAGGGTGAGAGAAAGGTCTTCTCGTGTATGATCTCGAAGCGAAAGGTAAGTTCATGGGAAAAGGATCAACATTTTGTTGATCTCTAAGTGAGCACAGGTGTCTTTCCCTAAGGACGATTTCCTAGAGAAGGGGTTAATGAATGTGCGTACTTGTGACTTTGCTTGTTGACAAGTAAAGATCAAACAAATACAATCAAGAGCGGTGAAGAGTCCTTTCTTAATTTATTGCCTTTATGGTTTTGGGCTCACATAATCACAGTAACCACAACATTTTGTGTGGGAACTTGATTGTTAGAGAGTTTCACACCATGAAACACATCTTGCGGGCGTTCGCTCATCCTCGACAAAACCTGTTTAGGGCCTGTATTAAAAAAGGTCAAAATACCTTTATAGGTGTGTGTGTGTATGTGTGTGTGTGTGCACGTGTGTTTTGATTTTTTCACCCCTCACTTAAAACATATGCGATCCATCTGCTGCTTCATGATGCCTTACCAAAACCGGTTTTGGTCATGTATTGAAAATACTCAAAATACCTTTAGTGGTGTGTGTGTGTTTTGATTTTTTTCACCCCTGACCTAAAACATATGCGGCACACGTGCCACACCCCCGACCTAACCGTTTTTGACCCTGCATTTGGTATTTCACAATTAAATTAAATAATTGAAAATAACCCAAGCAGATCTACGGCTTGTTATATACAGGTGTGTGTTTTGATTTTTTTACTTCTAGCCTACACCATATGTGACTCAAAACTACATGTTGCAGGCGCGTTTTGACACTGTATTGGATTTTTCACAATTAAATGAAATAATTTAAAATAACCTGAACAGACCAAGGACTTATTTATGATCATAAGTGTGAAAGAATCACAAATAAGTTTAGGTGTTGATTTCTAAGGTTGCGTTTTCCTACTATCGTTGTAGTCTAGAAAGTTCATTTTCGTATGGAACGAGCTCGATAACTTAACAGAGCTATTTTTAGCAGCTTACATTGCAATGCAGCTACATAAAGAGTAAATCTTTTATAGTCAGCTTTTAGGTGTTCTGATAAGAGCCCAATACCATTAACTCGAAATATTTATAAAAATGTTTTTATAAATGAACGTTTCTTAATAGATATTACAATTGTATGAACAAGTTTGTTACGTCCCAAAGGTGGCAACTCCAACCCCTCAAAGTGTACATAATTTGGTTCACGATAGTCGTGTCTAGCTGTTTCTCTGCAAACTGGTCTCTGACTTGAAACTTTCTTGCTGAAATTTTATGTTGCATTTTATATGTATTTTTTTTTTTGCTCTAGAGAGTACATATGACCGGACCGGACTTTAATTATTCGAGCGAAAGATTAGTTCTCGTCCGAACAACTGTTTTTTGCGGAGGGAGTACAGGGAGTACAGATGTCCGACTAAACTCAATAATGTTATTTATATTAATAATTAAATTTAAATTTGGACAGATTGACCGCGGTCACCTAATTTAAGCTTTCAGAAGATAGTGGTTCTTGCTTGTGTAAATTGTATAATTAATTTCAATTCATCTATTTTTTGCCCATAACATAACTAGCATAATCTTTAATTGGATTGATTTTTATTATTTTATTATTTCAAATTTAATAGTTGAGGTTGACTATTTACATTTCTCTCGCTTCTGTTCATCGCTTTTCTTAAAGATGTTCTGATGGCTACCTAAAGCTACCTCACCTCCAACGTGCTTTATTCTACACGATTCCCTTTCACATATAAAGTTTTTGATATTTATTTATATATTTTTTTTCTTATGCACACTATTTAATAAATATCTTCATAATATTTCGCCTTCATCTTTGATGTGGAAATACATTTCTGCTAGTTAATTTTGTTTAATCTCTATTGTGTGATGTGGCTTACTTTTATACATTTATTACTTTAATTTCTGAGTGTGCTTTGGTTGTGATTCAGTATACATTTTTATATAATTAAAAATGCTATATAGATATTCACAATGTATCATTAAACTTTGAATTTATATAGCAAATTACCATTGGGAAATTTTATTAGCTTAAGGAGGGCAGGTAGCCTATGATTTGGGATAAGAGGTTTTTGTTAATGAAATATTTTAACAGAATCTATGTAGGTGTATTAATATATTTACAAAGAGATATATCTACTAGGTTTTAGACATCTAGAATATTTTACCTCCTTAAATTATTATTATTATTTTATTATTTTGCTATGTATGGGGGGGGGGGGGAGTTCAATAAATTTAACATTCGTACATACTCGATTTCGTGCAGCACTCTTTAGAAGGTTTACAAGGTCTTGTATCAGCAAACGTTTAAAATGTTTTAATGATTTAGTACATTAACCAAAATGCATACAGTAAACAACGCAATGCAATTTGTAACCCACCGTAAATAGGATTTTAGTTTTTTCAGATGCTATTTAGGGATAGATATAGTTTGACTCTTGTGCACTTCACTTTAATATTAATGGCTGAGATACAACCTGAGTATAATGATGATGTTACATGTTTTTATATGGTTTTAGTTTTTATCAGAGACCATTTTTTGTATTTTCCTCATATTTTTATTTTCGTTTTTTAATGACACTAACAGTATAATTTCGAAAACAGGGATCCGCATAAGATTTTCTTGTTTTATTTAATTATTCGAGCGAATGTGAGTTGTTGTGACTTATTGCTTGTATTCTACTTAATTGAAAGTAGAATGGACTCACATTTAGTATGGACTTTTAGTTTGCTGTGGTGGATACGGATTCCATTAGTTTTAATTTTGGTATTTATAAGGACTTGCTCATATTCTATAAGTTTATAGACGATTTGAGGCACGTTAGTTAGCTTTTGATAGTTGCTAAGAACCAGCCTTTAGATAACATATCTTCCAGTAGTGTTTTATTTAAATTTTTTTATGAAAAGTGAGCGGGACTTTTAGGTATTGAGTGACCTCAGTTTCCTTTGAATACTGGTTGGATTCCACTAGTATTTTGTTGTTATTGGAAGTTAAATATAAATTAATGATTCGTCGCATTTTGTCTTATACATTTTGCCTAAAGGTGATTTCATCAGTTTTGTCATTGATATATTTTAGATCTTTTTTACATTAATTAAGTAAGTTTGTCCAAAATAAGTTTTTAGAAATCTTATTGACCATTCATGAGATTTTTCATTAAATCATTTTGATGTTTGCTTTAGGAAATTCTTAATTTATTACTTGATCTTATCACAGGACAGGATGAATTAGTTTTTATACCCTGATCCCATTAAAAATGGGAAAAAGGGGTATTATGGTTTTGTGCAAAAGTATGTAACAGGCATAAGGAAGCATCTCCGACCCCATAAAGTAAATATATTCTTGATCAGTATCAATAGCCGAGTCGATATAGCCATGTCCGTCTGTCTGTCCGTCTGTCCGTCCGTCTGTATGAACGCCTGTTTCTCAGAGACTACAAAATCAACGCTTGCTTTAGCGCCATGCTGTTTGCTTTCAGGATTACGTGAAGGGTAAAGAGTTAAAATTAAGGGAGCATTTTAGCTCGAATGTTCAGCGATGGCCTGGCTTAATAGCTAAACATTCCTTGATAGCATTTTCTTATTTAGAACCCTAACTATTTTTATATCTCCAAATATTCAGAAGATTTTATTTCAAAAATAAACTATTTTTAAACTTTTTTTTTTCATTTTATAAGTTTTTCATTTGATTTGAAGCCTTTTATAATAGATCTAGATATTCATTTTTATTATAGTTAGAAGGTTTTCGTTCTATTGTTTTGTTTTGATTTGAAGTTCGACGATAATTCTATAGGCTTAGAGGGAATCTACATTTGAAGGATGATATTAAAGACGGTGGGATTCAAGGATTGTAAAGCAGTAAGCATTGAAACATAAATGCTCTGTTGAAGACATTTAAGGAAATTTTATTGAAACGGGAACTCTCTTTATATTCAAGAAATATTTTGAAGCCTAAAAGAAAGCAAGAAATTCAGATGATAAATAATTTTTAATAATTGTTTTTATCTTTCTTAAGACCATTGCTGTGAATGTATTTTTTTGATTTTTAGTAGAGATCATTTTTTTATATTTTATATTTTTAAAGACGTTAGCATTGTTCAACCAGTTTAAAGATTTTTCGATGATTTTGAGGGTTTTGTTGCTTTAGAATACACTTCAAGAATGACATTTAAAACGCTATCATTTTTTACCATGTTAGATAGATTTTTCGATGATGTCCCCAAAACTAGGTGAATTGCATTTCACATTATAATTTAATTTGTGATTTTTGGGGGTTCGTGTTATAACTTAAAAGTATTTCTTGGCTTTGTCAGAGGAACCAAAAATTTGTATTTTTTCCTATAATTGATTTATTGCTTGAAAGAAGCGATTTTTTTTTAATTTTGCCAAGGTACATAACTATATTGATTTAAGTGATATATTGTCATATTAATTTTTTTATACCCTGATCCCATTAAAAATGGGAAAAAGGGGTATAATGGTTTTGTGCAAAAGTATGTAACAGGCATAAGGAAACATCTCCGACCCCATAAAGTATATATATTCTTGATCAGTATCAATAGCCGAGTCGATATAGCCATGTCCGTCTGTCCGTCTGACCGTCTGTCCGTCTGTATGAACGCCCGTTTCTCAGAGACTACAAAAGCTAGAGACTTCATATTTGAAATTTAAGTTCTCGTAGCGGCGGGACGATACAAGTTTATCATTTTTTTTCGATATCTCGTCCCGTTCAAAAGTTATCGATAAATTTCGATTCCAGTCAAGTGTTTTTCGGGCATAACTTGAAAGTCATTAAAGCTAGAAAGTTTAAGTTACTGTACTGCCGGCTCGACACAAACTCATCAATTTTTTTTCAATATCTCTATCCTTTCAAAAATTATCGATAAATTAAGATTCCAAAACAGTGTTTTTAAAGTATAGCTTAAAAGTTATAAGACGTAGAGTCACAAAATTTGGTACATATACTCTCCAATAGCATACAGAGGTTAAATGCATTTCACTTTTTGGATACCAATCCCCTATCTCCAAGAAATCGAAAAATACGTATTTTAAGAGGTATGACCTTCGGATTTTACATAGTCTCACATTTATATGCCATCTTTGTGTCCTACAAATTTCATTACGATCGGACAATAAACAAAGAAGTTAACGGTTCAATGTAACATAGTTTGGGTCCAAAGGAAGAAGAAGAAGCAAAGCAAATGTATGACGCGCGTAGCCAGCAGCTTTTGTTTGTATATGTGTGTGTGTTTCTATGTATGAATGCAGATAAATAACTTCAATGAATTTAAGACCTTGGATCAGGGTATATCCTAGTCGGGCACTCACGACTAGAGCACTCTTACTTGTTTTTTTTGATTTTGCATTTACATTGTGAACAGTGAACTCACATTCGAAGCATGTTATTTAAAAGCAGAGATTATTAATGTACTGTAAAGGAGCTGTATGTGAGGCTATAGATTCTTTTTAATTAAATTTGTTACACAGAATTTTTTTTTGTGAATCCGGCGCTTGCTTACCTATAAGCAATCATCTTTAATTTTTTGTATACATCTTGTTTTTTTTTTTTTTTTTGATTACCGATGTGTTTTTTTCACTACGAAATACTATACATCATTAGACGAGTAGCGTTTTGTACTAGTAGTAGTAAATACTTGGATATAGATAGTAGAAGGATACTGCCGGTTCTGCGCCACTTAATTTATGGGTTTTTATAATGGGCTCACCTGTCCCTTTTTATTATACCCTGATTATAATTACAGCGGTATATCTGTCTGTGTGTGTGTGTGTGTGTCTGTCTGTCAGTTTGTCTGAAAAACACCATATTAGTCATTGATTTTCATGTAAACTATGCAACCAATGGCTTTTGTCATAGTCTCTATCGAAAAGTACATCAAATTCTTTATACAAATAAGCAAGAGTTTAGTTTATTTTGATTTCCCTTGTGTCTCCTGTACCTGACTTAAACATATCTTATATTTATAGTAGAATAGAGTTAAAAAAGTTTTAAAATGTTACTGGAGTTACATACAAGAATTTACATTCGGTATTAATTTCTGAACATAAATTTAACAATATTGGCTGCCGAGATTATCCGATTCATTTTTTTAGAGCGAAAAACTGCAGCAACACAAAACCAACACAAAAAGAATACAAATCAGATACAGCAGCTGCAGAAGCACATGTTCGCTTGTGTTTCTGCGTAACATTTGTACCATTTTTAACTGAAATATACCTGCGACCTTTTCCATACAAATGTGAATTGTCCAAGCTATAGATTTTTTGGGTACTACAGGTAATGACAGCGGTCTGTCTGTCTGTCTTTCTGTCTGAAAAACACCATATTTGTCATTGATTTTCATGTAAACTATGCAACCAATGGCTTTTGTCATAGTCTCTATCGAAAAGTACATCAATTTCTTTATACAAATAAGCAAGAGTTTAGTTTATTTTGATTTCCCGTGTGTCTCCTGTACCTGACTTAAACATATCTTATATTTATAGTAGAATAGAGCTAAAAAAGTTTTAAAATGTTACTGGAGTTACATACAAGAACATACATTCGGTATTAATTTCTGAACATAAATTTAACAATATTGGCTGCCGAGATTATCCGATTCATTTTTTTAGAGCGAAAAACTGCAGCAACACAAAACCAACACAAAAGAATACAAATTAGATACAGCAGCTGCAGAAGCACGTGTTCGCTTGTGTTTCTGCGTAACATTTGTACCATTTTATACTGAAATATACCTTGAAACCTTTTCCATATAAATGTGAATTGTCCAAGGTATGGGCTTTTTGGGTACTGCAGGTAATTACAGCGGTATATCTGTCTGTCTGTGTGTGTGTGTGTCTGTCTGTCAGTTTGTCTTTTTGTCTGAAAAACACCATATTAGTCATTGATTTTCATGTAAACTATGCAACCAATGGCTTTTGTCATAGTCTCTATCGAAAAGTACATCAAATTCTTTATACAAATAAGCAAGAGTTTAGTTTATTTTGATTTCCCTTGTGTCTCCTGTACCTGACTTAAACATATCTTATATTTATAGTAGAATAGAGCTAACAAAGTTTTAAAATGTTACTGGAGTTACATACAAGAACATACATTCGGTATTAATTTCTGAACATAAATTTAACAATATTGGCTGCCGAGATTATCCGAGCGAAAAACTGCAGCAACAAATTACTAACACAATAAGAACACAAATCTTATACAGCAGCACTTGTTCGCTTGTGTTTCTGCGTAACATTTGTACCATTTTTTACTGAAATATACCTGCGACCTTTTCCATACTTATATGAATTGTCCAAGGTATGGGTTTTATTAGGTACTGCAGGTAATGACAGCGATCTGTCTGTCTGTCGTTTGTCTGTCTGTCTTTCTGTCTGAAAAACACCATATTTGTCATTGATTTTCAGGTAAACTATGATACCAATGGCTTTTGTCAAAGTCTCTATCGAAAAGTACATCAAATTCTTTATACAAAGAAGCACGAGTTTAGTTTATTCTGATTTCTCTTGTGTCTCCTGTACCTGACTTGAAAAACCGTTTTATTTATACCCTTTGGTAGAATAGAACTAAAAAAGTTTCAATTTGTTACAGGAATTCCATACAAGAACAAACGTTCGATTTTAATATCTGAACCTTTATTTACCAACATTGGCTGCAGAGATAAGCCGATTAACTTTTTAAGAGGAAAAAACTACAGCAACACATCACCAACACAAAAAGAAAACAAATCAGATACAGCAGCTGCAGAAGCACTTGCACGCTTGTGTTCCTGCGTAACTTTGTACCATTTTTTACTCACATATGCCTGCGACCTTATCCATACAAATGTGAATTGTCCAAGGTATGGGTTTTTTTGGGTACTGCTGGTAACCAAAGAGGGTTGTCTGTCTTTCTTTGCCTCTGTCTACCTGTGTGTCTGTCTGTCTTTCTGTCTGAAAAACACCATATTTGGCATTGATTTTCAGGTAAACTACGCTATCAATGGCTTTTGTCATTGTCTTTATCAAAAAGTTCTTCAAATTTGTAATAAAATGAAACAAGAGTCTAGATTTTTGTGATTTCCATTGTGTCTCCTGTAACTGACTTGAAAAATCTTTATATATATGCAAAATGGAAGAATAGATCTAAAAAAATTCAAATTGTTATAGGAGTTACATACAAAGACATACGCTCGCTTTTAATATCTGAACCTTAATTTACCAACATTGGTTAAAGAGATTAGCCTTTTCATTTTTTAAGAGGAAAAAACAACATCAACTCAAAAAGAAAACAAATCAGATACAACAGCTGCAGAAGCACCTTTTCGCTTGTGTTTCTGCGTAACATTTCTACAATTTTTTACTGAAATATACCTGCGACCTTTTCCATACAAATATGAATTGTCAAAGGAATGGGTTTTTGGTGGGTACTTCTGGTAATGAAAGAGGGTTGTCTGAATGCCCGTGTGTCTGTCTGTCTTTCTGTCTGAAAAACACCATATTTGTCATTGATTTTCAAGTAAACTATGCTACCAATGGCTTATGTCATAGTCTTTATCAAAAAGTTCGTCAAATTTGTAATACAAATAAGCAAGAGTTAAGTTTTTTCTGATTTCCCTTGTGTCTTCTGTACCTGACTTGAAAAATCGTTATATTTTTACCCTTTGGTAGAATAGAACTAAAAAAGTTTCAAATTGTTACGGGAGTTACATACAAGAACATACATTCGTTTTTAATATCTGAACCTAAATTTACCAATATTGGCTGCAGAGATTAGCTGATTAATTCTTTGAGAGCAAAAAACTGCAGAAGCACAGAACCAACACAAAAAGAACACAAATAAGATTCAGCGGCTTCAGAAGCAATTGTTTGCTTGTGTTCCTGCATAACAATTGTCTAATTTTTTACTGACATATGCCTGCGACCTTTTCCATACAAATGTGAATTGTCCAAGGTATGGGTTTTTTGGGTACTGCAGGTAATGACAGCGGTCTGTCTGTCTGTGTGTCTGTCTGCCTGTGTGTCTTTCTGTCAGTTTGTCTGTACAAAGGCATACAAAAACATACATTCTTTTTTAATATCTGAACCTAAATTTACCAACATTGGCTGTCGAGATTAGATGATTCGTTTTTAAGAGCAAAAAAACTGCAACAAAACAGCACCAACACAAAAAGAACACAAATCAGAAGTAGTAGGGGACTGCCGTTTCTGCGACACTTAATTTATGTGTTTTTTTAATGCTTTCGTGTGATCTCGAAGAGAAAGGTAAGGACACAGGAAAAGGGTCAAGATTTAAGGGTGAGAGAAAGGTCTTCTCGTGTATGATCTCGAAGCGAAAGGTAAGTTCATGGGAAAAGGATCAACATTTTGTTGATCTCTAAGTGAGCACAGGTGTCTTTCCCTAAGGACGATTTCCTAGAGAAGGGGTTAATGAATGTGCGTACTTGTGACTTTGCTTGTTGACAAGTAAAGATCAAACAAATACAATCAAGAGCGGTGAAGAGTCCTTTCTTAATTTATTGCCTTTATGGTTTTGGGCTCCCATAATCACAGTAACCACAACATTTTGTGTGGGAACTTGATTGTTAGAGAGTTTCACACCATGAAACACATCTTGCGGGCGTTCGCTCATCCTCGACAAAACCTGTTTAGGGCCTGTATTAAAAAAGGTCAAAATACCTTTATAGGTGTGTGTGTGTATGTGTGTGTGTGTGCACGTGTGTTTTGATTTTTTCACCCCTCACTCAAAACATATGCGATCCATCTGCTGCTTCATGATGCCTTACCAAAACCGGTTTTGGTCATGTATTGAAAATACTCAAAATACCTTTAGTGGTGTGTGTGTGTTTTGATTTTTTTCACCCCTGACCTAAAACATATGCGGCACACGTGCCACACCCCCGACCTAACCGTTTTTGACCCTGCATTTGGTATTTCACAATTAAATTAAATAATTGAAAATAACCCAAGCAGATCTACGGCTTGTTATATACAGGTGTGTGTTTTGATTTTTTTACTTCTAGCCTACACCATATGTGACTCAAAACTACATGTTGCAGGCGCGTTTTGACACTGTATTGGATTTTTCACAATTAAATGAAATAATTTAAAATAACCTGAACAGACCAAGGACTTATTTATGATCATAAGTGTGAAAGAATCACAAATAAGTTTAGGTGTTGATTTCTAAGGTTGCGTTTTCCTACTATCGTTGTAGTCTAGAAAGTTCATTTTCGTATGGAACGAGCTCGATAACTTAACAGAGCTATTTTTAGCAGCTTACATTGCAATGCAGCTACATAAAGAGTAAATCTTTTATAGTCAGCTTTTAGGTGTTCTGATAAGAGCCCAATACCATTAACTCGAAATATTTATAAAAATGTTTTTATAAATGAACGTTTCTTAATAGATATTACAATTGTATGAACAAGTTTGTTACGTCCCAAAGGTGGCAACTCCAACCCCTCAAAGTGTACATAATTTGGTTCACGATAGTCGTGTCTAGCTGTTTCTCTGCAAACTGGTCTCTGACTTGAAACTTTCTTGCTGAAATTTTATGTTGCATTTTATATGTATTTTTTTTTTTTGCTCTAGAGAGTACATATGACCGGACCGGACTTTAATTATTCGAGCGAAAGATTAGTTCTCGTCCGAACAACTGTTTTTTGCGGAGGGAGTACAGGGAGTACAGATGTCCGACTAAACTCAATAATGTTATTTATATTAATAATTAAATTTAAATTTGGACAGATTGACCGCGGTCACCTAATTTAAGCTTTCAGAAGATAGTGGTTCTTGCTTGTGTAAATTGTATAATTAATTTCAATTCATCTATTTTTTGCCCATAACATAACTAGCATAATCTTTAATTGGATTGATTTTTATTATTTTATTATTTCAAATTTAATAGTTGAGGTTGACTATTTACATTTCTCTCGCTTCTGTTCATCGCTTTTCTTAAAGATGTTCTGATGGCTACCTAAAGCTACCTCACCTCCAACGTGCTTTATTCTACACGATTCCCTTTCACATATAAAGTTTTTGATATTTATTTATATATTTTTTTTCTTATGCACACTATTTAATAAATATCTTCATAATATTTCGCCTTCATCTTTGATGTGGAAATACATTTCTGCTAGTTAATTTTGTTTAATCTCTATTGTGTGATGTGGCTTACTTTTATACATTTATTACTTTAATTTCTGAGTGTGCTTTGGTTGTGATTCAGTATACATTTTTATATAATTAAAAATGCTATATAGATATTCACAATGTATCATTAAACTTTGAATTTATATAGCAAATTACCATTGGGAAATTTTATTAGCTTAAGGAGGGCAGGTAGCCTATGATTTGGGATAAGAGGTTTTTGTTAATGAAATATTTTAACAGAATCTATGTAGGTGTATTAATATATTTACAAAGAGATATATCTACTAGGTTTTAGACATCTAGAATATTTTACCTCCTTAAATTATTATTATTATTTTATTATTTTGCTATGTATGGGGTTGGGGGGAGTTGTAATAAATTTTCAATAAATTTAACATTCGTACATACTCGATTTCGTGCAGCACTCTTTAGAAGGTTTACAAGGTCTTGTATCAGCAAACGTTTAAAATGTTTTAATGATTTAGTACATTAACCAAAATGCATACAGTAAACAACGCAATGCAATTTGTAACCCACCGTAAATAGGATTTTAGTTTTTTCAGATGCTATTTAGGGATAGATATAGTTTGACTCTTGTGCACTTCACTTTAATATTAATGGCTGAGATACAACCTGAGTATAATGATGATGTTACATGTTTTTATATGGTTTTAGTTTTTATCAGAGACCATTTTTTGTATTTTCCTCATATTTTTATTTTCGTTTTTTAATGACACTAACAGTATAATTTCGAAAACAGGGATCCGCATAAGATTTTCTTGTTTTATTTAATTATTCGAGCGAATGTGAGTTGTTGTGACTTATTGCTTGTATTCTACTTAATTGAAAGTAGAATGGACTCACATTTAGTATGGACTTTTAGTTTGCTGTGGTGGATACGGATTCCATTAGTTTTAATTTTGGTATTTATAAGGACTTGCTCATATTCTATAAGTTTATAGACGATTTGAGGCACGTTAGTTAGCTTTTGATAGTTGCTAAGAACCAGCCTTTAGATAACATATCTTCCAGTAGTGTTTTATTTAAATTTTTTTATGAAAAGTGAGCGGGACTTTTAGGTATTGAGTGACCTCAGTTTCCTTTGAATACTGGTTGGATTCCACTAGTATTTTGTTGTTATTGGAAGTTAAATATAAATTAATGATTCGTCGCATTTTGTCTTATACATTTTGCCTAAAGGTGATTTCATCAGTTTTGTCATTGATATATTTTAGATCTTTTTTACATTAATTAAGTAAGTTTGTCCAAAATAAGTTTTTAGAAATCTTATTGACCATTCATGAGATTTTTCATTAAATCATTTTGATGTTTGCTTTAGGAAATTCTTAATTTATTACTTGATCTTATCACAGGACAGGATGAATTAGTTTTTATACCCTGATCCCATTAAAAATGGGAAAAAGGGGTATTATGGTTTTGTGCAAAAGTATGTAACAGGCATAAGGAAGCATCTCCGACCCCATAAAGTAAATATATTCTTGATCAGTATCAATAGCCGAGTCGATATAGCCATGTCCGTCTGTCTGTCCGTCTGTCCGTCCGTCTGTATGAACGCCTGTTTCTCAGAGACTACAAAATCAACGCTTATTTAGCGCCATGCTGTTTGCTTTCAGGATTACGTGAAGGGTAAAGAGTTAAAATTAAGGGAGCATTTTAGCTCGAATGTTCAGCGATGGCCTGGCTTAATAGCTAAACATTCCTTGATAGCATTTTCTTATTTAGAACCCTAACTATTTTTATATCTCCAAATATTCAGAAGATTTTATTTCAAAAATAAACTATTTTTAAACTTTTTTTTTTCATTTTATAAGTTTTTCATTTGATTTGAAGCCTTTTATAATCTTAGATCTAGATATTCATTTTTATTATAGTTAGAAGGTTTTCGTTCTATTGTTTTGTTTTGATTTGAAGTTCGACGATAATTCTATAGGCTTAGAGGGAATCTACATTTGAAGGATGATATTAAAGACGGTGGGATTCAAGGATTGTAAAGCAGTAAGCATTGAAACATAAATGCTCTGTTGAAGACATTTAAGGAAATTTTATTGAAACGGGAACTCTCTTTATATTCAAGAAATATTTTGAAGCCTAAAAGAAAGCAAGAAATTCAGATGATAAATAATTTTTAATAATTGTTTTTATCTTTCTTAAGACCATTGCTGTGAATGTATTTTTTTGATTTTTAGTAGAGATCATTTTTTTATATTTTATATTTTTAAAGACGTTAGCATTGTTCAACCAGTTTAAAGATTTTTCGATGATTTTGAGGGTTTTGTTGCTTTAGAATACACTTCAAGAATGACATTTAAAACGCTATCATTTTTTACCATGTTAGATAGATTTTTCGATGATGTCCCCAAAACTAGGTGAATTGCATTTCACATTATAATTTAATTTGTGATTTTTGGGGGTTCGTGTTATAACTTAAAAGTATTTCTTGGCTTTGTCAGAGGAACCAAAAATTTGTATTTTTTCCTATAATTGATTTATTGCTTGAAAGAAGCGATTTTTTTTTAATTTTGCCAAGGTACATAACTATATTGATTTAAGTGATATATTGTCATATTAATTTTTTTATACCCTGATCCCATTAAAAATGGGAAAAAGGGGTATAATGGTTTTGTGCAAAAGTATGTAACAGGCATAAGGAAGCATCTCCGACCCCATAAAGTATATATATTCTTGATCAGTATCAATAGCCGAGTCGATATAGCCATGTCCGTCTGTCCGTCTGACCGTCTGTCCGTCTGTATGAACGCCCGTTTCTCAGAGACTACAAAAGCTAGAGACTTCATATTTGAAATTTAAGTTCTCGTAGCGGCGGGACGATACAAGTTTATCATTTTTTTTCGATATCTCGTCCCGTTCAAAAGTTATCGATAAATTTCGATTCCAGTCAAGTGTTTTTCGGGCATAACTTGAAAGTCATTAAAGCTAGAAAGTTTAAGTTACTGTACTGCCGGCTCGACACAAACTCATCAATTTTTTTTCAATATCTCTATCCTTTCAAAAATTATCGATAAATTAAGATTCCAAAACAGTGTTTTTAAAGTATAGCTTAAAAGTTATAAGACGTAGAGTCACAAAATTTGGTACATATACTCTCCAATAGCATACAGAGGTTAAATGCATTTCACTTTTTGGATACCAATCCCCTATCTCCAAGAAATCGAAAAATACGTATTTTAAGAGGTATGACCTTCGGATTTTACATAGTCTCACATTTATATGCCATCTTTGTGTCCTACAAATTTCATTACGATCGGACAATAAACAAAGAAGTTAACGGTTCAATGTAACATAGTTTGGGTCCAAAGGAAGAAGAAGAAGCAAAGCAAATGTATGACGCGCGTAGCCAGCAGCTTTTGTTTGTATATGTGTGTGTGTTTCTATGTATGAATGCAGATAAATAACTTCAATGAATTTAAGACCTTGGATCAGGGTATATCCTAGTCGGGCACTCACGACTAGAGCACTCTTACTTGTTTTTTTTTGATTTTGCATTTACATTGTGAACAGTGAACTCACATTCGAAGCATGTTATTTAAAAGCAGAGATTATTAATGTACTGTAAAGGAGCTGTATGTGAGGCTATAGATTCTTTTTAATTAAATTTGTTACACAGAATTTTTTTTTGTGAATCCGGCGCTTGCTTACCTATAAGCAATCATCTTTAATTTTTTGTATACATCTTGTTTTTTTTTTTTTTTTGATTACCGATGTGTTTTTTTCACTACGAAATACTATACATCATTAGACGAGTAGCGTTTTGTACTAGTAGTAGTAAATACTTGGATATAGATAGTAGAAGGATACTGCCGGTTCTGCGCCACTTAATTTATGGGTTTTTATAATGGGCTCACCTGTCCCTTTTTATTATACCCTGATCCCATTAAAAATGGGAAAAAGGGGTATTATGGTTTTGTGCAAAAGTATTTAACAGGCATAAGGAAGCATCTCCGACCCCATAAAGTATATATATTCTTGATCAGTATCAATAGCCGAGTCGATATAGCCATGTCCGTCTGTCCGTCTGTCCGTCTGACCGTCTGTCCGTCTGTCCGTCTGTATGAACGCGTGTTTCTCAGAGACTACAAAAGCTAGAGACTTCATATTTGAAATTTAAGTTCTCGTAGCGGCGGGACGATACCAGTTTATCATTTTTTTCGATATCTCGTCCCGTTCAAAAGTTATCGATAAATTTCGATTCCAGTCAAGTGTTTTTCGGGCATAACTTGAAAGTCATTAAAGCTAGAAAGTTTAAGTTACTGTACTGCCGGCTCGACACAAACTTATCAATTTTTTTTCAATATCTCAACTCTTTCAAAAATTATCGATAAATAAGGATTCCAGAACAGTGTTTTTAAGGTATAGCTTAAAAGTTTTAAGAGGTAGAGTCACCAAATTTGGTATATATATTTTCCTATAGCATACAGAGTTTAAATACATTTCACTTTTTGGATACCCCTCCCCGATCTCACAGAAATCGAAAAATACGTAATTTTAGAGGTAAGACCTTCGGATTTTGCATCGTTGCACATTTATATGCCATATTTGTGTCCTAAAAATTTTATTACGATCAGACAAAAAACAAAGAAGTTATTAACGATTCAATGTATCATAGTTTGTGGCCAAAGGAAGAAGAAGCAAAGAAATTGATGACGCGCGTAGCAAGCAGCTTGTGTTTGTATATGTATGTGTGTGTTTCTATGTATGAATGCAGATAAATAACTTGAATGAATGTCAGAACTTGGATCAGGGTATATCCTAGTCGGGCACTCTCGACTAGAGCACTCTTACTTGTTTTTTTATTGCTTTTTTAATGGGTTAAGGGACCAATTAGCGAGGAGGAAGGGAAAAGGGTCAAGATTTTAGGTGTCGGCTTTCGTGTGATCTCGAACAGAAAGGTAAGGACACAGGAAAAGGGATCAAGATTTAAGGGTGAGAGAAAGGTCGGCTCGTGTATGATCGCGAAGGAAAAAGGTAAGTTCATGGGAAAAGGGTCAACATTTTATTGATCTCTAAGTGAGCACAGGTGTCTTTCCCTAAGGACGATTCCCTAGAGGAGGGGTGAATGAATGTGCGTACTTGTGACTTTGCTTGTTGACAAGTAAAGATCAAACAAATACAAACAAGAGCGGTGAAGAGTCCATTCTTAATTTATTGCCTTTATGGTTTTGGGCTCACATAATCACAGTAACCACAACATTTTGTGTGGGACTGGATTGTTAGAGAGTTTCACACCATGAAACACATCTTGCAGGCGTTCGCTCATCCTCGACCCTAGACAAAACCTGTTTAGGGCCTGCATTGAAAATAGTCAAAATACCTTTATAGGTGTGTGTGTGTGTGTGCGCGCGTATGTTTTTGATTTTTTTCACCCCTGACCTAAAACATATGTTAGAGCAAACCTGATTAGGGCCTGCATTGAAAATAACCAAATCGTGGAGCAAAAATCTATTGAAATACGCTTTTAAAGGAGCATTCCTTCAGTAGTTCTATAACTATAGTCCTAGTACCACGCGTTTCATTTAAAAATATTCTGTTAAGTGAAAATTTCTAAAAAATATACAAACAAAAAAAAATCAATCCGTCGATATGGCAGCAAACAACAACAATAACTCCATGAGCGACGATGGATTCAATAATATATACAACGCGAATTACATAAGCGTTAACAACGTTCGAAACCCTACAACACCTAACTATTTTGAAACTATAACTATAAACACACCCATCATCAACAAAACTCCCAACAACTCCAACACCTTCAACATCAGCAACACCAACTTCAACACACCAATCAACCCCAGCAGAAACTTCACCACGCCCAACATGAACTACATAACTCCTTACATCTACAACACACCCAACATCTACAACACACCCAGCACCTCCATCACCAGCACCAACAACAACAGCTTCAACACGCTCATCACTCCCAACATCTACAACACACCCAACATCTTCACATCAACTCCCAGCACCAGCAACTCCCATCAGCACGTTCCTTCAAAGGAAAATAAAGTCTGCAATGCGTGCGCTATACAAGTAGCATCTTCAAAATGGAGTTCGCATTTGAGATCAAATTCTCACAAAATGAATGTGTTCTCACCGCTAAATAAAGCGGTGCAACATATCTCGAGCGGCTTCAAAAACCGCATATCTACATTCTCATTTGAGAATATGCGAGAGGAGCTTCTAGACCCCATTGAATTTATGGATGAAGCAGGAGAAGCTCTAATACCTCTGATGTTGAATATACAAAATATTCATACATCATGTAAAGCGAACCTGGAGCTCTTTGCTGAATACATCAAATTCTCTGATGATGAAATGGTGATGTCTATTAAGTCCCACCAGACAAACATGTGTGTAATCACAAGTGGAAGCAATGTGAAGGACATTTTCATCCAGCACTCTGCAATCATCCGTGGGAAAATGGATGAGTTCCAGGAGAAGGACAGCGGTTGGACCATGACCAGAATAATTAGACTGGAGCTAAACATAAACAAATATACTCCATTAAAAGCCTCAAGTTATATAGACCTACCCAAAGCGCTAAAAACAAAAAAGGCGCTGATAAATGTAAAGAACACTGATGAGTTTTGTTTTAAATGGGCATTAATATCAGCCTTTAAAACGCCTAAAAATAATCACTCAGCAAGATGCTCTAGCTATAATATAGAGAACATTCGGAGCTCAACGATAGCAATAAATGGTTCATTAACTCTGAACTTCAACAATTTAGAGTTCCCGCTACCTCTTAAATAAATTAAAGTTTTTGAGATTCAAAACCCAAACATAAGCATAAATGTGTTTGGGTTCGATGAGAAAAAAATATAGTCATTGGCCCACTATATTTAACGGATTGCGAGCGGGAAAACCACATCAGCCTTATGCTTCTGGAGAGTGATGGAGTGGCACATTTTGCATGGATTAAAAATATATCAAGGTATGTTACAAAAATATAAATACTTGCTATTTTAAAATTTTTATTTCATATAAAAATGTTTTTTTTTTAATTTCAGACTTGTTAGCTCACAACTAACGTCTAACGACCACCAACTATATTTCTGCAACGCCTGTCTACTATTCTATTCTATTCTCACAGCGAAAGACTACAGCAGGAACACAAACTTCAATGTGGTAAAGTCGTCGCTTCACTGCCGAGTTTGGAAAAGGCAAGTCTATATTTTAAAAATTTTAATCGTAGTTTAGTGTACCCTTTGTAGTCTATGCAGACTTCGAGTGCATACTTACCCCCATCAATACTCAGGTTAGTGAGAATGTTATAGCAACTTCTCAACATATTCCAATAGCCTTTTCTTATTACATTAAGTGACATTTTGACTCAAGGTTAGATAAATTTGTTCTAGAGACTGTGGAAAATGCCGGTTTAAAATTTGTAAGATCTTTAATCAGAAACGTAACTGAAATTCATACCCATTACCTTAGTACTATAGTCCCCATACAAATGAGCTTTATAGAGGAGACTAGTTTTAATAATACAACACACTGTCATATTTGTAAGAAATTTCTGGGGTCTGATAGAGTAAGAGACCATTGTCATTTAACTGGTAAATATAGGGGGGCAGCACATAACAAGTGTAATATTAATTTTCAGCTTGCACCTTTTGTCCCCGTATTTTTCCATAATTTCTCGCGATATGATTCGCATTTATTTGTTAGAGAACTTAGCAAAATTGATATTAAAGTACTACCACTCAATAAGGAGTTGTATATTTCGCTTTCTAATAATCCCTGAGGATTATGCGCATGCATAAAATGTTTGGGTAGTCTTTGGTTGTCAGACCCTAAAAGATTACATGGAATTATATCTAAAAACTGATGTTTTATTGTTAACGTTTTTCAAAATTTCCGTTCATTATGTCAGAAAATTTATTCACTAGACCCTGCTCATTACCCGGACTTTCGTGGGATGCAATGCTTAAAACCACAGAGATAGAGCTTGAGTTATTAACAGATATCGACATGTACAGATTCATTCAAAGTGGTATTCGTGGCGGCTTATTTCAGTGCTGTAAACGGTACTCGAAGGCCAAGCACAAATATTTGAGTGACTATGATGATAGCAAACCATCAGAATATTTAATGTATTTAGATGCAAATAATCTGTATGGTTGGGCTATGTCACAGAGTCTTCCATACACTGGGTTTCAATGGCTAAATGAAGATGAAATTAGAACACTCGATTTCTCATCCATTACAGAAACCTCCGAAGATGGGTATATTCTCGAAGTAGACCTTTTTTACCCTAATCATCTTCATGACCATTATAATGACCTCCCCTTTTGTCCGCTTAACCAATAGCCCACACCCGAGGCTAAAGCAAATAAACTGGTTGCTGATCTCAGATCTAAGGTGAAATATTCGATTCATTACAAAAATCTTCAACAATGTTTGCGTAATGGCTTATTATTAACAAATATCCATAGAGTACTTAAATTTAAACAGTCACCTTGGCTTAAAAAGTACATCGATCTTAACACCCACCATAGGACACTAGCAAAAAACAATTTTGAAAAAGATTTAATATATTAAAATTAAAATATATTTTTCATTGTATAATCTTTTTTTTTTATTTTTGTACATTTGTTTTCTTACTATTATCTTTATTAGGAATTAAATCTATAATGGCCCCAAGCATATGTTTGGATGCCATCTTCCCTTATCTTGCGCTTATCATCTTTAGAGCTTAATGTAGTTTTTTTAACTCTATGTGTGTATAAATTATGGATCTTTGATCTAAACATCATCATTGAATCCTTAAATTGTGTATTTGTAAATAGACATTCCTTATAACTATCTATACTAAGCTTATCTAATGCAGACCTCTTTACACCTTTGGATTTGTTTATGCACCCTCCACCCTCAAGAGACAGGGAATACATTTTCGCTCTAAGCCCAACAAACTCTAACATACGTTTCCCACAATTCTCATCCTTCATCATACCCAAGACCTTTTTGTTGCACATTTTTATCCCATATACTTTTGCCAACTCTTCGGGATACTCAGAGGTATCAAACCTCATTTCAATATCTTTAGCGACATCTTTAAAGAAATCGTTAGTCTCTATTGAATATATAAATGAATCTGTATCCATATAAGTTAGAGAGACTTTTTCCTGAAATTTGGGTTTCATGTAATCATAATGGAAATCATACATTTTCATTATTTTCCTATAGCATACAGAGTTTAAATACATTTCACTTTTTGGATACCCCTCCCCGATCTCACAGAAATCGAAAAATACGTAATTTTAGAGTTAAGACCTTCGGATTTTGCATCGTTGCACATTTATATGCCATATTTGTGTCCTAAAAATTGTATTACGATCAGACAAAAAACAAAGAAGTAATGAACGATTCAATGTATCATAGTTTGTGGCCAAAGGAAGAAGAAGCAAAGAAATTGATGACGCGCGTAGCAAGCAGCTTGTGTTTGTATATGTATGTGTGTGTTTCTATGTATGAATGCAGATAAATAACTTGAATGAATGTCAGAACTTGGATCAGGGTATATCCTAGTCGGGCACTCTCGACTAGACCACTCTTACTTGTTTTTTTATTGCTTTTTTAATGGGTTAAGGGACCAATTAGCGAGGAGGAAGGGAAAAGGGTCAAGATTTTAGGTGTCGGCTTTCGTGTGATCTCGAACAGAAAGGTAAGGACACAGGAAAAGGGATCAAGATTTAAGGGTGAGAGAAAGGTCGGCTCGTGTATGATCGCGAAGCGAAAGGTAAGTTCATGGGAAAAGGGTCAACATTTTATTGATCTCTAAGTGAGCACAGGTGTCTTTCCCTAAGGACGATTCCCTAGAGGAGGGGTGAATGAATGTGCGTACTTGTGACTTTGCTTGTTGACAAGTAAAGATCAAACAAATACAAACAAGAGCGGTGAAGAGTCCATTCTTAATTTATTGCCTTTATGGTTTTGGGCTCACATAATCACAGTAACCACAACATTTTGTGTGGGACTGGATTGTTAGAGAGTTTCACACCATGAAACACACTTGCAGGCGTTCGCTCGTCCTCGACCCTAGACAAAACCTGTTTAGGGCCTGCATTGAAAATAGTCAAAATACCTTTATAGGTGTGTGTGTGTGTGTGCGCGCGTATGTTTTTGATTTTTTCACCCCTGACCTAAAACATATGTTAGACCAAACCTGATTAGGGCCTGCATTGAAAATAACCAAATCGTGGAGCAAAAATCTATTGAAATACGCTTTTAAAGGAGCATTCCTTCAGTAGTTCTATAACTATAGTCCTAGTACCACGCGTTTCATTTTAAAATATTCTGTTAAGTGAAAATTTCTAAAAAATATACAAACAAAAAAAAATCAATCCGTCGATATGGCAGCAAACAACAACAATAACTCCATGAGCGACGATGGATTCAATAATATATACAACGCGAATTATATAAGCGTTAACAACGTTCGAAACCCTACAACACCTAACTATTTTGAAACTATAACTATAAACACACCCATCATCAACAAAACTCCCAACAACTCCAACACCTCCAACATCAGCAACATCAACTTCAACACACCAATCAACCCCAGCAGAAACTTCAACACGCCCAACATCAACTACATAACTCCTTACATCTACAACACACCCAACATCTACAACACACCCAACACCTCCATCACCAGCACCAACAACAACAACTTCAACACGCTCATCACTCCCAACATCTACAACACACCCAACATCTTCACATCAACTCCCAGCACCAGCAACTCCCATCAGCACGTTCCTTCAAAGGAAAATAAAGTCTGCAATGCGTGCGCTATACAAGTAGCATCTTCAAAATGGAGTTCGCATTTGAGATCAAATTCTCACAAAATGAATGTGTTCTCACCGCTAAATAAAGCGGTGCAACATATCTCGAGCGGCTTCAAAAACCGCATATCTACATTCTCATTTGAGAATATGCGAGAGGAGCTTCTAGACCCCATTGAATTTATGGATGAAGCAGGAGAAGCTCTAATACCTCTGATGTTGAATATACAAAATATTCATACATCATGTAAAGCGAACCTGGAGCTCTTTGCTGAATACATCAAATTCTCTGATGATGAAATGGTGATGTCTATTAAGTCCCACCAGACAAACATGTGTGTAATCACAAGTGGAAGCAATGTGAAGGACATTTTTATCCAGCACTCTGCAATCATCCGTGGGAAAATGGATGAGTTCCAGGAGAAGGACAGCGGTTGGACCATGACCAGAATAATTAGACTGGAGCTAAACATAAACAAATATACTCCATTAAAAGCCTCAAGTTATATAGACCTACCCAAAGCGCTAAAAACAAAAAAGGCGCTGATAAATGTAAAAAACACTGATGAGTTTTGTTTTAAATGGGCATTAATATCAGCCTTTAAAACGCCTAAAAATAATCACTCAGCAAGATGCTCTAGCTATAATATAGAGAACATCCGGAGCTCAACGATAGCAATAAATGGTTCATTAACTCTGAACTTCAACAATTTAGAGTTCCCGCTACCTCTTAAACAAATTAAAGTTTTTGAGATTCAAAACCCAAACATAAGCATAAATGTGTTTGGGTTCGATGAGGAAAAAAATATAGTCATTGGCCCACTATATTTAACGGATTGCGAGCGGGAAAACCACATCAGCCTTATGCTTCTGGAGAGTGATGGAGTGGCACATTTTGCATGGATTAAAAATATATCAAGGTATGTTACAAAAATATAAATACTTGCTATTTTAAAATTTTTATTTCATATAAAAATGTTTCTTTTTTTTAATTTCAGACTTGTTAGCTCACAACTAACGTCTAACGACCACCAACTATATTTCTGCAACGCCTGTCTACTATTCTATTCTATTCTCACAGCGAAAGACTACAGCAGGAACACAAACTTCTATGTGGTAAAGTCGTCGCTTCACTGCCGAGTTTGGAAAAGGCAAGTCTATATTTTAAAAATTTTAATCGTAGTTTAGATGTACCCTTTGTAGTCTATGCAGACTTCGAGTGCATACTTACCCCCATCAATACTCAGGTTAGTGAGAATGTTATAGCAACTTCTCAACATATTCCAATAGCCTTTTCTTATTACATTAAGTGTCATTTTGACTCAAGGTTAGATAAATTTGTTCTAGAGACTGGGGAAAATGCCGGTTTAAAATTTGTAAGATCTTTAATCAGAAACGTAACTGAAATTTATACCCATTACCTTAGTACTATAGTCCCCATACAAATGAGCTTTATAGAGGAGACTAGTTTTAATAATACAACACACTGTCATATTTGTAAGAAATTTCTGGGGTCTGATAGAGTAAGAGACCATTGTCATTTAACTGGTAAATATAGGGGGGCAGCACATAACAAGTGTAATATTAATTTTCAGCTTGCACCTTTTGTCCCCGTATTTTTCCATAATTTCTCGCGATATGATTCGCATTTATTTGTTAGAGAACTTAGCAAAATTGAAGGCGATATTAAAGTAGTACCACTCAATAAGGAGTTGTATATGCGCATGCATGTTTGTTAAGTCTTTGGTTGTCAGACCCTAAAAGATTACATGGAATTATATCTAAAAACTGATGTTTTATTGTTAACGGACGTTTTTCAAAATTTCCGTTCATTATGTCAGAAAATTTATTCACTAGACCCTGCTCATTACTATACAACCCCCGGACTTTCGTGGGATGCAATGCTTAAAACCACAGAGATAGAGCTTGAGTTATTAACAGATATCGACATGTACAGATTCATTCAAAGTGGTATTCGTGGCGGCTTAGTTCAGTGCTGTAAACGGTACTCGAAGGCCAACCACAAATATTTGAGTGACTATGATGATAGCAAACCATCAAAATATTTAATGTATTTAGATGCAAATAATCTGTATGGTTGGGCTATGTCACAGAGTCTTCCATACACTGGGTTTCAATGGCTAAATGAAGATGAAATTAGAACACTCGATTTCTCATCCATTACAGAAACCTCCGAAGATGGGTATATTCTCGAAGTAGACCTTTTTTACCCTAATCATCTTCATGACCATTATAATGACCTCCCCTTTTGTCCGCTTAACCAATAACCCACACCCGAGGCTAAAGCAAATAAACTGGTTCGATTCATTACAAAAATCTTCAACAATGTTTGCGTAATGGGTTATTATTAACAAATATCCATAGAGTACTTAAATTTCAACAGTCACCTTGACTTAAAAAGTACATCGATCTTAACACCCACCATAGAACACTAGCAAAAAACAATTTTGAAAAAGATTTTTTCAAACTTTTGAACAACGCTGTCTATGGGAAAACTGGTCACATCATGGGAGACAACAAATTGTAACCACTAGACCACTCTTACTTGTTTTTTTATTGCTTTTTTAATGGGTTAAGGGACCAATTAGCGAGGAGGAAGGGAAAAGGGTCAAGATTTTAGGTGTCGGCTTTCGTGTGATCTTGAACAGAAAGGTAAGGACACAGGAAAAGGGATCAAGATTTAAGGGTGAGAGAAAGGTCGGCTCGTGTATGATCGCGAAGCGAAAGGTAAGTTCATGGGAAAAGGGTCAACATTTTATTGATCTCTAAGTGAGCACAGGTGTCTTTCCCTAAGGACGATTCCCTAGAGGAGGGGTGAATGAATGTGCGTACTTGTGACTTTGCTTGTTGACAAGTAAAGATCAAACAAATACAAACAAGAGCGGTGAAGAGTCCATTCTTAATTTATTGCCTTTATGGTTTTGGGCTCACATAATCACAGTAACCACAACATTTTGTGTGGGACTGGATTGTTAGAGAGTTTCACACCATGAAACACACTTGCAGGCGTTCGCTCGTCCTCGACCCTAGACAAAACCTGTTTAGGGCCTGCATTGAAAATAGTCAAAATACCTTTATAGGTGTGTGTGTGTGTGTGCGCGCGTATGTTTTTGATTTTTTCACCCCTGACCTAAAACATATGTTAGACCAAACCTGATTAGGGCCTGCATTGAAAATAACCAAATCGTGGAGCAAAAATCTATTGAAATACGCTTTTAAAGGAGCATTCCTTCAGTAGTTCTATAACTATAGTCCTAGTACCACGCGTTTCATTTAAAAATATTCTGTTAAGTGAAAATTTCTAAAAAATATACAAACAAAAAAAAAATCAATCCGTCGATATGGCAGCAAACAACAACAATAACTCCATGAGCGACGATGGGTTCAATAATATATACAACGCGAATTATATAAGCGTTAACAACGTTCGAAACCCTACAACACCTAACTATTTTGAAACTATAACTATAAACACACCCATCATCAACAACACTCCCAACAACTCCAACACCTCCAACATCAGCAACATCAACTTCAACACACCCATCACCCCCAGCAGAAACTTCAACACGCCCAACATCAACTACATAACTCCTTACATCTACAACACACCCAACATCTACAACACACCCAACACCTCCATCACCAGCACCAACAAATCAACAACTTCAACACGCTCATCACTCCCAACATCTACAACACACCCAACATCTTCACATCAACTCCCAGCACCAGCAACTCCCATCAGCACGTTCCTTCAAAGGAAAATAAAGTCTGCAATGCGTGCGCTATACAAGTAGCATCTTCAAAATGGAGTTCGCATTTGAGATCAAATTCTCACAAAATGAATGTGTTCTCACCGCTAAATAAAGCGGTGCAACATATCTCGAGCGGCTTCAAAAACCGCATATCTACATTCTCATTTGAGAATATGCGAGAGGAGCTTCTAGACCCCATTGAATTTATGGATGAAGCAGGAGAAGCTCTAATACCTCTGATGTTGAATATACAAAATATTCATACATCATGCAAAGCGAACCTAGAGCTCTTTGCTGAATACATCAAATTCTCTGATGATGAAATGGTGATGTCTATTAAATCCCACCAGACAAACATGTGTGTAATCACAAGTGGAAGCAATGTGAAGGACATTTTCATCCAGCACTCTGCAATCATCCGTGGGAAAATGGATGAGTTCCAGGAGAAGGACAGCGGTTGGACCATGACCAGAATAATTAGACTGGAGCTAAACATAAACAAATATACTCCATTAAAAGCCTCAAGTTATATAAAGCGCTAAAAACAAAAAAGGCGCTGATAAATGTAAAAAACACTGATGAGTTTTGTTTTAAATGGGCATTAATATCAGCCTTTAAAACGCCTAAAAATAATCACTCAGCAAGATGCTCTAGCTATAATATAGAGAACATTTGGAGCTCAACGATAGCAATAAATGGTTCATTAACTCTGAACTTCAACAATTTAGAGTTCCCGCTACCTCTTAAACAAATTAAAGTTTTTGAGATTCAAAACCCAAACATAAGCATAAATGTGTTTGGGTTCGATGAGGAAAAAAATATAGTCATTGGCCCACTATATTTAACGGATTGCGAGCGGGAAAACCACATCAGCCTTATGCTTCTGGAGAGTGATGGAGTGGCACATTTTGCATGGATTAAAAATATATCAAGGTATGTTACAAAAATATAAATACTTGCTATTTTAAAATTTTTATTTCATATAAAAATGTTTTTTTTTTTAATTTCAGACTTGTTAGCTCACAACTAACGTCTAACGACCACCAACTATATTTCTGCAACGCCTGTCTACTATTCTATTCTATTCTCACAGCGAAAGACTACAGCAGGAACACAAACTTCTAAAGTCGTCGCTTCACTGCCGAGTTTGGAAAAGGCAAGTCTATATTTTAAAAATTTTAATCGTAGTTTAGTGTACCCTTTGTAGTCTATGCAGACTTCGAGTGCATACTTACCCCCATCAATACTCAGGTTAGTGAGAATGTTATAGCAACTTCTCAACATATTCCAATAGCCTTTTCTTATTACATTAAGTGACATTTTGACTCAAGGTTAGATAAATTTGTTCTAGAGACTGTGGAAAATGCCGGTTTAAAATTTGTAAGATCTTTAATCAGAAACGTAACTGAAATTTATACCCATTACCTTAGTACTATAGTCCCCATACAAATGAGCTTTATAGAGGAGACTAGTTTTAATAATACAACACACTGTCATATTTGTAAGAAATTTCTGGGGTCTGATAGAGTAAGAGACCATTGTCATTTAACTGGTAAATATAGGGGGGCAGCACATAACAAGTGTAATATTAATTTTCAGCTTGCACCTTTTGTCCCCGTATTTTTCCATAATTTCTCGCGATATGATTCGCATTTATTTGTTAGAGAACTTAGCAAAATTGATATTAAAGTACTACCACTCAATAAGGAGTTGTATATTTCGCTTTCTAATAATCCCTGAGGATTATGCGCATGCATAAAATGTTTGGGTAGTCTTTGGTTGTCAGACCCTAAAAGATTACATGGAATTATATCTAAAAACTGATGTTTTATTGTTAACGGACGTTTTTCAAAATTTCCGTTCATTATGTCAGAAAATTTATTCACTAGACCCTGCTCATTACCCGGACTTTCGTGGGATGCAATGCTTAAAACCACAGAGATAGAGCTTGAGTTATTAACAGATATCGACATGTACAGATTCATTCAAAGTGGTATTCGTGGCGGCTTATTTCAGTGCTGTAAACGGTACTCGAAGGCCAACCACAAATATTTGAGTGACTATGATGATAGCAAACCATCAGAATATTTAATGTATTTAGATGCAAATAATCTGTATGGTTGGGCTATGTCACAGAGTCTTCCATACACTGGGTTTCAATGGCTAAATGAAGATGAAATTAGAACACTCGATTTCTCATCCATTACAGAAACCTCCGAAGATGGGTATATTCTCGAAGTAGACCTTTTTTACCCTAATCATCTTCATGACCATTATAATGACCTCCCCTTTTGTCCGCTTAACCAATAGCCCACACCCGAGGCTAAAGCAAATAAACTGGTTGCTGATCTCAGATCTAAGGTGAAATATTCGATTCATTACAAAAATCTTCAACAATGTTTGCGTAATGGCTTATTATTAACAAAGATCCATAGAGTACTTAAATTTAAACAGTCACCTTGGCTTAAAAAGTACATCGATCTTAACACCCACCATAGGACACTAGCAAAAAACAATTTTGAAAAAGATTTAATATATTAAAATTAAAATATATTTTTCATTGTATAATCTTTTTTTTTTATTTTTGTACATTTGTTTTCTTACTATTATCTTTATTAGGAATTAAATCTATAATGGCCCCAAGCATATGTTTGGATGCCATCTTCCCTTATCTTGCGCTTATCATCTTAAGAGCTTAATGTAGTTTTTTTTAACTCTATGTGTGTATAAATTATGGATCTTTGATCTAAACATCATCATTAAATCCTTAAATTGTGTATTTGTAAATAGACATTCCTTATAACTATCTATACTAAGCTTATCTAATGCAGACCTCTTTACACCTTTGGATTTGTTTATGCACCCTCCACCCTCAAGAGACAGGGAATACATTTTCGCTCTAAGCCCAACAAACTCTAACATACGTTTCCCACAATTCTCATCCTTCATCATACCCAAGACCTTTTTGTTGCACATTTTTATCCCATATACTTTTGCCAACTCTTCGGGATACTCAGAGGTATCAAACCTCATTTCAATATCTTTAGCGACATCTTTAAAGAAATCGTTAGTCTCTATTGAGTATATAAATGAATCTGTATCCATATAATTTAGAGAGACTTTTTCCTGAAATTTGGGTTTCATGTAATCATAATGGAAATCATACATTTTCCATTTGGATAATTCTAAGACAGTGAAACCTTAATACATGAGCTTATCATAAACATTATGAAGGCGTTGCATCTGGATGGCATACATATCTTCAGAAAATTGTGCAGAGCTATGAAAACTCGCCTTCGCAATAAGCGCCCGTGCCCCCAACCGGTTACAATTTGTTGTCTCCAAATCTTTTTCAAAATTGTTTTTTGCTAGTGTCCTATGGTGGGTGTTAAGATCGATGTACTTTTTAAGCCAAGGTGACTGTTTAAATTTAAGTACTCTATGGATCTTTGTTAATAATAAGCCATTACGCAAACATTGTTGAAGATTTTTGTAATGAATCGAATATTTCACCTTAGATCTGAGATCAGCAACCAGTTTATTTGCTTTAGCCTCGGGTGTGGGCTATTGGTTAAGCGGACAAAAGGGGAGGTCATTATAATGGTCATGAAGATGATTAGGGTAAAAAAGGTCTACTTCGAGAATATACCCATCTTCGGAGGTTTCTGTAATGGATG
Organism: Drosophila maculinotata; assembly: GCA_035045305.1. Classification (NCBI taxonomy): domain Eukaryota; kingdom Metazoa; phylum Arthropoda; class Insecta; order Diptera; family Drosophilidae; genus Drosophila; species Drosophila maculinotata. The sequence goes on from JAWNPD010000421.1 coordinate 399,077, forward strand.
AGAAATCGAGTGTTCTAATTTCATCTTCATTTAGCCATTGAAACCAAGTGTATGGAAGACTCTGTGACATAGCCCAACCATACAGATTATTTGCATCTAAATACATTAAATATTCTGATGGTTTGCTATCATCATAGTCACTCAAATATTTGTGGTTGGCCTTCGAGTACCGTTTACAGCACTGAAATAAGCCGCCACGAATACCACTTTGAATGAATCTGTACATGTCGATATCTGTTAATAACTCAAGCTCTATCTCTGTGGTTTTAAGCATTGCATCCCACGAAAGTCCGGGTAATGAGCAGGGTCTAGTGAATAAATTTTCTGACATAATGAACGGAAATTTTGAAAAACGTCCGTTAACAATAAAACATCAGTTTTTAGATATAATTCCATGTAATCTTTTAGACCAACCAAAGACTACCCAAACATTTTGTGCATGCGCATAATCCTCAGGGGAACATTCTTTATTAATAAGATTATTAAAGAAATTTTCCCTTGAAGGCAGACAAGTGTCAGTTAACCGTTCTTGTGAATCTAGGTACTCATAGGGAAAGACACCCTTTCTACGTACAAGGTTAAATTGATTGTGTAGAGGGAAAAAACTTTTTACAGTCTGGAAGCTTTCAGTACTCAAATTAGCACTTAAAGCATCTAGACTTGTAGCCATAAAGCGGAATGTATCTAAAAATCTAATTTCTAGTTTTTTATCGTGGGACGCAATGTATATAATTTTAGAAAGCGAAATATACAACTCCTTATTGAGTGGTAGTACTTTAATATCGCCTTCAACTTTGCTAAGTTCTCTAACAAATAAATGCGAATCATATCGCGAGAAATTATGGAAAAATACGGGGACAAAAGGTGCAAGCTGAAAATTAATATTACACTTGTTATGTGCTGCCCCCCTATATTTACCAGTTAAATGACAATGGTCTCTTACTCTATCAGACCCCAGAAATTTCTTACAAATATGACAGTGTGTTGTATTATTAAAACTAGTCTCCTCTATAAAGCTCATTTGTATGGGGACTATAGTACTAAGGTAATGGGTATGAATTTCAGTTACGTTTCTGATTAAAGATCTTACAAATTTTAAACCGGCATTTTCCACAGTCTCTAGAACAAATTTATCTAACCTTGAGTCAAAATGTCACTTAATGTAATAAGAAAAGGCTATTGGAATATATTGAGAAGTTGCTATAACATTCTCACTAAACTGAGTATTGATGGGGGTAAGTATGCACTCGAAGTCTGCATAGACTACAAAGGGTACATCTAAACTACGATTACAATTTTTAAAATATAGACTTGCCTTTTCCAAACTCGGCAGTGAAGCGACGACTTTACCACATTGAAGTTTGTGTTCCTGCTGTAGTCTTTCGCTGTGAGAATAGTTTAGACAGGCGTTGCAGAAATATAGTTGGTGGTCGTTAGACGTTAGTTGTGAGCTAACAAGTCTGAAATTAAAAAAAAAAAACATTTTTATATGAAATAAAAATTTTAAAATAGCAAGTATTTATATTTTTGTAACATACCTTGATATATTTTTAATTCATGCAAAATGTGCCACTCCACCACTTTCCAGAAGCATAAGGCTGATGTGGTTTTCCCGCTCGCAATCCGTTAAATATAGTGGGCCAATGACTATATTTTTTTCATCATCGAACCCAAACACATTTATGCTTATGTTTGGGTTTTGAATCTCAAAAACTTTAATTTGTTTAAGAGGTAGCGGGAACTCTAAATTGTTGAAGTTCAGAGTTAATGAACCATTTATTGCTATCGTTGAGCTCCGAATGTTCTCTATATTATAGCTAGAGCATCTTGCTGAGTGATTATTTTTAGGCGTTTTAAAGGCTGATATTAATGCCCATTTAAAACAAAACTCATTAGTGTACATTTATCAGCGCCTTTTTTGTTTTTAGCGCTTTGGGTAGGTCTATATAACTTGAGGCTTTTAATGGAGTATATTTGTTTATGTTTAGCTCCAGTCTAATTATTCTGGTCATGGTCCAACCGCTGTCCTTCTCCTGGAACTCATCCATTTTCCCACGGATGATTGCAGAGTGCTGGATGAAAATGTCCTTTACATTGCTTCCACTTGTGATTAAACACATGTTTGTCTGGTGGGACTTAATAGACATCACCATTTCATCATCAGAAAAAAAATACATTAAGCTGTAAAGATGATAAGCGCAAGATAAGGGAAGATGGCATCCAAACATATGCTTGGGGCCATTATAGAATTAATTTCTAATAAAAATAATAGTAAGAAAACAAATGTACAAAAATCAAAAAAAAAAAAAAAATTATACAATGAAAAATATATTATAATTTAATATATTAAAATTAAAATTAAATAAAATAAATATATCTGTTATTATTATTTATATACATATATGTAAACAAAATAAAAAAAATTAAATTTAAAAAAAAACCCATATATCTTGTTTTAATAATAATATTTTAATTCTGTAAATTTTTATCCTATTTCATGAAAAATGACAACAAAAATATACCCTAAAAAAAAGAAGAAAATATATAACCTATTAAGAAAACTAATTAAATACCCGTAAACATTTAAAAAGAAGAAAATATATATATATATATCTATATATATATAACCTGTAAAGAAAAGTAATAAAAACACCCTCTATATTAAATAAATAAACCATGTTTTTGATTACTTTTAAAATTTTGTTTTTATTTATTTCAAAAGTAAAACCTGAAAAGGAAGCATAAAAAATACCCTCTACATTTAATAAATAAACCATGTTTTTTGATTACTTTTAAAATTTTGTTTTTATTTATTTCAAAAGTAAAACCTGAAAAGGAAGCATAAAATATGATAAAATAAATAAATAAATAAAATTGGTGTTTTTTTTTCTGGAGTATAAATAATTTTTATTTTATTTTTGAATATATATATAATTTTTTTTTTGTTTTATACATTTTTTGTTGTTGTTTTAAATATTTATGTTTCCTAAAACGGAGTCCCACATATCCACGCAGTGGAACTCCTCTTCAAAAGTTAATGGAGGCTCGACCTCTATTTGCTCACCAACAACCCACGACGTTAGTTAGAGTAAATCCAATCTCTCTGGTCTTCTTGTTGTTGTTGGTGGTGCTGCTGCTGCTGTTGGTATTGTTGTTGTGGTTGTTGCTGGTGATGTTGTTGTTATTGTTAATGATGTTGATGTTGTTGTGGTTGCAGCTGGTGATGTTCTTGTTGTTGTTGGTGGTGCTGCTGCTGCTCCATCATTCTCGTCATCAGAATCGATGATGAGAATGGGCTCTCCAAAATCAGACACATAGGGGATGGTGTCTTCATCATCACCCAGAAAAAGTGCTGCAGAGTGTATCCTACCATTAAATGTACGGATGATAGGCGGCCAATTTTCCTCATCCTCAAGTAGAGGACAAGGCGAAGCCAACGGGTTCATGATGAACCCACTGGCTGGTGGCCAGTACCCATCATCCTCATCCTCATCCAGGGGGCACGGTTGCCCCAACTGGCTCATTATGACTTCTTCCTCCCACTCGCTCATCTCATCCTCAGAATCGCCGATAATGACAATGGGGTAATCGTCCTCCTCAGGCACGACCTCGGCCAATATCTTTGCCATCGCTGCTTGTGTTAATGTTGTGTGCCTCATGTTGACTTGATTTTGACTCTGTTCTAGTCAGGACTTCTATTTATATCTAGGATCCTTCCATGCTCTAGGTATTTTTCACTTTTTTCTCACTCTGTACACACACGTAACGTCCCATCGAGTACATGAAACGTTTTCGGGGGAAACATCAAACGCAAAAAATGATTAGGATCGCTAGGTACCAAATATGTACCTTTCACTATTTTTTCTTTTGACCCCTTATTCACTTACTCAAGATAAGATGAAAAAATGTCAACTTGCTCAATAAAATATCATCTTTATTAAGGTTTTCTATTTAACATACATAGGAGTCTTTTTTCTTTCTTGTTGATATTTTGTTTTGTATTAAGCCGCTTGTACTAGAGGGACAATAGCGTTGAATCTGAATCCCTACAGCGTGACCGGCGATGAGCATTCACAGAACTTCTTTGATATTTATCCAAGAGTTATGTTCATTTGAGAAACCTAACCATTTAACAAATACTTTAGAATTTTGTCGCTTTACTATTTTTATACCCTGATCCCATTAAAAATGGGAAAAAGGGGTATTATGGTTTTGTGCAAAAGTATGTAACAGGCATAAGGAATCATCTCCGACCCCATAAAGTATATATATTCTTGATCAGTATCAATAGCCGAGTCGATTTAGCCCTGTCCGTCCGTCTGTCCGTCTGTCCGTCTGACCGTCTGTCCGTCTGTATGAACGCACGTTTCTCAGAGGCTACAAAAGCTAGAGTCTTCATATTTGAATTATAAGTTCTCGTAGTGCCGGGACAAGACCAGTTTATAACCAGACCAGACGATATCTCGTCCCGTTCAAAAGTTATCGATAAATTTCGATTCCAGCCAAGTGTTTTTCGGGTATAACTTGAAAGTTATAAAAGCTAGCGACTTTATATTTAAGTTTAAGTTACTGTACTGCCGGCTTAATACAAACTCATCATTTTTTTTTGATATCTCAATCCTTTCAAAAGTTATCGATAAATTAAGATTCCAGAACAGTGTTTTTAAGGTATAGCTTAAAAGTAATAGGGTGTAGAGTCACTAAATTTGGTACATATATTCTCCTATAGCATACAAAGGTAAAATACATTTCACTTTTTGGATACCCCTCTCCAATCTCACAGAAATCGAAAAATACGTAATTTTAAAGGTATGACCTTCGGATTTTACATAGTTGCACATTTATATGCCAGCTTTGTGTCCTAAAAATTTCATTTTGATCAGACAATAAACAAAGAAGTTATTAACGATTCAATGTAACATAGTTTAAAGTCAAAGGAAGAAGAAGAATCAAAGCAAATGTATGACGCGCGTAGCAAGCAGGTTTTGTTTGTATATGTGTGTGTGTGTTTCTATGTATGAATGCAGATAAAAAACTTCAATGAATGTAAGACCTTGGATCAGGGTATCTCCTAGTCGGGCACTCTCGACTAGAGCACTCTTACTTGTTTCAACTAGATAAGTGTGTGGGAACCTTGACTTTCTCATCTCTTCTTTATAGAAACCGCCTTTCAGTGGAGTACCTTGATAGTCTTCTAATATGTATGTCGTGGGATTTGTGTTACGTACTTCAATTATTTTAAAAATTTCAGTTGTCCAGTTTGGTGTATACCCCTTCTCAAATTTATGCTTATGTTTACTAATACGAACGTAGTCACCCACACGAAGTTTTGTGCCACTAAATATTTTTATATGACTATAGACAGTGTTTAGTAATTTGATTTCATTCAATGCATTTACTTTTATAGGTGCCATTTGAATTGTTCTATGATGTTTTCGATTGTATACACCAATCAATTGGCGATACATTTCAATCCAATGATATGTACCATTATAACTAAACTCTCTCTACATCATCTCCTTAAGTGTTCTATTAAAACGTTGAACAATTGACGCTTTTAAACCACTATAAGTTGAGTAGTGATTAATATCATGTTTTTCACATAAGCTTTTAAAGATACTATTAAAGAATTCTTTTCCATCATCTGTTTGTAAATTCTTAGGAATCCGTTTCATTTTAAAAATAGATGTGAAAGCATCTGCAACTTCTTTTCCAGTTTTCGTTCTCAGTGCAACTCCCCATGCATATTTGGAAAATGTATCAATAACAGTTAATAGATATCTATAACCTTTGTTTGATGATGAGTACTCTCCCATTTCCACTAAGTCTGCTTGCCAATGATCATCGATTCCCTTCATAACAACTCTACGACGTCTAAAATTTTTACGGGCTGGTACATGTAGTTCATTGATAATTTCTCTTTTAATCATGATGTTCGAGAATTCCCTTAATTATCGGTTCGGTTGTTAAATATTTAAATATATCATTTTCTAATTTGGAGATTTTCTCATCTATATATTTTCTTAGCTTGATGTCACAAGCACTTGTTGTGCTTTCAATGGCACTTTCAAAATTGACTTGCAGTTTCTTATTATCACTGTTTATAACTGTGTACAAGCCTTGTGTTGCCTCATTGATTTGTGTTTGCAGAAAACTTTTGTTAACGGCATCTTTTTCTTCCATAGGGTTTCCCACATTTTTAAGACGCTTGTTTGAAAATATAATGTTATATTCATTATCAATGAGAATACCAGGAATTGGTTTTTTAAAACTAGAACTTTCTTTCTCAATACTGTTCGAAGAAAAGTGACCGAACTTGTCGAGAGGCATTTTAGTATTGATAATCTGATAACGAACCCACTGTTATTTATTTATTTAATTAGTAAATAATTTCTGCTTCTCGTAGTTCTTCAATTATCGAGACTATCTCATTATTATGATTACTATGTCCTGCTGTGCTGCAACTAGAAGCTTCAGCCTATCAACAATCTCATTAGGATCATCCCAATATATATAATTTGACTTATTTGTATTGAGACTCATAAGACTTCCTCCTTTATGCATTAATTTTTTTATATTAAGAGGAGTAGACATTGCAGTCGGTTCATTAGATTTCGGAAAAAGTTTTTTTATAATTTCACTATATTTTTTTGAACGATTACCCTTAAGTTGTTCATGAGGCAAGCTATGTTTTCTATGAGCAGATGTTTTTGTTAAGATTTGCTTGTATGCATCTAAATCCATCTCATCGTACCCTTTAGGATCTTTTAGAAAGATTAATGAATATAATCCAGGAGTAAGATTCCACTTTTCACCGGTTTCCAACTCTATTTTATTATTGTCAACGGTTATTCTGCTACCCCCCAATTTAATTTCATTCTGTTTTTTATTCGGTCCAAATGCTTTGTCAAGTTTCCCGTTTCGCTCTAACTCATTCACACTAAGATTATAACTATTATTTTTTCTTGAAGTAGTAGCCTGATTATAATCCTCATTAGTTTGTTCGCTTGATACAAGAGGCTGAGAATGAGATTGGTCTCTAGAGATTTGGCCATCAATAGCGTCAAAAAAAATATTACTATAATTTTCATCGTCTTCTTTGATTTCATTTTTTGTATCAGCTACATCTTCTCTCTTGACTTTCGTTTCTTCTCTAGCTATAATATTCCCTTTAACGATTTTCTTTAGAGGTTGTGTTATTGGTTTAAATGTTTCCTCAAGCTGATATTCATTCGCAGCTCTTCCCAATTTAATACTTTGAAATTTTCTTTTTAGAGCGTTTCTTGTTTTTGTTAATTCCTTTAGTATATGCTCATTCATTTTTAAATATGTATGCACCTATCAGTAACAAAAACCTGATTCAAATCGTTTGAAATAGAGCGGTTTCAGTTTTTCAAACAGCTTAAACCGGGGACTGTTATTTTAAACAGGGGGCCGTTTCAGCTTAAACCGGGGACTGTTATTTTAAACAGGGGGCCGTTCCAGCTTAAACCGAGGGCTGTTATTTAAAACAGGGGCTGTTATTTTAAACAGGGGGCTGTTATTTTAAACAGGGGCCGTTATTTTAAACAGGGTCCGTTATTTTAAACAGGGTCCGTTATTTTAAACAGGGGGCTGTTATTTTAAACAGGAGTCGTACACTAATCAATTGCTCGAAACAGACTGATGATAGTTTGAATATAAATAAGTGTTATATATAATCATTAGTTGCAGAAAAACCCATAAATCGATTTCAAGTTTTCTTATTAATCTTTATTTTATAAACTAAACAAGTACTTGCTTTTAGAGCTACTTTTAGTAAATAGTAGATGTTGTAATCGATAATAAAAATCTTAAACATAAATGACCACAATTAAATGTACCAAATCGTTGTTCTTGAGTATAATTGTATTTTATGTTCTCTCCTAAATATCGTATAAGTTCTTTGGGGGGGTAAGTTCCTAAAACTATCAAAATATCTGTTTATATTTCCTGTTACATAGTAAGCTACCCAGTGTGTTCCAGCTCCGGTTATAGAGTCTAAGTTAATAACACCGCATTCCCTTTTTCGTTTTCGTTTCGGTAGTGAATCCCTCATAAAGACACCCCTGAAATGAGGGATATGCTTGCGACCAAAATTCACAATATCAATGCTTGAAAGCGGTTTATTAGGCAGCTCAGCTAAAAATTTTTTTGAGAGGTAGTAGATAGGCCATAACATTTTTGATATGGTTTTAGATATAAGCCATTTCCTAAAGCAATGGCTTCCATTTTTTTGTTATGACGTTATTCTCATCTAGTTGTTTCTTAGCGTTTTTAGCATTATTAATACTCTTAACAATTGCTGCACCACCAGACGCAACACCACCTAATGCCCCAAGTGCTGTTAAAATGGGTACAAGTGGTAAGAACCCTCCTATTTTAGGAACGTTAATCACTCGGGGAATTATTACATCTTTCTTTTTTCGTCCAATTGTCTTGTTTATAGCTTTTCTAGCAATTTTTATCGCAGAATGAATATCATATGGTTTTTCCTTCTTCAATATGCTGCTGGCAGCTCTCACAGCATTCATAAATTTTTTCTTATTCTGACACGGTTTTATTTTCTTTACTTTATGCTTGAGACCCATGCCGAATTTTTTCTTAGCTTTCATTACGTTTGTTACGAAATACGCAGCAGACTTTTCTCCAATACTACTGTCGGGGGCTTTTACACGCTCCCACGCCCTTTGAGCTAATATTGAGTCGGCTATATGACGATTTTTCAATTCTTTATGTTTATAATATGCTATATCATGCTCTCTGCAGGCAGCATCTAATGGGTTTATCCCTTTATCACCACGCTCTAACCGCTTTTCAAGTTTTGTTCCTGGCCCACAAAACTGATAGCCTGGTAAATGAAGCTCAAGTGGTAGGGAATTGATTATGTTATCAACAAGACATCCACCGAGATAGACGTTCGGTGTGTTACTAAACGATTTATAAAAGCGCATAACTATTTTATTTGTTGTTTAATCTTCAAGGACTTGTTAATGAGTGACAAGCTGCTGAGAAAAACTTTAAGTAATATGCGATTAATAAAAAAAAAACCCTTATAGAAGTGAGAAATATCGAATGTCAAAATGATGAAAAAAATCAAGTAAGACATAGCAGTTTATTACCCAACTCAATTCGAGCACTACTCGTTGGACCTTCTAATTGTGGTAAAACAAATGTGATGATAAGCTTGATTGAAAGTCCTAACGGCTTAAAGTTTGAAAATATTTATTTGTATTCAAAGTCTTTGAATCAACCGAAATATGAATACTTGAAAGCACTTATCACCCCAATAAAGGGAATGGGGTTTTTCACATTTTCTGAAAATGAGAATGTTATACCGCCAAATAAAGCAAGAAAAAATTCCCTAATGATATTTGATGATGTAGCATGTGAAAAGCAAAACAATATTCGTGCGTACTTCTGTATGGGGCGACATAATAATATCGATGCGTTTTATTTATGTCAAACGTATACACGAATCCCAAAACATCTTGTTCGTGATAATGCTAATATGATTATAATGTTTAAACAAGATGAGTTAAATATGAAACATGTGTATCAAGATCATGTGGGTGTAGACATGAAGTTTGAATCGTTCAAGAAAATTTGTCAATTATGCTGGAAGGAAAAGTATGGATTCCTATTAATTAGTAAAGATGATTCAATGGAGAGAGGACGCTATAGACGAGGGTTTTCCGATTTCATTACAATTTAAGATATAATATCAGATACATAATTTATTATTTCACTTCATAATAATCTATCGAAATGGCAACAACGTTAACGTTAACTGGAAGCAGCTCAATTTTGGGAGCGAACTATCATCCGCCCATTGAATTGACCGGGAATTATGAGTGTGCACTCATTGATTTTCATATGTACAATTCGATTCCGAATGTGGATCATGATAATAATTTATTTCATATTGGGGACCATGTTTTTGAGATTCCCGTGGGATCATACGAACTCAATGATATAAGTGATATTATTAATGAGAAAATGAAGGAAAAAGAAGCAAATATATTAAACCATCCGCATATTGAAAGCAATAATAACACGCTTCAAGTAATGATTTCAACAAAGGTACACTCAATATATTTTAATAAGGAACATTCCATTGGTCCATTATTCGGGTTTCATAGAAGAGAACTAAAGCCGAATGCTTTACACATCTCGGATCAACCTGTAGATATTTTGAAAGTAAATACAATTCGTTTGGAATGTAATATTGTGAGCGGATCATATGTAAATGGTGAATCTAGTCATGCGTTACATGAGTTTGCTATTAACGTTCCACCGGGCTATAAAATGAGTGAGAAACCCAATAATCTTATTTATTTGCCGGTGACCACGAGAGAGATACAATCATTAATAATACGGATTGTAGATCAGGACGGGAACTTAGTCAATTTACGTAAAGAGAGTGTAACACTTCGTTTGCATCTAAGGCGACGAGAATGATTATCTATAATAATAATAATAATAATAATAAAAACGGGTGTTATCCCCCATCAGCATCCACTTTAAGTTATAGTGTAGAAGGAAGAAGGTCGATGAGAGCAGCACTTACAATTGAGAACCGATTATTTTTACAATCTTTGGGTATAAAAATTAGAAAATAATGAGCAACCTACTAAATGTTCGAGAGAAAGCTTACTCAGATGAGAGTATAATTAAAAAAGAATATCATAGCTACTCTCCCTATCTCCAATCATTTAAGAGTAATGATGAAGTTCGCATTACAATACAAAATCAGGATTTATATGTATTGCCGAGTGAGAGTTTCCTTAATGTTGAGGGCTCGATTACTTTGGCTAACAGCTCGCCTGCGGAGAATGCTAAGTTGAAAAACAATTGTATGGGGTACCTTTTTGATGAGATTCGCTATGAAAATAACGGAATTGAAATCGACCGAACACGGTTTGTTGGTACAACAACAACCATAAAAAACTACATTTCATTAAACAAGTCTGAAAGTCACATGCTTGGAAATTCTGGCTGGTTCAATGGAGCTGATAGAGAGCTATCAAGCGGTGGCTATTTTAATTTCTCTATTCCCCTGAAATACTTGCTTGGATTTGGTGAAGACTTTAACAAGGTTTTACTAAATTGTAAACATGAACTTATACTACTCATGACTAAAAATATGGGGGATGTATTTCATGCTAAAATTGGTGTCAATGAGCATAAACTAAATATTTCAAATATAACATGGAAAATACCACATATAACTCTCAGCGATGAAATGAAATTAAAATGTTTAGTCTAACGAAAAATGGAGGCTCATTGTCATTGGGATTCCGCAGCTGGAATTGTTATCTTAATCCAACATGTCTGGAACGTAAAGCTCGCTGCCAATAGAGAACGACCTCGTTTTGCAATAATAGCTTTTGATCTAAATAATAAATTGATTCAAAATCATTTGAGAAATTTGAAAGTGTACTTGAACTTGGAGACATATCCTTATTATGATATGAACATAAATTTTAACCGTGAACGATTTGCCACTTTGTATGATATGTATGTACATTTTCAAACGAGTTACTATATGAAAGAATCTCGACCGTTGCTATCACCTGGAGAATTTAAAGAATTCGCATCAGAATGAAACTGTTAAAACAGGTCCAATTGATGTTAGAGTCTCAATTGAACTTGAAAGTGCAAGTGTTAAGAGTACAAAGGTTTATTGTCTGTTAATGCACGATCGTTTAGTTGATTATTCACCATTGACGGGGCTAGTTCAGCGTATCGTTTAAACACTAACTAACTAGCTAATGGATAATCAAGTGGTTATTGATATTCAAGGATTCTATGGAATTAATAAACAATTCATATTAAAAGAAATTGCTGGAGTTTTTAAAAATGAACAATTTCAAGATATTCATTACATTGTAGAAGCACCATACGACTTACTTCGATTATCAAAGGATGTACGAAAAACAAATCTCTGGTTAACCCGAAATCAACCCTATCTCTGTTGGAATGATGGGAATGTACACTTTATACAAGTGCGAAATTATATTCGTGATCTTGTTAAAGACATGCATATAATCACGAAAGGAGATGTAAAGAAAAAGTTTCTTGAGAAATTTTTAAGCACATTAGTAACCAATGTTGAAGAGTTTGGATGTCCGCGAATAGATGCATTGAATATAAATTGTTTCTCAGACTGTGGATCCCATATAAATAAAGGTGTATGTGCATTGAGAAATGCCCGAGCTGTATCTGATTTTATAGAAAACTTGAATGTAGAATATATTATACACAACTAATTTAAAATGTCTAATTGAAATAAAGTACAAGTCAAATTTAAAAATAAAAGTATTTTTATTTTATATAAATTTTATACAATTTTAATTTCCATTTATTTTATATTTAGAGTTTTCTAGGAATACAAAGAGTTTAAATAAATTATTGAGTGCACAATGACTTGTGGATTTTTTATGTATTCTACAATTAGTAAAATAGTTTGAAAAGTTTGATAAACTTTGATCAAGTTCTAAATCTATTATGTTTGTAGATAAATAATTGGTTAAAAACTGTTTCTTAGCTCTTCCTCGTACAATAACTGTAGTGAAACTATTCAATGGTTTCAATATTTCACCAAGACTTAAATATGATACATCGCCATCAGACCAATCGAGTCCATCGATATACTGTTTGTTTATCTTTAGAGATTTTTTAGTAGCTTCATCGCCGCCTTGCATGAATACCAACTCTTTGACAAAAATCTGCCTATCGTTCCCAAATACATATTGAAAGTCAACGAGGACAGATGAGTTTCTATCCACTTTGATCATTTTGCTGGTGATGAATAAATTGTACTAGTTAAAATGCTGAATATTCTACGCCTTAAATACTATTCCCATCCTAATTATCAACTTAGTTTGAATTGACTTTTCAACTAACATGGACACGTTTGAACTTTGAAAAAAAGGAAATTCTAGAAAAACACAAGATCATGAAATAATATTTGGTTTTGAGTATTATGTAAATCTGCAATTAAAATTAAAGTGTGGATTTTCAACTAGTAGAGAATTTACACCAATGATCTGGATGCAACAACATAAGCGCAATTTTATTGGTTTTGAAAAAGAAGAATGGATTCAATTATTAACATTTAAAGAATATATACAACTAAGGCTTGAACAGTTTGAGTTCTTGATGCCTGATTCAATAATTGATCATCCATTAATTGGTACAGTAAAGTGTCATTTTAAGATTAGAAAAACGGATAAACAATGTATATTGAGATTAAATCAGTATGGTAATGTAATTGAGCTTGACAGTGAGTCATGGAGATCATTCATACGATTAGGAATTTTTATACCCTGATCCCATTAAAAATGGGAAAAAGGGTCGATATGGCCATGTCCGTCTGTCTGTCCGTCTGTCCGTCCGTCTGTATGAACGCCTGTTTCTCAGAGACTACAAAAGCTAGAGACTTCATATTTGAAATATAAGTTCTCGTAGTGCCGGGTCAATACAAGTTTATCATTTTTTTTCGATATCTCATCCCGTTCAAAAGTTATCGATAAATATCGATTTCAACCAAGTGTTTTTCGGGCATAACTTGAAAGTCATAAAAGCTAGAAACTTTATATTATAGTTTAAGTTACTGTACTGCCGGCTCTAAACAACCTTATCATTTTTTTTTCAATATCTCAATTCTTTCAAAAGTTATCGATAAATTAAGTTTCCAAAACAGTGTTTTTAAGGTATAGCTTAAAAGTTATAAGACGTAGAGTCACCAAATTTAGTACATATACTCTCCAATAGCATACAGAGGTTTAATGCATTTCACTTTTTGGATACCCCTCCCCGATCTCCTATAAATCGAAAAATACGTATTTTAAGAGGTATGACCTTCGGATTTTACATAGCCTCACATTTATATGCCATCTTTGAGTCCGACAAATTTCATTACGATCGGACAATAAACAAAGAAGTTATTAACGATTCAATGTAACATAGTTTGTGGCCAAAGGAAGAAGAAGCAAAGCAAATGTATGACGCGCGTAGCCAGCACCTTTTGTTTGTATATGTGTGTGTGTTTCTATGTATGAATGCAGATAAATAACTTCAATGAATGTAAGACCTTGGATCAGGGTATATCCTAGTCGGGCACTCTCGACTAGAGCACTCTTACTTGTTTATACTTCATTCTTATGCTGGAACACAATTTTACAAAATCAAATTAGAAATGTATACTATAATTATATTATACCAAAATGTTCAAGGATGGGGAAATATAACATACAACTTTCTGATCTATTCAGATTTAATTCAGTAGTAATTCAGCTATTGAGAAGTTCAGAGCAGTATGGGTCTAATTTCAAAATTTGGTTTTAAAACAATTGTTAAGAAAATTTATGATTTCTTGACTGAGTTTGAGGAGTGATTTTCCCTGAGCACGAGAAATTACTTGAGGAATATCGTAAATATTTCTTAAAGAACGACAACTTTCATCTAAGGACATCAAAATTTGCAGAGCATTTGACAGCGTGCCCCTGGTATTTGGATGTAACTACAGAAGGGGTTGATACAAGCACAAGTATCTTTTATATGATACGCAAAGTAAAACTGGATCGGGCTATAAGACGTCAGGCGCCTGTTTATGATAGAACCGACCCCTGTTAGTTTAAAACGGGTTCGATTTCAGGTTTAAGAGGAGTCGTAAAAAACATTTTCTTCTTCATTAAGTCTCGTAAGCAGCTTATCAACTATATTCTTCTTTAGAATTTTCTAATGAGTTTGCGGTATCAGTTTAAATGTACCCATTTGATTATATTCACTCGCAGCTACATCCAATTTTACTTTTTTTTAAGTTTTTGTTCATTAATTTCTTAATATGTGTGCTAAACCCGATCCAGATTGCTTGAAACAGAGTGGTTTCTGTTTAAACCAAGATCAGTTTTTTCAAACAGGGTCGCTTCTATCATAAACAGGCGCCCGTTTTTAGAAACAGGGGTCCGTTTTTTTTTTTTAACAGGGGACCGTTATTAAAAACAGGGGGCGGTTTTAGTTTAAAACGGGTTTGATTTCAGGTTTAAGAGGAGTCGTAAAAACATTTTCTTCTTCATTAAGTCTCGTAAGCTGCTTATCAACTATATTCTCCTATAGAATTTTCTAATGAGCTTGCGGTATCAGTTTAAATGTATCCATTTGATTATATTCACTCGCAGCTACTCCCAAATTTGATGTTTTTATGTTTTCATTTAGCGCGTTTCTTTTTTCTTGACAATTTCTTTAGTTTATGTTCAATCAGTTTTAAATATATGTGAACTAAAGAGCGCCAGAGATCGGATAAAATTGGTAACGGGCTTAACAGGGTGTGGTTAAATAAGGGAGCAGTTAGTCGAAACAGACAGGATAGTCTGAATATATATATATTGCTGTTATATACTACGTTCTTAAGGAAAGTACAAAATGAGGCATTTTTATTTAATTATTTATTAATTAATCTTTATATAATATTATTGGTTTTTATGTTCTACCCCTAATGTAGGATGGTTCTAGTATGCAAGTCTTGAGCTAAATTAATAAAGAAGAAACAAATATAAATAAATCTATATCCAAGTATTTACTACTACTAGTACAAAACGCTACTCGTCTAATGATGTATAGTGTTTCGTAGTGAAATAAACACATCAGTACTCAAAAAAAAAAAAACAAGATGTATACAAAAAATTAAAGATG
The DNA here is from genome assembly GCA_035045305.1 of Drosophila maculinotata. NCBI lineage: Eukaryota > Metazoa > Arthropoda > Insecta > Diptera > Drosophilidae > Drosophila > Drosophila maculinotata. The sequence goes on from JAWNPD010000421.1 coordinate 414,794, forward strand.
ATTGCTTATAGGTAAGCAAGCGCCGGATTCACAAAAAAAAATTTTGGTTTTTTAAAAAATGTAAAAGTTAAAAACATTAAGATAATAATGTGAAATTTTAAAAATTATCATTAATTTAATAATGGGTAACCAAAAGAGGGCTTGGATTCTGTGTAACAAATTTAATTAAAAAGAATCTATAGCCTCACATACAGCTCCTTTACAGTACATTAATAATCTCTGCTTTTAAATAACATGCTTCGAATGTGAGTTCACAGTTCACAATCTTAATGCAAAATCAAAAAAAAAAAAAATTAATATGACAATATATCACTTAAATCAATATAGTTATGTACCTTGGCAAAATTAAAAAAAAATCGCTTCTTTCAAGCAATAAATCAATTATAGGAAAAAATACAAATTTTTGGTTCTTCTGACAAAGCCAAGAAATACAAATTAAATTATAATGTGAATTGCAATTCACCTAGACATCATGTTCACTAAGAAAAAAAAAACCCCTTCAAAATCATCGAAAAATCTATCTAACATGGTAAAAAATGATAGCGTTTTAAATGTCATTCTTGAAGTGTATTATAAAGCAACAAAACCCTCAAAATCTTTAAACTGGTTGAACAATGCTAACGTCTTTAAAAATATAAAATAAAAAAAAAATTATCTCTACTAAAAATCAAAAAAATACATTCACAGCAATGGTCTTAAGAAAGATAAAAATAATTATTAAAAATTATTTATCATCTGAATTTCTTGCTTCCTTTTAGGCTTCAAAATATTTCTTGAATATAAAGAGAGTTCCCGTTTCAATAAAATTTCATTAAATGTCTTCAACAGAGCATTTATGTTTCAATGCTTACTGCTTTACAATCCTTGAATCACACCGTCTTTAATATCATCCTTCAAATGTAGATTCCCTCTAAGCCTATAGAATTATCGTCGAACTTCAAATCAAAACAAAACAATAGAACGAAAACCTTCTTTAAAAACAAATAAAAAACTTATAAAATGAAAAAAAAAAGTTTAAAAATAGTCCATTTTTGAAATTAAATCTTCTGAATAATTGGAGATATAAAAATAGTTTGGGTTCTAAATAAGAAAATGCTATCAAGGAATGTTTAGCTATTAAGCCAGGCCCTTGCAGAACATTCGAGCTAAAATGCTCCCTTAATTTTAACTCTTTACCCTTCACGTAATCCTAAAAGCAAACAGCATGGCGCTAAAGCAAGCGTTGATTTAAAAACTAATAACAATAATAAAAATAAAAAAAACCTTGTCAATAGCATGATAAAATATTACTCTAGTCAATCTAGTTAGCGACATTTAAAAAATCAAAATTAACTTCTTAAAAAGAACGAATAAACTAATGTTAACCTGCAAAGGTATGGCTTTATTCTAGAACCGAGTAATACATTTATAATAATACAGTTTAAAAACCATGGAATATTCAAAATATGAACCAAGCAAGCTTAAGATAATGTACTTCGCGTCTGAAGTTCATGTCAATCCTCAGACTTCTGAATATTTTTAAGCAAATGACTCAAGCCTCAAAGCACTAAGCAAACAACACATAGAGGCGTCAAATCGACTAAAAAGTGGTTGTATGCTTAGTGCTCAAAGTCATAATCCCTACAATCTGGATTATACAAATAATGAAACAAACTACAGTACCTGAGTATGTTAAAGTTTTTAATGAGGAAGGGATTCTTAAGTCAACCACATGAGTGGGAAAAAAATCACGTATATCATACCCATACTCAATATGTGTGACAGAAAATAAACTTAAGATAACAAATTGTCCATGGTCCCGGTTATCTGTTACTCACTTTTTATACAAACTCCCAGAAATAGTGATAATGTAAGTAAAACATCGTTTTTAAAGTGATTGTTGTGTCTCAATTTTCATATATTTCTTTAGCGCAATCTTAACAATATAAAACTAAGAACAAAGAACAATACATAGAAGAACAAAATATCAAGAGTATTCCTTGAATTTGTATATTCTCTTCTCAGATAGCTAAGTAGAATTGTAATACTATGCATATATCCTCAGTAGGGTGCGTTTGAGTAATTAATAAAATTAGCTTGAAGGCATTAGAAATAAGAGCAACATAAATTATACATCCCCTTAAAATTATATCTGTCATGACTTTTACTAAAAATGGGAACAAAATGAGCACTCTCACATTGACACATAGCTCCAACTACTATCGTTATAAAATTAGAAAGGCACAAAAAAAAAAACTAATTCATCCTGTCCTGTGATAAGATCAAGTAATAAATTAAGAATTTCCTAAAGCAAACATCAAAATGATTTAATAACATAGCTCGCCTACAATAGGTCTCATGAATGGTCAATAAGATTTGTAAAAACTTATTTTGGACAAACTAACCTAATTAATATAAAAAAGATCTAAAATATATCAATAACAAAACTGATGAAATCACCTTTAGGCAAAATGTATAAGACAAAATGCGACGAATCATTAATTTATATTTAACTTCCAATAACAACAAAATACTAGTGGAATCCAACCATTATTCAAAGGAAACTGAGGTCACTTAATACCTAAAAGTCCCGCTCACTTTTCATAAAAAAATTTAAATAAAACACTACTGGAAGATATGTTATCTAAAGGCTGGTCCTTAGCAACTATCAAAAGCTAACTAGTGTGCCTCAAATCGTCTATAAACTTATAGAATATGAGCAAGACCTTATAAATACAAAAATTAAAGCTAATGGAATCCGTATCCACCACAGCAAACTAAAAGTCCATACTAAATGTGAGTCCATTCTACTTTCAATTAAGTAGAATACAAGCAATAAGTCACAATAACTCACATTCGCTCGAATTATTAAATAAAACAAGAAAATCTAATGCGGATCCCTGTTTTCGAAATTATACTGTTAGTGTCATTAAAAAAAGAAAATAAAAATATGAGGAAAATACAAAAAATGGTCTCTGATAAAAACTAAAACAATATTAAAACATGTAACATCATCATTATACTCAGGTTGTATCTCAGCCATTAATATTAAAGTGAAGTGCACAAGAGTCGCTCAAACTCTTTATGCAGCGAATTAAGGTTAAAACAATCCAACTAAAAAATAAAACGAAACTAGACTCAAATCAGGTGAAAATAATCGCAGACTAGATAGTTACTTTACTCTGTATTAAATATTTGGAGAAAGGGTCGAAAACCTAGTTGACGTATCAATCAGCAATCTGATTGAACGTTTTGTTGAGAAAATTATCACATAAAACTATATCTATCCCTAAATAGCATCTGAAAAAACTAAAAACCTATTTACGGTGGGTTGCAAATTGCATTGCGTTGTTTACTGTATGCATTTTGGTAAATGTACTAAATCATTAAAACATTTTAAACGTTTGCTGATACAAGACCTTGTAAACCTTCTAAAGAGTGCTGCACGAAATCGAGTATGTACGAATGTTAAATTTATTCAACCATGGAATATTCAAAATATGAACCAAGCAAGCTTAAGATAATGTACTTCGCGTCTGAAGTTCATGTCAATCCTCAGACTTCTGAATATTTTTAAGCAAATGACTCAAGCCTCAAAGCACTAAGCAAACAACACATAGAGGCGTCAAATCGACTAAAAATTGGTTGTATGCTTAGTGCTCACAGTCATAATCCCTACAATCTGGATTATACAAATAATGAAACAAACTACAGTACCTGAGTATGTTAAAGTTTTTAATGAGGAAGGGATTCTTAAGTCAACCACATGAGTGGGAAAAAAATCACGTATATCATACCCATACTCAATATGTGTGACAGAAAATAAACTTAAGATAACAAATTTTCCATGGTCCCGGTTATCTGTTACTCACTTTTTATACAAACTCCCAGAAATAGTGATAATGTAAGTAAAACATCGTTTTTAAAGTGATTGTTGTGTCTCAATTTTCATATATTTCTTTAGCGCAATCTTAACAATATAAAACTAAGAACAAAGAACAATACATAGAAGAACAAAATATCAAGAATATTCCTTGAATTTGTATATTCTCTTCACAGATAGCTAAGTAGAATTGTAATAATATGCATGTATCCTCAGTAGGGTGCGTTTGAGTAAGTAATAAAATTAGCTTGAAGGCATTAGAAATAAGAGCAACATAAATTATACATCCCCTTAAAATTATATCTGTCATGACTTTTACTAAAAATGGGAACAAAATGAGCACTCTCACATTGACACATAGCTCCAACTACTATCGTTATCAAATTAGAAAGGAACAAAAAAAAAAAACTAATTCATCCTGTCCTGTGATAAGATCAAGTAATAAATTAAGAATTTCCTAAAGCAAACATCAAAATGATTTAATGAAAAATCTCATGAATGGTCAATAAGATTTCTAAAAACTTATTTTGGACAAACTTACTTAATTAATGTAAAAAAGATCTAAAATATATCAATGACAAAACTGATGAAATCACCTTTAGGCAAAATGTATAAGACAAAATGCGACGAATCATTAATTTATATTTAACTTCCAATAACAACAAAATACTAGTGGAATCCAACCATTATTCAAAGGAAACTGAGGTCACTCAATACCTAAAAGTCCCGCTCACTTTTCATAAAAATTTAAATAAAACACTACTGGAAGATATGTTATCTAAAGGCTGGTTCTTAGCAACTATCAAAAGCTAACTACGTGCCTCAAATCGTCTATAAACTTATAGAATATGAGCAAGTCCTTATAAATACCAAAATTAAAACTAATGGAATCCGTATCCACCACAGCAAACTAAAAGTCCATACTAAATGTGAGTCCATTCTACTTTCAATTAAGTAGAATACAAGCAATAAGTCACAATAACTCACATTCGCTCGAATAATTAAATAAAACAAGAAAATCTTATGCGGATCCCTGTTTTCGAAATTATACTGTTAGTGTCATTAAAAAACGAAAATAAAAATATGAGGAAAATACAAAAAATGGTCTCTGATAAAAACTAAAACCATATAAAAACATGTAACATCATCATTATACTCAGGTTGTATCTCAGCCATTAATATTAAAGTGAAGTGCACAAGAGTCAAACTTATCTATCCCTAAATAGCATCTGAAAAAACTAAAATCCTATTTACGGTGGGTTACAAATTGCATTGCGTTGTTTACTGTATGCATTTTGGTTATGTACTAAATCATTAAAACATTTTAAACGTTTGCTGATACAAGACCTTGTAAACCTTCTAAAGAGTGTTGCACGAAATCGAGTATGTACGAATGTTAAATTTATTGAACTCCCCCCCCCCCCCATCCATAGCAAAATAATAAAATAATTAATCTAAGGAGGTAAAATATTCTAGATGTCTAAAACCTAGTAGATATATCTCTTTGTAAATATATTAATACACCTACATAGATTCTGTTAAAATATTTCATTAACAAAAACCTCTTATCCCAAATCATAGGCTACCTGCCCTCCTTAAGCTAATAAAATTTCCCAATGGTAATTTGCTATATAAATTCAAAGTTTAATGATACATTGGGAATATCTATATAGCATATTTAATTATATAAAAATGTATACTGAATTAATCACAACCAAAGCACACTCAGAAATTAAAGTAATAAATGTATAAAAGTAAGCCACATCACACAATAGAGATTAAACAAAATTAACTAGCAGAAATGTATTTCCACATCAAAGATGAAGGCGAAATATTATGAAGATATTTATTAAATAGTGTGCATAAGAAAAAAAATATATAAATAAATATCAAAAACTTTATATGTGAAAGGGAATCGTGGAATAAGAATAAAGCATGTTGGAGGTGAGGTAGCTTTAGGTAGCCATCAGAACATCTTTAAGAAAAGCGATGAACAGAAGCGAGAGAAATGTAAATAGTCAACCTCAACTATTAAATTTGAAATAATAAAATAATAAAAATCAATCCAATTAAAGATTATGGTAGTTATGTTATGGGCAAAAAATAGATGAATTGAAATTAATTATACAATTTACACAAGCAAGAACCACTATCTTCTGAAAGCTTAAATTAGGTGACCGCGGTCAATCTGTCCAAATTTAAATTTAATTATTAATATAAATAACATTAGTGAGTTTAGTCGGACATATGTACTCCCTGTACTCCTCAGCAAAAAACAGTTGTTCGGACGAGAACTAATCTTTCGCTCGAATAATTAAAGTCCGGTCCGGTCATATGTACTCTCTAGAGCAAAAAAAAAAAATACATATAAAATGCAACATAAAATTTCAGCAAGGAAGTTTCAAGTCAGAGACCAGTTTGCAGAGAAACAGCTAGACACGACTATTGATCCTGAACCAAATTATGTACACTTTGAGGGGTTGGAGTTGCCACCTTTGGGACGTAACAAACTTGTTAATACAATTGTAATATCTATTAAGAAACGTTCATTTATAAAAACATTTTTATAAATATTTCGAGTTAATGGTATTGGGCTCTTATCAGAACACCTAAAAGCTGACTATAAAAGATTTACTCTTTATGTAGCTGCATTGCAATGTAAGCTGCTAAAAATAGCTCTTTTAATTTATCGAGCTCGTTCCATACTAAAATGAACTTTCTACACTACAAAGATAGTAGGAAAACGCAACCTTAGAAATAAGTCCTTGGTCTGTTCAGGTTATTTTAAATTATTTCATTTAATTGTGGAAAATCCAATACAGTGTCAAAACGCGCCTGCAACATGTAGTTTTGAGTCACATATGGTGTAGGCTAGAAGTAAAAAAATCAAAACACACACCCTGTATATAACAAGCCGTAGCTCTGCTTAGGTTATTTTCAATTATTTAATTTAATTGTGAAATACCAAATGCAGGGTCAAAAACGGTTAGGTCGGAGGTGTGGCACGTGTGCCGCATGTTTTAGGTCAGGGGTGAAAAAAAGCAAAACTCACACACACCTCTAAACCACGTTTTCCAAAATGTTCGAACGTTTGCTCTTGAGACGTTTAATGGCAGTTGATTCTTTTGAGCAAACAATCCCTGATCACCAGTTTGGGTTCAGAAGTATTCATAGTGCTGTTTAGCAGACGCATCGTGTGGTTAATCATATCATGTGTGCCTTCGAGGAAGGTCAATACTGTTCTGGCGTTTTTTTGGACGTTAAACAAGCTTTTGATCGTGTTTGGCATGATGGCCTCTTTTTTAAGCTCAAGCCCATCCTTCCCCCCGCTTACTACTGACTACTCCATTCATTTCTTTTGGAGAGAACATTCCAAGTGGATGTCCGGGATACTAAGTCCACCTCAAGAAGGATCCTAGCTGGAGTCCCTCAAGAGAGTGTGTCCTTTATATCATCTATACATATGATCTTCCTTCTTTGCGCAGCCGGAGGACTTTTACTGCAACTTATGCTGATGACACCGCTTTCTTGGCAACTAGCTCTTGTAGAAGGCATGCGTCCCTGTTAGTGCAAGGGTTCTTGGATGAATTTGAAGAATGGGCCTCAAGATGGAACATAGCGGTCAATCCTCTCAAGACTCAGCATGCCACTTTTTCATTAAATCGTCTCAACACGTCTCGTTTGACTCTCGATGGTGTTCGCATTAGGCATTCGGCTAACGTTAAATATCTTGGTTTGATCATAGACCGACGGCTAACTTGGAAGCCCCACATTTTGCGAACGCGTGCTGCTGCTGTATCCAAGTGTCGACAGATGGAATGGCTGCTTAGGCCAAAGAGTGGGCTGTCACTTGCAGGTAAGGTCCGGCTATTCAAAGCTATCGTGGTCCCCACTCTTACTTGGGATATCAACAGCTGGGGTACCGCATGCTCCTCCTCCCTTCAACTTATTGAGTCATGTCAAAGCAAAATTGTAAGGCGCTTAGCGGATGCCCCTCCGTTTGTTCGTAACAGCACTATCTATAGAGATCTGAGGATACAGCCAGTCTGTTCAGCCATTTCTAACTTTGCTTCACGTTACCGGGACAGGCTAATTATCCACTCAAATGTACTAGCAGTTCGTCTGGCTAGACCGCTAAGGAGACGTCGTCTGAAAAGAATTCATGCAGCGGATAATTGGATAATTGGGCGCTCACCTGTGGGCCGACTCTTACCGGATATTAAGCTCCGTCCTTGTTGTCTCTTAAACAAAGTACTTTCTACATAACATAGCTACGGCTAACTATTTATTTTAATCCTTTTCCCTCCACTTGTTCTAAGGGTCTGTTTGTTTGTCTCCTTTGTGTTTAACTTAAAAAATGTGAAAGTATGTTAAGTTATACAAACACGTTAATAAATATGTATCCAAAAAAAAAAAAACAACTCTAAAGGTATTTTGAGTATTTTCAATACATGACCAAAACCGGTTTTGGTAAGGCATCATGAAGCAGCAGATGGATCGCATATGTTTTAAGTGAGGGGTGAAAAAATCAAAGCACACGTGCACACACACACACATACACACACACACCTATAAAGGTATTTTGACCTTTTTTAATACAGGCCCTAAACAGGTTTTGTCGAGGATGAGCGAACGCCCGCAAGATGTGTTTCATGGTGTGAAACTCTCTAACAATCAAGTTCCCACACAAAATGTTGTGGTTACTGTGATTATGTGAGCCCAAAACCATAAAGGCAATAAATTAAGAAAGGACTCTTCACCGCTCTTGATTGTATTTGTTTGATCTTTACTTGTCAACAAGCAAAGTCACAAGTACGCACATTCATTCACCCCTTCTCTAGGGAATCGTCCTTAGGGAAAGACACCTGTGCTCACTTAGAGATCAACAAAATGTTGACCCTTTTCCCATGAACTTACCTTTCGCTTCGAGATCACACGAAAGCCGACACCTAAAATCTTGACCCTTTTCCCTTCCCCCTCGCTAATTGGTCCCTTAAACCATTTAATAAGCAATTAAAAAATAAAAAGTGACAGGTGAGCCCATTAAAAAAAACCCATAAATTAAGTGTCGCAGAAACGGCAGTCCCCTACTACTATCAGATATAGCGGCTGCAGAAGCCATTGTTTGCTTGTGTTCCTGCGAAACATCTGTACAAATTTACTGACATATGCCTGCGACCTTATCCATACAAATGTGAATTGTCTAAGGTATGGGTTTTGTTGGGTACTGCAGGTAATGACAGCGGTCTGTCCGTCTGTCTGTCTTTCTGCCTGTCAGTTTGTCTGTCTGACTTTCTGTCAGAAAAACACCATATTTTTCATTGATTTTCAGGTGAACTATGCAACCAATGGCATTTGTTATAGTTTCTATCAAAGAGTTCGTCAAATTTGTAATACAAATAAGCAAGATTTTATTTTTTTAGTGATATCCCTTGTGTCTCCTGTATCTGACTTGAAAAATCGTTATATTTATACCTTTTGGTAGAATAGAACTAAAAAGGTTAAATACAAAAAAGAACATTAGTTTTAAATATCTGAACCTAAATTTACCAACATTGGCTGCCGAGATTAGATGATTCGAGAAAAAAACTGCAGCAACACAGCACCAACACAAAACGAACACGAATCAGATACAGCGGCTGCAGAGACAATTGTTTGCTTGTGTTCCTGCGTAACATTTGTACAATTTTTAACTGACATATGCCTGCGACCTTTTCCATACAAATGTGAATTGTCCAAGTTATGGGTTTTTTTGAGAACTGCAGGAATAACAGAGGTCTGTCTATCAGTCTGTCTGTGTTTCAGTTTGTCAACCTGTCTGTCTGTATGTCTGTCTGTCTTTCTGTCTGTGTGAAAAACCCTATAATAGTAATTGATTTTCCGGTAAACTATGCTTCCAATGGCTTTTGTCATAGTTTCTATCAAAAAGTACGTCAAATGTTTTATACAAAGAAGCACGAGTTTAGTTTATTCTTATTTCTCTTGTGTCTCCTGTACCTGACTTGAAAAATGGTTATATTTATACCCTTTCGCAGAATAGAACACAAATAGTTACAAATTGTAACGGGAGTTAAATACAAAAACGTACATTAGTTTTTAATACCTGAACCTAAATTTACCAACATTGACTGCCGAGATAAGATGATTCGTTTTTTGAGAGCAAAAAACTGCAGCCACACAGCACCAATTCAAAAAGAACATAAATCAGATACAGCGGCTGCAGAAGCACTTGTTTGCTTGTGTTTCTGCGTAACATTTGTACCATTTTTACTGAAATATACCTGCGACCTTTTTCCTACAAATGTGAATTGTCCAAGGTATGGGTTTTTTGGGTACTGCAGGTAATGACAGCGGTCTGTCTGTTTGTGTGACAGTTTGTCTGTCTGTCTTTCTGTCTGTGTGAAAAACACTATATATGTCATTGATGTTCAGGTTAACTATGCTTCCAATGGCTTTTGTCATAGTCTCTATCGAAAAGTACGTCAAATTTTGTATACAAGTAAGCAAGAGTTTAGTTTATTCTGATTTCCCTTGTGTCTCCTGTACCTGAAAAATTTGTATATTTATACCCTTTACTAGAATAGAACTTAAAAAGTTACAAATTGTTACGGGAGAAACATACGAAATCATAAATTCGTTTTTAATATCTGAACCTAAATTTACCAACATTGGCTAAGGAGATTGGCCGATTAATTTTTAAAAGGAAAAAACTACAGCAACACATCACCAACACAAAAAGAAAACAAATCAGATACAGCAGCTGCAGAAGCACTTGTTCGCTTGTGTTTCTGCGTAACTTTTGTAAACAATTTTACTGAAATATACTTGCGACCTTATGCATACAAATATGAATTGTCCAGGGTATGGGTTTTTGGGTTCTGCAGGTAATTACATAGGTCTGCCTCTCTGTCTGAAAACACCATATTTGTCATTGATTTTCATGTTAACTATGCTACCAATGGCTTTTATCATAGTTGCTTTCAAAAAGGACGTCACATTTGAAATACAAATAAGCAAGTTTAGTTTTTTCCGATTTCCCTTGTGTCTCCTGTACTTGACATGAAAAATTCTTATATTTATACCCTTTAGTAGAATGGAGCTAAAAAAGTTTCAAATTGTTACTGGAGTTACATACAAGAACATACATTCGGTATTAATATCTGAACCTAAGTTTACCAATATTGGCTGCCGAGATTATCCGATTCATTTTTTAAGAGGAAAAAACTGCAGCAACAAACTACTTACACAAAAAGAACACAAATCAGATTCAGCAGCTGCAGAAGCACTTGTTCGCTTGTGTTGCTGCGTAACATATTTAAAATTTTTTGCTGAAATATACCTGCGACCTTTTCCCTACAAATGTGAATCGTCCAAGGTATGGGTTTTGTTGGGTACTGCAGGTAATGTGTAATGGTCGCCGTTGATTATTTTAATTAAACAATGTTGGTCATTTTTATCGCTACCGTTCGCCTCAAAAGTTGTTGCATGCGATAAAATAACAAAAAATTTTACTCTGCTGTGAGGTGCATAGCAACTAGCTTTAGTAATGCACCGTAAAATGTTGCAGAGCAACAAAGCTTCTCAGCAGAAAGCAACGTCTCTCATATTCCAATCAGAACCGCATTCAACTTCAATTCGATGTTCTTATTGGAATTTTTCGCTATAAAAGCCTACATGTGGCCCCATCCAGCCTCTTTGCTGATCGGTCCCCAGAAGTGTGCCTCTTCCACGTTGGATAGCTCCTCAATACCTTAACGTGGTATACTATAGCGCCCCTAGGAAAGGTAGTGTTGAGGTGCCAGACTGGCACAAGTGCCCTAATAATTAAAACGCATCCAGCTACGCGTTGTGCGCGTATAACAATAAAACAAAAATCAAGCAGATTTGCGTACGCCCACAACCACGCCATCAAGACGCCGGAGCGCCAGTCTAATCTGAGCGCATCCACAACTTCCAGCCGGTCGCGGAGAACCATACTATTCCAGCTAAAATCCGCACAAGAAAAGGTATTTGCCGCCACCGATATTGTGCTAAATTCCGCTTTCTAAATTTTGTTAATTTTTGCCTAGTGCGTCTGGTGGACATAAGTCCAACCAAAACAAATAAAACCCCGCACCAGCCACCAGCGTTGTCGCTTTGGCCACAGAGACGCAGCAGATCAACGCCAGACTACCCTGGTGTGGGTACTTCTTTTGCTCAGTCTAAGTGGATTGAGTGTGCCAATTGGAACAGCTCCTTTAAACTACGCCGCTGCTGCACATGCGTTTGCAGAGAGCAGTGACACCAGAGCTTTCAAACAGCTGACGCCAGACATAGCCCTATCTTGCCTCAGCACTAAAGCAAAGCTCGCGCCTGTTGTTTTTATATTTTTTGGTTGTTTGTGTTAATCCACGGCATTTACTAATCGTACAAAGATCGGAAAGTGTAATTAACGAAGGAATAATTAAACGAAGCAGAAAATTAATGCAAATCTGTTCGGCTTTAGCATGAGCCCGTAAAGTGATTGAATGTTGTTGTTTTGGGTTAAAAAGCTCTTTAAAATGGTCTTTACGAAGGCCCAAGTGACGTTATATTTAGTAAACATGATATATAAACTAGCTTAGCCAGCGAAGTGACCAAAGACAACATATAATTACATATCTAAATCTCATCCCATATTGGACACATATCCATACACCTCACCATATTAAAATATCTACATACATCAATAACAACCACAACAACGATGGAAAGCTTTCCAACGCTGGATATTAACACGTAAGTGATAACCTATGTTTTATATATTTCTTTTATTGTTTCGCTGCAAGCAGAGCCAAATTGGCAGAGGCGCATAATTAGGTATCTCCATACCTACGGCTATGTAGAGATATAGCTGCATTTGTTGGTCGAAACAAATCAAAGCTTGCCTTGTCAATTCGGTGACCGCTTATAGATTTCCTTTTAAACCAACGAAGAGTAAAACTAATATGCAATTAAAATTGTATGCAATATATCTAAGTAACTCAACGTAACCTAACGCAACAACAAACATTCATTTATAAAACGGTGCAGTGCGAGCAGCTGATCGTGCGCAGATTGTGTATGTCTGAAATGGTTACAGGGTCCGCAAGATGTTTGCGCCCACCGTTATCGGTTTGGGTTTATATTTTGTTAATAATAGTAATGGCCGATTGTAGACTTATACTCCGATCTTTAAATAATTAAATTAGTTGCCTTCAGGAAGCACCGTGAATAATTGAAGATAAATAAATAAATGAAATTCTCTAAATTTCTGGCAGCCACATGCATAGTGCTCCGGTATATTAAATTAAGTTAAGATTGATATATGCATTGTTTATTATTAAAAGGGATATTAAACCTGGTAGTACCGAAATTTACGACTTTATCAATAATGTTGGGTATAAAGTTTATTTGATTATCAATATATAATAAATTGTACAAATTGCTATGAATTGCTAAAGTGTTTATGTTCCTGGAAGACATGGTAATATAATTAGTTAGGATAAATTCTAATAGGGATCTTCCAGAAATTGTCGCATCGAAGATCATGGTTGGGTTAGGGTAGAGAGCGCGAGCGTCGAATGACATCGTAGACCTCGCCCCTTTCTAAGACATGTAGCCTGATACAAGCCTTCCCAATTATTGCGTGTCCGTTAGGTCCTAGTTAAATTTTTTTTGTTGTTGAATAATGATGTTCGTGGAGTATAGCTCCCAATTTAGAGGCCGCAGGGATCCTATAAATTCATTTATGTAGACACTGTTGAGGCACGGCAAAAACCCACCCCACCCGAGAGAGCTAAGGGACTAGAGGATTCCGCCCGCTGTGACCCTCAATGGATAGAGAGGCATACTACCATTTTTGGTATGCCGTCTCGCGTTCGCAACGTCAACGTGTACAAATGACAGCGGTCTGTCTGTCTGTCTGTCTTTCTGTCTGTCTTTCTGTCTGTCAGTTTGTCTGTCTGACTTTCTGTCTGAAAAACACCATATTTGTCATTAATTTACAGGTAAACTATGCTACCAATGGCTTTTGTCATAGTCTTTATCAAAAAGTTCGTCAAATTTTTTATACAAATAAGCAAGAGTTTAGGTAATTCTGATTTCCCTTGTGTCCCTTGTTCCTGGTTTGAAAAATCGTTACATTTATACCCTTTAATAGAATAGAACCCAAAAAATCGTTACGGGAAGTACATACAAGAACATACGTTCTTTTTTAATATCTGAAGATTAATTTAACAACATTGGCTGCAGAGATTAGCCGATTAATTTTTTAAGAGGAAAAAACTAGAGCAACACATCACCAATACAAAAAGAAAACAAATCAGATACAGCAGCTGCAGAAGCATTGTTCGCTTGTGTTTCTGCGTAACATTTGTTCCATTTTATACTGAAATATACCTCGCGACGTTTTCCATACAAATGTGAATTGTCCAAGGTATCGGTTTTTTGGGTACTGCTGGTAATGAAAGAGGTTTGTCTGTCTTTCTGTGTGTTTGTCTACCTGTCAGTTTGCCTGTCTGTCTTTCTGTCTGAAAAACACCATATTTGTCATTGATTTTCAGGTAAACTATGCTACCAATGGCTTTTGTTATTGTCTTTATCAAAATGTTCGTCAAATTTTGAATACAAATAAGCAAGAGTTTAGGTAATTCTGATTTCCCTTGTGTCTCCTGCACCTGACTTGAACATATCTTATATTTATACCCTTTAGTAGAATAGAGCTAAAAAAGTTTTAAATTGTTACTGGAGTTACATACAAGAACATACATTCGTTATTCATATCTGAACCTAAATTTACCAATATAGGCTGCCGAGATTAACCGAATCATTTTTTTAGAAAAAAAACTGCCGCAACACATCACTAACACAAAAAGAACACAAATATTATACAGCAGCACTTGTTCGCTTGTGTTTCTGCGTAACATTTGTACCATTTTTTACTGAAATATACCTGCGACCTTTTTTCTACAAATGTGGATTGTCCAAGGTATGGGGTTTTTGGGCACTGCAGGTAATGACAGCGGTGTGTCTGTCTGTCAGTTTGTCTGAAAAACACCATATTTGTCATTGATTTTCAGGTAAACTATGCTACCAATGGCTTTTGTTATTGTCTTTATCAAAAAGTTCGTCAAATTTTTAATACAAATAAGCAAGAGTTTATTTTTTTCTGATTTCCCTTGTGTCTCCTGTAACTGACTTGAAAAATCTTTACCTTCTACCCTATGGTAGAATAGAACTAAAAAATGTACTATTTGTTACGGGAGTTACATACAAAAACGTACATTAGTTTATAATATCTGAGCCTAAAGTTACCAACATTGGCAGCCGAGATTAGCCGATTCATTTTTTAGGAGGAAAAAACGACAGCAACACATCACCAACAAAAAAACAACACAAATCGGATACTGCAGCTGCAGAAGCACTAGTTCGCTTGATTTTCTGCGTTACATATTTACCATTTTTACTGAAATATACCTGCGACCTTATCCATACAACTGTGAATTGTCCAAGGTATGGGTTTTGTTGGGTACTGCAGGTAATGACAGCGGTCTGTCTGTCTGTCTTTCTGTCTGTCAGTTTGTCTGTCTGACTTTCTGTCTGAAAAACACCATATTTGTCATTGATTAACAGGTAAACTATGCTACGAATGGCTTTTGTCATAGTCTTTATCAAAAAGTTCTTCAAATTTCAAACCTGACTTGAATATTTTTTATATATATACCGTTTCGTAGAATAGAACACAAATAGTTACAAATTGTTACGGGAGTAACATACAAAATCATAAATTCGTTTTTAATATCTGAACCTAAATTAACCAATATTGGCTGCCGAGATTAGCCGATTCATTTTTAAGAGGAAAAAACTACAGCAACACATCACCAACACAAAAAGAAAACAAATCAGATACAGCAGCTGCAGAAGCACTTGTTCGCTTGTGTTCCTGCATAACATTTGTAAAAAATTTAACTGAAATATACTTGCGACCTTATGCATACAAATATGAATTGTCCAGGGTATGGGTTTTTGGGTTCTGCAGGTAATTACATAGGTCTGCCTCTCTGTCTGAAAACACCATATTTGTCATTAATTTTCATGTTACCTATGCTACCAATGGCTTTTGTCATAGTTGCTAACAAAAAGTACGTCAAATTTTACATACAAATAAGCAAGAGTTTAGTTTTTTCCGATTTCCCTTGTGTCTGCTGTACTTGACATGAAAAATTCTTATATTTATACCATTTAGTAGAATGGAGCTAAAAAAGTTTCAAATTGTTACTGGAGTTACATACAAGAACATACATTCGGTATTAATATCTGAACCTAAGTTTACCAATATTGGCTGCCGAGATTATCCGATTCATTTTTTAAGAGGAAAAAACTACAGCAACAAACCACTTACACAAAAAGAACACAAATCAGATTCAGCAGCTGCAGAAGCACTTGTTCGCTTGTGTTGCTGCGTAACATATTTACTATTTTCACTACAAATGTGAATTGTCCAAGGTAATTTTAATTGTCAATTTACTTTTAATTTTTATTATATAATTTTAAATTAAAATTTTTTATTTTAAACAATTTATTTGAAATATCATGTAATTTTAAATTTAAATTTTCTGTGTCTGACTGTTTCTAGTCGACACTAAATAAATAAAAAATAAATAAATAAAGTATGGGTTTTTTGGGTACTACAGGTAATGACAGCGGTCTGTCTGTATGCGTGTCGGTCTGTCAGTTTGTCTGTCTGTCTTTCTGTCTGAAAAACACCATATTTGTCATTGACTTACAGGTAAACTATGCTACCAATGGCTTTTTTATAGTCTTTATCAAAAAGTTCGTCAACTTTTTAATACAAATAAGCAAGAGTTTAGGTAATTCTGATTTCCCTTGTGTCTCCTGTACCTGGCTTGAAAAATCTTTATATTTATACCCTTTTATAGAATAACACTAAAAATGTACTTATTGTTACGGGAGTTACATGTAAAAAACATACATTCGTTATTAATTTGTGAACCTAAATTTACCAACATTAGCTGCCGAGATTAGCCGATTCGTTTTTTAAGAGCAAAAACTGCAGCACCACAGCACCAACAAAAAAGAGAACACAAATCAGAAACAGCGGCTGAAGAAGCACTTGTTCACTTGTGTTTCTGCGTAACATTTTTACCATTTTTTACTGCAATATACCTGCGACCTTTTCCATTCAAATGACAATCGTCCAAGGTATGCTATTTTTGGTTGTTGCGGGAAAAACAGATGTCTGTCTGTCAGTCCGTCAGTCCGTCTGTGTGTCTGTCTGACAGTTTGTCTGTCTGTCTGAAAAACATCATATTTGTCATTGATTTACAGGTAAACTATGCTACCAATGGCTTTTGTCATAGTCTTTATCAAAAAGTTCGTCAAATTTTTAATACAAATAAGCTAAAGTTTAGGTAATTCTGATTTCCCTTGTGTCACCTTTACCTGACTATAAAAATCGTTATATTTATGCCCTTTGGTAGAATTGAACTAAAAAATTTTCAAATTGTTACGGGATTTACATACAAGAACATACGTTCGTTTTTAATACCTGAACCTAAATTTACCCACATTGGCTGCAGAGATTAGCCGATTAATTTTTTAAGAGCAAAAAACTGCAGCAACAAACCACTTACACAAAAAGAACACAAATCAGATTCAGCAGCTGCAGAAGCACTTGTTCGCTTGTGTTTCTGCGTAACATATTTACAATTTTTTGCTGAAATATACCTGCGACCTTTTTCCTATAAATGTGAATTGTCCAAGATATGGGTTTTTTGGATACTGCAGGTAATGACAGCGGTCTGTCTGTTTGTGTGTCAGTTTGTCTGCCTGTCTGTCTGTCTTTCTGTCTGTGTGAAAAACACTATATATGTCATTGATGTTCAGGTTAACTATGCTTCCATTGGTTTTTGTCATAGTCTCTATCGAAAAGTACGTCAAATTTTGTATACAAGTAAGCAAGAGTTTAGTTTATTCTGATTTCCCTTGTGTCTCCTGTACCTGAAAAATTTGTATATTTATACCCTTTACTAGAATAGAACTTAAAAAGTTACAAATTTTTACGGGAGAAACATACGAAATCATAAATTCGTTTTTAATATCTGAACCTAAATTTACCAACATTGGCTAAGGAGATTGGCCGATTAATTTTTAAGAGGAAAAAACTACAGCAACACATCACCAACACAAAAAGAAAACAAATCAGATACAGCAGCTGCAGAAGCACTTGTTCGCTTGTGTTCCTGCGTAATTTTTGTAAAAATTTTTACTGAAATATACTTGCGCCCTTATGCATACAAATATGAATTGTCCAGGGTATGGGTTTTTGGGTTCTGCAGGTAATTACATAGGTCTGCCTCTCTGTCTGAAAACACCATATTTGTCATTGATGTTCATGTTAACTATGCTACCAATGGCTTTTATCATAGTTGTTATCAAAAAGAACGTCACATTTTAAATACAAATAAGCAAGTTTAGTTTTTTCCGATTTCCCTTGTGTCTCCTGTACTTGACATGAAAAATTCTTATATTTATACCCTTTAGTAGAAGAGCTAAAAAAGTTTCAAATTGTTACTGGAGTTACATACAAGAACATACATTCGTTATTCATATCTGAACCTAAATTTACCAATATAGGCTGCCGAGATTAGCCGAATCATTTTTTTAGAAAAAAAACTGCCGCAACACATCACTAACACAAAATGAACACCAATCAGATACAGCGGCTGCAGAGACAATTGTTTGCTTGTGTTCCTGCGTAACATTTGTAAAAAATTTAACTGAAATATACTTGCGACCTTATGCATACAAATATGAATTGTCCAGGGTATGGGTTTTTGGGTTCTGCAGGTAATTACATAGGTCTGCCTCTCTGTCTGAAAACACCATAATTGTCATTAATTTTCATGTTAACTATGCTACCAATGGCTTTTGTCATAGTTGCTATCAAAAAGTACGTCAAATTTTAAATACAAATAAGCAAGAGTTTAGTTTTTTCCGATTTCCCTTGTGTCTGCTGTACTTGACATGAAAAATTCTTATATTTATACCCTTTAGTAGAATGGAGCTAAAAAAGTTTCAAATTGTTACTGGAGTTACATACAAGAACATACGTTCGTTTTTAATACCTGAACCTAAATTTACCCACATTGGCTGCAGAGATTAGCCGATTAATTTTTTAAGAGCAAAAAACTGCAGCAACAAACCACTTACACAAAAAGAACACAAATCAGATACTGCAGCTGCAGAAGCACTTGTTCGCTTGTGTTGCTGCGTAACATATTTACAATTTTTTGCTGAAATATACCTGCGACCTTTTTCCTATAAATGTGAATTGTCCAAGATATGGGTTTTTTGGATACTGCAGGTAATGACAGCGGTCTGTCTGTTTGTGTGTCAGTTTGTCTGCCTGTCTGTCTGTCTTTCTGTCTGTGTGAAAAACACTATATATGTCATTGATGTTCAGGTTAACTATGCTACCACTGGCTTTTGTCATAGTCTCTATCGAAAAGTACGTCAAATTTTGTATACAAGTAAGCAAGAGTTTATTTTATTCTGGTTTCCCTTGGGTCTCCAGTACCTGAAAATTTGTATATTTATACCCTTTACTAGAATAGAACTTAAAAAGTTACAAATTTTTACGGGAGAAACATACAAAATCATAAATTCGTTTTTAATATCTGAACCTAAATTTACCAACATTGGCTAAGGAGATTGGCCGATTAATTTTTAAGAGGAAAAAACTACAGCAACACATCACCAACACAAAAAGAAAACAAATCAGATACAGCAGCTGCAGAAGCACTTGTTCGCTTGTGTTCCTGCGTAACTTTTGTAAAAAATTTAACTGAAATATACTTGCGACCTTATGCATACAAATATGAATTGTCCAGGGTATGGGTTTTTGGGTTCTGCAGGTAATTACATAGGTCTGCCTCTCTGTCTGAAAACACCATATTTGTCATTGATTTTCATGTTAACTATGCTACCAATGGCTTTTATCATAGTTGCTATCAAAAAGAACGTCACATTTTAAATACAAATAAGCAAGTTTAGTTTTTTCCGATTTCCCTTGTGTCTCCTGTACTTGACATGAAAAATTCTTATATTTATACCCTTTAGTAGAATGGAGCTAAAAAAGTTTCAAATTGTTACTGGAGTTACATACAAGAACATACATTCGTTATTCATATCTGAACCTAAATTTACCAATATAGGCTGCCGAGATTAGCCGAATCATTTTTTTAGAAAAAAAACTGCCGCAACACATCACTAACACAAAATGAACACCAATCAGATACAGCGGCTGCAGAGACAATTGTTTGCTTGTGTTCCTGCGTAACATTTGTAAAAAATTTAACTGAAATATACTTGCGACCTTATGCATACAAATATGAATTGTCCAGGGTATGGGTTTTTGGGTTCTGCAAGTAATTACATAGGTCTGCCTCTCTGTCTGAAAACACCATATTTGTCATTGATTTTCATGTTAACTATGCTACCAATGGCTTTTATCATAGTTGCTATCAAAAACAACGTCACATTTTAAATACAAATAAGCAAGTTTAGTTTTTTCCGATTTCCCTTGTGTCTCCTGTACTTGACATGAAAAATTCTTATATTTATACCCTTTAGTAGAATGGAGCTAAAAAAGCTTCAAATTGTTACTGGAGTTACATACAAGAACATACATTCGGTATTAATATCTGAACCTAAGTTTACCAATATTGGCTGCCGAGATTATCCGATTCATTTTTTAAGAGCAAAAAACTGCAGCAACAAACCACTAACACAAAAAGAACACAAATCAGATTCAGCAGCTGCAGAAGCACTTGTTCGCTTGTGTTGCTGCGTAACATATTTATAATTTTTTGCTGAAATATACCTGCGACCTTTTCCCTACAAATGTGAATTGTCCAAGGTATGGGTTTTGTTGGGTACTGCAGGTAATGACAGCGGTTTGTCTGTCTTTCTGTCTGTCAGTTTGTCTGTCTGACTTTCTGTCTGAAAAACACCATATTTGTCATTAATTTACAGGTAAACTATGCTACCAATGGCTTTTGTCATAGTCTTTATCAAAAAGTTCGTCAAATTTTTTATACAAATAAGCAAGAGCTTAGGTAATTCTGATTTCCCTTGTGTCTCCTGTTCCTGGCATGAAAATTCGTTACATTTATACCCTTTAATAGAATAGAACCCAAAAAATTGTTTCGGGAAGTACATACAAGAACATACGTTCGTTTTTAATATCTGAAGACTAATTTACCAACATTGGCTGCAGAGATTAGCCGATTAATTTTTTAAGAGGAAAAAACTAGAGCAACACATCACCAATACAAAAAGAAAACAAATCAGATACAGCAGCTGCAGAAGCATTGTTCGCTTGTGTTTCTGCGTAACATTTGTTCCATTTTATACTGAAATATACCTGCGACCTTTTTTCTACATATGTGAATTGACCAAGGTATCGGTTTTTTGGGTACTGCTGGTAATGAAAGAGGTTTGTCTGTCTTTCTGTGTGTCTGTGTGTTTGTCTGCCTGTCAAATTGCCTGTCTATCTTTCTGTCTGAAAAACACCATATTTGTCATTGATTTTCAGGTGAACTATGCTACCAATGGCTTTTGTTATTGTCTTTATCAAAATGTTCGTCAAATTTTGAATACAAATAAGCAAGAGTTTAGGTAATTCTGATTTCCCTTGTGTCTCCTGCACCTGACTTGAACATATCTTATATTTATACCCTTTAGTAGAATAGAGCTAAAAAAGTTTTAAATTGTTACTGGAGTTACATACAAGAACATACATTCGTTATTCATATCTGAACCTAAATTTACCAATATAGGCTGCCGAGATTAGCCGATTCATTTTTTTAGAAAAAAAACCGCCGCAACACATCACTAACACAAAATGAACACCAATCAGATACAGCGGCTGCAGAGACAATTGTTGGCTTGTGTTCCTGCGTAACATTTGGTGCAATTTTTAACTGACATATGCCTGCGACCTTTCCATTCAAATGTGAATTGTCCAAGGTATGGGTTTTTTGGGAGCTGCAGGAATAACAGAGGTCTGTCTATCAGTCTGTCTGTGTTTCAGTTTGTCAACCTGTCTGTCTGTATGTTTGTCTGTCTTTCTGTCTGTGTGTAAACTATGCTTCCAATGGCTTTTGTCAAAGTCTCTATCGAAAAGTACATCAAATTCTTTATACAAATAAGCAAGTTTAGTTTATTTTGATTTCCCTTGTGTCTCCTGTACCTGACTTGACATTTCTTATATTTATACCCTTTAGTAGAATAGAGCTAATATTGGCTGCCGAGATTATCGACTCGGCTATTGATAGTGATCAAGAATATATATACTTAATGGGGTCGGAGATGATTCCTTATGCCTGTTACATACTTTTGCACAAAACCATAATACCCCTTTTTCCCATTTTTAATGGGATCAGGGTATAAAAATGAACTATTTGTTACGGGAAATACATACAAAAACGTACATTAGTTTTTAATATCTGAACCTTAATTTAACAACATTGACTGCCGAGATAAGATGATTCGTTTTTTGAGAGCAAAAAACTGCAGCAACACAGCACCAATTCAAAAAGAACATAAATCAGATACAGCGGCTGCAGAACCACTTGTTCGCTTGTGTTTCTGCGTAACATTTGTACCATTTTTACTGAAATATACCTGCGACCTTTTTCCTACAAATGGGAATTGTCCAAGGTATGGGTTTTTTGGGTACTGCAGGTAATTACATAGGTCTGCCTCTCTGTCTGAAAACACCATATTTGTCATTGATTTTTATGTTAACTATGCTACCAATGGCTTTTATCATAGTTGCTATCAAAAAGTTCGTCAAATTTTAAACACAAATAAGCAAGAGTTTAGTTTTTTCCGATTTCCCTTGTGTCTGCTGTACTTGACATGAAAAATTCTTATATTTATACCCTTTAGTAGAATGGAGCTAAACAAGTTTCAAATTGTTACTGGAGTTACATACAAGAACATACATTCGGTATTAATATCTGAACCTAAGTTTACCAATATTGGCTGCCGAGATTATCCGATTCATTTTTTAAGAGGAAAAAACTGCAGCAACAAACCACTAACACAAAAAGAACACAAATCAGATTCAGCAGCTGCAGAAGCACTTGTTCGCTTGTGTTTCTGCGTAACATATTTACAATTTTTTGCTGAAATATACCTGCGACCTTTTCCCTACAAATGTGAATTGTCCAAGGTAATTTTAATTGTCAATTTACTTTTAATTTTTATTATATAATTTTAAATTTAAATTTTCTGTGTCTGACTGTTTCTAGTCGACATTAAATAAATACAAAATAAATAAATAAAGTATGGGTTTTTTGGGTACTGCAGGTAATGACAGCGGTCTGTCTGTATGCGTGTCTGTCTGTCAGTTTGTCTGTCTGTCTTTCTGTCTGAAAAACACCATATTTGTCATTGACTTACAGGTAAACTATGCCACCAATGGTTTTTTTATAGTCTTTATCAAAAAGTTCGTCAAATTTTTAATACAAATAAGCAAGAGTTTAGGTAATTCTGATTTCCCTTGTGTCTCCTGTACCTGGCTTGAAAAATCTTTATATTTATACCCTTTTATAGAATAGCACTAAAAAATGTCCTAATTGTTACGGGAGTTACATGTAAAAAACATACATGCGTTATTCATTTGTGAACCTAAGTTTACCCACATTGGCTGCCGAGATTAGCCGATTCCTTTTTAAAAGCAAAAACTGCAGCACCACAGCACCAACACAATGGGAACACAAATCAGAGACAGCGGCTGAAAAAGCACTTGTTCACGTGTGTTTCTGCGTAACATTTTTACAATTTTTTACTGAAATATACCTGCGACTTTTTCCATACATATGTGAATTGTCCAAGGTATGCGTTTTTTGGGTGCTGCAGGAATAATAGAGGTCTGTCTGTCTGTCTGTCAGTCTGCCTGAGTGTCTGTCTGAGTGTCTGTCTGTCTGTCTGAAAAACACCATATTTGTCATTGATTTTCAGGTAAACTATGCTACCAATGGCTTTTGTTATTGTCTTTATCAAAATGTTCGTCAAATTTTTAATAGAAATAAGCAAGAGTTTAGGTAATTCTGATTTCCCTTGTGTCTCCTGCACCTTACTTGAACATGTCTTATATTTATACCCTTTAGTAGAATAGAGCTAAAAAAGTTTTAAATTGTTACTGGAGTTACATACAAGAACATACATTCGTTATTCATATCTGAACCTAAATTTACCAATATAGGCTGCCGAGATTAGCCGATTCATTTTTTTAGAAAAAAAACCGCCGCAACACATCACTAACACAAAATGAACACCAATCAGATACAGCGGCTGCAGAGACAATTGTTGGCTTGTGTTCCTGCGTAACATTTGGTGCAATTTTTAACTGACATATGCCTGCGACCTTTCCATTCAAATGTGAATTGTCCAAGGTATGGGTTTTTTGGGAGCTGCAGGAATAACAGAGGTCTGTCTATCAGTCTGTCTGTGTTTCAGTTTGTCAACCTGTCTGTCTGTATGTTTGTCTGTCTTTCTGTCTGTGTGTAAACTATGCTTCCAATGGCTTTTGTCAAAGTCTCTATCGAAAAGTACATCAAATTCTTTATACAAATAAGCAAGTTTAGTTTATTTTGATTTCCCTTGTGTCTCCTGTACCTGACTTGACATTTCTTATATTTATACCCTTTAGTAGAATAGAGCTAATATTGGCTGCCGAGATTATCGACTCGGCTATTGATAGTGATCAAGAATATATATACTTAATGGGGTCGGAGATGATTCCTTATGCCTGTTACATACTTTTGCACAAAACCATAATACCCCTTTTTCCCATTTTTAATGGGATCAGGGTATAAAAATGAACTATTTGTTACGGGAAATACATACAAAAACGTACATTAGTTTTTAATATCTGAACCTTAATTTAACAACATTGACTGCCGAGATAAGATGATTCGTTTTTTGAGAGCAAAAAACTGCAGCAACACAGCACCAATTCAAAAAGAACATAAATCAGATACAGCGGCTGCAGAACCACTTGTTCGCTTGTGTTTCTGCGTAACATTTGTACCATTTTTACTGAAATATACCTGCGACCTTTTTCCTACAAATGGGAATTGTCCAAGGTATGGGTTTTTTGGGTACTGCAGGTAATTACATAGGTCTGCCTCTCTGTCTGAAAACACCATATTTGTCATTGATTTTTATGTTAACTATGCTACCAATGGCTTTTATCATAGTTGCTATCAAAAAGTACGTCAAATTTTAAACACAAATAAGCAAGAGTTTAGTTTTTTCCGATTTCCCTTGTGTCTGCTGTACTTGACATGAAAAATTCTTATATTTATACCCTTTAGTAGAATGGAGCTAAACAAGTTTCAAATTGTTACTGGAGTTACATACAAGAACATACATTCGGTATTAATATCTGAACCTAAGTTTACCAATATTGGCTGCCGAGATTATCCGATTCATTTTTTAAGAGGAAAAAACTGCAGCAACAAACCACTAACACAAAAAGAACACAAATCAGATTCAGCAGCTGCAGAAGCACTTGTTCGCTTGTGTTTCTGCGTAACATATTTACAATTTTTTGCTGAAATATACCTGCGACCTTTTCCCTACAAATGTGAATTGTCCAAGGTAATTTTAATTGTCAATTTACTTTTAATTTTTATTATATAATTTTAAATTTAAATTTTCTGTGTCTGACTGTTTCTAGTCGACATTAAATAAATACAAAATAAATAAATAAAGTATGGGTTTTTTGGGTACTGCAGGTAATGACAGCGGTCTGTCTGTATGCGTGTCTGTCTGTCAGTTTGTCTGTCTGTCTTTCTGTCTGAAAAACACCATATTTGTCATTGACTTACAGGTAAACTATGCCACCAATGGTTTTTTTATAGTCTTTATCAAAAAGTTCGTCAAATTTTTAATACAAATAAGCAAGAGTTTAGGTAATTCTGATTTCCCTTGTGTCTCCTGTACCTGGCTTGAAAAATCTTTATATTTATACCCTTTTATAGAATAGCACTAAAAAATGTACTAATTGTTACGGGAGTTACATGTAAAAAACATACATTCGTTATTCATTTGTGAACCTAAGTTTACCCACATTGGCTGCCGAGATTAGCCGATTCCTTTTTTAAAAGCAAAAACTGCAGCACCACAGCACCAACACAATGGGAACACAAATCAGAGACAGCGGCTGAAAAAGCACTTGTTCACGTGTGTTTCTGCGTAACATTTTTACAATTTTTTACTGAAATATACCTGCGACTTTTTCCATACATATGTGAATTGTCCAAGGTATGCGTTTTTTGGGTGCTGCAGGAATAATAGAGGTCTGTCTGTCTGTCTGTCAGTCTGCCTGAGTGTCTGTCTGAGTGTCTGTCTGTCTGTCTGAAAAACACCATATTTGTCATTGATTTTCAGGTAAACTATGCTACCAATGGCTTTTGTTATTGTCTTTATCAAAATGTTCGTCAAATTTTTAATAGAAATAAGCAAGAGTTTAGGTA
The DNA here is from genome assembly GCA_035045305.1 of Drosophila maculinotata. NCBI lineage: Eukaryota > Metazoa > Arthropoda > Insecta > Diptera > Drosophilidae > Drosophila > Drosophila maculinotata. The sequence goes on from JAWNPD010000421.1 coordinate 441,230, forward strand.
ATTCTGATTTCCCTTGTGTCTCCTGCACCTTACTTGAACATGTCTTATATTTATACCCTTTAGTAGAATAGAGCTAAAAAAGTTTTAAATTGTTACTGGAGTTACATACAAGAATATACATTCGTTATTCATATCTGAACCTAAATTTACCAATATTGGCTGCCGAGATTAGCCGATTCATTTTTTTTAGAAAAAAAACTGCCGCAACACATCACTAACACAAAATGAACACCAATCAGATACAGCGGCTGCAGAGACAATTGTTGGCTTGTGTTCCTGCGTAACATTTGGTGCAATTTTTAACTGACACCTTTCCATACAAATGTGAATTGTCCAAGGTATGGGTTTTTTGGGAGCTGCAGGAATAACAGAGGTCTGTCTATCAGTCTGTCTGTGTTTCAGTTTGTCAACCTGTCTGTCTGTATGTTTGTCTGTCTTTCTGTCTGTGTGAAAAACCCTATAAATGTCATTGATTTTCCGGTAAACTATGCTTCCAATGGCTTTTGTCATAGTCTCTATCGAAAAGTACATCAAATTCTTTATACAAATAAGCAAGTTTAGTTTATTTTGATTTCCCTTGTGTCTCCTGTACCTGACTTGACATTTCTTATATTTATACCCTTTAGTAGAATAGAGCTAATATTGGCTGCCGAGATTATCCGATTAATTTTTTAAGAGCAAAAAACTGCAGCAACAAATTACTAACACAAAAAGAACACAAATCTTATACAGCAACACTTGTTCGCTTGTGTTTCTGCGTAACATTTGTACCATTTTTTACTGAAATATACCTGCGACCTTTTTTCTACAAATGTGGATTGTCCAAGGTATGGGTTTTTTGGGCACTGCAGGTAATGACAGCGGTCTGTCTGTTTGTGTGTCAGTTTGTCTGCCTGTCTGTCTGTCTTTCTGTCTGTGTGAAAAACACTATATATGTCATTGATGTTCAGGTTAACTATGCTTCTATTGGTTTTTGTCATAGTCTTTATCGAAAAGTACGTCAAATTTTGTATACAAGTAAGCAAGAGTTTAGTTTATTCTGATTTCCCTTGTGTCTCCTGTAACTGACTTGAAAAATCTTTATATTTATACCCTATGGTAGAATAGAACTAAACAAGTAAGAGTGCTCTAGTCGAGAGTGCCCGACTAGGAGATACCCTGATACCCTGTCTTACATTCATTGAAGTTTTTTATCTGCATTCATACATAGAAACACACACACACATATACAAACAAAAGCTGCTTGCTACGCGCGTCATACATTTGCTTTGATTCTTCTTCTTCCTTTGACTTTAAACTATGGTACATTGAATCGTTAATAACTTCTTTGTTTATTGTCTGATCAAAATTTGAAATTTGTAGGACACAAAGCTGGCATATAAATGTGCAACTATGTAAAATCCGAAGGTCATACCTTTAAAATTACGTATTTTTCGATTTCTGTGAGATTGGAGAGGGGTATCCAAAAAGTGAAATGTATTTTACCTTTGTATGCTATAGGAGAATATATGTTCCAAATTTGGTGACTCTACACTCTATTACTTTTAAGCTATACCTTAAAAACACTGTTCTGGAATCTTAATTTATCGATAACTTTTGAAAGGATTGAGATTTCAAAAAAAAAAATGATAAGTTTGTATTAAACCGGCAGTACAGTAACCTAAACTTAAATATAAAATTGCTAGCTTTTATAACTTTCAAGTTATACCCGAAAAACACTTGGCTGGAACCGAAATTTATCGATAACTTTTGAACGGTACGAGATATCGAAAAAAAATGATAAACTGGTCTTGTCCCGGCACTACGAAAACTTATATTTCAAATATGAAGTCTCTAGCTTTTGTAGTCTCTGAGAAACGTGCGTTCATACAGACGGACAGACGGACGGACAGACGGACGGACAGACGGACGGACAGACGGACAGGGCTAAATCGACTCGGCTATTGATAGTGATCAAGAATATATATACTTAATGGGGTCGGAGATGATTCCTTATGCCTGTTACATACTTTTGCACAAAACCATAATACCCCTTTTTCCCATTTTTAATGGGATCAGGGTATAAAAATGAACTATTTGTTACGGGAAATACATACAAAAACGTACATTAGTTTTTAATATCTGAACCTTAATTTAACAACATTGACTGCCGAGATAAGATGATTCGTTTTTTGAGAGCAAAAAACTGCAGCAACACAGCACCAATTCAAAAAGAACATAAATCAGATACAGCGGCTGCAGAACCACTTGTTCGCTTGTGTTTCTGCGTAACATTTGTACCATTTTTACTGAAATATACCTGCGACCTTTTTCCTACAAATGGGAATTGTCCAAGGTATGGGTTTTTTGGGTACTGCAGGTAATTACATAGGTCTGCCTCTCTGTCTGAAAACACCATATTTGTCATTGATTTTTATGTTAACTATGCTACCAATGGTTTTTATCATAGTTGCTATCAAAAAGTACGTCAAATTTTAAACACAAATAAGCAAGAGTTTAGTTTTTTCCGATTTCCCTTGTGTCTGCTGTACTTGACATGAAAAATTCTTATATTTATACCCTTTAGTAGAATGGAGCTAAACAAGTTTCAAATTGTTACTGGAGTTACATACAAGAACATACATTCGGTATTAATATCTGAACCTAAGTTTACCAATATTGGCTGCCGAGATTATCCGATTCATTTTTTAAGAGGAAAAAACTGCAGCAACAAACCACTAACACAAAAAGAACACAAATCAGATTCAGCAGCTGCAGAAGCACTTGTTCGCTTGTGTTTCTGCGTAACATATTTACAATTTTTTGCTGAAATATACCTGCGACCTTTTCCCTACAAATGTGAATTGTCCAAGGTAATTTTAATTGTCAATTTACTTTTAATTTTTATTATATAATTTTAAATTTAAATTTTCTGTGTCTGACTGTTTCTAGTCGACATTAAATAAATACAAAATAAATAAATAAAGTATGGGTTTTTTGGGTACTGCAGGTAATGACAGCGGTCTGTCTGTATGCGTGTCTGTCTGTCAGTTTGTCTGTCTGTCTTTCTGTCTGAAAAACACCATATTTGTCATTGACTTACAGGTAAACTATGCCACCAATGGTTTTTTTATAGTCTTTATCAAAAAGTTCGTCAAATTTTTAATACAAATAAGCAAGAGTTTAGGTAATTCTGATTTCCCTTGTGTCTCCTGTACCTGGCTTGAAAAATCTTTATATTTATACCCTTTTATAGAATAGCACTAAAAAATTTACTAATTGTTACGGGAGTTACATGTAAAAAACATACATTCGTTATTCATTTGTGAACCTAAGTTTACCCACATTGGCTGCCGAGATTAGCCGATTCCTTTTTTAAAAGCAAAAACTTCAGCACCACAGCACCAACACAATGGGAACACAAATCAGAGACAGCGGCTGAAAAAGCACTTGTTCACGTGTGTTTCTGCGTAACATTTTTACAATTTTTTACTGAAATATACCTGCGACTTTTTCCATACATATGTGAATTGTCCAAGGTATGCGTTTTTTGGGTGCTGCAGGAATAATAGAGGTCTGTCTGTCTGTCTGTCAGTCTGCCTGAGTGTCTGTCTGAGTGTCTGTCTGTCTGTCTGAAAAACACCATATTTGTCATTGATTTTCAGGTAAACTATGCTACCAATGGCTTTTGTTATTGTCTTTATCAAAATGTTCGTCAAATTTTTAATAGAAATAAGCAAGAGTTTAGGTAATTCTGATTTCCCTTGTGTCTCCTGTACCTGGCTTGAAAAATCTTTATATTTATACCCTTTTATAGAATAGCACTAAAAAATTTACTAATTGTTACGGGAGTTACATGTAAAAAACATACATTCGTTATTCATTTGTGAACCTAAGTTTACCCACATTGGCTGCCGAGATTAGCCGATTCCTTTTTTAAAAGCAAAAACTGCAGCACCACAGCACCAACACAATGGGAACACAAATCAGAGACAGCGGCTGAAAAAGCACTTGTTCACGTGTGTTTCTGCGTAACATTTTTACAATTTTTTACTGAAATATACCTGCGACTTTTTCCATACATATGTGAATTGTCCAAGGTATGCGTTTTTTGGGTGCTGCAGGAATAATAGAGGTCTGTCTGTCTGTCTGTCAGTCTGCCTGAGTGTCTGTCTGAGTGTCTGTCTGTCTGTCTGAAAAACACCATATTTGTCATTGATTTTCAGGTAAACTATGCTACCAATGGCTTTTGTTATTGTCTTTATCAAAATGTTCGTCAAATTTTTAATAGAAATAAGCAAGAGTTTAGGTAATTCTGATTTCCCTTGTGTCTCCTGCACCTTACTTGAACATATCTTATATTTATACCCTTTAGTAGAATAGAGCTAAAAAAGTTTTAAATTGTTACTGGAGTTACATACAAGAATATACATTCGTTATTCATATCTGAACCTAAATTTACCAATATTGGCTGCCGAGATTAGCCGATTCATTTTTTTAGAAAAAAAACTGCCGCAACACATCACTAACACAAAATGAACACCAATCAGATACAGCGGCTGCAGAGACAATTGTTTGCTTGTGTTCCTGCGTAACATTTGGTGCAATTTTTAACTGACACCTTTCCATACAAATGTGAATTGTCCAAGGTATGGGTTTTTTGGGAGCTGCAGGAATAACAGAGGTCTGTCTATCAGTCTGTCTGTGTTTCAGTTTGTCAACCTGTCTGTCTGTATGTTTGTCTGTCTTTCTGTCTGTGTGAAAAACCCTATAAATGTCATTGATTTTCCGGTAAACTATGCTTCCAATGGCTTTTGTCATAGTCTCTATCGAAAAGTACATCAAATTCTTTATACAAATAAGCAAGTTTAGTTTATTTTGATTTCCCTTGTGTCTCCTGTACCTGACTTGAACATTACTTATATTTATACCCTCTAGTAGAATAGAGCTAATATTGGCTGCCGAGATTATCCGATTAATTTTTAAGAGCAAAAAACTGCAGCAACAAATTACTAACACAAAAAGAACACAAATCTTATACAGCAACACTTGTTCGCTTGTGTTTCTGCGTAACATTTGTACCATTTTTTACTGAAATATACCTGCGACCTTTTTTCTACAAATGTGGATTGTCCAAGGTATGGGTTTTTTGGGCACTGCAGGTAATGACAGCGGTCTGTCTGTCTGTCAGTTTGTCTGAAAAACACCATATTTGTCATTGATTTTCAGGTAAACTTTGCTACCAATGGCTTTTGTTATTGTCTTTATCAAAAAGTTCGTCAAATTTTTAATACAAATAAGCAAGAGTTTAGTTTTTTCTGATTTCCCTTGTGTCTCCTGTAACTGACTTGAAAAATCTTTATATTTATACCCTATGGTAGAATAGAACTAAACAAGTAAGAGTGCTCTAGTCGAGAGTGCCCGACTAGGAGATACCCTGATCCAATGTCTTACATTCATTGAAGTTTTTTATCTGCATTCATACATAGAAACACACACACACATATACAAACAAAAGCTGCTTGCTACGCGCGTCATACATTTGCTTTGATTCTTCTTCTTCCTTTGACTTTAAACTATGGTACATTGAATCGATAATAACTTCTTTGTTTATTGTCTGATCAAAATTTGAAATTTGTAGGACACAAAGCTGGCATATAAATGTGCAACTATGTAAAATCCGAAGGTCATACCTTTAAAATTACTTATTTTTCGATTTCTGTGAGATTGGAGAGGGGTATCCAAAAAGTGAAATGTATTTTACCTTTGTATGCTATAGGAGAATATATGTTCCAAATTTGGTGACTCTACACTCTATTACTTTTAAGCTATACCTTAAAAACACTGTTCTGGAATCTTAATTTATCGTTAACTTTTGAAAGGATTGAGATTTCAAAAAAAAAATGATAAGTTTGTATTAAACCGGCAGTACAGTAACCTAAACTTAAATATAAAATTGCTAGCTTTTATAACTTTCAAGTTATACCCGAAAAACACTTGGCTGGAACCGAAATTTATCGATAACTTTTGAACGGAACGAGAGATCGAAAAAAAATGATAAACTGGTCTTGTCCCGGCACTACGAGAACTAATATTTTAAATATGAAGTCTCTAGCTTTTGTAGTCTCTGAGAAACGTGCGTTCATACAGACGGACAGACGGTCAGACGGACAGACGGACGGACAGACGGACAGGGCTAAATCGACTCGGCTATTGATAGTGATCAAGAATATATATACTTAATGGGGTCGGAGATGATTCCTTATGCCTGTTACATACTTTTGCACAAAACCATAATACCCCTTTTTCCCATTTTTAATTGGATCAGGGTATAAAAATGAACTATTTGTTACGGGAGTTACATACAAAAACGTACATTAGTTTTTAATATCTGAACCTTAATTTAACAACATTGACTGCCGAGATAAGATGATTCGTTTTTTGAGAGCAAAAAACTGCAGCAACACAGCACCAATTCAAAAAGAACATAAATCAGATACAGCGGCTGCAGAAGCACTTGTTCGCTTGTGTTTCTGTGTAACATTTGTACCATTTTTACTGAAATATACCTGCGACCTTTTTCCTACAAATGGGAATTGTCGAAGGTATGGGTTTTTTGGGTACTGCAGGTAATGACAGCGGTCTGTCTGTTTGTGTGTCAGTTTTTCTGCCTGTCTGTCTGTCTTTTTGTCTGTGTGAAAAACACTATATATGTCATTGATGTTCAGGTTAACTATGCTACCACTGGCTTTTGTCATAGTCTCTATCGAAAAGTACGTCAAATTTTGTACACAAGTAAGCAAGAGTTTATTTTATTCTGGTTTCCCTTGGGTCTCCAGTACCTGAAAATTTGTATATTTATATCCTTTAGTAGAATAGAACTTAAAAAGTTACAAATTGTTACGGGAGTAACATACAAAATCATAAAATCGTTTTTAATATCTGAACCTAAATTTATCAACATTGGCTGCAGAGATTAGCCGATTCATTTTTAAGAGGAAAAAACTACAGCAACACATCACCAACACAAAAAGAAAACAAATCAGATACAGCAGTTGCAGAAGCACTTGTTCGCTTGTGTTCCTGCATAACATTTGTAAAAAATTTTACTGAAATATACTTGCGACCTTATGCATACAAATATGAATTGTCCAGGGTATGGGTTTTTGGGCTCTGCAGGTAATTACATAGGTCTGCCTCTCTGTCTGAAAACACCATATTTGTCATTAATTTTCATGTTAACTATGCTACCAATGGCTTTTGTCATAGTTGCTATCAAAAAGTACGTCAAATTTTAAATACAAATAAGCAAGAGTTTAGTTTTTTCCGATTTCCCTTGTGTCTGCTGTACTTGACATGAAAAATTCTTATATTTATACCCTTTAGTAGAATGGAGCTAAAAAAGTTTCAAATTGTTACTGGAGTTACATACAAGAACATACATTCGGTATTAATATCTGAACCTAAGTTTACCAATATTGGCTGCCGAGATTATCCGATTCATTTTTTAAGAGCAAAAAACTGCAGCAACAAACCACTAACACAAAAAGAACACAAATCAGATTCAGCAGCTGCAGAAGCACTTGTTCGCTTATGTTTCTGCGTAACATATTTAAAATTTTTTGCTGAAATATACCTGCGACCTTTTCCCTACAAATGTGAATTGTCCAAGGTAATTTTAATTGTCAATTTACTTTTAATTTTTATTATATAATTTTAAATTAAAATTTTCTGTGTCTGACTGTTTCTAGTCGACATTAAATAAATAAAAAATAAATAAATAAAGTATGGGTTTTTTGGGTACTGCAGGTAATGACAGCGGTCTTGGTGTATGCGTGTCTGTCTGTCAGTTTGTCTGTCTGTCTTTCTGTCTGAAAAACACCATATTTGTCATTGACTTACAGGTAAACTATGCTACCAATGGCTTTTTTATAGTCTTTATCAAAAAGTTCGTCTAATTTTTAATACAAATAAGCAAGAGCTTAGTTAATTCTGATTTCCCTTGTGTCTGCTGTACTTGACTTGAAAAATCGTTATATTTATACCCTTTTGTAGAATAACACTAAAAATGTACTAATTGTTACGGGAGTTACATGTAAAAAACATACATTCGTTATTAATTTGTGAACCTAAATTTACCAACATTAGCTGCCGAGATTAGCCGATTCGTTTTTTAAGAGCAAAAACTGCAGCACCACAGCACCAACAAAAAAGGAACACAAATCAGAAACAGCGGCTGAAGAGCCACTTGTTCACTTGTGTTTCTGCGTAACATTTTTACCATTTTTTACTGCAATATACCTGCGACCTTTTCCATTCAAATGACAATCGTCCAAGGTATGCGCTTTTTGGTTGTTGCGGGAAAAACAGATGTCTGTCTGTCAGTCCGTCTGTGTGTCTGTCTGACCGTTTGTCGGTCTGTCTTTCTGTCTGAAAAACATCATATATGTCATTGATTTACAGGTAAACTATGCTACCAATGGCTTTTGTCATAGTCTTTATCAAAAAGTATGTAACATTTTTAATACATATAAGCTAAAGTTTAGGTAATTCTGATTTCCCTTGTGTCACCTTTACCTGACTATAAAAATCGTTATATTTATGCCCTTTGGTAGAATTGAACTAAAAAATTTTCCAAGGCAACATGCAACCCACCTCCCGCCCAACCGACCGAGGGGCGCGTCGCATAACGTGCGGCTACGAAGATCGCGAAATACGAATAGAACATACTATATAAATACAACAAATGAACATAGACTATTTAAATGTTAGACAGATGTTGTAATAGTACAGTTTTGAGAGTAGGGACAGAAGTAGCATTACTTATTATCGGGAAAAGGTTATTATAACTAGAGCATAAGATCCGAAAAGGGTTATGAACTGCATAGTTAGTATTACAGGCTTGCAGAGAAATCGGAAAAAAGTTCCTAGTACTTCTGATCGGAACAGCAAAACTAATTAGGCTAATTAAATCTGATGAATCAATTTCACCGTTAATTAGTTTGTGTAAGAAGATTACACCAAGCATGGTTCTACGATCAGAAAGAGAGGGAAGATTTGTTAGTAGAAGTCTACTACGGTAAGGAGGCAAGCGAGTATTAGGATTCCAGTGAAGACACCGGAAGGCAATCTCGGCGCGCCGATGTTGTCGTCAATGGAAGATGCCTCCAGCAGGGCGCCCAGGGAACTTCTTGCCTTCGCCAAAAGCACCTCGATTTTGGAGAACTTCAAAACCACCTAAGTACCATCGCAAAGGTTCCGCACACTATCCGGATAACTAAGGGCCTCTTTTGAGGCCTATGCTTGACCCCTGGAAGGTCGTCTGGGCTTACCTTACCTAACCCTATGGGGTCGGAGATGCTTCCTTATGTATGTTACTTACTTTTGCACAAAGCCATTTTACCGTTTTTCACATTTTTAATGGGATCAGGGTATAATGAGTCGTTGTATGAACAACTTTTTTTATTTCTAAAACTTTTTTAACCAAACTCAGTAATTGCAAGTTTTATTGTATTTAATATGACGACTGTTTTTTTTCCCTGATCCCATTAAAAATGGGAAAAAGGGTATAATGGTTTTGTGCAAAAGTATGTAACCGGCGCCGAATGTAGCCTTTCTCTCTCATTTTTTTATAAAGACGAAGAATAGCACCGCACTTTACTTAGTCACTTTATAAGCAATCCTGCTCCTATTGCTTTTGCCAACAAGTGGACCAATGTCTTATCTCGGTAGAATCTTGAATTGGAGTTCTACATAGGCAGGAACGTTGTTGGTGCTATGCTGTTAAGCGTTACCCACTTCAACAGTCGCTCTAATTTCAGGATTTTTTTCTACGAGCTTTTTTATGAATTTTCTTTGCTATTTAGTGATCTCACTTGCAATTTTCATCTAAGTTGCAAGTGTTAGCTACCGGTGGCCCAACGCACTATCCATATGACATTAGCAAGAGTCCAACGGCCATTGACATTGCTATCTACGGTGGCGTTTCATCTAATTTTCTGGACATATCTGAAATTACAGAGCTCAGTTTGGATCCTATCCCGCTGCAAATTTGTATTTGTGCTGCAGCCAGCACCTAAGCTGCCAAGCCGAGGCCCCAAGAGGGGCTCATATTAAAATTTGTAAGAAGAAACTTGCATCTCTCATTGTTGTGAACAATCCCCAAGCTTTTGAATGTGCTGAAGATATCGAAATTGCCGCTGAGGATCTCACATTAAAAATCCAAGCTGCTGCTGCTGTGTAAAAACATCATTATCGCGCTGCCCAGTCACAGCCAAATCAGTCACTTTTAAAAAATGTCGGCTACGGTAAGACGAAAACGAGCTTGGCGGCGACGCTGATTCGTTCACGGCATTCCGCTGACTTGGCGGTGTTCAAATTGGTCACTTCTGAGCTTAGGAAAGCTTTATATGAAGCTATATATAATTATACCCTGATCCCATTAAAAATGGGAAAAAGGGGTATAATGGTTTTGTGCAAAAGTATCTAACAGGCATAAGGAAGCATCTCCGACCCCATAAAGTATATATATTCTTGATCAGTATCAATAGCCGAGTCGATATAGCCATGTCCGTCTGTCTGTCTGTATGAACGCCTGTTTCTCAGAGACTACAAAAGCTAGAGACTTCATATTTGAAATATAAGTTCTCGTAGTAGCGGGACGATACAAGTTTATCATTTTTTCGATATCTCGTCCCGTTCTTCCACATAAAAAGTTTCTCCCGAGTGGCGAAATTGTCTCCATAATGTCGTAACTTTTCATAAATTGCAGGCTTTAATAAGTTACCTGTGAATCTAAATATACATATGTACAAGCTCTCATCAAAATAGAGCAACAAAACAATACTAAACGGATATTTTCATCTCACAAAAGTATTCGTTGCGGCTGTTGCATATTCCGTTAGACTATTTTTCTAGGAATTTCCCGAGTTTTTTGACCAGTTTTTGCACAGTTCTGAGTGTGCGAATAAAATTTTCATTAAATGTGTTTTGTTTGGCCTGCTAAGTATTTGTGACAACATCAAAATGCACAAGGGAAAGGACTTAAATACTGCTGAGAAGAAAATAATATTATACCTTCACAGTGATGGGCGGTCAACTGATTATATTTGCGAAATGTTAAACAGAAGTCCTTCCACTACCCGAAAAGCTTTACAACGTTTAAAAAATTGCGGTAGCTTGAAAAATAATCAGCGTTCTGGTCGTCCTAAATTGTTATCTTGCAGAGACGAGAAGAAAATTCTACATGAAAACAGGAATAACCCGCATCTTTCTGCTCCAAAATTAAACGATATACTCCAGACAACCACTTACACGAGCGTATTCGATGAAACTGTTTGCAGTGTGCTCCGAGACAATGATATACATGATCAGGTTTTCAGAAAGAATCCATTGATTTCGACTGTCAATGTAACAAGAATATTATCTTTCGCGAATTGCTACAAAACTCAACCTTTGTCAGTCTTGGAGACTGTCATATTCAGCGAGAAGAGCAAATACTACATTTTTGGGTCTGACGGTCGGCAAATAATGTTGCGTGAGCCTAGTGACGCTAATAAAGCAAAAAAGACACGTAAGAGTGCTCTGCACAAGCAGCTTGCTACGCGCGTCATCAATTGCTTTGCTTCTTCTTCTTCCTTTGGCCACAAACTATGGTACATTGAATCGTTAATAACTTCTTTGTTTTTTGTCTGATCGTAATGTAGGTCACAAAGATGGCATATAAAATCCGAAGGTCATACCTCTAAAATTACGTATTTTAAGATTTCTGTGAGATCGGGGAGGGGTATCCAAAAAGTGAAATGTATTTAACCTCTGTATGCTATAGGAGAATATATGTACCAAATTTGGTGACGGTACCTCTTATAACTTTTAAGCTATACCTTAAAAACACTGTTCTGGAATCTTAATTTATCGATAATTTTTGAAAGGATTGAGATATCAAAAAATAAATGATGAGTTTGTATCAAGCCGGCAGTAGAGTAACTTAAATTAATATATAAATTCGGTAGCTTTAATGACTTTCAAGTTATGCCCGCAAAACACTGGTCTGGAATCGAAATATATCCATCACTTTTGAACGGGACGAGATATCAAAAAACATAAACTTGATCTGACCCGGCAATACAAAAACTTACATTTCAAATATGAAGTCTCAAGCTAAGCGCGTTCAGACAGACGGACAGACAGGCAGACGGACAGACAGACGGATATGACTTGATCTAGAAACAGACTTCTTAAACTTTTTAATGTTTTTTGAGTAAAAGAGTCGATATCAAACAATGCATAAAGGGTTTTATAGAATACAAGCATTTGCCGGCGTGCGGTGCTACGCCCCGTTTGTATACACTAAAAAAAATTCAGTCGAATAATGAAAATTTAGCTCCCCGAATTTCCACGCAAGTGGATCTAATCAATCGAATAGAAAATACAAATTTTTTGGCGCAAACATTTTTCACAATTTTTGAGTAATTTTCTAAATTTTAAAAACACGTTGTTAATATTTTGTTTTGTGGAGTTTTGCAAATAAGTTTGAAGCTGATCGGATGAAAAACAAAAGAATAGCATACAACAGTTTTCCCGCCATTTTTCGACTTTGGGGGTGGATTTTCCAAAATTTCAAAGTCATGTTTTCTATATTTTTGTGTGTGCAGCTTTGATAATGAGTTTGGAGCTGATCAGATGGAAAAAAATGTCATATAACCGTTTTCCGTCCATTTTCCGACCTTGCAACCGGATTTCCCAAATTTTAAAATCACGTTGTGTAAAGTGTTTTACGTGAAGCTATGGAAATGAAGCTTATCGGTCGAATATTAAAAATTGACCACCCTAATTTGCACGCAGGAGGAACGATTTTCCACAAAAAGTGAATATAATTTTTATGGATACTCCAAATAGATCTTGGAAAATGATTTTAAATCCGATCAAATGGCAAAACAAAATAGTTATTTTCAAAAATATTCAGACAATTATCCGGATTTTCCAAAATTTTAAAATCACGTTGTTAATATTTTGATATGTAAAGTTTTGAAAAGTTTGAAAGTTTTGGGGGTCGATTTTCCAAAATTTGAATGTCATGTTTTCTATATTTTCTATGTGTGGCTTGGAAATTAAGTTTGAAGGTGATCAGATGAAAATCAATAAAGTTTCATACAACCGTTTTCCCGCAATTTTCCGACTTTAGGGGCCGATTTTCCAAAAATTGTATATTAATTTTTTCTTTACTTTTCTATGTGTAGCTTGGAAAATAAGTATGAAGCTGATCAAATGAAAATCAAAAAAGTTTCATACAACAATTTGCTTGCATACAACAGTTTTCCCGCCATTTTCTGACTTTGGGGGTGGATTTTCCAAAATTTGAAAGTCATGTTTTTTATACTTTTGTATGAAAAGCCGATCGGATGAAAAACAAAACAGTTTCATACAACAGTCTTCCCGGCATTTTCCGACTTTGGGGGTCGATTTTCCAAAATTTGAAAATCACATTGTTAATTTATTGTTATGTTGAGCTTTGAAAATAAGTTTGAAGAAAGTCGGATGAAAATTAATTTTTTACCCATACAACCTTGATCCCCCATTTTCCTCCCAGGGGGTGCATTTTCCATATAATTTGTGTACATTTTTTTATGAGTCTTTAGATTGATCGTTGAAAATAAATTTGAAGCCTATCGGATGAAAAACAAAAAAATAGCATACAACGGTTTTTCCGCATTTCCCGAGCTTCTATATAGAATTTTCCAAAATCGCTTCTTAGTACGCACTTAATAATAACACAGAATAAGAGAAAATTACTTTGAAAATTTCAGCTCTCTAGCTTTTATGGTTTAGGCCCTGCCTTGATCACCAATCAGTACGAACGGTTTTATATACATATATAGATGTTAGCAGCAACATCTTTGTCAACCGAATTGTTTAAAAATTACCAATCTGTTGCATAAATATGCTGGTTCAGCAGACTAAAATTCCCTTAACGGGATCAATAACGTTTGTTTACTAGGGGATGCTGAAAGCAAAAAAAATTTAAAGTGAAATTTCGATAGTGGGATGGAACCGAAGAACAACAACAACAATTTTAGTGAGAGCGATACACAAAGAGATACTACACACGCACAAACAAGTTTATGCAGACGGAAGCGTGAGAGCAAGGAAAGTAATGTAAATAACACAAACAACCAAACGCAGCACTGATGCCGTGTTAATACAATTAATAATTGATATTATTCGATACACAGCTGATATACTTCGCACAGAAACCAAAGCGTTATCAATTTAGCGTACAAATTAAACTATTTAAGATGTTTAACTGCTTAAATATTGAAAAACAAAATAAACAAGCAAGAGTGCTCTAGTCGACTAGGAGATACCCTGAACCCAGTTCTTACATTCATAATTCTTTATCTGCATTCATACATAAAAACACACACACACACACATACAATCACTGCTGACTGCGCGCGCCATACAATTGATTTGCTTCTTCTTTTTCCATTGGCCTGAAACTATGTTACAAGGACATAAAGAAGGCATATAATTGTGAGTTTGTATAAAATCCGAAGGTCATATCTTTAAAAATACGTATTTTTCGATTTCTGAGAGATTGAGGTTTTCAAAAAAGTAAAATATTTTAGGCCTCTGTATACTATAGAAGAATATACATACCAATTAAGTGCCTCTTCCTCTTATAACTATTAAGCTATACCTAAAGAACACTGTTCTGGAATCTTCATTTATCGGTAACTTTTGAACGGGTCGAGATATGGATATAAAAATATGAAATATGAAGTCTCTAGCTTTTGTAGTCTCTGAGAAAAGCGCGTTCATACAGACGGACAGACGTCCATGGCTAGATCGACTCGGCTATTGATAGTGATCAAGAATATATATACTTTATATGGTCAGAGATGCTTCCTTATGTCGGTTACATACTTTTGCACAAAACCATTATACCCTTTATCCCCATTTTTAATGGGATCAGGGTTTAAAAATTGATTTGTCTTTAATAAACATCTTGTCAACCTCATATGCCCTTAAAATTGCTTTGAAATCCCTAAATACGTATTTCTTTAGAAAGTATTCTTTCATCAATTAAAGTAGACTTAGGTTTTTCATATAAGTTTAAGTTTTTTAATGTTTAAATTAATTTATATTCTGTGGATATATCGTCGAATGGATTCTAACAAAAGCTTAAAATAGCCTTCAAATCATCCTGATTTTCATCATTGTTCAATAAGCTTTCAATTGAAGTTGCAATGGAAGAAAATAAAGATGATACACTGTTTTGCAATTCAATTGCATAATTTCCAGGCATTGAACTTTTTTTATATAAATTTAATGAAAGTTTAATCGCTTTAAATTGTAATTCTGTTAAAGTGAAAGGACAGCATATCAATCCGCAAGATTACCCATACGTGTTTTTTACTGTGCTCCGGTTAATTAATTACTAAACGTAAAAGTGCAGTGATATACAAACTAAATAAATATACAGTGAATCACAAAAGTATTCGTTGCTGGGTATATGGCGCAAAAACCATAGTATTTAACCATATTAGCAGTAATTTTGTTCAAATTTTTTGGACTGCATTCTTAGATTGATGTTTTGGAAAGGCGATGTAAAAGAAAGAATTTCAAAATTTCAGCCCGTTACCAAAATAGAACAAAAAAAAAGCCCGCATTTTTCTGCTCCAAAGTTAAACGACATACTCCAGACAACCACTCACACGAGTGTATGCGATGAAACTGTTCGCAGGGTGCTCCGATCCGATGATATACATGGTCGAGTTTCCAGAAAGAATCCATTGATTTCGACTGTCAATGTAACAAGAAGATTATCTTTTGCGAATTGCTACAAAA
The DNA here is from genome assembly GCA_035045305.1 of Drosophila maculinotata. Lineage (NCBI taxonomy): Eukaryota > Metazoa > Arthropoda > Insecta > Diptera > Drosophilidae > Drosophila > Drosophila maculinotata. The sequence continues at coordinate 457,058 of JAWNPD010000421.1, forward strand.
CTCAACCTTTGTCGGTCTGGGAGTTTGTCATATTCAGCGAGAAGGGCAAATACAAGATTCTTGGGTCTGACGGTCGGCAAATGATGTGGCGTGAGCCTGGGGAGGCTATGAATCCAAAAAAAAAAAACAGCATCCGTAAAGCACGGGGTGCTCAGTGTTGGTATGGGTATGTATGTCTGCCAGTGGTAATGGAAATTTGTTTTTTATTGATTGCATAATGAACGCCAATATGTACCTTAACATATTAAGAGAAAACCTCGTCATTAGTGCCACCAAAATGGGATTTGAGCGTGCTTAATTTATGTTTTAGCAAGATAACGATCCAAAGAACATTACTTTGGAAGTTAAAATGTGGCTCCTGTACAATACAAAATAATTAAAAACACCTCCACAGAGTTCCGATACAAATCTCATAGAGAATCTATGGTCTCCCCTCGGGCTTAAAATTGGACAGCAGCACATTACGTCAAAAATTGTCTTGAAGCAGGTGCACCTGGATGAATGGGCAAAAATTAGTCCTTAATATTGTCGTAAACTTGTGGAATCAATGTCACCACGTTTGGAGGCGATATGTGCCAGCAAGGGGCACAACACAAAGTATTAATTAAAGAAGTATTGCCTTTTTTTATATATGTGCTATAAGAACAACGAATACTTTTGTGAGATGAAAATACCCGCTTTTTTTGTTGTTTTTTTGTTCTATTTTGGTAACGGGTTGACATTTTGAAATTCTTTCTTTTACATCGCCTTTCCAAAACAGCAATCTAAGAATGCAGTCCAAAAAATTTGATCAAAAGTACTGCTAATATGGTTAAATACTATGGTTTTTGCGCCATATACCCAGCAACGAATACTTTTGTGATTCACTGTACATATCGCCGGATATGAATCCAAAACTCGAAAGCACCATATAACATCAAAAAACACCTTAAAGGAAGCCTTACGCACGGAATGGACAAATATATCAGCCACTAGAACATCAAATCTAGTAAAAAGTATGCGTAGGCGCTTACAAGCCGTTATTAAAGCTAAGGGAGGCCCGACGAAGTATTAGATCTCCATAATAGGCCCACAATTTTGATTTTTTTACAAGTGTGCCAATACTTTATTGATGTAAAAATCTGGTTTTTGTTTATATTATTACATTACCCTGTAAATATGTTCCTTAAAAAAAATAGTGTTTTTATTTTTGTTGTTCGTTGAGTGAAAAAAAATTTGTCATGAAACAAACTTTTAAAAGAGAAGTGTGCCAATACTTTTTTGACTCACTGTATATATTTTATGCGAAAAGACGCTTAGTGCAATGCACACATTGTTTTTAAAAATCTGCAATTTCAACAAAGCAATTGACAAATAAACAATAATAAAGCAAGACAAAAACCAAATTCTACCTCGTTTAAGATAATGAGTCAAAGCGATAATTGTGCACAGTGACAACGCGAGCAAGGCAAGCGTCGTCGGCAGAGTAACACGTACTTCTTTGTAGTTTCAGAGCAGTCCGAGCGGTCAATTACCCACAACACGCCAACCGAACTCTCGTACACAGCGCGCATTAAAAACATTAAAAATGGGAAATGGGGTATTATGGTTTTGTGCAAAAGTATGTAACAGGCATAAGGAATCATCTCCGACCCCATAAAGTATATACATATATTCTTGATCACTATCAATAGCCGAGTCAATTTAGCCCTTTCCGTCTGTCTGTCCGTCTGACCGTCTGTCCGTCTGTATGAACGCACGTTTCTCAGAGACTACAAAAGCTAGAGACTTCATATTTGAAAAATAAGTTCTCGTAGTGCCGGGACAAGACCAGTTTATCATTTTTTTTCGATATCTCGTCCCGTTCAAAAGTTATCGATAAATTTCGATTCCAGCCAAGTGTTTTTCGGGTATAACTTGAAAGTTATAAAAGCTAGCGACTTTATTTTTAAGTTTAAGTTACTGTACTGCCGGCTCAATACAAACTTGTCATTTTTGATATCTCAATTCCATCAAAAGTTATCGATAAATTAAGATTCCAGAACAGTGTTTTTAAGGTATAGCTTAAAAGTAATAGGGTGTAGAGTCACCAAATTTAGAACATATATTCTCCTATAGCATACAAAGGTAAAATACATTTCACTTTTAGGATACCCCTCTCCAATCTCACAGAAATCGTAAAATACGTAATTTAAAAGGTATGACCTTCGGATTTTACATAGTTGCACATTTATATGCCAGTTTTGTGTCCTACAAATTTCATTTTGATCAGACAATAAACAAAGAAGTTATTAACGATTCAATGTACCATAGTTTAAAGTCAAAGGAAGAAAAAGAATCAAAGCAAATGTATGACGCGCGTAGCAAGCAGCTTTTATTTGTATATGTGTGTGTTTCTATGTATGAATGCAGATAAAAAACTTCAATAAATGTAAGACCTTGGATCAGGGTATCTCCTAGTCGGGCACTCTCGACTAGAGCACTCGTACTTGTTAAAGTAGAACTTGAAGCAGAAACGAAGATGCGTAAAAGAAATGAGGTGCACCCAATATACAATATCCAGCTTTTGCTGCACCGCAGAATCACCGTAGAAGAACCACACAACCGAAATGGTCCGGTACAATGTATGAACTGCCAAGAGTGCGGCCATACAAAGTCCTACTGCTCGGTATGCGTAGTTTGTGGTGAACGGCATAACTCCGCAAGCTGCCCAGCAAGCAAGGATGACTTCAGCAGAAAAATGTGTGGCAACTGCGGCGGCAATCACACAGCCAACTATAGAGGCTGCCCAATTTCTAAGGAACTTAAAAACCGCATCCATCAGCGCGTTAGCACTGTACGCTCACAAAACGCTCCGATTACCTTCACATCATTGAAATACAACCCACACGAATTATTTTCGGCTGCAGCCAGATCCACGGCTCACGGCACAGGACAACAAGCCACCGGAGCAGCAACAAAGCAGCTTCGAAGCACTTATACGTACCCTGCAGCAGAACATGAACGAGTTTATGTCATTCATGCAGACAACTATGCAAGATTTAATGCGTAATCAAAATCTCTTGATACAAATGCTTGTATCTCAACAGTCAAAATAATCAATGGCTTCGATACGAATATCTACGTGGAACGCTAATGGCGTTTCACAGCATAAACTTGAGTTAGCTCAATTCCTACTCGACAAGCACATCGACGTAATGCTACTTTCCGAAACACACCTTACAAACAAATATAATTTTAATATAAGAGGATACTTATTCTACGGTACAAATCACCCCGATGGTAAGGCACACGGTGAAACTGGTATTTTGATCAGAAGCCGTCTCAAGCACCACTACCATACAGAGTTTGCTGAAAACTTTCTACAGGCCATATCTTTAAAAATACACTTGGATAGCGGTAACCAAATTACTCTAGCCGCTGTATACTGCCCCCCGCGTTATACCATATATGAAGACCAATTTATGGAATTCTTCACCTCACTAGGAGAACGCTTTATAGCCACAGGAGACTATAATGCCAAGCAAACACACTGGGGATCTCGCCTCGTGACTCCAAAAGGCAAGCAACTCTATAATGACCAACATACTGGCCGACAGATCCCAAAAAACTACCCGATTTGATTGACTTTGCAGTTACCAAAAATATCTCGCGCAATCTGATAAACGCCGTTTGCCTTTCGGATCTATCATCCGATCACTCGCCTGTTCTAATAAATCTACTTCGACACCCAGAATCCATAAATTGACACGGTAAGTTAACTTCACAAAAAACTTACTGGCTCAGATACAAAAAATATATAAGCTCACACATAGAGCTTAAGCCACTTCTCGAAGATGAAGCTGATATTGACAGTCTTGTACAAATTGAACAGCTCGTTCTTGAAAAGCGGCGCTTACGACGAGAATGAAAATCGAACAGATCGCCGTCGGCAAAGCAAAACACGTACATAAAGCGCTACAGCATGAAGAAGAACACGCTCAACGCCGTCATATTGAGCAATTATCAACCACCAGTACGAAAAACTCACTGTGGAAAGCTCACCCAACTCTAAGCTCACCGATTGAAACTGTAATGCCTATAAGAAACCCCGGAGGCGGCTGGGCCCGCAGCCTTCAAAAAGTGTTTCAACCTAATCCTGCAACAAATACGTTTGTACTACCGACTGCATCAAACGATCCCTTAGCTTCAACATGATGCAATCAAGTTTGGCCCGAATGAAATTGCAAAACTCATTAAAGTGCAATTGAACCCAAAAAAATCTCCAGGCTGTGACCTTATATCCCCAAAGATAATTATTGAGCTTCCTTACTGTGCGATCTGCATCATTGCCCAACTCTTCAATACCATCACCAAACTTGCCCACTTTCCACACAGATGGAAAAAGTCAATTATAATAATGACACCAAAGCCGGGAAAAGATCACACTGTTTCCTCGTCGTACAGACCTATAAGCTTACTTTCGTGTCTATCAAAACTTTTTGAAAATGTTTGCTGTCTCGGATTAATCCATTCCTGAATCTTCATAACATAATTCCATCACATCAATTTGGCTTTCGCGAAAAGCACTGAACAATTGAGCAGGTCAATCGAACAACATCAGAGATAAGAAAAGCGTTCGAAAATCGAGAAAACTGCACTGCAATATTTCTGGATGTTTCTCAAGCATTCGACAAAGTTTGGTTGGATGCATAAGATCAAAACAATGCTTCCAAACAACACACATAAACTGCTTAGGTCGTGCCTCTACGACAGGAAGTTTGCAGTAAGATGCAACACTGCAATGTCTGACAAACACAGTATTGAAGCTGGTGTTCCACAAGGCAGCGTACTTGGACCAACACTATACGTGCTGTTCACAGCAGACATGCCTACAAGTAGCCGACTGTTAACTTCTACATTTGCTGATGATACAGCTATTCTCAGCTGCTCCAGATGCCCAGCACAAGCAACAGCGCAACAAGCCCTTCATCTGGTCACCGTGGAAAAATGGCGAATTAAGGTAAACGAACAAAAATGTAAGCAAGTAACTTTCACCCTTAACAGGCAAAATTGCCCACCACTCATGTTAAGCAACACCGCACTTCCAAATGCAAACGAAGTAACGTACCTGGGCGTACACCTAGACAGAAGACTTACATGGCGCCGACACATTGAAGCTAAGAGAACATACCTCAAACTGAAAGCCAACAGTCTCCATTGGCTTATCAATGCCCGCTCTTCCCTTAGTCTGGACTACAAGGCCCTGCTCCACAACTCTGTTTTAAAACCAATCGGTTCCCAGTTATGGGGGAACGCCTGCAACAGCAGCATCGACATTGTCCAGAGAGCCCAGTCGAAGATCTTGAGAACCATCACCGGGGCACCGTGGTATGTTCGAAACGAAAACATTCAGAGAGACTTAAACATCCTACCAGTCAAGGAGGTAATCGCGGAACAAAAAGTAAAATACTTTAGCAAGCTCTCATCGCACCCTAATCATCTCGCGAGAGGTCTTACAAGGCTGCGCAGCCAATACCGTCTTCGTCGTAAAGACTTAATAACCCAACGATGAATTATAGGGACACGCACTAAGAATACAGTCCAAAAGTGAACTGTTAGCTAAGACATATTAATAAGATTTGTATACTTATTGTTAGTTTTCTAATCACAAGAAAAGATGTAATAAATTGTTCGTCTCGCTCGCATTAGCAAACAGACGTGTTTTTTTATTGCGCTTCGACATTAAGTTTTTTCTTCGCTCTACTCAATCGTGAATTTACGTTTTTAAGTTCAAAAAATTACTTGTGACTTGTGAATTACATCGGTTGTGTGAAACCCATAGTTGGACAATAATTATTAATTTATAAACATATTAACAAATTGTGTTTAAATACAACAACAAACAGTAGCCCAAGCATACTGGTTTTGTCTTGTGCAGTTGCATTGCTGTTGCTAACACTTTGTTATTGTATTTATACCGTTTTGATTATTTTCGGGCTCGCGCTTGCTCGTGCTCTCCTGCGCTCTCGTTTGATTTTGTGGTTGGCGGTGGCCGCGCTCTTCTGCTCCGTTTGTGTTAATTTCGGTCGTCGCGCTCGCTACATTTATTGTTTTCGTTATTGTCGAAAATAGAAATCAGCGTCAATTTTAAACCTAGCGTGCCTTCTATTTTTATATTTTTTGCTTTTAGTACTATTTTGCAGTGTTATTTTTATTAATATTTATGGTTGTAATTAATTACTCTTTATACCCTGATCCCATTAAAAATAGGAAAAAGGGTATAATGGTTTTGTGCAAAAGTATGTAACAGGCATTGTTTGTTGCACAAAGCGTTTTTTATGCAAAACATAAAACTTCAGGTTTGGGCTGTGTAGAATAGTTTATTGGCAATAATTATCTTTTAGTAGGAATTTGCGCGTGTCGCTCGATCGAAAAGTGAAGTTGAACAGGGTCGTTCTCGTAACATAACTAAGAATATATATCGATTAGCATGTTTACATTTGGAATTTTATCTAATTGAACAATTGATACTAGACTTTATGCAAATTTGAAATATTGGCAACGCCAACAGCAGGCAAACAAAACATCTGGTTTATTTAACTAAGTTTGACTAAACATCCCGGCCACCTTGAAAGGATCCGCTTTCAACAGAATCAAGCTTCTGTCGGTAAGATGGCCAACTTATGCACTGGTCGACAGCAAGCACCATTGGCTGTGCGAAGATGGACAACTCGCACATGACCATCCTGTCCCGGCACGAGTGATTCCACTCGACCAAGTTTCCATTGCTGCGGTGGTAGGTTGTCGTCCTTAATGATTACCATAGCTCCTGCAGCAATGTTCGGCATAGGTGATGTCCACTTGGTTCGGGCACGGAGCTCGTTAATGTAGTCGGCTGACCAGCGGCGCCAAAATTGTTGTTTGGCAGCGGTAATGACGTCGAACCGTTCCAGGTGGTTAAGATTAGGTGCGGATATAACACGTTCGGGTAACGCACGAAGAGGTTTTCCAACAAGCAAATGTCCTGGGGTGATTGCTGAGAGATCGCTGGGATCCGGTGACATAGGAGACAATGGGCGCGAGTTGAGGATCGCTTCTATTTCTGCTGTGATGGTGCAGAGCTCCTCAAATGTCAGTCGCGTGTTCGACAGCGTCCGGTACAGCAACCCCTTTGCGCTTTTGACCGCTGCTTCCCAGAGTCCGCCGAAGTGGGGTGCCCTGGGAGGAATAAAATGAAACGAAATAAAGTCAGTGGCGCAATATGTTGATATTGCATCTTGCGTAGCTGGATCGAATAAGAATTGCTTGAGGTCGTTGAGGTGATTTGCCGCTCCCACGAAGTTAGTCCCATTGTCACAATATATGTCCGTTGGCAGCGCTCGTCGTGAGACCATTCGTTTGAGTGCAGCTAAGAATGCTTGTGTGGACAATTGTGACACTACCTCGATGTGCACTGCTTTGGACACTAAGCAAATGAATACGGCTAAATATGATTTTGTGGGAGCCTTTCCTCGTATGCGAATATATGTATTTATCGGCCCACAAAAACCTACGCCGCACCGTTGAAATGGGTGTTCCGGTCGAAGGCGTTCTGCTGGTAACGATCCCATCAGCTGTTTTTCCAATTTGGGCCTATAGCGAACGCACGCCAAGCAGTTGCGCACGATCCGACGCGCCAAGTCCCTGGCGTTCACGATCCAGTATTCCAGGCGAATGAGTGCAACCAAAGCTTTGGGGCCAGCATGGCAATTGCGAAGATGTAGATGCCGCACATAGATCCATACGAACTGCGATTTGCTAGGCAATAATATCGGATATTTTTCAAAATCTGCGAGATCAACTTTATCCAGTCGGCCGCCCACTTTGATAAGTGGGTATCCTGTGGAGCGGTCTAGAAAAGGATTAAGAAACTTTAGATAACACAATTTGGGAATCGGTCCAGAAGTAGGCTTCGTGTGGCTTATCAGCAAATAGCCATTTAAATTTGTTATAGACTTGTGCCAACAAATGTGCTCCGCATAGCTCCAGCTTGGGAAGCGATTTTTTCTTCACCGGCGCCACTCTAGACTTGGCAGTGAAAAGACGAACAACAATGTTTCCGCAGGCAGCTTCAGATCGCACATAAATGCAACAACCGTAAGCTCGAATTGAGGCGTCACAAAATCCGTGCAATTGAAGCGATATTGGATTAAGCTGACTGCAGTATCGAGGCACAGCTAATGACGAAATGGTGTGAAACGATTCCAAGCACCTTTTCCAGGCCAGGTCTAGGTGCTGTGGAACAGATTCATCCCAAGCAAGCCCTGCGAGCCAGAGTTCTTGCAGGATGATCTTTGCGACGATTACGAGTGGTGCCACCAATCCGAGAGGGTCGAACAAGGCTGATGCGATAGACAAAATGTTCCTCTTGGTGATGACGGATGAAATGAGTTTCGGTTTGAAATCAAATAAAAGCATGTCCGTTTGCTGATTTCAGCTGACTCCCAGTGCACTGGTGAAACCGTCGTCGCACGTAGTCAGATCCTTGTTGACAACGCTTTCGACGAATTGGGCATGATTTGAATGCCACTTGGACAATGGAAAGTGCCCCAAATGCAAAATTTCTGTAACCTGATTCCTTATTGTGTGAAGAGTTTGTATATCATCGGCTCCAGACAAAAGATCATCTACATAGAACGACGACTGGATGATTGTGGCCCCGATTGGGTACTTAGCTCGATGTAGGTCTGCCAAATGATGCAGGCTGCGTATCGCCAAGTATGGTGCCGAGGCTGTTCCATAAGTTACCGTGTTGAGCTGATAAGTGCGTAGCTGATCACCTGGATGGGCTCGCCAAAAAATGTACTGGTATTTGCGATCATTTAAATCAACATTTACTTGCCTGTACATTTTGGTTACATCAGCAGTGATAGCATAGCGATGTAACCTGAAGCGCAGCAACAGCAAGTATAAATCATCTTGAAGAGTCGGTCCGACAAGCAGTAGATCGTTAAGCGACGTCTGAGTGGACGTACGACAAGACGCGTCGAAGACCACTCGCAGCTTGGTTGATTCACTGGTGGGCTTCAGGACACAATGATGGGGTATGTAATAGTGGGGCTCCGATAGGTTTGGTTTAGCCACTAACGACATATGTCCCAAACACTCATACTCCTTCATGAATTGACAATACTGCATGCGAGTTTCCGAGCATTGAGCCAGACGACGTTCCAAACTGAGAAATCTACGACGCGCTATATCCGACGAATGACCGAGCTGTGTGGGATTGTTCTTAAACGGCAGCTTGACAACAATGCGACCGTCGGGGTTAACATAAGTCGATTTAGCGTAATGTTCTTCGCAAGCACGATGTTCTGGTTTCATTTGGTCACTCGGAGATTCTGTTGATTCGATTTCCCATAGACGTTTAAGATGATCATCAATTGTAGCGTTGCCAAGCTTGAAGCACGCAGCAAGCTGTGAATTGCGTTGTTCCTGAACCTTGCCAGTCACTACCCATCCAAAAAGTGTTTTTTGCAGCACGGGTCCAGCCAAATCCAGTTTGATTTGGCCAATGGCAAGAATATCGAAAAATGCTTCCGTACCTAGTAGCATGTCGATGTGTCGAGATTGATGAAATTTCTCATCTGCCAAAGCAACGTTTGCTGGCAGTTTCCAGGTTGATATGTCGATCTCGATGTTCGGCTGATGAGCTATGTGCGAGGTGACGCATAGGTCCAACGATAGTTCAAAGTGTGACAAGCGAGATTTTATTGACGCAGTTGTTAACGAGGTGATATCCGTATGTGCATTGCCAATGCTGTTAATTTGCACATTATGCCTCTCTCGATGTAGGCGAAGCTTCTGAGCGAATGCGTCGGTGATAAAGTTCACTTGAGAACATGAGTCCAGAAGAGTTCGGCCTAGTCTGTAAGTGCCAGTTGCGTCTTTGACTAGGACCATTGCAGTTGCTAGAATCACTTGAGATCGATTACGAATGTCGATTCGCGAATGAGTGTGTGCCACTGCTTCAGTGACTGGCGACGAGTTTGTTTGTGTTGACGTGTGTTCATTGTTGTTGTGTAACAATGTATGGTGTGAGCTATTGCAGTGACGACAGCGATTTGTCGAGGGACAACTTGCCATTTGATGACCTCTAGACAGACAATTAAGACACAGTCGGTGACGTTTCACGACATCAAAACGTTGCCGAGCCTCCAATGCTTTAAATTGGTCGCAGGCCATCAATTTATGCGCTGAGTTTGAACACAGCACACAACTAGCGTTAGTAAGAGCGAACGAAGAGTTATGTCCCTTGCCAGGATAGCGATTTGACTTTGACTCGATTTGGCTCAGTGTTGGTCTGCTGGACAACAGAAACTGGCAATGATGCTCCAGTACTTGCATGCACTGAGCCCACGACGGAATCGTTGAGTAGTCCAGAGATGCGTTCCACTTGTTCCTAGTCTCTTGGTCACATTTCTCCAGAACCACATAGATGAGCATGGCTTGAGAAATGTCAGCATCAGACCCTAGGGACGATAAAGAACTGAACAATGCAGACGCATTATCGATTAAAGAACGTAACTGATTCGCGTTTGCTGGATTAACTACAGGCAGCTTGAAAATGGATGATACTGTTTCAGTAAATATCAACGATGGCTTGTCATACCGAGACTTTAACCTTTCTAAGGCCTTGGAGTAGTTCTCGCTGGTGACTGGAAATGCTTTCACGCAATCCAGTGCAGCACCTTTCAAACAATTGAGCAAATGGTTGAATTTTTCAATATTCGTTATTAGCTCTCCGTTGACGAGTTGATTAAACGAGCACATGAAAGCCTTGTACTCTGAATGATTGCCATCAAAGTTGGGCAGAGCCAAGCGAGGTAGTCGAGATGGTTGTGACTTATATGAAACAAGTGGTGCAGCATCAATGACGGTATTGTTCAAGTCTTCGCCGAGTAAGTTCTTAATTCCCAACTTAATGTGCACATAGCTGTCTTCCAATTCGGTCCGCCTATTATCATCCGCATCCAGAGTTTCAATTTCCGATTGTATAACTAATGCTTGCTTAAAATACGATTCCAAGATGCCCAAACGGCAATGTAGGTCTGCAGCCGATCTTTTGCATTCCTCTTCTGATTGTCCGTCAACCAATGATTTAATGCGCGAAATGTTCCTTTTGATGTTTGCCCGCTGGCGTTTGCAATTTTCCAGTGTCTGTGACATTTTCAAGAATGTGCGACAAGATCAAGCGAAGTGAGAGTTGCTGGAAGCACAAGCTGGTATCGGACCTAACCAACAAAATTTGTTTTATAAGCTACTAAAAGTAGTGTCTGAAGCGACGATTGCGAGCAGAACACCGTTTTTGTAGCAGCGACTAATACGACAAGATTTTGTGTTCCAATGGTAACGCAAACCGAACGAAGCAAAAAATGATATGATTCATGAATTGCACGTGCAAGCGGGTGTAGCGACAGAATACCGACGAATGCAGCCAAAGAGGACAGCAAAAAGTCTATGCATAACGTTGGCAGCCAAAGAACAAGACGCAACACATTAACCGTTTCTATAGGTCATGTGCAGGTATGCATGTGCAAATGTTGCTCACTGTAGATGTGCATATACAAGGGCACATAAAGGTTGCCAATATTATGTTACGCAAACGATTGATCAATTGCTAATAATTCTTCTAAACACTGCCCCACGTTGGGCGCCAAAATGTTTGTTGCACAAAGCTTTTTTTATGCAAAACATAAAACTTCAGGTTTGGGCTGTGTAGAATAGTTTATTGGCAATAATTATCTTTTAGTAGGAATTTGCGCGTGTCGCTCGATCGAAAAGTGAAGTTGAACAGGGTCGTTCTCGTAACATAACTAAGAATATATATCGATTAGCATGTTTACATTTGGTATTTTATCTAATTGAACAATTGATACTAGACTTTATGCAAATTTGAAATATTGGCAACGCCAACAGCAGGCAAACAAAACATCTGGTTTATTTAACTAAGTTTGACTAAACAGGCATAATATATATTCTTGATCAGTATCAATAGCCGAGTCCATATAGCCATGTCCGTCTGTCTCTATACCAGGGTCTGTATATATAAAATAAGGCTCGATTTTCTGATTTAAATTGATAATTATTAAATCGAATGTAACCGATATTTAATCGCGATATTTATAAAATCAAGTTCGATTGTTAATTTAAATTGATAATTATTTAATCGAATTTAGCCGATATTAATCGCAACATTTTATAGGGTGGATTCGATTTTTAATTTAAGTTGATAATTATTAGATCGAATTTAACCGATTATAATCGCAACCATTTTTATAATATATATTCGATTTTTTAATTTAAGTTGATAATTATTAAATCGAATTAATAATTATTATTAATTGGATTAATAATTATTAAATAAGGTTTGTCCGATACTTTTGAGCGCAGCATTCTTTATTAATTATAGATTTGATTTAAATTGATAATTCAGTCGAATTTATAACTTATTCGGTTCGCAACATTTCGACATAAAAATAAATTCGATTTTTAATTTAAATTAATAATTAATAAATCGAGTTTAAAGGAAAAGATGGTGACTAAAGAATGTTTTGACGATTCAAAAAAGAAACGCAATGTCTGCGTTAAAAGCATACTGCGTTTAGACGACCAACTAATTAAAGGTAAATTAAACCTAGAGTCTACAGAGTTGGAATGTAGATTAGAAATGTTGGCCTCTCACGTCGATACAGCGTTAAAGAACCAGACCCGAGTAGAATCGTTTGATCCAGACGATGATTATCGTGGCGAGCTAGAAGAGCTCTGCATAACGACGAAAGCTCGCTTAAAGTCAGTTAAAAAGGTTTTGAATACTGAAATGCCTGCGGTCATTCCCGTTGCAGCTCCACGCACACGTCTTCCGCATCTTACACTTCCCAAATTAAGTGGAAAATGGAGTTTAAGAATTTCATCAGCCTGTTCGAACCCCTTTTTCATAACGATCAATCGATTCCGAGTATAAAGAAGTTGAATCACCTTTTATCATGTCTCTCTGGTGAAGTTCTAGGCACTGTTAGAGCATTCCAAGTCACCGAGGACAATTATTTGAAGGCACTAAAGCCACAAGCCTAAAGAGAGTCTACGACAATGAGTGTCATATATTCAATGAGAATATTTCGGCTCTCTTTAGCTTGCCAAAGATAGCGCAGCCCTCTGCTGCAGCTTTACGGAACATAATTGATACTGTCTCCGCCATATATGGCTCACTCCTTTCGATAGGCGATGATAAAAAGATTTCAAATGCAATCCTAATTCATCTTGTTATGAACAAAGTTGGCCCAATGACCAGACGTAAATGGGAAGATCAACTCGATTATGCAACCATTCCATTACGGAGTGATTGCGAAACAGCTTTAAATCGTAGATACCAGTATCTGTCTGCTGAAGATTCTGTGAAAGCGTTGTCCGATGGCTCCATTTTGGAGTCAAAGTCTGTTTTCAAAAATAATAATCGAAATTCATTTTCGTGTTCTGTGGCTAGTGCTAGAAACGAACAGGTGACCCCATAATGTTAATTCTGTAGTTCCGAAGGCCATTCTATCTTAAATTGTTCCGCATACGCCGCACTGACAGTACAGTCGCGGTTTGAGTTCGCTAAGGCAGCTCCCTTATGCATAAATTGCCTTCGGAAGGGACACACTGTTGCCAAATGCAAGGCAAAGAAGTGCAGAGTATGCAGTTGTTCTCATAATACACGGCTGCATAGATACTCTGCAGTTTCTAACACTCGAGCGTTACCACCACCCCCTGACTGCGAATGTGTTTGAGAACGTAATCTTAGCTACTGCGATCGTAAGTGTCAAAACGAAAAGTGGCGATGTCGTTTTGGCAAGGGCTTTGCTTGATTTTGGTTCACAAATTAATTTTGTAACAGGCGAGCTAGCACAACTGTTGCAGCTGCGTAGAGAAGAGGCGAGTATCAGCTTACTTGGGATTGCTGAATGCAATACGCAAGTGAAAACTAGTAAGAGTGCTCTAGTCGAGAGTGCCCGACTAGGAGATACCCTGAACCCAGTTCTTACATTCATAATTCGTTATCTGCATTCATACATAGAAACACACACACACACACATATACAAACACAAGCTGCTTGCTACGCGCGTCATCAATTGCTTTGATTCTTCTTCTTCCTTTGGCCACAAACTATGGTTCATTGAATCGTTAATAACTTCTTTGTTTATTACCTGATCGTAATGAAATTTGTAGGACACAAAGATGGCATAAAAATGTGCAACTATGTAAATGTCGAAGGTCATACCTTTAAAATTACGTATTTATCGATTTCTGTGATATCGGGGAGGGGTATCCAAAAAGTGAAATGTATTTAACCTCTGTTTGCTATAGGAGAATATATGAACCAAATTTGGTGACTCTACCTCTTATAACTTTTAAGCTATACCTTAAAAACACTGTTCTGGAATCTTAATTTATCGATAACTTTTAAAAGGATTGAGATATCAAAAAATAAATGATAAGTTTGTATCGACCCGGCAGTACAGTAACTCAAACTGAAATATAAATTTGCTAGCTTAAATGACTTTCAAGTTATGCCCGAAAAACACTTGGCTAAAATCGAAACTTATCGATATCTTTTGAACGGGACGAGATATCGAAAAAAATTATAGACTTGTATCGTCTCGCCACTACGAAAACTTATATTTCAAATATTAAGTCTCAAGCTTATGTAGTCTCTGAGAAACACGCGTTCATACAGACGGACAGACGGACATGGCCATATCGACTCGGCTATTGATACTGATCAAAAATATATATGTACTTTATGGGGTCGCAAATGCTTCCTTATGCCTGTTACATACTTTTGCACAAAACCATAATACCCCTTTTTCCCATTTTTAATGGGATCAGGGTATAAAAAAGATACATACAGTGGTGAAGTCGCGGGTCAATTGCAGCGAGTTTTCGTTAGATCTGTGGATTTTGAAGACCATTTCTGGTTACCAACCTGACCACACGGTCGATGTGAGTGGTTGAAAAATTCCTGTAAGCCTGCAATTGGCTGATCCATATTTCCACAAGCCACAGAAGTTCGACATGCTCATTGGAGCAGAGACGTTCTCTGAGCTTCTATGTGTCGGTCAAATTAAACAAGATCTAAATTGTCCGATTCTGCAGAAAACTCTTCTTGGGTGGATTGTCTCAAGGCGCTACACTCCGATAGGCCCTAAGAATGCTCATGTTAGCAATCTTAGCTGCCAGGAAGAATGTTTTACCTCAATAGACAACACTTTGCAAACATTTTGGTCATTGGAAGAGTTGCCTTCGCCCAAAAAGGTAAAATCTGTCGAACAGCAGTTATGTGAGAGCCACTTTCTAGATAATTTAGAAATATTGCTCGATTTCAAAAGAGACTGCCATTTAAATCAGATCCCGATCAGCTTGGTAACTCCTTCGAGGTTGCTAAGCGGCGGTTTTTGTCGCTTGAAAGACGGTTATCTCGAGATCCCGAGCTTAAGCGTATGTACTTGGAATTCATGGAGGAATATGTCTCGCTAGGTCATATGTCTGAAATAGGCAGTGAGATTCCAAGTACTCCTCACTATTTCATTCCGCATCAGTGTGTCTTAAGACCACAGATCACATCAACCAAGCTACGCGTTGTTTTCGATGCGTCTTGCCGTACGTCGTCTCAAGTTGCGTTGAATGAGCTTCTTATGGTTGGACCTACCATTCAAGAAGAGCTATATTCGACTCTGCTTCGATTTAGATTGCACAAATACGCATTGACGGCTGACATCAAAAAGATGTACAGGCAGGTCATGGTGCATGAAGCAGATCGAAACTTCCAGCTCGTAGTGTGGAGAAAGAACCCATCAGACTCTTTGAGGTCCTTCAGGTTAAACACTGTAACTTACGGCACTGCGCCTGCCCCTTTTTTGGCAATACGGTGTTTAACAAAGCTGAATGAGATGAGCGAATCGTCACACCCAATAGCTGCTGATGTTATCAGGTACGATTTTAACGTTGATGATTTGCTAACTGGTGCCGCGTGCGTAGAGAACCTTCAGACGATAATTCTGAAGTATCACGAATCCTTTTAAGCGCAGGTTTCGAACTAACCAAATGGTTTTCGAATTCTCCTGAGTTCTCCGCAACAAACGCAGCCAAGCCAATAACAATATCAGAGTCTGACACAACCAAAACACTTGGCGTGTTGTGGTTGCCAAATGAAGACGTTTTTCAATTTAAGCTAAACGATTCATTCATGGGTCTTCGAGCGACAAAACGGAACATTCTCTCGGTGGCGTCACGGTTATTTGACCCGCTTGGCCTGTTAAGCCCTCTGATCATCAAGGCAAAGATCCTGCTCCAAGAGCTGTGGCTCCAGAAATTGGATTGGGATGAATCCATTCCACTGAGCTTGGACAACTCGTGGCAGCAAAGAATAAAGATACCACGGTATGTATTTACAGAGCCAACCTCACCGATCGAGATCCATGGTTTCGCCGACGCTTCAATAAGAGCGTTTGGGGCATGCGTGTATATACGCAGCCAAACAACAGAAGGTTATCGTATTTCGTTGTTGACATCTTGGTTAAAAGTAGCCCCCCTCAAGACGAAGACACTTCCTAGACTTGAGCTGTGCGCGGCTCACCTTCTCGCAGATCTCTGTCACCGAATCAGAAATCTCATTAGATTACCGATTGAACGGACTGTTCTTTGGTCTGATTCGGAAGTCACCCTTCATTGGATTCGAACACACCCGTCGTCGCTGGCGACATTTGTGTCAAATCGTGTGGCTGAAATCCAAGAGTGGAAAGAGAACGCAGAATGGCGCCATGTGCCAACAAAGCAGAATCGAGCAGATATAGTTTCAAGAGGCTGGTTCGACGGGCCCTCGTTCTTGAAAAACCCACGAGAATCCTGGCCGGTTAACCAGCATCTGATGACAGATGAGATGCGTACCTTAGAAGTACGTAAAACAGCTGTTGGACTGACAGCTATGGTAGACCGATCAGATCTCGTGGAAATTATCGATAGTTTTTCTTCGCATGCCAGGCTGCTGAGAGTTTTTGCTTATGTGTTCCGGTTTATTCAAAAATGTAAAAATAGAGCAGTGAAATTTGAGAACATCCCTACGGCACTCGAAAGAAAAGAAGCTTTTGAGAAAATAGTTGAAGTCATTCAAAAAGTTGAATTTAAATATGACATAGATAGGGTTCGAAAGGGCACGCGTGTAGGTCATAGCCTGCAGCGTCTCAATCCATTTATACATGAGTATAATGGTTCTTGGTGCTCCTTTTGGTTATTAAGAGTAAGGGGACGACTTGCAAGTGCTCCTCTTTCATTTGGTGCTAAGTTTTCGATGCTCCTAACGAAAGTCTCGCAATTCGCTAGAAGCTATAGTAGATACCTACATTTATCGCATTGTCATGCTGACCCAAGAGCACTCGTGAGTCTTGTTCGTGAGCGACTTTGGATAGTTAACGCTCAAGAGGTCTATCGTCAGATAGTGAGATCGTGCATGCGTTGCTTTAAATGCAAACCTCGTCTGCTAACCCAGATTATGGGCAATTTGCCAGCAGATCGACTCCGAGCGCTCCACCCATTTTCCATATGTGGCGTAGATTTTTGTGGTCCAATCAGCATGACCTTTAGAATGCGTGGAAAGCCTACGTGCACCGGCGTACAAATATGACTGCATTCCTGTGGAGAGTTATAGTCTGTTTTGACTTTAAGACGACAAATAGTGTAGCTAAAATTCGTGGGAACGATACTTATAATAATAATGTCTATACTAAATCAAAAGTTAAGTTGTGGAGACACGAGACTTATGGCCAAACATTAAAGCTAATCCAAACAAATTAATTCAAACAAGTAAGAGTGCTCTAGTCGAGAGTTCCCGACTAGGAGATACCCTGAACCCAGTTCTTACATTCATAATTCTTTATCTGCATTCATACATAGAAACACACACACACACACATACAAGCACAAGCTGCGCGTCATATAATTGCTTTGCTTCTTCTTCTTCCTTTGGCCCCAAACTATGTTACATTGAATCGTAAATAACTATTTTGTTTATTGTATTTGTAGGACATGAAGATGGCATATAAATGTGAGACTATGTAAAATTCGAAGGTCATACCTCTAAAACGTATTTTTTCGATTTCTGTGAGATCGGGGGAGGTATCCTAAAAGTGAAATGTACTTAACCTCTGTATGCCAAAGAAAAATATACATTCCAAATTTGGTGTCCCTATCTCTTATAACTTCTAAGCTATACCTTAAAAACACTGTTCTGGAATCTTAATTTATCGATAACTTTTGAACCGGTTGAGATATCGAAAAATTATGATTTTGTATTGAGCCGGCAGAACGATAACTTAAATTCAAATATTAAGTCTCAAGCTTTTATAACTTTAAAGTTATGCCCGAAAAACACTTGTCGGGAATCGAAATTTATCGATAACTTGAGACGATGAGATATCAAAAACATAAACTTGGTCTGTCCCGGCAATACGAAAATTTATATTTGAAATATGAAGTCTCTGAGATCAGCGCGTTCATACAGACGGACAGACAGACAGACGAACAGACAGACGGACATGGCTGCATTGACTCGGCTGTTGATAGTGATCAATAATATATATACTTTATGGGGTCCCTCTCCCGTAGGTTGCAGAGAGTACAACCTGAACCTAGTTCTGCCTGTGTGGTATGTAGTTTAGGCTTAGCCCCTCAGTTTTGGCTCAGAAAATCAAAGATATTAAGTATGGATTGTACTGGTCATGGAAATAATTGAACTCCTGCAGATTATAATTCAGCTGCCTGTTAATGTTTCGTGTTTGGCTCTGGCGTGCAGAGACTTCAAATGATCTCTCGTTCTTTCTTGAATTGTATACAGCAGGTCTCCTTGTGCGATACTCCAAGTTTCAGGGTTGCTTACATTCAGATAAACACCTTAGTCTTGTGCTAGAGATTCCCATTGTTTAAAGTATTGGGAACTCGATTCCTTAAGATAATTTGCGACAATGAAGGGTAATCTGTGATGTTGTAGTTTTATAGATTTATTAATATATCGAAAGTGTGTCTCCAAAGTAGTTTAATAACGTTGTATTAATCCAGTTCCTAGATGTAGCGCATATGTGGGAGAACTTTGAGGGAGGTAAAAAATTCCTTTTATATAAAAACGCAAGAGTTTTTCAATTTCATCATATTAATTCTTCTTGCCTGAAACAATTTGTATTTTGTACTTGGACTGACGTACTAAAAATAGTTTTGCAGGTGCTATGCGCGTATCGAGTCTCTTAGCTTTTGTTGTAGGTGTTTGTGATAAGATATACTAGCACACCGAAAAAAAATGACATGATATGGCACTCAATATGATGATTTTGAGGATCAATAAAAAGCTGATACTGTCTAGTGGCAATCTGATATTTTCGACAATATCAAATTGATATTTTCGAAGAGATCAATATTACAATTTTAAGATCATCAGTATATTTTCAAATATAAAATTTATCAAGAAATATATTAAATTTAAAATAAATTATACATATATGATATTAAGACCCGATCAATACGATCGATCATACTATTTAAATTTAATTTTTTTATGTTAGAACTATAGACTTGTTTGAAGAAGATAAATTTGTTTTATATCACTGACACCTACCGATTTTCACACTATTCAGTTTTTATAATATATATTATTTTTTTAATTTTTGTATATTATTTATTTTTCATTATTTCACATCATTTTATTAACTTGAAAAAACTTCCGGCTGTTGACTTCTGGCGGGATAGAACCCGAGACCCCCGCTCGATCGCAAGGCATGCGTTTTCCCACTAAGCTATCCACCCTAATAAAATTTGTACCGCTAAGCTCTTACATAAGCCGGCAGAATAATTTAATTTAGTTAAGTCGAAGGCCTATTTGTTAGAACTTGTTAAGATTGTACTTATTTGAGTGTTATAAACTAAATTTTATACTGTAAATAAATTAAAAAAAATAGTAAAAAGTTTACGAATTGAACCCGCGCAACTATCGTTTTCAAGGCATGCCCTTTACCCACTGAGTTACACAGCCTGTACAGCGAAGCAGAACAAAGCAGCGCAACAAATCGTACGGTACTTTCTCGATTTTCGGCACTATCTGTCTCCTTCATTCGACAACAATTTCTGTCAATCTCTTTCTTTTTCGCGTGTTTCTTGACAAAGATCAAATTAACCAGTACATATCCATTTGATATTTGATCTTTTTTTTCGGTGCAGTAACAACTATGCCCAAGTACCTGTACTCCGCTAAATTTTCCAACGACGCCCCATTAAGGTTCCATTTTTCAGCACGGGCTAGTCTTCCTCTGCCCGTTCGAACTACTATAGTCATTAATTGCGAGGCTTTTGGCTGTAGATATACGTGGCATCGATCATGCTTTGCATCATTTGTGAGTTGTCGGCAAACATGACCATGTCATCTGCGTACATTAACAATTTAATGTGTGTTCGCCCCATGCGCACTACACCAGGAATATCTGATGATATGTCGTCAAAAACGTCTTTGCGACCGATGTGAGAATGAATATACTATCTACCATTGAGTCCCCTTTTCGTTATCTACATTGATTATCTCTAAGCATCATAATGTTTTATACAAACGTGCTGAGTCTTGTTAGCAGGATTGATCTGAATGTTTTAACGATTGCGTTTAAAAACGATATGCCTCTGTAGTTTTCCACCATTTTCGGATCCCCTTTTTATACCCTGATCCCATTAAAAATGGGAAAAGGGTATAATAATTTTGTGCAAAAGTATGTAACAGATAAAGGAAGCATCTCCGACCCCATAAAGTATATTTATTCTTGATCAGTATCAATAGCCGAGTCGATATAGCCGTGTCCGTCTGTCCGTCCGCCTGTTTCTCAGAGACTACATAAGCTAGAGACTTCATATTTGAAATATAAGTTCTCGCAGTGCTGTGCTTATCATTTTTTTCGATATCTTGTCCCGTTCAAAAGTTACCGATAAATTTCGATTTCAAACAAGTGCTTTTCGGGCATAACTTGAAGGTCATTAAAGCTAGAAACTTTTTATTTAAGTTTAAATCGATATCTCAATCCTTTCAAAAGTTATCGACAAATAAAGATTCTAGAACAGTGTTTTAAAGGTATAGCTTAAAAGTTATAAGAGGTAGAGTCACCAAATTTTGTACATATACTTTTTGGATACCTCCCCCCGATCTCACAGAAATCGAAAAATACGTATTTTTGGAGGTATGACCTTCGGATTCAGCATACTCACATATTTATATGCCATCTTTATGTCCTACAAATTTCATAACGATCAGACAATAAACAAAGAACTAATTTACGATTAAATGTAACATAGTTTTGGGCCAATGGAAGACGAAGAAGCGAAGCAATTGCATGACGTTCGCAGTAGCAGCGTGTGTTTGTACGTGTGTGTGTATATGTGTGTGTATGTGTTTATATGTATGAATGCAGATTACGAATTATGAATGTAAGAACTGGGTTCAGGGTATATCCTAGTCGGGCACACTCGACTAGAGCACTCTTACTTGTTGCATTTGTCTTGTTGTGTTTGTTGTTTTGACATACAATTCTATTATTATGAGTACTTGCTGCGCTACTCGCTGCGTTTATAATCACAAGATTATCGAACGCCAACCTTGTGTTTATTGTTGGCTATGTGACAATGCTGCTCATACTAGTTGTTCTGATTTTGGCCAGATTGGCGGCCGAGTAGCTGATCTGATGAGAGCTAAAAAGGGTCTCAGTTGGTCGTGCTGGTCTTGCCGTAATCTGGAGATTGATCTGCGTGTGTTTATGAGACAAACTCAGCAGAAATTTGACAGCGGTAATTCTGGTTTCCGTGAACTAAATGCTAAGTTTCTGGATATGGAGTCGCATTTTAAAAATTGAAAAGTGATAAGTGTTTCTCCGAAACGAATGAAAAGCAATCTTTCTTTACCTACTCATCACTTATCTCTTCCAGAAATTGATTTGCCAAATACACCTATTTCGACGCCTACAACTTGTACCGTAGGCTTTATGGAAGTTGATCATATGACCGTGGAAGCAAAGGTTGCAAAAATGTATGCTGCTGTTGTTGGAAGTGTTACCGTGACTATTGCTACTGATGGCGGTGCAGCAAATGTTTCTACAATAACCGCAGTTGATGTCAAGAATGTTGCCGATTTGAATGCTGCTGGTGTTGGCGATGTTGCTACTGCTCCCGTCTCTGATGCAGTACCGATTGATGGCTGTGCTGCAAATATTTCTATTTTTGTTTCCAGACTTGCTGTGAGGATTTAGTCAGGAGCCATATATGTCAAAAGTTGAGCTATGACATACCTGATGAATCTAAATTTTCTTTTAAATATAAGCGAGATATTGCATCTTAAAAGATTTCGTTACCCGAGTGCCTAGCGGAACGTGTCTTGGAACCATCATTTTGGCCTCAGAACACTATTCTGCATGAGTTCCAGTTTAAATCGCCTATGCCTCGATGTAGACATCCCGCTAAATCGTCCTCTGCAGCAACTAAAAATTCCTTCATTTTTACACTACCAAAATGTAAGAAGTCTACTTGCGAAACTTAGCAAGCTTTATATTAGTAGTGCAGCGTTTTAAGCCGACATTATTGTCTTCACTGAAACATGGCTGAATCCTAAAATCAATAATTCCGAAATTTTTGTTGTCAAATTTACAACTTATAGACTTGATCGCCCTGCTCGTCGTGGTGGTGGTGTACTCATATCGGTGAACATTAATTTGCCATCTTTCCTAGTTCCGATAACTCTTGATCCTGGCATTGAATTTCTAGCCGTGAAAGTTAAATTGCAAACCAGCTTTTTGTACTTAACCTGTTCCTACATCCCACCTGGTGCTGATAATGATGTATATCTAAAGCATTCACGTGCTATCTCTAATGTATACTCAATTCTCTCCGACCTTAACTACTTAGTAACTCTTGGTGACTCTAATTTATTTTGAATTTTTTTTTCTGCTGCCCGAGCTCATTTTTTTAGGCTTAATAATATTTGTTATAAAAACTACCTTGCCCGATGCAAGCTTAGTTTTAAAAAAAATCCGAAGCAATTTTATTTATTTGTAAATTCAAAACGTAGAACGTCGTCTTTTCCACCGTGCATGTCCTTTAATAATGTTACGTGTGATAATGACTCTGGGATAGCTAACCTTTTTGCTGCCTGTTTCCAAGAGTCTTATTCTTGTCATCAGCAAAATCAACCATATCCCTATAATTTAGGTAGCTCTTGCTCTTTTTATTCCCCTATTTATACTATCGAGCATGTTTGTAATTTTATGAAAGCTTTAAAACAATCGTTTTATCCAGGTCCTGATGGTGTCCCTAACTGTGTGCTTAATTATTGTGCCTTTTCTCTATGTGTCCCTCTAAATATTCTGTTTAATGCATCAATTAATTATTATTCATTTCCTGCTGCTTGAAAAACGTCTTTCATTATTCCTCTACACAAGAAAGGTAGTAATTTTTGCATTGATAATTATCGAGGCATTTCGAAATTGTCAGCAATCCCAAAACTTCTTGAGCAAATGTTGGTTGCTCACCTGCAACACTTATGCTTCTCACAAGTTAGCCTAACACCACACGGGTTTATGAAACGCTGTTCCACTACCACTAAACTTCTGGAATTTATCAGCTTTATTAATTGTGGTTTCCATAACAAAATGCAGACAAATGTTGTATTTACGGATTTCAGCAAGGCATTTGATAAGGTGAACCACAATCTCCTTATCACTAAATTGAACTTGCTTGGCTTTCAGCCAAATTTATTAACATGGATTGCTAACTACCTGGTTAATAGGACGCAGTGAGTACTATTCCGTCAATCTCTGTCTAATGAAATTGATGTAACATCCAGTGTACCACAAGGTAGTCATCTTAGTCCCCTCCTTTTCAACCTGTTTATTAATGACCTCCCAGATGTCTTAACTCACGCAAAAGTCTTGATGTATGCAGACGATGTTAAGCTTTGTTTTTCTTACAATGATCCATCCTCTCATTATCTGCTTCAGAATGATATTAATTCCATGAGTACCTGGTGCTCATATAATTATCTGATGCTTAACCACCCTAAGTGCACTGTTATGTCTTTCTACCGTTCTAATGCCTGCATTTTGCCGAACACGTCACCATGGTTAATAGAGTAGTACTCTTGGATTTATCAAGAGATGGTCAAAGGAGTTTGATGATCCATATGCTACCAAACTTCTTTACATGTCATTGGTGCGCCCCAGTACTGGTCCTGTATTTGGAGTCCTCAGTATACAGCTTATCAGGGAATGATTGAATCCGTACAGAAGAAGTTTTTGCTGTTTGCTCTTCGCGGCCTAAATTGGAATACATCTCTTAGACTACCGTCTTATTCAAGTAGATTGTTACTGCTTGATTTACCTTCACTTAAAGACAGACGGACTTGCCATGGTGCCATGTTCTTATTTCAACTTATTAATGGCCTCTTCTGTGCTGCGTGCTAGTTTAAAGTTTGCTGTCCCATCGAGAACAACGCGTAATTTTAAGCCATTGTCTCTACATCACTGTCTTACAAATTATGCGCTCCATGAACCAATTTATGTTCTTTGTACTACTTATAATTACTTATATCACTAAGCATACAACACATAGAGGCGTCAAATCGACTAAAAAGTGGTCGCATAAAATTTTTGAACTGGACGATCCCAAACAGCTAAGTGTGCAGCAGGCAGGCAGAGAATATTCTTCTGGCGATCAGCGGCAAACAGCGCCGAGCTCATTGCTTGCTCTGGCTTCGCTGCCGCAACATCTATTTCGACGCTCCGAAACGCTTGCATATATGCGAATTAGCAGCAACAAATATATATTCAATCACAAGAAGACATGGGGCCATTGCTGTGAATTTCCAGCGTTGCCTTTTTTCTGTAGTCGTTTGAGCTTCTAGGTAGAGACGGGGCGGGGGTTGCAATAGTTCTATGAGGCAGCCAGTGGCCGAAATTTAGATTTTTCAATTTCAGCCAGCGGTGCTTCTCTTCGAAATGGAGGGTATTAGGGCATAATTAATGTGTTTGCAACACTTACTGGCAATTAACAATAAAAATCCATTAAGCCATAACTATTATTTATTGATTTAATACATTTTATGTTATCAAAGAACTATCACCATTAATAACAATATCTTTTCGTTTTTATTAATAAATTAATTTAATATATTTATTTATTTATTTATTGGCAACTAGAGGCAGTCACATAGAAAATTTAAATAACTGTTAGGAAATTAAAAGTAATATTATAAAAAATAGTAATAAGTTAAATATTTTTGGTAAGGGTATCTATGCGCTGTCATTTAATGGATGTGTGATTTATGGACATAAATGCGTATACATGTAGTAAACATATGCAAGTGTGCGTGCATGTTCATGGCGAGAGCTATACCTTTAAAACACTGTTATGGAATCTTAATTTATCGATAACTTTTGAAAGGATTGAGATATCGAAAATGATGATATTGTATCGAGCCGGCACTACAGTAACTAAAACTTAAATATAAAGTCTCAAGCTTTTATGACTTTCAAGTTATACCCGAAAAACACTTGGCTGGAATCGAAATTTATCGATACTGATCAAAAATATATGTACTTTATGGGGTCAGAGATGCTTCCATATGCCTGTTACATACTTTTGCACAAAACCATTATACCCTTTTTCCCATTTTTAATGGGATCGATGTAATGGCGCACGCAGCGGCCTCGCGCGTGTTTCGAAGGGACTTGAGTTGTGTTGCTTGAAAAGAAAAGGGTGCTTAGATGGATAAGGTCAAAAATCCTGGAGTGGAAATACGAGCTTTTACTATCGCCGCAAGGATGAGCTTGAGGGTATTGCTATGGAGTTTGGGTTGAAAAAAGAAAGCAAGGTGGAAGATCTACGCCGGCGCGTGGCTGCCTTTATCAGAGATGGTCTACACAGTACAGGAACGTGGACGCGTCTGGCCGAGCTGGAAGCTCAGTCTGCCAAGGCCCTGGATCCCATTGGTGACTTTGCAGATGTAGGACTGAGAGAGCTACACATATCCGAGGAAGACGAGAGCGCTCTGCTTGACCGTCCGGAGCTTACTACTTAGGTATCTAAAGACAGACTGGATGTTCCCCGCATACAAGTGGACCGAGGCCATGAAGGCAAGATCAGCGGCTTAATGGAGAGGCCGTCAGGCGCTCATCCCTTTGTCGTTGCCGAGATTTTAGTGCCGCGCTCCCAGGAGAATGCGAGAGGCCGCATTATCGTCCCGGAACAAGTCAGGAAGTGGAACATGCAGTTCGACGGGAACACAGATGCGCTTTCGTTCTTGGAGGCGATCAAAAAGCGCGCGATATCGTATGAGATCGACCAGGACCGACTGCCCCAGTCTATGGGGGAAGTTTTAACTGGTAAGGCCGCTCCGTGGTTTCTGACGAGTCGTCTGCGAGACGTTTCATGGGTATAATTCAAGGAGGGGTTTTTTGGGATTCTTCCTGCCTCCCCGCTACTTTGAAATGTTGGAGGTCGAGATCCGAACCAGGTGTCAGCGGGAAGGGCAAGAATTTAAGGATTTTTTGATAGACCTGAGGGCTCTTTTGCACCACGCGCGGAACGAGAATTCAGCTCCTGAATACAAACTTTACATCCGTAGGCACGACTTCTCATCCTTATCCCAGCTAATACAGATGGTTGTGGAGTATGAAGGCGGGAAATATCAGAGCCTTGAGTATTCAAGAAGTGTGGAGCACTCTTACAACGGTCTGAACAATTTTGCGCAAGAGCCGAGCTCGAGAGTCGCGTACAATCCGTTTCGAGCAATTCCTAGATCCACCTCGAATGCCGCGGGCGGTGGAGTGATCCCTAATGCGTCGCCAGTGGGTCGCGAGGAAGCGACGTCGAGCGTGTCAGGTAAACGTTTTAAGAGTGGAGAGGGGCAGGGTTGTTTCCGTCGTTAGGATGCGAGATCTCTCGGTATCGGCAACGATCGACACTAGCGCGACCAGCAGCTTCATTAGCGAGGAGTGCGCCGCGATGGTAGCAGGGGAAGGTGAGATCCGGGAAGTGCAGACGTGGGTACGTTTGGCAAACGGGTCTAGGTTAGACGTGGTGCGGATGCTACGAGCCGAAGTAAATTGGTCCGGTCGTGGTATTAGCGTACCCATGTTGATTATGCGTTTGATGTTGGATCTGGTAATCTTGGGGATGGATTCTTTGTGTGTTATAGGAACAAGGTTGTGCTGCGGGGATGACGAGGTAATCTTAAGGGTGGTGGTGTGTCCCGATGAATTCAGGTCACCAAGTACTGTCGAGAAGCCTATTTAAAAGTACCCCACAGTCAAGGACGGTGCAGAGTGAGGGGCGGCAAGGTGTTCAAGGGTCATCGTTGCGTCCGGGAGCGGAAAAGAAGCCAGGCATCTGCGAGCTGGCATGCGTCGAGGAGCCTTCGACCGGCATCCCGCGCTCAGACGTCGTTAAGTTAGACAGGGTAGACGAATCTGTAGCCTTCGAGACGGAGGCAGTCCGGGCAGCAGGCACTACTGTCGACGTCGTGGAAAAGGAACCGACGGACGAGGAGAGTGTCTGGCCGATTGACTTATAGCCAGAATTGCGAGAGCTACTGGAGTCAGAATTAGCTCTGTTCAATAAAATTCAAGGTGTCTCGCACGTAGCCGAGCACACGATAATCATGCGGGATGAGAAGCCGATCAAACAGAGATACTACCCGAAGAACCCGACGATGCAACGGATTATCGACGACCAGGTGGAAGAGATCCTCCAGACGGGTGCCATCGAGCCGTCCCGAAACCCGTACAGCGCGCCAATTGTCCTCGTGAAAAAGAAGACTAGCGATTGGATTATAGGCAGCTCAATGCGCACTCCATCCCGGACGCATACCCGTGCCGCGGAGCAATCATATACTGGAACGCTTACGACATGCTCGGAGAGTAATGCCATTCGGACTCCATTCCGCCTGTGCAACGTTTCAAAGGGCATTGGACACCGTCATAGGGACGGAAATGGAGCCCCACGCTTTTGCTTATTTAGATATAATCATCGTGGGCGCCACGAAGGAGCAAAATCTCGCCAATCTGCAAGAAATGTTCCTTCTTTCGAAAGGAACTAGTTAACTTGGGACACGTGGTAAGCAGTGTGGGTATTAAGACAGATCTGGCGAAAGTATCGGCAATTCGAAATCTAAAGGCCCCGGAAAATTGCAAGGCATGGCGTTCTGGTACAGACGCTTCGTACCAAATTTCGCGTCTGTTGTGCAACCAATGACGACTCTGTTGAGGAAGGGCAAGGCATGGTCGTGGGGAGTTGAACAACAGGCGGCACTAGAGCGCCTAAAGAAAGAGATGACGACGGCCCCAGTCCTTGCCTGCCCAGACTTTGTCTTACAGACGGTCGCAAGTGACCATGGACTTGGAGCTGTGCTGACCCAGTCGGTCGACGGCTAAGAACGGGTCATCGCCTATGCGAGTCGGAAGTTACTAAAGGCCGAGATCACCTATTCTGCCAAAAAAGGAGTGCCTGGCAGTAGTGTGGTCCATGCGGAAATTGAGGTGTTACTTAGAGGGGTATAAAGTCGATGTGATCACGGATCACATGGCATTGAAGTGGTTAAATTCAATCGAAAGCCCCTCTGTTCGGATTGAACGATGGGCCCTCGCATTGCAGCACTTTCATTTCGACGTCCACTATCGACGAGGGAAGCTGGACGTAGTAGGCGATGCGCTGTCAAGGCAGCCCTTGGAGACTTTCCAGCAAGCTGTGGTGGAGATTTACCCATGCAAATGGATCACGAGTATGCTCGAGCGTATCGCTATGACCCCGTGAAGTTTTCAAATTACGCGATAGAAAACGGCCAATTGTACCGGCACTTGGGGCATAGAGTGGATGACGAGGATTACATCCCGTGTAAACTCTGCATCGGCAGTGACCACAGGAGAAGGATCTTACAGGAGTGTCATTATGCGCCACAGGCGGGTCATCAAGGGGTACGGAAAACGATTTCCCGACTCGGCCAGCGGTATTATTGGCCCGGTATGTTTAGAGACGCGGCCAAGTACGAAAAATACTGCGAAACATGTCAGAATTTTAAGGTGGAGCAATTTAAACCACCTCGCTGAATGTTGACTAGGCAAGTAGCAGAACTGTTGACAGTGCTGTGTGCAGACTTTGTGGGTCGACTGCCTCGTTTAAGCATGGTAATACTGTCATCTTAGTTTTCCACAATGGGCGGAGTTAATCCCCCTGAGGAGGGCCACAGCGGCTAACCTGCAGAGAGCGTTTAGAGAAAGGATATTAAACAAGTTTGGAGTGCCCCGCAAGTTTGTGTGCGACAACAGCGTGCAGTTTACCAGCCGAACTTTAAAGTAGTTCTTAAGTTCATTGGGAGTAGAGATTCAATACACTGCCCCGTATTGCCACCAAGAGAATCTGACCGAACGAACTAACCGGACGGTGAAGACCCCGGTAACGCAGCTTATCGAAGGCCACCGAAGCTCGTGGGACGATCTTTTGGCTAAGATATCGTTAGGCATCAACTCGAGTGTTGCAGACTCTCCAGGCTTTTCACCAGCCTTTCTGATGAAGGGAAGAGAACCGCGGCTGCCTGCTGCTTTGTATGACGATGTCACGCCCGGTTCGGCGAGCATTGAACAGGCACCTCAGGAGAAGGCGATCCGGTTAAGAGAAATCTTCGGCATCGTGCACAGTAATCTTCAGCGTGCGTCCCGAGTTCAAGGGCGGTATAACAACTTACTTCGACCGACTCTCGACTCACTGGTATTGCTGCGACATCATCAACATTCGAAGGCCGCTGATGGGTTTGCAGCAAAGTTGGCCCTAAACTACGACGGTCCCTATCGGGTTGTCCAGATTATTTCACAAAACATCGTATGCTTGGCCCAGGAGGGCAATCGGAAAAGACGAGTGGCAAATATCGCACAGCTTAAGCCTTTCCAGCAGGAGACAGATGCGGAAGACGACAACTGCGGAGACGAGCCCAGAAGGAGGACCCACGGGAAAGGTTTCTCCCACCCAATGCTTCAGATAAGTATACATTTTGTAAAATTTAAATTGGTAACTAACATTGTAAGAAGAAAGCCGTTTGCACGCTGCACTGCTAGGCGTAGGTTCTTAAAATTAATTTCGACTGTAAGTTAACGTTTAAAACTCTGCAAAAATAGATGGAAGAAGGTGTCATCGTTATAAGTGACAAAGAGATGGAGGTGGAAAAGGAGCTTTTCTGACGCCTGCCCTAACGACTGAAGTAATAACAGCGACAGCCGCTCGTAATCCACAGCCGTACGTGGAGATGACCGTGTCACCGCCCCTACTACCAGCTTTGACTGCGCCGGAACAATCGGAAATGAAGGTAGAAGAACCACTGAAACCCGTCGAGAGTGCAAAAATGATGCGGGATGCGTTTCCAGCGACGAGAACCCCGGATACGAAGATATGACAGCCATGGGAGGAGGTAGATACCCTATAAGTTTTGAGACGGTGTCTGACGAAGAGGGCGACGGTCCCTTGTTCTGGCGGGTATTTGCCCCGGCTCATTGGGAAGTCGACCCGAAGAGTATTCCCGAAGGTCAGCATGCGGCTGGTGTTCGATTCACTCCTACCATCGAAGACTTCGGCATGTATCACACCACCAAAATATCGATCGGGAGTCCGAGACCCTACGCCATTGGTAGCTCTAAGTACGTCGGCACAGGAAGGACATCGCAGTTCACTCGACCATCCAATCGGGGGAAGTATGGACTTACCGCGAGTGACTGAACTGTGGGAAGATGTCGGCGATCTATTTGATGGTGTGGTCGGATGGGAGGCAGATCTGGATGAACTGGTAGGGGAATTTGCGCCGGCACCGGAACGATTGGACTCGGGACCAGTGGTGCAAAGTCTACACCCACCACGAGGATGGACCGTGCTTACAGGTGACTGTCTAATACGCACGAGCCTTCTGGAGTGCATTCAGGAACGCATAGCTCGCATCAACCCGCAGAGCCATCGCAACCGAACTCGGATCTCAGATGGAGGTGTCGAGTACCGGATTACGATCCATCGGGCCCGTACCGTGAACGTCGACCCTCGTTAAGAATGGGGAGGGTGTGACGCTGACTTAGCTTTTACAATAACAGTTCGCAAATTTAATATTGTTATAATAAAGATTTGTATATATTAATCGAATTAAGATAAGAATTGTAATAGTTTTGCAAAAGACGCCAGGAGCGCATTAACGTTAAGTTCAGTTACAGTTGACGAGAGCGAACGGTGTCGCTGTGTATCAATGAACAGTGATCCGCGAGCCAGATACACACCCCGGTGAGTGTGTTAAATAAGTTTGGCAGGGGTAAGAAGGATGGAGCGCGAGAGCAGAGAGGTAATCAGTAACGAGCGCTGAAGACGATAAGACAAGTAGACCGCGCTGGGAGTAAGGCTTAAAAAATAAGAAGCGAGTGAGGAACGGCAGAACAGAGATAGTCGGGTAAAATTGGTAAAAGTAAAGGTAAGATACGTTGTCAGTGCAGCAGGGTCAGTTTTAATAATAAACTAACTAGGTAACTTTGAAAGAGTTTTCTTTTATTTATTTATTAACCATTGATTCCTCAGAGCCCGTAGTTAGTGCAAGCGGTGATACGCGAGCTCGGTCGTGGATAATACCTCGTACTGTAGTTTTTGCGAGCGGTGATACCCGATCTTGGTCGTGTAGAATACCTCGCAGCGTAGTTCCTGCATGTGGCTATTCGCGGTCTCAACCCGATAGCAAATTATATACGATTCCTATCCCCTCCTTAAAATTTGGTGTGTCGTGGATGTAACCAAACGTTGTAGACCCATCTCATACCGGGTACTTCGGCTCAACGCGGTACCATCCGGCATTGCTCGTAATCTCGGTTTAGACTTCGTGACCCCCTTTTTAGCACCCTACCCTCATTTTGCGCTCCGCGTCTCGGTAAGTTACAAATTTCTTGTAAATTGAACCTGGTCAGACTGAGATCTGTACCCCGGCTCAAATACTATTTTACAACAGAAAAACACAAGTAAATTAATAAATTAATAATTATATGTATATTACAAATATACACAAAACATATTACCACGCATTCGTACACCGTACACGCACCATTCAAACGGTGCCTTTTTTGCAGAAATTATCTATTTATATATACTACGTATATACCCGCCGATTTATAAGTGCACAGGCTCATACATGTTTTTGTTATTGTAAACCATTAATTATTGTCTATTGTGACTGATGCACGGAGTTGCCAGACTGGCGCGGTAAAAAGATTCGTTTGTCAGTTTTAAAAAATAAGTGTTCGTAAATAATGTTAGAATTTAATAGTTAGGGTATGCTAGGAATAATAATTATCGGCTAAGCCAATATTTGAAGTCGAATATGTAAAATCGAGATTAAAACTAATTCTTCAAATGAATAAACTAATTATATGAAGCAACAAACGGAAAATAGTGAGATGATGGCATAAATAATAAGTGAGGGTAAGACGATTAGACGAAAAAAAGCTAAACCAAGTAAGAGTGCTCTAGTCAAGAGTGCCCGACTAGGTGATACCCTGAACCCAGTTCTTACATTCATAATTCTTTATCTGCATTCATACATTGAAACACACACACACATACAAGCACAAGCTGCTGGCTGCGCGCGTCATTCAATTGATTTGCTTCTTCTTCTTCCTTTGGCCCCACACTATGTTACATTGAATCGTAAATAACTTGTTTATTGTCCGATCGTAATGAAATTTCTTGGACATAAAGATGGCATGAAAATGTGAGACTATGTAAAAATCCGAAGGTTATACCTCTAAAACTACTTATTTTTTATTTCTGTAAGATCGAGGTATCCAAAAAGTGAAATAAGTTTAACCTCTCTATGCTATAGGAAAATATACATACCAAATTTGGTGTCTCTACCTCTTATAACTTCTAAGCTTTACCTTAAAAACACTGTTCTGAAATCTTAATTTATCGATAACTTTTGAATGGGTTGAGATATCGAAAAATGATGAGTTTGTATCGAGCCGGCAGTACGATAACTTAATTTCAAATATAAAGTCTCAAGCTTTTCAAACTTTCAAGTTATGCCTGAAAAACACTTGTCTGGAATCTAAATTTATCGATAACTTTTTAACGGGATGAGATATCGAAAAAAAATGATAAACTTGTATTGATCCGGCACTACGAGAACTTATTTTTCATATATGAAGTCTCTAGCTTTTGTAGTCTCTGAGAAACGCTCGTTCATACAGACGGACGGACAGACGGACAGACAGACGGACATGGCTAGATCGACTCGGCTAAGAATATAAATACTTTATGGGGTTGGAGATGCTTCCTATTCCTGTTATATACTTTTGCACAAAACCATTATACACTTTTTACCCATTTTTAATGGGATCAGGGTATAAAAACACAAATCAGATACAGCGACTGCAGAAGTACTTGCTGGCTTGTGATTCTGCTTAACATTAGGTAAAATTTTTTACTGAAATATAATTGCGACCTTTTCCGTACAAATGTGAATGATCCGAGTTATGGGTTTATTGGGTACTGCAGGTAATGACAGATGTCTTTCAGTCTATCTGTCTGTCTAATAAAAAAACATATTTTTCATAGATTTCCAGGTAAACTATATTAAACAAAATTTCTCAGAAATGCCAAAAATGATATGGCAGGGCCACGCAGGCTGTTTAACATACATATATCACAGCCAACACAGATCCGCGAGCAGACGCCTCATGTAAGAGGAATGTTTTTTTGTGTGTGTGCAGTTAGTAAAATTAATGATTGTTATTTAGTTGCTGTCCAGGATATCGCGGTCGAACTCGCCCTGAGTGTAGCGATATTCTGGTGCCCCGATAGGCAGCTTGTAACAAATACACTATTGGATACCCTATTTTAAAATTACACAGCATTTTTGTAATATCCAATGGAACCAAATATTTTAGTGGCTATATATTAATACTCCTCATTAATACCAAAAAACATTGTACATGACATAATAACTTAACATTAAAATACGTGTATTAAATATGTATATTAAGTGAGATAATTGCAGTTACAGCACTAAAGTCACTATGAACTCAAGCAAGGGTGGGCAGCCAAATTTAGCAAGTGAGCCCGACAACAACATCTACAACAAACACCGCTACTGTGGTCGTTAATCATTTGCCGGCTGCGCAAAACGAACACAACAAATGTGTGCACTGAGCAAAATAATAAATTCAAAACTTAAAGTTATTTAATATTATTTATAAAAGACATGTTAAGTTTGAATTTTTTTACCCAGTGTACAGGCACCTAACAGTTATTATATTGCTTTGCGATCGCGGCTCGAGTCGAAGCACCGGCGCACACTTAATTTACTTTGTTTTTGTTATCTCGCAAATGCGTCGCGACGAAATGAAGATGTCACGCGATCGCGGCTCGATTCGAAGAATCAGCGCACACTTAATGTATTTTGATTTTGGAATCTCGCCGACGGCGCACAAGCGACATGCAGGCGCCAATTGTTAAAAAATAACGGAGTGAGCTCAGTGAGCCACTACGCGCCCCACGATTTAGAGACTGTCTCTCAATCGAGTACGCGCCCACCTTTGAACTAAAGTACTCGCTCATGAAAAGATCATCATGAAACGAAATATGTTGGCTGCATAGCGAAATGCGAGCTGCGGCCGTCCAAAAGCAACGGGACAAAGACAACAACAACAATGTTTCTTATTCTTTGCGTGTGTTGTTCTTGTGCTTTATTAGCGTTCCGAAACTAAAGATGAAACCATTTTATTTGCCTAAGTGTGCTTGTGTGCTGTTTTGCTTTTCTGTGTGTGCCGAAATTTATAGAATTTATAGATTATAATAGCAACGATTTTGCGCAAAAGCTCCGATGCCAAATTTCTTCTTTGTATTCATACTCAAGACCACACTTGCAGCAGACAATTTGTTTTAGCTTCTTCTTTGCGGCGACCTTCGCATTACAGTTTTGCCTTTGCTAAATTGTAAAGGCCTGCGTAGTTTCGCTGTGCCTGTCAGGATTTTGTAATACCCTGATCCCATTAAAAATGGGAAAAAGTGGGACGAGATATCAAAAAAAAAATGAAAAACTTGTATCGTCCCGCCACTACGAAAACTTATATTTCATACATGAAGTCTCTAGCTTTTGTAGTCTCTGAGAAACACGCGTTCATACAGACGGACAGACCGACATGGCAATATCGCAATATCGACTCGGCTATTGATACTGATCAAGAATATATGTACTTTATGGGGTCGGAGATGCTTCCTTATGCCTGTTACCACTAAGCATACAACACATAGAGGCGTCAAATCGACTAAAAAGTGATCGCATAAAATTTTTGAACTGGACCATGGTGGAATTATAATATTATAATTACATCCTAAGCAGCTTCGTGTGCTGCGACTGCGACACGAAGGCAAAGCGCAGCAGGCAGGCAGAGAATATTCTTCTTGCGATCAGCGGCACACAGCGCCGAACTCATTGCTTGCTCTGGCTTCGCTGCCGCAACATCTATTTCGACGCTCCGAAACGCTTGCATATATGCAAATTAGCAGCAACACATATATATTCAATCACAAGAAGACATGCGGCCATTGATTTGAATTTCCGGCGTTGCCTCTTTTCTGTAGTCGTTTGAGCTTCTAGGTAGAGACGGGGCGGGGGTTGCAATAGTTCTATGAGGCAGCCAGTGGCCGAAATTTAGATTTTTAAATTTCAGCCATTATGGTGTTTTTCATTTTGATAGTACTCCATTTCAAGTGAGCTGAGGCTTTTAATGCCTGCGGCGGTCTTTATTTCAAACCAACAGCTATTTTATTCAATGGGTTGCGGCCAAATATGGACCACTGCAAGGCATTTCAGATTTCGGCCTCGTGGCGTCTCTGGAGTAATTTCACTAATATGCGTTATGCGTTTCCACAGCATGCGCCTCTGCGTTCGCGTTATTGCGTTTGACATGAACGCAGAGTTCGATTGCTCGATTGTTGCAATTTGATCGATTATTGTTGAATAACAGGCTAATTACAGAGCTGTAAAGTGATTTTGCAGAACTAAACAGATGCGAAAAGCCGCGTAAAGTAATACGCAAAACAGGTGATTTCACTTCATGTCATATCCATTTTAAATTATTTGTTGTCCCCGCAGGAATTTTAAAAACTGGTGTTGAGCGAAGAGGCATCATTAAACCTGCTGGAATTGTGTCAGGAAAATTTAACGGTGTTTAGGGGTGTGCGGAAAATCGATCACATTTTTAAACATCGCCTCTGAGTTTTGTGGCACGTTAGTATCCCAAAAGGATCTATAACGGGACTTTTATTCAAATAATGTTAGTTAATAACAACTTTTGAATATTAACTGCATAGGTTTTTGCTTACCAAGACCCAGTCGTTTCGTGGACTACAAGCCTCAAGTGCAGCAATCGGTGCAGCATAGAAGTCAATATACTGAAATAGTGCTTTACATATTATGGCTTGCTGTTCATCCGCATTACATATTGAAGTCAAAAAATTGTTAATATTATCCGTATTCACTATGAATTTAATACTTTTTTTCGCAATATAATATTTATTCGACGCAGCACAAAAGGGCGATTAGCTGTTTTTGAACGCGAACGCATTATGCTGTGGAAACATTTAACAGAGATTTTCGATAACATGTTGATTCGATTACACACGTTTGCTGAGAAATATCAAAGCAACGCTGGGCGCAATCGATAGGCAGAATGTGGCAGCATTGCCCCTCGCAGTCACACTGACTTGTAACAGTAACCAGTCATCATTTTGTTTTTGTCGCGTCTGGATGTGTGTCGTTCGTATGTATAGCAACAGCAGCAGCAGTTGGCATAGAAACGTTTTTCATATTTACTTGTTTACACTTTGTTTTCTTGTGTTGTGTGTCAAATTGTCATTTAAATTTACTGCTACAAACACATAGACATATGCACAAGCAACACATACATACAAGAAACAATTGGTGAAAAACGCAATCAATAAATGAACTTACGAGAAAGGATTTTTTTTGTGTTTGTGCTTTGAATTTACTTAATTATGCGGGTGTGTGTGTAAGCGGGCACCGCGCCCAAAATTAGCTTAAACAACAGCCAATTAACAGCAATGAAACAAAATGAGCGCAAATTCAAATGTAATGAAAACAGCAACAAACTAAACGATGCGGCGGCGACTGTGAGGATGCAATGCACCAGCAACAACAGCTGTGGAGATAGAGACAACAACAAATAAATTAATTATTCGAATAATTTAGCATTAAATATTGCATTTATGTACGCAGTTGGCTCTACAAAAGAAAAAAAAAGATAATTAGAAATAAAATAGGACTTACCAAATGTCGATTTCCGAGTCGAAATCGACCTTTTGGTAAGTCCTATATAATTTCTAATTATCTTGTTTTTCTTTTGTAGAGCCAACTGAGTACATAAATGCAATATTTAATGCTACCACTGTCTATTTTCGCTTCTGCACACACAGTGCGCACATTCATACAAACAATGCACACATACATGACTAATGACCCATAGCAGCAGATCAAACGTATACAGAACGAGACGGCGAGAGTTAGAAAGACATAGAAAATATTAAGAACCCGAGAAATAGTCTGCCACTTTATTATAATTCCACCATGGCTGTGTCTGTGAGGCTGAGTGTGTATGCATAACACACACAGGGATGTCACAGAAAGCTATTAAAAAAATTTGAAAAGAGCCAATTTGAGACAATAAAAAATAAAAGGAGCACAACATTACGTGCGAATGAAGCGAACCCTTAGCGAAAAAAAGGAATAATTGCCATAATAATATCCATTTTTGGCAGCCGTGAACACACATGCATGTATAAAAGGCAGACAAATCTATATTATAATTCCACCATGGGCAAAGCTAACGTTTCGACTCGAATTGAGTTGAGTTGAGTAGATTGCATGCTCTCTTTCTGTCTGTCTCTCTTACCTGGCTCGTTAAGCGGTGGTAAGAGTTGTGTGCTGTGTTTTGTCTCTTTTTGTCTCTCATGGTAGCTTTTGACCTGACAGTGGTTGTTGTTACCGTTTTGCTCATGGTTCCATTATACTAGGTTAACTCAATTAGGTTAGCTAATTATAATTCCACCATGGGTTAAATCAATTTTTCGAACCAGTTGTAAGTCGCTTCGTTTATTTTTGGTAAGCTGTTCATCGGAGGAATGTTTTAGGCTATGTTATTCCAATTGCAAATAACAAATATAATTGAATATTTATTTTTATATATTGTTTCTATAAAATGTTATAAGACAGCATAATAATATCAACAAAGCGCATGTAAAACAAGCAATTTTTCTGTCTCTTTTCAACTCTATAAATAAAAGCAGAGCCAACCAAAGAGAGCGAAAGCATTTTTACTGCCTCTTTCGCAATCACACGTTCTAACCAACTGGTCTGAGCCATGGTGGAATTATAACTAAACCCAACTCTCAGCTGAAAAACATGAGAAATATGCAATGATAAGTTAGTTTATAGTTCTATTAAGTTGCTTGATAAATCATACATTAGATATGAATACTTTGTTACGTATTCTTATATAAAGTAATTGAAACGAAAACGACCGAATGCGCGCAAAATGCCAAAGCAATGTACACAACACAGAAATATATGACGTCACACGATCTCTTTCGTTTCAACGGTACCTGTCTTTGCGCAACCTATGGTTTCTCAATCGTGGACTCTCGGCAAATCGCTGAACAAGACAATTTGAGTCTAAGCTAAGTAAAAAAAAAATAATAACCTTTAACATTCCTCAGCATGAACAACTTACCTCAACGACAAGCGAAGCAATACTGACACTGGTCCGAAAAATTGACAGCACTTGCTCTCATGAGCCCACCTTGTTATAATTTCACTATGAGCCAACATAGTATAATTGAATCATGGATTTGCTTATGTTGCTGGCGCCTAGCACTGTGCTCTCAGGTAAGTTAAAAGCATTTTGCAAACAATGTTTTATACAATTTTAATTAGTACTAAAAAAAACTTTAGAAATTCCACAGCACTCCCTGGTGTTCTGTCTCCCTCTCTATTGCTGTACAAACAACAAGCTTGGGTAGATTATTTGTTGCTGGCTTTGCTACAGACAAATTATAGTTTAAACAAGTAAGAGTGCTCTAGTCGAGAGTGCCCGACTAGGAGGTACCCTGAACCCAGTTCTTACATTCATAATTCTTTATCTGCATTCATACATAGAAACACACACACACTATATACAAACACAAGCTGCTGGCTTCAGGCGTCATGCAATTGCTTTGCTTCTTCCTTTGGCCCCAAACTATATTACATTAAATCGTAGACAACTTCTTTGTTTATTGTCCGATCGTAATGAAATTGTAGGGCAAAAATATGGCATATAAATGTGGGACTATGTAAATCCGAAGGTCATATCTCTAAAAATACGCATTTTTGGATTTCTGGGAGATTGGAGGGAGGTACTTAAAAAGTGAAAAAAATTTTCCTCTGTATGCTAAAGGAGAATATATGTACATACTAAATTTGGTGTCTCTACCTCTTATAGCTCTTAAGCTATACCACCAAGCATACAACACATAGAGGCGTCAAATCGACTAAAAAGTGGTCGCATAAAATTTTTGAACTCGACGATCCCAAGCAGCTTCGTGTGCTGAGACTGCGACACGAAGGCAAAGCGCAGCAGTCGGGCAGAGAATATTCTTCTTGCTATCAGAGGCACACAGCGCCGAACTCATTGCTTGCTCTGGCTTCGCTGCCGCAACATCTATTTCGACTCTCGAAACGCTTACAAATATGCAAATTATCAGCAACACATATATATTCAATCACAAGAAGACATGCGGCCATTGCTGTGAATTTCCGGAGTTGCCTTTTTTCTGTAGTCGTTCGAGCTTGTAGGTAGAGACGGGGCGGGGGTTGCAATAGTTCTATGAGGCAGCCATTGGCCGAACCATGGTGGAATTATAATTAATATAATAATATAATATAATAATTAATGGTAATAGTTCTTTGATAACATAAAATGTATTCAATCAATAATTAATAATTATCACTTAATGGATTTTTAATGTTAATTGCCAGTAAGTGTTGCAAACACATTAATTATGCCCTAATACCCTCCATTTCGAAGAGAATCACCGCTGTCTGAAATTGAAAAGTCTAAATTTCGGCCACCGGCTGCCTCATAGAACTATTGCAACCCCCGCCCCGTCTCTACCTACAAGCTCGAACGACTACAGAAAATCAGCAACGCCGGAAATTCATAGCAACGGCCGCATGTCTTCTTGTGCTTGAATATATATGTGTTGCTGCTAATTTGCATATTTGTAAGCGTTTCGGAGCGTCGGAGCAAGCAATAAGTTCGGCGCTGTGTGCCTCTGATCGCAAGAAGAATATTCTCTGCCTGCCTGCTGCGCTTTGCCTTCGTGTCGCAGTCTCAGCACACGAAGCTGCTTGGGATCGTCGAGTTCAAAAATTTTATGCGACCACTTTTTAGTCGATTTGACGCCTCTATGTATTGTATGCTTAGTGCTTAAATGCTAGCACGTAATTAGCATGTACAGTGGCTCATATATCGTGCAGATGTAATATCAAATTTAAAAAGCATACAGTATCTAAACTATAATAGTTATCCAAAAAATTTAAATGCGGAATTTTTAATTGTTGTATCTTAACTTAAGTACTTTAAACATAAAACAAATCTAACTTTCCGTTTTTTCAAAATTTAAAAAACAAAAAAAATTTTAAAAATAAGAGGTCACAGCGTATTTCGTGCAGTCATTTTCACTAACATTTATCCGTGAACTGTGCATCGAAAATCTCCGTTTCTTCTTCTGTCCCTTCAGTCATTCCAATAGCTATGTTCTTCCACAGTTTATGGGTTGGGTCACTTTGGGGGACAAAAATTACGGTATATTACAAAAAAGAGTCCCCGTACAAAGATTGAACAGTCAGCGAAATATTGCCGAAATAGTTAACCTTAGCCCCAGTACTGTACAATACATCATTCAACGTTTTTTACGAGAAAATCGCGTGTCAGATAAGGGCCGAAATGCACCTAACAAGATTTTCACAGACTCTGACGAAAGACTTATAGTCCAAAAAATGAAAGAAAATCCAAAGCTATCGGCTCCAAAATTGTCTGTGGATATTGAGAAAGAATTGGGCAAGAAATGTTGTTCGGAAACCGTGCGCCGTGTACTGCGGGATCACGGTCTAAATGATCGAGTAGCTCGAAAGAAGCCATTAATAAATTAGAAAAATGAGCTCTCCCGACTAAAAGTTGCCAAAGATCACGTTCTTCGTCCAAATTCTTTCTGGAATGATGTAATCTATGCAGACGAGTCCAAGCTCATCATCTTTGGTTCCGATGGAGTGTAATATATTTGGCGTCAGCCAAATACCGAGCTCGAAAAGAAACACATAAATCCCATGGTGAAGAATGGCGGGGCAGTGTCATGGTTTGGGCCTGTATGGCGGCCTTGGGTGTTGGGAACCTTGTTTTCATTGATGTAACAATGGATAAAAACATTTATCTGCAACTTTTAAAAGAAAACTTGCTGCAAAGTGCTGAAAAACTGGGCCTACGAGATCGTTTTAGATTTTACCAGGACAACGATCCTAAGCACAAAGCGGGTATTGTGCAGTCCTGGCTAATCTGGAACTGCCCCTATGTCATGAAGCCGCCTGCTCAGTCACCAGACTTAAACGTGATGTAGAATTTGTGGGCAATTTTAGATCTGGCTATTCGCAAACGGTCTATTTCAAGCAAAAATGATCTGAAAACGTCACCTTTGGAGGAATAGAAAATAAAACCACAGAGACAACGGAAAAATTGGTTTTTTCCATGGAAAATCGTTTGAAGGGAGTTATTAAGCAAAAGGGAGGCCACACCAAATATTAGCTTTAAGATTTATTACTTATTTTTAAGACTATGTGCAGTGCACGAAATAAGCTGTGACATGAAAAAAGTCAATAATTTTTGTTTTTGTAAGTATTAAGTATTATTTATAGGAATACAAAAACAATGATGTTGCCTTATAAATATCAAAAGACTGCTCAAAAAAACTGCATATAGTTTAGAGACTCTATGCTTTTTAAATTTGATATTACATCTGCACGAAATAAGCTGTAAGCCACTGTATATATAGCCATAGTCATGATACACCCCGCTCTAAACGATACTTTTGCGCTGACCATGCCTTCAAAAGCTAGCACGAGGCGTTTTCTTCGAGATTTTGGTATACATGCATGCATGAATGTGTGCGGCCATAGATCTATGAGTGTATGCGTTCATGTGTGTGCTTCTGTCGATAGGCAGGCAGCAGCAAAGATTGCGACCTAAACTAGGTTTTTACAATTTTAACTCGCTGTGCTTCTCTTCGAAATGAAGCGTATTACTGCAT
This sequence comes from Drosophila maculinotata, assembly GCA_035045305.1. Classification (NCBI taxonomy): domain Eukaryota; kingdom Metazoa; phylum Arthropoda; class Insecta; order Diptera; family Drosophilidae; genus Drosophila; species Drosophila maculinotata. The sequence goes on from JAWNPD010000421.1 coordinate 499,524, forward strand.
AAACAATGTTTGCAACACTAACTAGCAATTAACATTAAAAATCGAAATAGTCATAATTAAAATATATATTGTTTTAATACATTTTATGTTATGAAATGACTATCCCAATTAACAAACATATCATTCCGTATAAAGTAATAATTCTATTTATTTATTTAATGTCTACTAGAGGCAGTCATATGACTGAGATATAATTTAACTAACCATTAGGAAATTAAAATTTAAATTTAAAAAATATATAAGTTGGTGAGGGTATCTATACCAGAGCCGGCCAGCTAGAGCCCCCGGGGGCTCTAGCAACACTCGTGTTTTTACACAGACACAAGCCGAAGTCATGGCTGCCCGAATCTTTTTGAGCAAGCCATTTACTCAGTGGCGTGTCAGCATTCATAGAAGCACGCCGCTTGATATTTTGACTGCAATGCGACAAATTGCGCGCATAAACATGCAAGCACAAATTAAACTCCATGTTCTGCACAACATACATATGCGAGTCAACATTTTCCACAATGCCAGCCATAAAAAATAAGCAACGCAACTCGTTGACTAACATTCATTTAGAATCGTTGCTTTTAATAAAACCATATCCCCAAAAAATTGAATTAGATGAAGTCATATATTACCACAATTTAAAAATATACTTTACCATACTTAATACAGACACCAATAACCACAATTTAAAACATATAAAATGCCAAACTATTCAGCAACTTGGTTGCTCTTTCGCGCACTGTAATTTGCACCAACACAATCACATATTTTTCTCCTCTCCATTTGGCCGGCCCTGATCTATACGGTGCCAGTTAATAATATTGTGCTCTCGCAATGCACATGCACACACACCACGATTGAGTGACCGTAGGATATGCAGAGACAGGTATTGTTACTCGGCTGAAGCGAAACCGATAATGTGACGTCACATTATCGTTCTGTGCTGTGTATTTTGCATTGGCATTTGGCGCGCATTCGTTTCTTTTAGTGTCAAATTACTTTATATAAGAATATTTAACATTGAATATTTCTCATGCTTTACAGCTGTAAGTACAAAATTTTCCATAAAATTGGTTCACTTGCTTACAAAGCGCAACGCGCGCGCACAAAATTTGATAATGTCACGTCACAGTGTCCCGAACCCGGTTTATCAATTACTTATATAAATTTGTGCTCTCGGAATGAACATGCACACCATAGGTTATGCAAAGAACCCGGAATTAACCGGGTTCGGGACACTGTGTTTTATAGTTTATAGTTGTATTTAGTTGCTTGGATATGTCATACGTTCAATTATGAATACTTTTGTATTGTTAAGGTATCTAATATTAAAGTACATTTTATTTCAACAAAATAATTTATTCACTTTAATATCAATATCGACATTTTTAGCTGTATTTATATTTTTTTTTTTAAATAACTAGACGTAATTAGCAATCCATCGCCATTCATATTTATAAAAAGTTGTTGTTGTGTAACACATCATGCTAGTCCTCGTTTTGCATAGCCTGCCTTCGCTTAGTTGATCTCACCCAGGTGAAATCTGTTGCTTGTCCGGAATCCGTTCAGTTGACCATGTTCTTCAGATATACCCAGCCAGATTTTCCAAGGCATTGGATTCTTCTTCTAAAGGCAGTTGCTGAGTATCAATCCTATATAGAAAACATAAGTTTAATATAAAATTCATGATGTAAATTTATATACATATATATCATTGAAGAACTTGACGGCTCCAAATCTGGTGTATCATCTTCACTAATATTTCAACTGCTCGAAAAAACATCAAAGTTTCGGCTTAAAAGATAAGATCGCAGCCGATACTTAAACTCCAGGTGATCAGGATGGTCTGCACGACCAAGAACTGCACGTTCTCCTTTTGATCTAATTAAACCGAAAAAGATCTCCAGAACGTCTTGGTTGAGCCGATAGGTTAAAAAATGGAACCTCGCCCTTCAGATCTTCATACAGGAGTTTCAGTGCTTTGTTTGTCTGAAAAATACCTGCAATTATAGATAAATTGTATAAAGATACAAATGATTAGAAATAATGGCAAACCTTTTTGAAATGGTAGTAACTTTGTATTTCTGCCAAGTTTCATGATAGTAGATAATGTTCTTTTATAACATGAAATTGATAAAAACAATAAATACTAGTTACGAATATATGTATTTTTAATGCTTATTGCTAGTTAATATTAATAAATTATGCCCTAATACCCTTAATTTCGAAGAGAAGCGCCGCACTTGAAATTGTCAAAATATAATTTGGTGCCCATGCTGCCTGCCTGCCTATCCACAGAAGCACACAACGCATACATTCATAGGTCTGTTGCCGCTCGCGACCTGTCTCTACCCGCAACGCGAAAAACAACAGAAAATTGGGAACAGCGGGCATTGCTGTTGTGTCACTGTAGAGCTTGGACGTAGGAAAGAAGTACTTCTGGCTTGCCTATTTCGTCACACAGAAGGGTTGACAAAATCTGAAGTCTTTAATTCGCTTCTATTCATGGACTAAACATGCTTTTTGGGAAGGTCTTTTTGTATGTGCTACTTAGCTTCGTGAAACGCTCGGGATTGGCTTCTCGCTAACATTTCTGAATTTTTGCTGTACATGCGTTCGCTGCCCAAATAACGTATTTACACTAGTTCCTTGACACGACCGCGTGCCCTTTCTCGCTTATGCTTCCCAGTTCCACATTCAGGAGGCATTCTTTAAGAAGGCTAATGCAGTTTTCGCTGCCACAAAATGCATCCAAAATATATGAATATTGTTAGTGCTGTTAATATTTGCATCCAGTTTGATACCTCAAAAGGCAAAAATAAATTGTTGTTACTAAAGGTAAGGTCAGACACGCAAAATAATTGGCTGTAATCCGATCGTCAGCTGTTTGCGCCAAATACATATATTTTGCCCAATTTATATTTCCAGGGCACAATTATAGCTAAATCTGTTGAAAAATTAGTTGTTGTATGAACAACTTTTTGGTTTCTCAAGCTATCTTTACCAAAATCAGCAATTGCAACTTGTTTAAATATATAAATCGCCTGCAAGGTTGTACCTTCAGAGCGCCGAAGGTTGCCTTTCTTTCTCGTTTTACTCCATGTAACCTTTAACAATCCATAATCCAAAAAAAAAGATCTGAAATATAATGAGTGGTACAATAATTATTGGATTAAATCCAAGTCAAGGACATTTAGAACCACTATGCGCAGCCGATGGATACCCGTTAGGTAAAATTTACAAAGGGTTGCTGCTGCCGGCAGCCCAAGTCGAGTTTTTTTCCCTTCCGCTCAGTCGTTTTGTAGGCGGCAGTTGCACCCTACTTACTTATTTAAAGGGCGGATCGCGCTGAATTTCCAAAATCATGCCAGCATAGTGGTTCTGGCGCCGGGGCAGCCGTGCACAAATTTCTATTTATTTTGTTTTTCTAGAGGCTGATATTTTTCAGTTTCTGATTTTTTGCATGCTTTCCTGACATACCTTACTCTTACTCTCCTCCAAGAAAAGGTATTTTCAATAAAAGCTCCAAAAGTTCTGTTTTTTGGAGCAGGAAATTTGCATGCACTCACACAAGTACAAGCAAATAAGGTAAGTCACGATACATCCCGCATGCAACCGATCTCTAAAATTTATATGTCAAAATAACGTGCTAGTTATGACCAATTGTCGAAAAATTCGTTCTCGCGCGAAAATCCTTTTTTAAAAAGATCAAAGTGCGGGATGTACCATTACAACTCAGCGCCTACATCGCATATGAAAAAACCGACTTAGTGAAATTATACAGGTTTCAAACATAGCTCAGAATTGATTGCCAATTACGTATGGGAAGATGCAAAAAAAATCAAGTTTCTACTCCTTGGGAGATATAGCCATTGTCATGATACCCCCCTCACTTAACGATACTTTTGCGCTGACCATGCCTTCAGGAGCTAGCACGAGGTGTTAGCTCGAAGATTTTTGAATACATGCATGTATGTGTGCGACAATAGGTCTATGAGTGTATGAGTTCATGTATGTGCTTCTGTGGATAGGCATGTAGGCAGACAGCACAGGCAGCAGCCCACACAGCAACCGAATCAAGGTTTTTAAAATTTCGACTTCTCTTCGAAATGAAGCGTATTACGGCATAATTAATATGTTTGCAATACTAAATCTAAGGTCAGACACGCAAAATAATTAGCTCTGAATCGATCGTCAACTGTTTGCGCCAAATACACATATTTTGCCCAATTTATGTTTGCAGGGCACAGCTAAATCCATGAAAAAGTTGACAACACCAAATTTGTCCAAAATCGGCTGAAGTGCACACTTTTTCACGCAGAGTTCAGACATTTGGTAGCAATTTTGTTTTGTAGCAAAATGATAACTACATACCATTGTTTTTCAGTTATCGATAGTTGTGGCCGTACAAGTGTTATTAATTAATTAATGGAGTCGTTAACTAATAAAAGGTGAATTGCTATAATAAAAGCATATAAATATGTTATAAATTTATCGTCTCCATTGACTTTTATTAATTATATCCAACAGTCTTCATTGTCTAATTACAAAATAAATAAAATAAAAATAAACAGTCTTCATTGACTCTTAATCCACGCATTGCTCCTTACAATTTTAGTTGTATTAATCCTCCAAAAAGGCTGTGCTAATTTTGGTCCTACTTTTGCGGAAATCTTTTCTGGTGGCTCCACCTCGAATTCCAAATCCTTCTATGTACAAATGAATTTGATGCTACAATATATTAAATTGTATGTACATATGTATTTACTAATATTACGTTTTTATTTAGACTCACGTTTTTTATATGCGCAGCAATTTAATTTATGTATATATAGCCTTCATCAATAAACACAACAGTTGTGAAATATCGATACATTTTGGCAGTCGATATTTTTCGCACCCCTGTTGTCGTCCCTGGCTTAAAATGTAATAAATTACCACGCAACACACTTTAATTGAAAAAGCATAAATAAAAATGTTAGAAAAACAATAAAGTATGAGTTTGTGCACATAGCTAAGAAATTAAGAAATTGAATAATTCCACACGGAGTTTTTTGTGTTATAAGCGCAGCCAACAAAACAAGTTTATTTTAAAACTAGTAAGAGTGCTCTAGTCGAGAGTGCCCGACTAGGAATTACCCTGATCCAAAGTCTCACATACGTTCAAATTATTTTTTTTTTTTTATTTCTATGGACGTTGATGTACTAACGAACAGTACATTCAAGTGGCCCAACGATACCAAGCCAGGGCTTGTTAACGCGCGGACCCAGGCAACATGCAACCCACCTCCCGCCCAACCGACCGAGGGGCGCGCCGCATAACGTGCGGCTACGAAGATCGCGAACTAAGAATAGAACATACAATATAAATACAACAAATGAACATAGACTATTTAAATGTTAGACAGATGTTGTAATAGTACAGTTCTGAGAGTAGGGACCGAAGTAGCATTACTTATTATCGGGAAAAGGTTATTATAACTAGAGCATAAGATCCGAAAAGGGTTATGAACTGCATAGTTAGTATTACAGGCTTGCAGGGAAATCGGGAAAAAGTTCCTAGTACTGCTGATCGGAACAGCAAAACTAATTTGGCTAATTAATTCTGATGAATCAATTTCACCGTTAATTAGTTTGTGTAAAAAGATTACACCAAGCATGGTTCTACGATCAGAAAGAGAGGGAAGATTTATTAGTAGAAGTCTACTACGGTAAGGAGGCAAGCGAGTATTAGGATTCCAGTGAAGACACCGGAGGGCAAAGAGTAGAAATTGTTTTTGCACAGATTCTATTCTATCCTGATGAACCTTATATTGTGGACACCATATACAAGACCCATACTCAAGAATGGGGCGAACAAGTGAAGTATAAAGAGTCTTAGTAACGTAGGGATCGTCAAATTCTTTCGACCAACGCTTAATGAAACCCAACACACCAAAGGCTCGATTAGCAGCAGAAGAAATATGCTTGTCAAACTTAAGCTTAGGATCCAAAAGGATACCCAAATCATTAACTGACTCAATTCGTTCAAGTGGTTTCCATTAAGAACATTATTATTTAAAAAGGGCATTCGCCTATAAAAAGACATAACGTTGCATTTACCACAATTTAAATTTAATAAACTTAACCGACACCAGGTTTGAAAGCTCTCTAAATCAGTTGACAACCTTTTACCAGATAGAAAGTCTGTAGACGAAAAACAAAGTTTAACATCATCGGCATACATCAGCACCAGAGAGTGTGCTATCACGGAAGGAAGGTCATTAATGAACAATGTAAATAACAAGGGACCAAGGTGACTACCTTGTGGTACTCCGGACGCGACCTGAACAGACTTAGAGACAAGTCCTTTAAAAAAGACTTTTTGGGATCTTAAACTTAGATAATTGGCGATCCAAAGAATTAAGTTTTTTGGAAATCCCAGAAGATGAAATTTATGAAGTAAAAGAGAATGATTAACGGAATCGAAAGCCTTTCTGAAATCGGTGTAAATAACATCTGTTTGCATTTTGTTTTGAAAGCCCTTCATAACAAAAGAAGTGAATTCAAGTAAGTTAGTGGTAGTAGATCTATTTTTCACAAACCCGTGCTGGCAGGGTGAAATTATAGATCTACAAAGATATTGTAGTTGAGAAGTTATTAATTTCTCAAAAATCTTAGGAATAGCAGACAATTTAGAAATACCTCTATAGTTTTGAACGTTTGACTTGTTTCCTTTTTTATGGAGAGGAATAATAAATGATTCTTTCCACATAACGGGAAAAGAGCACAACTCGATGGACAGATTAAAAAGCTTATATAATGGCCTCAAAAGACCTTCAGCACAGTACCTAAGCACGCAGCCTGGTACTATTCATTTTCCGAAATTTTGTAAGTTATGGGAGCTATATATTTAATGTAGTTTTCTTACATAATGAAATTTAAAAAAAAAATTACAAAATGCAGCGCTTTAACAAAATAGCAGTTCTAACTTAAAAAAAATATTAAGAATTTAAAAACTAGGTTAACGGTAACGTTTCATGTTCTATATGTTATTCGCAATCTAATACTTAGTAGTAAATCCGTTTTTACCCATCACGACTCTGCATCGGCGTGGCATGGAGTCGATGAGATCCTTGCAGCGCTTCACAGGGATTTGAGCCCATGCCTCTCTAACTACTTGACATAACGGGCCGCTGTTTATTGGGTTTCCTATTGATACAGTTTGCTTAACATCTCCCGATAAATTTTCTATCGGATTAAGGTCTGGAGACAGCGCAGGCCATAGCATCACGTCGATCTTTTCAGATGCAAACCATGCTTTGGCCACTTTACTAGTATGCTTGGGATCATTATCCTGCTGAAATGTCCATTTTAAATCCATATTCCTCAAGGCATATGACATCATTACATCCTCTAATATATTGACGTAACCGGTTTTACAAATTAAGCCATTTATTACATGAATAGGGACCACGCTAACATAGGAAATGCAAGCCCATACCGCAATGCTCATTGCACCGTGCTTCACAGTCTTAATTGTGTGCTTAGGGTGGAATTCCGTGTTTGGTGATCCACTAACCTACTGCCTGGACCCTCTACCACATACGTCGACATACTCCTGCGTCTAGCGGGGTACCTTTCTGGGACTTCTCGCATTGAAATTATTTTCAGCAAGTCGTCTTCTAACTGTTGATGTACAGACCCCCAGGCCAAGTTCATTTTTTATCTAATTTTAAGGCTCCAAGGGGTTGATCTTGCTACACCACACAATCCTTTTGTCGTCCAAATGGGAAAAATAGCGCCTCTGACCAGCATTTTTAGCTTTATTTGTATAATTAAAAGCATTTCGTATCATTGTCGAGGAGCATCCACCACTGGTTTGAATATTTTGATAGGTTTTTCTCTGATTTCGTAGCCCAAGTATAAGATCCCGCTTCTCAGTCGAATAACGCTTTCCTCTACCCATTAAAACATGAATGAGTACCAATTTAGGAATAAATTATATCAAAATATTGTTGAATTACTTAAAAACACTTACTAACAGGAGCTGACATTTTTTTTCCCAATTTTTCGACTACTTTTGTAACGCACTGCTATTATTTTGGGGCGCTGCATTTCGGTACATACACAAGAATGCGTCTCAAAAACCTAATGGGACGCAATTGCATCGGAAATTTTTGGGGTTTTTTTTAGGTAGACATAATGACCTTTTCAAAAAGTGAGCATTGGCTCAATGCAAAATTAGGAAAACTCCAAAAAACAGTTTTAAATGCTGTGACCTCTGGCACTGCTATTTTTTAGCACACAACTGTATGTTTACTACATGTATACGCATTTATGTCCATAAATCACACATCCATTAAACGGCAGCGCATAGATACCCTTACCAAAAATAGTCAACTTATTACTATTTTTTATAATATTACTTTTAATTTCCTAACAGTTATTTAAATTTTCTATGTGACTGCCTCTAGTTGCCAATAAATAAATAAATAAATATATTAAATAAAACTATTAATATGAACGATAAGATATGGTTATTAATGGTGATAGTTCTTTGATAACATAAAATGTATTAAATCAATAAATAATAATTATGACTAAATGGATTTTTAATGTTAATTGCCAGTAAGTGTTGCAAACTTATTAATTATGCCCTAATCCCTCCATTTCGAAGAGAAGCACCGCTGGCTGAAATTGAAAAATCTAAATTTCGGCCACTGGCTGCCTCATATAACTATTGCCGCCACCGCCCCGTCTCTACCCACAAGCTCGAACGACTACAGAAAAAAGGCAACGCCGGAAATTCACAGCAATGGCCGCATGTCTTCTTGTGATTGAATATATATGTGTTGCTGCTAATAAGCATATATGCAAGCGTTTCGGAGCGTCGAAATAGATGTTGCGGCAGCGAAGCCAGAGCAAGCAATGAGTTCGGCGCTGTGTGCCGCTGATCGCAAGAAGAATATTCTCTGCCTGCCTGCTGCACTTTGCCTTCGTGTCGCAGCACACGAAGCTGCTTGGGATCGTCCAGTTCAAAAATTTTATGCGACCACTTTTTAGTCGATTTGACGCCTCTATGGGTTGTATGCGTGGTGGTTTTAGTCATAGAAATCATTCAAACTTTTTTAAGAAAACATTGGGAAAACATAAGTGTCCGAATAAATTATGGGCTGACTGTAGTTTGGGGCCAATGGAAGAAGAAGAAACAAAGCAATAGCATGACGCGCGCATCCAGCAGCTTGTGTTTGTATGTGTGTGTGTGTTTCTGTGTATGAATGCAGATAAGGAATTATGAATGTAAGAACTGGGTTCAGGGTATCGCCTAGTCGGACACTTTCGACTAGAGCACTCTTACTTGTTTTTTAATGACTCACATGTCTGCACATTTCATAAATTCAAGTTTAGCTATATGGTCGATTTGAACCAATTTGCCATAGAAACACGTTTCATTAATTTATATTTTAACATGCTTAGCTTCTTTGTTGTTACCCTGATTCTTGATCACTATCAATAGCCGAGTCGATTTGGCCCTGTCCTTCTGTATGAACGCACGTTTCTCAGAGACTACAAAAGCTAGAGACTTCATATTTGAAATATAAGTTCTCGTGGTGCCGGTACAAGACCAGTTTATCATTTTTTTCGATATCTCGTCCCGCTCAAAAGTTATCGATAAATTTCGATTCCAGCCAAGTGTTATTCGGGTATAACTTGAAAGTCATAAAAGCTAGCAAGTTTATATTTGAGTTTAAGTTACTGTACTGCCGGCTCGATACAAACTTATCATTTTCGATATCTCAATCCTTTCAAAAGTTATCGATACATTAAGATTCCAGAACAGTGTTTTTAAGGTATAGCTTAAAAGTTATAATATGTAGAGACACCAAATTTGGTACATATATTCTCATATAGCATACAAAGGTAAAATACATTTCGTTTTTTGGATACCCCTTCCCAATCTCACAGAAATCGAAAAATACGTAATTTTAAAGGTATGACCTTCGGATTTTACATAGTTGCACATTTATATGCCATCTTTGTGTCCTACAAATTTCATTTTGATCAGAAAATAAACAAGTTATTAACGATTCAATGTACCATAGTTTAAAGCCAAAGGAGGAAGAAGAATCAAAGCAAATGTATGACGCGCGTAGCAAGCAGCTTTTGTTTGTATATGTGTGTGTTTCTATGTATGAATGCAGATAAATAACTTCAATGAATGTAAGACCTTGGATCAGGGTATCTCCTAGTCGGGCATTCTCGGCTAGAGCACTCTTACTTGTGTTTTTTAGTGTACTGCTTGTACTTGCTGTCCATGCATTCACTCATTTAAAAATGCGGGTTTTCGTTTTTGTCGCGCTTGGACGATGACCTCATTTGTAATTCGAAAAACAGGTTGGGTCGGAAAGAAGTGCGTGACATTCTGCTACATAAAAATATGAAAAATATCTGACCGAAAATAGTTTTTCCTACGCAGAAGCAACATTAACTGCATCTGTCTCATTCTGTGTATCTCTCTTTTGGGTCCAGTTTGTAACCTCTGCGAGAGTTGGCAATGCGTAGAAGCACAATTCTAAACGCATTTTTATTTAGTTTTACATTAGCTCGCCAAGTGGGTTAATAGTGGGAAATGTGTTTGCTCGCTTTTGGGTCATGACGTCGCACAGTGGCGCCCGTAGAACAAGTGAGGTTGCATAAATCAATAATTTCATGTGCCCCTAAAAAATATTGAATGAATTAATTTTGTTTTCCAACGATTTCAAATCTGCTATCCTTAATACAACCAGATATTTGGTTAAGAAGATATGGCCCTTCAAAGTTGTCTGCTTTTCAGTGTTACAAAAACTACACAATTTTAATGTAATTTGGTCGACTTTCAGATACAATATCTCAAAAACTAGGTAACATATCATCATTATTTTTATTTCTATTGATATATCTATCACCATTAATAACAATATCTTTTCGTTTTTATTAATAGTTTAATTTAATATATTTATTTATTTATTTATTGGCAACTAGAGGCAGTCACACAGAAAATTTAAATAACTGTTAGGAAATTAAAAGTAATATTATAAAAAAGAGTAATAAGTTAAATATTTTTGGTAAGGGTATCTCTGCGCTGCAGTCGCAGTCGCAGTTCACGAAGCTGCTTGGGTGCTCATAATTCCAAAATGTTATGCAAGCACTTTTTAGTCGATTTGACGCCTCTATGTGTTGTATGCTTAGTGTATGCTTAGGCGACAAATTGACTAAAAAAGTACTGCATAAAACAAGTAAGAGTGCTCTAGTCGAGAGTGCCCGACGGTCAGACGGACATGGCTATATCGACTCGGCTATTGATAATGATCAAGCATATATAAACTCTATGGGGTCGGAGATGCTTCCTTATGCCTTTTACATACTTTTGCACAAAATCAATATACTCTACAATATAATACCTTGACCCCCCATTTTCCTCCCAAGAGGTGGATTTTTATAAAATTGGTAGAGTTTTTAAAAATAAGTTTGAAGCTGGTCGGATGAAAAACAAAAATGTTTCATACAACAGTTTTTTCCTCAATTTCCGAGCTTGGGTATAGACTTTTCCAAAAGTACGCACTTACGTCCTTAGAGGAAACTACCGTGAAAATTTCATCTCTCTATCTCTTTGCGTTCCTCGCCATCGACATCGCCAATTGCCAGTCAGTACGAACTTTTTTAAAAATATATATATGACTATTTTTAATTGCAATTTAAGCTAAGGTCAGGCACATAAAATACTTTGCTAAAAATTAGTAAATTTAGCACAAAATCTCGCCTAAATGTGTAAACTTAAAAGTGATTGGCAAGCAAAATGTGTCAATCGCTGGATTGCACACAGTTTGCAGCTAACAATTAGTGCCGCATAAGCACCTTTCTGAACGTAGGTGCCCGCACTGCGTGAAATTTATAAGCGTTTGCTTATGTTTGTTCCTACAAAAAAAATTAAGAACACATCTCTGGAAATATTGTTAGCTTTTTAAATAAAAATATATCTGTGAAATATGAATTGTTTTGGAAAAGATATCTGACTATTTAAAATACACATTTAATACAGTTTTATTGTTATTTTTATTATTTATACCCTGATCCCATTCAAAATGGGAAAAAGGGTATAATGATTTTGTGCAAAAGTATGTAACAGGCATAAGGAAGCATCTCCAACCCCATAAAGTAAATATGTTCTTGATGACTATCAATAGCCGAGTCGATATAGCCATTTCCGTCTGTCCGTCTGAACGCGCGTTTCTCAGAGACTACAAAAGCTATAGACTTCATGTTTGAAATATATGTTTGAAAATATATTTTCGTAGTGGCGGAACAATACAGTGTTTTTCGGGCATAATTTAAAAGTCATAAGAGCTAGAGACTTCATATTTTAATTTAAGTTATTGTACTGCCGGCTCAATACAAACTCATCGTTATTTTGACCCGTTTTTAAGTTATTGATAAATAAAGATTCCAAAACAGCATTTTTAAGGTATACCTATTTTTCGAGGTATTATTTTTCGGATTTTACATATTCTCACATTTATATGCCATATTTATGTCCTAGAAATTTCATTACGATCGGACAATAAACAAAGAAGTTGTTTACGATTCAATGTAACATTTCTAGTGCAGAATCCAATGTATTAAAACCCACGACCCAACATGATTTTTTCGATAATTTATTTTAGATTTCATTGTATCAAATCAACGCTATCCCAAATATCTACATAAAATGCTTGATCTGATTTTCCTTTTGGATCCTTCCTCCTTATATATCTCCCGTATTGAATCTGTATCCCTTTCTGCAGATCCTTATCACCCACTTTTGGAGGTGTTGATGGATTTTCCTTTACGGGTGATGAGCCCACGTACTTTACCTCTAGAGCGAGTGCGTCAATTTCGGAAAATCCATTTTGTTAAACTTACTTAGCTCTTAACCCAGACCGCCTGGTCCCAGCAGGTGCTCACGCTAAAGACATTGACTTTTCATGTTCATGTAACTCTAAAAATTTACATTCGTCAAATTATCTATTTGTACTACTTCTGAAGATAAATCAGCATCAAAAGCAATAAGTACACCACCACCAAGACGAGGTGTGAGATCTTCTCTATAAATGGAAAATTTTTTACAGAGAATTCCAGAATTAAGAATCGATCCTTAACAATTAAACGACATTAAAGGGAAAGGAAGTGTACTACAAAGAGCTAACATTATAATAGCCAAGTAAGAGGGAGTTTTTGTGTGCTATCAGAGACCATAAGAGATTAGACCTAAGAACTACAGAGGAGAGTGCTACCGGAATCCGATTTTTGTTTTCGCAGTGTATTCTTTTATAATTAAGTGGGCAGGCAAGAATTCTTCACAAAAATTGTTGCTGAAATGATCACTGAATTCACGAAGATACGTACATTTGAATTTTTCTCGCACGTTATTTTGACATACATTTTAAAGATCGGTTGAGTGCGGGGTGTATCGTGACTCACTTGGTAAAGCACACAGTGGGGCTAATCAATAATTCACAGTAAGTTAACTACTAGGCATTTACAAGCAACAGCTATAAGGGTACAATCTAGCTGTGGCAATACTAAAATTACTCCAGTGTATTGCCCGCCTCTCTTTTCAATCTCTGAATCGAATTAATCGATTTTTTCAATACACTTGGCGACCATTTTAATTGGTAAAGGTGATTACTATGCCAAACATACACACTGTGAACCTCGACTTGTTAATCCTAAAGGCGAACAGCTGTTCACCTCCATTATTAGCCCAAAGGTAAGACGAGGTTAGCCCGGACGCCACTGTGGTGCAAAGCATCGCCTGCCGCTGGGTCTTATCCATCATCTTGAGGTATGTTTTCTTTTTCGTAGCTAGCCACCACACCAGGACCCCATAGAGTAGGATTGGTCGTACCACTGAGATGTAAATCCAATGCATCAGAGAATGCATCCTCTTGGATGCATAGAGTGCATTGGTTGCCTTCCTGACCCTCTCAATATTGCGTTTCCATGTCAGCTTGCTGTCAAAAACTGCTCCCAGGTACCACCAGGGCATGTGTTTCAGGCGTATGCCGTGTATTGCCGATCTTAGGTTGCACCCCTTACCATGGATGTGGTGCCCCACTCTGCCTGCAGCTCAAAAGGTTTCTAGTCCATAGATTGATGGCTGAGTGTGAGTTGGCTGCTCTTAGCGCAGCTAGAATTGCTGAGGTAGACAAGTTATTGAATACGCCCGAGATGTACAGAAATGCTCCCAGTGCGTAGTCCTTGGCGTGAAGGGCTTTCTTTATGGATGCTGTTAGGGAGTGCAGAGCCGATTCCACTGATTTCCATTTATTGTAAGCGTGCTGATTGTCCGACAGTAGGTGGTTCGTACCATTCCTTATGAGCGGGTCCAACAGTTTATCCATTGTTTTTAGTAGGAAGGTGAGGCTTATCGGCCTGTAGTCCTTAGGACTTATTTGGCTGCATTTTTTTTGGAAGGACAACTCTAGACGCGTTGTATATTTTAAATAGCTTCCGGAACCTAACTGTTTCGGCGACTTTCTCAATTTCGGAGCTGAAAGTTCTCCACGAGGTTCTATTGACCTTACGAATTTCCTTCTTTTAGATTCTCAAATGAAATATTTATTTCGTTTCTTAGTTTGGTTAGGTCCTGGTTCTCCTCTTAGTCCTTGATGGCTTGCACGATTTATGGTACTCTCCGATTAGCACTTTCGATATAGTGTCTTTGGATGACTCTATTGCTTCCTTAGACGCTATTCTGCCCGGTGTCGGGAGTCTTAAAGAGACCGTGTCTTTAAATTTTTCCCAGGTGGTGTTCCGGGGGTTTCTGAAGACTGCTATTTTTTGCACTTGTTCGAACTTACCGAGAATTGGATGTACGTGTGGCCTGAAAAGTACGGTCTCTTGAGGACCCTCCATATGATCAGACGGGAATGGAGTCTCAGGACTCACCCCTGTCACTGCTCCCCCACACACTGTGGTGTGCGCTGTGTCCATACCGATGACAAGGTGTTGCTTCCCGGAGATTGCTTCCTTCACCAGCTTCCTTAGTTCTTCGTGGTGTCGTACGCCATATAGCAGTATGCTAGCATCATTAGCTTGTCCTTACTTTCTAGCGCAACGACGGTAAGGTCGTCCGTACTGAAATGAGACATTAAATACGCGTAGATCCCCTTCCGTACGAGGTTGGCGGTTCTGAAGTTGGGAGCTTAAGCCGCTTCCGCATGCCCTTCCTCTAGGGTGAGAAGGAAGTCCGCCGTAGCCACCTTGCTACCTTGAGCTGTAGCACACTAATCCGTGGCTCGCTCTTCTTCTGCAGTGGACGGTTCGGCCACCATCGTCTGGTCGCCGTCCTTGTCCCCTTCCTTTTCGTCCTTTTACGCTTGGTCGTGGGTGTCATTGACCAGGGTCAGGGATTGAAACCCCAACTCCTTTTCCATCTCTTCCCTAGCCCAAGCAATAAAATAGATCCCTCCGGGTCTACATACAGCGGATCCCAACAAGCTTTCCGATCTTATCGATTTTGCAGTCACTAAAAGAATCCCACGTATTTTAATAAACTTACAGTCACTGTTCGATCATCGCCAGTACTCATCAACCTTTTACCATGCCCCCAAGCCGTCGAGCGTCCATGCAGGCTTACAACAAATAAAACAAATTAGCTGAAGTTTAAAAAATATATAAGCGCACAGTTCGACCTAAACCCCAAAGTCCGTGCTCGTAAAAGCAGCACGTGTATCCACGCCAGACACCGCTACTGTACCGGCAAATACCATTAGAGAAGAAGAGGATTGTTTATTCCAGTGATTTGAGTTACAGCCTCATCATTTTCAAAAAATCTCGAAGTGTTTCCATCGTTTGAGTTTCCGTATCCGTACATGGGGCAGTCTACTTTAAGTCCAACTTGTTTGAAAAACGCATCTTGTTTTCGATTCTTTCTGATCTTTTCCTTATCTTTGTTTGATGTGTTTTCTTCAAAGTGTTCCTCCTCTTTTACGAGCGTATACGCTAATTTTAACAAGAACTCCATACATCATATTCCTGCGTGCAATGGTGAGATCCCAATTCATAATTCTCTTCAGTTGTAGAATCGTTTAAATTGTCGAAGTTCTTTTGCGTCTTTTTGCAAACTGGGCATGACAAAGTTGACGTTGTTCAGTTCGTTAACGACTTTTCCTGCAACCATGGTCAGGTGGAACTCGTTACTACATTCAATGTATTTTCCTTTTCTGATTTCCACCTTTGATGGCTTAATATTGTTTATTTGTTCTTCAATGTCCTTTATAGTGTTCCTTATGAGTTCCGGCGATTCCCTTGCAAACTGAAACATTATTGGTCGGCAATAATGTACGGATGACGGTCGTTGATTTTTCCAGTGCAAGGAAACATCAGATTTCAGCAAGAATTATGTATCTTAACAATAACGAACAAAACAATTACAATAGGAATGAGTTTTCACGGTTATATGTCATAAATTGATCAGAAATGCATGCAACACATTTTTGGAACTATGTCTTTTTTTTACTATTTTACCTCTAAGAAAAAAGGGGCAAAAACGGGCAGCTGAAACTTTTTGCATTAGATAAAGAAATAATCAAAGAACCTTTTTTGAAAATATGGCAAAAATAATAAATTATAATTTTTTTTTATTTTCCATTGAAGTTGAGAAATAGTGAGAAAAAGGATAGTTGGTAAATATCGATTTACCTGGCCAAAGGCAAAGCAAACAGTGCAATTTTTTTTTAATACATAGATCTATCAAAAGAATCAAAAATAATGACGATCCGTTTCCTAGTTTTTGAGATATTGAATCTGAAAGTCGACCAAATTACATTAAAATTGTGTTGTTTTTGTAACACTGGAAATCAGGCAACTTTGAAAGGCTATATCTTCTAAACCAAATATCTGGTTGTATTAAGGATAGCAGATTTGAAATTGTTTGTCGTATAAAGTAGGTTCATTCAATATTTTTTAGGGGACATGAAATTTTTGATTTTTACAACCTCACTTGTTCACTTCTACGGCCATGTCCGTCTGTCTGTCCGTCCGTCTGTATGAACGCCTGTTTCTCAGAGACTACAAAAGCTAGAGACTTCATATTTGAAATATAAGTTCTCGTGGTGCCGGTACAAGACCAGTTTATCATTTTTTTCGATATCTCGTCCCGTTGAAAAGTTATCGATAAATTTCGATTCCAGCCAAGTGTTATTCGGGTATAACTTGAAAGTCATAAAAGCTAGCAAGTTTATATTTGAGTTTATGTTTTTTTGAGTTCCTGTACTGCCGGCTCGAAACAAACTCATCATTTTTTTTTCGATATCTCAATCCTTTCAAAAGTTATCGATAAATTAAGATTCCAGAACAGTGTTTTTAAGGTATAGCTTAAAAGTTATAAGAGGTAGAGTCACCAAATTTGGTACATATATTCTCCTATAGCATATATTCCCCCCTATCTCACAGAAATCGAAAAATACGTAATTTGAGAGGTATGACCTTCCATAGTTGCACATTTATATGCCATCTTTGTGTCTTACAAATTTCATTACGATCAAACAATAAACAAAGAAGTTATTAACGATTCAATGTACCATAGTTTGGGGCCAACGGAAGAAGAAAAATGAAAGCCATTGCATGACTTGCGTAGCCAGCAGCATGTGTTAGTATATTTGTGTGTGTGATTCTATGTATGAATGCAGGTAAAGAATTATTAATGTAAGAACTTGTTTATAATTGCCGCAGGGTACTATCAACCACTTGATGCAACCGGGAAGACTTAAAAAACGCGACGCGATACACATATATGTATATGTTTGACTCCTGAGTGAGTGAGTGTGTGTGTGAGGTTCTCACCCCTGACCTAAAACATATGCGACGTGCTGCTTCATGCTGCCTAACCAAAACCTGTTTTGGTCCTGTATTGAAAATAACCCCTGACATACATCAAATACGGCACACGTGCTGCTTCATGCTTCATATATATAATTGTATTTTGGTTTAAAAGATTTATTAAAAAAATATTAATTTAGCTTTATTTAATTACTTAACAATATTATGGAGTCATTCTTAAACGGACTGAAGTTAACAATATAATTTTATACAGCCGCACGGTTACGACCTTAATCGGTTGCGTATCAAATCGAACTCTATAGGCTGTTGATGCGTGGGCGTTGAAGAAACCTCGGCTTTGGGCTTTTTGGGGTTTTGCATGAGCTCCTAAATTCTCTTAGAGACAATTGTATTTTTGATCTTACTCTTCATGATTTGACATTGCGTCAGCCGAAGTTTGTGCAACGTCCGCATTTGTTGCGTAGGAGCGTATTTGGTGGGAACAACGATAGTGGCGTGATCTTTGGAATTTGTTTATGTTTATGCCAGATGCTTGAACGGCTGTTTACGTTTTAGGCAGATTGTCGTTGTTGTCGCCAAAGTTTGGGTATGATGGGTGATGTGTTTACAGTATTTAATGTATGATATATGTTGCTGCTTAGTATAAGTGGAAGGTGGATATATCACTATATATATATTTCGTATATTTCGAATTTAGCATACTCACTCATTTTTATGCCATCTATATGTCCATATTACGCGCGCAGCTAGCAGCGTATGTTTATATATGTGTGTGTGTGTTTCTATGTATGAATGCAGATAAAGAATTATGAATGTAAGAATGGGTTCAGGGTATCTCCTAGTCGGGCACTCTCAACTTGAGCAATATTACTTGTTTATTTTAAGATAAATATTTGGAGAACAAGATAAGAACTATACCTTATAGTGAAAGCGATATGCAATGTCTTAATATAAAAGTTGTATGTGAAAATTCAGTAAAATCTGCTTTTATTTGCATGTCTTCTCTGCGTGGCGTGATGTTACACCATTTTGAAATTCAATATAAAAATATATATTTGCTGAATAGCGATATTTGTTGAAATTAGTTTATTTGATCAAGCTATATTAAAATGCAAAATTTCATGCCCTTGCGATCGCCAGCGAAAAGATAATGCGAAGTGGTCTATATGCGGCGTGACGTTATCTTAGAATTCCGCTTAAACGCAAATCAATATATTACCGCTTGTTGATATTTGCCTGCTCTCTTGCATTTATTTTACGGCTAGTTGTTGTATCAAAAGTTTTGCGATAAGAATGAAATTGCACAAATACTCTTACAAATTTAAAATGTCAAGAGAAGATGGTCTTACAAATAAACAGAACTGACCAAAGCGTGAACTTTAACTTTTTAGCCCGATATTTCACCATCGCAGTTAAGGAAAGCCTTGAACTCTTTAATTTAATTATTGGAAATGTCTAAATCAAAAATGTCCAAATTGCAGATACAGTGAATCACAAAAGTATTCGTTGCTGGGTATATGGCATAGTATTAAACCATATTAGCAGTAATTTTGATCAAATTTTGTAGACTCCATTCGTAGACTAATGTTTTAAAAAGGCAATGTAAAACAACAAATTTAAAAATTTCAACCCGTTACCAAAATAGAACAAAAAAACAAAAAAAAACGGGTATTTTCATCTCACTAAAGTATTCGTTGTTCTTATAGCACATATATTTTTATTATAGAATAAAGGCAATACAGCTTAAATTAATATTTTGTGTTGTGCCCCTTGTTGGCACATATCGCCTCCAATCGTCGTGGCATTGATTCCACTAGTCTACGACAATATTCAGGACTAATTTTTGCCCATTCATCCAGTAGCACCTGCTTCAAGACAACTTTTGAAGTTATATGGTGCTGTCTGATTTTTAGCTCGACGTGAGACCATAGATTCTCTATGGGATTTGTATCGGGACTCTGTGGGGGTGTTTTTAATTGTTTTGTGTTGTACGGGAGCCACATTTTAACTGTCCAAGCAGTGTGTTTTGGGTCGTTATCTTGTTGAAACATCAATTGAGCACGCTCAAATCCCATTTTGTTGGCACTTATGACGAGGTTTTCTTTTAATATGTTAAGGTACATATTGGCGTTCATTATACCATCAATAAAAACCAAATTTCCCACACCACTGGCAGACATACATCCCCATACCATCACTGCGCCCCCACCGTGCTTTACGGTTGCTGTAGTATTTTTTGGATTCATAGCCTCCCCAGGTTTACGCCACACCATTTGCCGACCGTCTGACCCAAAAATGTTGTATTTGCTCTCGTCGCTGAATATGACAGTCTCCCAGAACGACAAAGGTTGAGTTTTGTAGCAATTCGCGAAAGATAATCTCTTTGTTACATTGATAGTCGAAATCAATGGTTTCTTTCTGGAAACTCGACCATGTATATCATTGGATCGGAGCACCCTGCGGACAGTTTCATCACATACGCTCGTGTTAAGGGTTGTCTGGAGTATATTGTTTATTTTTGGAGCAGAAAGATGCGGGTTATTCCTGTTTTCATGTAGAATTTTCTTCTCGTCTCTGACAGATAACAGTTTAGGACGACCAGAACGCTGATTATTTTCCAAGCTTCCGCGATTTTTTAAACGTTGTATAGCACTTCGGATAGTGGAAGGACTCCTGTTAAACATTTTGCAAATATAATCAGTGGACCGCCCCTCATTGTGAAGATATAACATTATTTTCTTCTCAGCAGTAGATAATTCCTTTCCCTTGTGCATTTTGATGTTGTCACAAATGCTTAGCAGGCCAAACTGAACACATTTAATGAAATTCTTATTCGCATACTCAGAACTGTGCAAAAGCAGGTCAAAAAACTCGGGATATTCCTAGAAAAATACTATAACGGAATATGCAACAACCGCAACGAATACTTTTGTGAGATGAAAATACCCGTTTTTTTGTTCTATTTTGGTAATGGGTTGAAATTTTTAAATTTTTTCTTTTACATTGCCTTTCTAAAACATTAATCTACGAATGGAGTCTAAAAAATTTGATCAAAATTACTGCTAATATGGTTAAATACTATGGTTTTTGCGCCATATACCCAGCAACGAATACTTTTGTGATTCACTGTAGCTATTTTTTAAGATTTCACAAACTTCAGGTTATACTTATACTTTTTGACATTTTCTGTATCCAAAAAGTAAAATATTCTAATTTCTGTATGCTATACGAAAATATACATACAAAATTGGGTGCCTCTAGCTCTTAAAATTTTCAAGTGGAGTAGTCCTGTGGACAAACCAATAATCGACGACGACCGTCAGAGGTACGATTTCATTTATAGTTATTCTGCATTTATACATAAAAGCGCACACACACATACACATGCGCGATTTACGCAATTGCCGTTTATTTTTTCATTGGCCCCTTACCATGTTACATTCAATCATAAAAAGCTTCGTTAGATGCCGTCTTATGTCCTTAAAATTGTATTACAATCGGACAATAAACCGATTGTATTGAAATTTGTATTACGGCATTTACATACATATATGTGTGAGTATGCCAAAAATTAAGTAAACTTGTACTGACCAGGCAATACGAGAATTTAAGAAGTCGCTAGCTTTTGTATTTTTTGAGAAACACTCATACAGACGGACAACAGACAGATACAAAAAAAATATCAATTAAAGTTACTGTTAGGCTCTAATTTACGAAGTTTTAAATTTCGAGCGACCACTGAATACAAACATATAATATAAAATTAAAATAAACGTGAACGCCAACTGGCTTGAGAATGCCTGAATAAATTTGTGAAAAATCACAAAATATTTTTATTAGGGTTGGTGGAGGCATCAGTTTAGTATTTAAAATCACTTTCATTGTTAGAATCGTGCTCATAATGACAAAAATAATAATAAAAATAATAATAACATACTTATTTTATTCCTCTATTTGCAGATATTACAACAATAATTATAACAGACAGTGATAAACTTTCACAATCTGGCTCTTAACTTTGTTAAGCCACGTCGCGCCGTTTCGCGTCATTTGCTAGTTAGGTGTAAGGTATACCTCAATGTGTTTTTCTCATCTTGCCAGCTATTGTGCATGCAAATCGAAAAACCTCATACGGATGTCATTTTCATTAGTGAGAAAATTGTGAGAGTCTGAGGAAAAGAAAAATAAAATTGAAAGAAACGAAAAAACAAACATTCCAGACAGTACGAAGTTGACAATACAATTGCGCTGATAGTTGTAGATTCCTGGTCCAGAAGAGAAAGTGCCACACGGACGGGGCACAGAAAGTGCGTATGCTTGTGCGAATCGACAACAATAACAGCTACAACAACAACTACAACAATTACATCGCAGTTGAACATAAACTAAAATGAGGCGGCAGTCAACGTTGCTGGCCGCGATATTAGTGGCTGCCATTTTGGGCAGAACAACGGCAATAAGTAAGTCGATAGTCTCTAACAAGAGCAATTCATTAAATGGCAGCGAATAGATATCCTTACCAAAAATATTTAACTTATTACTCTTTTTTATAATATTACTTTTAATTTCCTAACAGTTATTTAAATTTTCTATGTGACTGCCTCTAGTTGCCAATAAATAAATAAATAAATATATTAAATTAATTTATTAATAAAAACGAAAAGATATTGTTATTAATGGTGATAGTTCTTTGATAACATAAAATGTATTAAATCAATAAATAATAATTATGGCTTAATGGATTTTTATTGTTAATTGCCAGTAAGTGTTGCAAACACATTAATTATGCCCTAATACTCTCCATTTCGAAGAGAAGCACCGCTGGCTGAAATTGAAAAATCTAAATTTCGGCCACTGGCTGCCTCATAGAACTATTGCAACCCCCGCCCCGTCTCTACCTAGAAGCTCAAACGACTACAGACAAAAGGCAACGCCGGAAATTCACAGCAATGGCCGCATGTCTTCTTGTGATTGAATATATATTTGTTGCTGCTAATTCGCATATATGCAAGCGTTTCGGAGCGTCGAAATATATGTTGCGGCAGCGAAGCCAGAGCAAGCAATGAGTTCGGCGCTGTGTGCCTCTGATCGCAAGAAGAATATTCTCTGCCTGCCTGCTGCGCTTTGCCTTCGTGTCGCAGTCGCAGCACACGAAGCTGCTTGGGATCGTCCAGTTCAAAAATTTTATGCGACCACTTTTTAGTCGACTTTTTAGTGACGCCACTATGTGTAGTATGCTAAGTGGTTCTACTTCTCATTTGCATACATCTTTGCTGTCCTATGGGCTCTTTTTTTACATTTTTGTTCGTATTAACTAACAACTACGGTTTTTCTAAACATATACGCACAGTTATATCCTGCTTATGTTTTTACTCTGGCGTAAACTCTTGAAATCAGGGACCGCAAATAACGATTAAAAATAAAACGTAATAATTATTGTTGACTTTTGTAAATAAAAATCAAACCTGACTTTTATAAATGATTTTTATAATAAAAAATCATACAGAATTATTAAAATTAATTTTAAAAATAAAAATCAAAGATAACCATTACAATTGATATTTAAAAATAAAAATGATGAATAATAATTTTTATACCCTGATCCCACTAAAAATGGGAAAAAGGGTATAATGGTTTTGTTCAAAAGTATATAACAGGGATATGGCAGCATCTCCGACCCCATAAAGTACATATATTATTGATCACTATCAACAGTCGAGTCGATCTAGTCAGGTCCGTCTGGCTGTCCGTCTGTCTGTCTATTTTCGCGCGTCTCTCAGAATCTACAAAAGCTAAAGACTTCATATTTGCCGGGTCAATACAAGTACATCATTTTTATTTTTGATATCTCTTCCCGTTCAAAAGTTATCGATAAATGTTGATTCCAGACCGTTGTTTTTTGGATATAACTTGAAAGCCATAAGAGCTAGAGGCACCATATTCACTATATATATTGTCGTATAGCATACAAAAGTACAAAATGTTTTGTTTTTTTGATACCTTCCAAAAATACTTATTTTTAAAGGTATGACCTTCGGATTCAGCATACTCACACATTTTCTTTATGTCCTTCAAATTTCATAAAGATCGGTCAAAAAACAAAGAAGTTATTTACAATTAAATGTAACATAGTTTTTGGCCAATGGAAGACGAAGAAGCAAAGCAATTGCATGACGTTCGCAGTAGCAGCGTGTGTTTGTATGTGTGTGTGTATTTGTTTATATGTATGAATGCAGATTAAGAATTATGAATATAAGAACTGGGCTAGGGTTATTCTTAGTCGGGCACTCTCGACTAGAACACTCTTACTTGTTTTTAAATGATTTTTAGAACTAACTGTTACGGCCCCTATTAATAATGCATTAATTTTTTAAAAATGTATGTATTAACAGACACGATACATTTCTTATAAAATATCAGCTAAAAAAAAAAAAAAATTTTGGCTTTTATAGAAATTAACATTATTACAGTATAAAATGACATATATATGTATGTATATTCTTGATCAGGACGACAAGACAAGTCGATATAACTTGGTCCACCTGTCTGTCTGTCCGTCTGCTTCTACGCAATCTAGGCTCTCAATTTTTAAGTTATCTTATTTCTGCTGCACGCAGATAATATGTCGGAATCAGCCGGATCGGACCACTTAGCATATAGCTGCCATAGGAACGATCGGTCGAAAATTTTTGTTTTTTGAGAAAACTCAACAAAACTTACCAATTATGAGTTTAGAAATATATAAGCATGCTTAAAAAATTAAGAAACAATTTGTTGAAAAATGAGTCAAATGAACAACTTATTTGTTTCTAAAACTATCTTAACCAAACTCAGTAATTGTAAGTTTTAATAAATTCTATACGGATAGATTGAACTTTGTCAAAATCGAACGACTATTTCTTATAGCTGTCATAGGAACAATCAGTCAGAAATATTGATTAAAATAAGAAAATTAATTTTAAAGATAGCATTGTCATTCTCTTTTTGTATAAGAGTGTTTCATTATATTAGGCAACTTCAAGGGTACTACCTTCGGAGCGCCAAAGGTAGCTATTCTTTCTCGTTTTTTTTTGAGGCTTAGAAGCCAATTTTACATGAGAAATTTATTGTGGCAGTTCTGGTTACATTTTTCAGTTGCACTGTGTTATGTTTTGTGTCATATCCTCTACCGTTTAGAAATGTACTTACATATGTACATAAAATCTAAATCTTCTGAAAGCTGATTTAATTCATATTTGTGTGCTACCCGGAATTATAAATGTCCTTGATAAGAGTTGTACTACATTTCCGAACCTATCTAGATTATTTCTTTATTTAGCTTTGGTCTTTTGGGACATAAACATTGACAAAGTATTAGTCAAAATATAATACATTTTTTTGTGGCGTAAAGGCTGCCTTAGCCACTCGTAGACAGCAGTTCTCAATTGAATCCATCAAAATAGCTACTGACTGCGACAGAAGCTAATACAAATGAACATCGAAAACAACATATTATGTATTATTATGACTAAAATGCCTAGAAATTGACACCCTAACACCATACTAAAGTGACTCTTTATCTTCTTCGATTATCTTCAGATAATTCCCCGCCGCGGATAATCAAGCAACCGCCCACAGATGAGCTGCTTTTCAAGGTGGCGCAACAGAACAAGGAGAGCGACAAGCCATTCATTATCGAGTGCGAGGCCGACGGACAACCGGAACCGGAGTAAGTACACATCACGAGATTATATATTCCATTTACTAAACATATCAGAATTTCGATTCTTTATATAGTATATACAAAATATTCGGCAGTTTATATAAGCAGACGCATGGCAAAAAACTTTTTTTTCTCCCCATCTAAAATTTGCTACAAATAACACTTAGTCGCATTTGTTTTCTCTCTTTTTCGAAAAACATTAGTTCTGTGTATTTTTCATTTAAATTTCAACTGTATTCGACGTCGCGAAAGAAATATTTCAAAAGTGTACATAAAATAGAGAGAAAAATTGTACTCAACAAATGTCTGGAACGGTAATTCGTCTGTGAACAATATTTTGATTCAGAACTTGTCGAAAGTGCTTGACTAGCTGTTACTCTGTACTCAGATATTAAACCTATCGTAAAGCCTACACGTGTATGTAAAACAAGTAAGAGTGCTCTAGTCGAGAGTGCCCGACTAGAAGATACCCTGATTGTTTTTCTGCATTCATCTTGATGCAATTTATATGCTTCTTCTTCTTCAGTTGGTCACTATGTTACATTGAAGAACTTCTTTGATTTTTGTCCTTTTGTAATGAAATTTGTATGACATGAAGATGGCATTGAAATGTGTAAGTATGCCAAATCGGAGGTCATACCTTGAAAAATACATAATTTACTATTTCTTGGGGATCGGGTGTAGGTATCCACACAGGCAATATTCTTTACTTCCGTATGCTATACATACCAAATTTGATGCCTTTAGCTGTTATAACTTTCGAGTTATGCACAAAAGACGCTTATCTGGAATCGAAATAAATCAAAAATTTTTGAACGGGACGAGATATCGATAAAATTAACTTAACTTGTTTTGACCCGGCAATGCGAGAACATATGTTTCAAATATGACGTCTCTAGCTCTTGTAGTCTTTGAGATTCGCGCTCTCACACTGACGGACGGACAGACAGACGGACGGACATGGCTATATCGACTCGGCTGTTGATAGTGATCAAGAATATATATACTTTATGGGGTCGGAGATGTTCTTTATGCCTTTTACATACTTTTGCACAACTTCATGATATTTTATTTCCCATTTTTAATGGATTCAGAGTATTGAAATACATATAGTAATCCGTACAATGAAGCTTTGGAAAATAATGCAAGCTTTTTATTTTCATCGCATCGGCTCATTTTCAAAGATCTACCTACATTGCTTAAACTGTTGTAAGCGATTTATGAAATCTTGCGGATCCTATCTTTGTCTGCTTTGAGCTTTTAAATAATTGTATTGCTAAGGCGATTTATAAATGTGCTTTTCGAAATGCTTGTGACTATGCTATTGATGCTCAAGGGGCTTCTACAATACACTGTGTCATGGAGTAAATAATAAGAAATCAACATACTTTAATGATATGCCAGTTGCCGAACTTGTTGCATTTGCTCGGCCCCAAATTGTTGCCCACGATGATTCAAGACATGATGATGATATCATATCATAATCATATTTTTAAACCTTGAGCCCATTAAAAATGGGGAAAAATGGTATAATGGTTTTGTGCAAAAGTATGTAACAGTCATAAGGAAGCATCTCCGACCCCATAAAGTATATATATTATTGATCACTATCAATAGCCGAGTCGATATAGCCATGTCCGTCTGTCCGTCTGTATGAACGCGTGTTTCTCAGAGACTACAAAAGCTAGAGACTTCATATTTAAAATATAAGTTCTCGTAGTGGCGGGACGATACAAGTTTATCATTTTTTCGATATCTCGTGTGTGTGTGTTTCTGTGTATGAATGCAGATAAGGAATTATGAATGTAAGAACTGGGTTCAGGGTATCGCCTAGTCGGACACTTTCGACTAGAGCACTCTTACTTGTTTTTTAATGACTCACATGTCTGCACATTTCATAAATTCAAGTTTAGCTATATGGTCGATTTGAACCAATTTGCCATGGAAACACGTTTCATTAATTTATATTTTAACATGCTTAGCTTCTTTGTTGATTTTATACCCTGATTCTTGATCACTATCAATAGCCGAGTAGATTTGGCCCTGTCCGTCTGTATGAACGCGTGTTTCTCAGAGACTACAAAAGCTAGAGACTTCATATTTAAAATATTAGTTCTCGTAGTGGCGGGACAATACAAGTTTATCATTTTATTATATTTTTTCGATATCTCATCCCGTTCAAAAGTTATCGATACATTTTTATTCCAGACCAGTGTTTTTCGGGCATATCTTGAAAGTCATAAAAGCTAGAGACTTCATATTTGAATACTGCCGGCTCAATACAAACGTATCATTTTTTTTCGATATCTCTACCTGTTCAAAAGTTATCGATATATTAAGATTCCAGAACAATGTTTTTTATTTTTAAATATAGCTTACAAGTTATAGAGCAAGAAGCACCTAATTTGGTATGTATATTTTCCTAAAGTTGACAGAGGTTAAAAATATTTCACTTTTTGGATATCTTCCCCCGATCTCTCAGAAATCGAAAAAAACTTATTTTTAGAGGTATGACCTTCGGAGTTTACATAGTCTCACATATATTTATTTACGTCTCAATGTAACATAGCTTGGGGCCAATGGAAGAAGAAGAAGCAAAGCAATTGCATGACGCGCGCAGCTAGCAGCTTGTGTTTGAATGTGTGTGTGTGTTTCTATGTATGAATGCAGATAAAGATTTGTGAATGTAAGAACTGGGTTCAGGGTATCTCCTAGTCGGCCACTCTCGACTAGAGCACTGTTACTTGTTTTTTAATGACTCACATGTCTGCACATTTCAAAAATTCAAGTTTAGCTATATTGTCTATTAGAACCTGTTTGCCATAGAAACACGTTTCATTTACTTATATTTTAACATGTTTTGTTTCTTTGTTGTTTTTTTTATCCCCTGATCCCATTAAAAATGGGAAAAAGGAGTATTATGGTTTTGTGCAAAAGTATGTAACAGGCATAAGGAAGCATCTCCGACCCCATAAAGTATATATATTCTTGATCACTATCAATAGCCGAGTCGATATAACCATGTCCGTCTGTATGAAAGCGTGTTTCTCAGAGACTACAAAAGCTAGAGACTTCATACTTAAAATATAAGTTCTCGTAGTGGCGGGTCAATACAAGTTTATCATTTTTTTTTCGTTATCTCGTCCTGTTCAAAAGTAATCGATAAATTTCGATTCCAGCCAAGTGTTATTCGGGTATAACTTGAAAGTCATAAAAGCTAGCAAGTTTATATTTGAGTTTAAGTTACTGTACTGCCGGCTCGATACAAACTTATCATTTTCGATATCTCAATCCTTTCAAAAGTTATCGATACATTATTCCAGAACAGTGTTTTTAAGGTATAGCTTAAAAGTTATAAGATGTAGAGGCACCAAATTTAGTAAATATATTCTCCTATAGCATACAGAGGTTAAATACATTTCACTTTTTGGATACCCCTCCCCGATTTCACAGAAATCGAAAATTACATAATATTAGAGGTATGACCTTCGGATTTTACATAGTTGCACATTTTTGCCATCTTGGTGTCCTACAAATTTCATTACGATCAGACAACAAACAATGAAGTTATTAACGATTCAATGTACCGTTGTTTGGTGCCAAAAGAAGAAGAAGAAGAAAAGCAATTGCAAGACGCGCGTAGCCAGCAGCTTGTTTTTGTATATATGTGTGTGTGTGTTTTTATGTATGAATGCAGATAAAGAATTATGAATGTTAGAACTGGGTTCAGGGTATCTCCTAGTCGGGCACTCTCGACTATAGCACTCTTACTTGTTTTTTAATGACTCACTTGTCTGCACATTTCAAAAATATGGTCGATTTGAACCTATTTTCCTTAGAAACAGGTTTCATTAATTTATATTTTAACATGCTTTGCTTCTTTGTTGTTTTTTTATTATACTGCTTGTACTTGCTGTCCATGCATTCACTCATTTAAAAATGCGGGTTTTCGGTTTTTTCGCGCTTGGACGATGACCTCATTTGTAATTCGAAAAACAGGTTGGGTCGGAAAGAAGTGCGTGACATTCTGCTACATAAAAATATAAAAAATATCTGACCGAAAATAGTTTTTCCTACGCAGAAGCAACATTAGCTGCATCTGTCTCATTCTGTGTTTCTCTCTTTTGGGTCCAGTTTGTAACCTCTGCGACAGTTGGCAATGCGTAGAATCACAATTCAAAACGCATTTTTATTTATTTTTACATTAGCTCGCCAAGTGGGTTAATACGTCATTCTAATGATGAAGATCATTATTATGTTGGCAAGTAGTAATGGTGGCCAGTTTGACCGGATGCTCCGGCACGCTTAAAATATACGTGGACATATTTAAACAAATATATATATGTATACCTGCATTTCTCAGCGTGCGGTGAATCCCGTCTTCATTTAAATAAAAAAGATTTGATAATATTTTATATCCCCACCACCATTGAGGTAGAGCAAAATGTAGATATTTTTACACCCTGATCCGATTAAAAACGACAAAAAATAGTATAATGAATTTGTGCAAAAGTGTGAAACAGGCATAAGAAATTATCTCCGACCCCGTATTTTGCCTGAATAAAGGCCTTGACATCATCAGATGTAGTGTCGGAACAAAAAAATGATTTTCTTTTCGGTGGAACAACAGTTGAACCGATCCAGCCATGTCCGTCCAAGCGCGGTTCTCAGACACTATAAAAGCTCATATTTGGAATATATGTTCTCCTATTGCCGGGTCAGTACAAGTTCATGTCATGTTATCGATATCTCGTCCCGTTCAAAAGTAATCCAATCAGAACTTATGTAAAATTCAATAAAACATGGTATGGGACCAGTGGAAGAAGAATAAGCACAGAAATTGCATCAAGCGCGCAGCTTCAGCGTGTGTTTGCATAACCGCACAGCTTGATAGTTCGATGTCATTTTCGGAGTTATTAAATCAAAACCATCTGATTTTCTGGGCTTTTAGTTGCTCTTCGATAACTTCTACGATTTCGCTCGGCCGGTATTCGATGGGTTCTAGTAGTTCTGCTTGTTGTCACGTGATGAAGATGGGAGCACAAATGAATTCGTGGCTAGAACACATTTTGTAGGTGGGCTGCAAACGCACTTGTTCCTTCTTGGGCACTGCGGAGGCAGCTGGCAGTGGGACTCCGTAATGAGTAACTGTTTCGATTTTAGTGCGCTCTGCACAATGGATGCTTTGTGCTGGTGGGAGAGAATTGCTTGATGAGCCTTGGTGAGCATGCGTGTTGCTACTTTCAGCCTGTACTTTAGTTCAAGGGTGGGCAGCCAAATTTAGCAAGTAAGCCCGACAACAACATCTACAACAAACACCGCTACTGTGGTCGTTAATCTGCGCAAAACTAACACAACAAATGTGTTCACTGAGCAAAATAATAAATTCAAAACTCATTCAATAGTATTTATATAAGACATGTTAAGTTTGCATTTTTTTAGCCAGTGTACAGGGACCTAACTGTTATTTTATTGCTTTGCGATCGCGGCTCGAGTCGAAGCATCGGCGCACACTTCATGTATTTTGTTTTTGGAATCTCGCAAACGCGTCGCGACGAAATGCAGATGTCACGCGGTCGCGGCTCGAGTCTAAGAATCGACGCACACTTCATGTATTTTGTTTTTGGAATCTCGCCGACGGCGCACAAGAGACTTGCAGGCGCCGATTGTTAAAAAATAACGGAGTGAGCTCAGTGAGCTCCGTGAGCCACTACGCACGCGCCCACCCTTGCTTTAGTTGATGATCTGTTGGACTGCCACTTCCGTCGCAGTCGTCGCCTTTCCTGGACCAGCTGTTCGATGTCTCGGTGTCCCACTGTGAGTCGATTTTACATACATATGTCTCTTGCGGTGTTGAGTCAGCGAGTAAGCATACCTGATGAACTGCTGATATAGCCATCAGCAGTCAATGTCGGAATTAGTTCAATGTGTGATAATACATATTTTTTATACATCAGCCATTTTGTGCTGTTATTTGTGATCCTATAGGGTTGTTCGACTATGTGCGGATGATGCAGGACTGGCGAGTGATCAGATGATAAGTCTGGAAATCCTCGGCAGTTAAATTTATCGCGCAATCTTTTTGATAACTGCGAAACAGATCTGGAAGAATTTTAGGATCTGCCAGTATGTAGGTCACTTGACTTAAATAAATTATATTAAACATGATATAACATTATCCATTAGGATATTTTGGAAATTAGTGCTGCATTTGTACCTTTCTGAACGGAGGTGCCCGCACTGCGTCAAATTAATAATCGTTTGCTTATGTTTGTTCCTACAAAATTAATGTAGGAACAAATCTGTGCAAATATTGTTAACTTTTTTAATTAAAACATATCTGGGGTCTATGAATGGTTTTGGAAAACATATGTGACTATTTAAAATACACATTTAATACTGTTTTATTTCTATTTTTAATATTTATAATGAAATACATTTTAATTAAATAAACTTGTTTCGTTGGTTGTGTTTATGATACAACAAACTCAGTTGGAATTATTCAATACTCGTACTTATTTGATTTTTTTTTAAACATTTTCATTGATGTTTTTTTAATTAAAGTGCTTTGCGTGGTAATTTATTAAATTTTTAGCCAGGGAAGACAACAGGGCTGCGAAAATATCGACTGCCAAAAGGTATTGATATTTCACAGCTGTTGTGTGTATTGATGAAGAGTATATATATATAAATTAAATTGCTGCGCATATAAGACACGTAAGTATAAATAAACACGTGATATTACTAAATACATACAGTTGTTTGCTAAAAAATAGCAGTGCCAGTGGTCACAGCATTTAAAGCTGTTTTTTGGGGTTTTCCTAATTTTGCATTGAGCCAATGCTCACTTTTTGAAAAGGTCATTATGTCTACCTAAAAAAAACCCCAAAAATTTCCGATGCAATTGCGTCCCGTTAGGTTTTTCAGACGCATTCTTGTGTATGTACCGAAATGCAGCGCCCCAACATAATAGCAGTGCGTTACAAAAGTAGTCGAATAATTGGGAAAAAAAAATTTCAGCTCCTGTTAGTAAGTGTTTTTAAGTAATTCAACAATATTATGATATAATTTAATCCTAAATTGGTACGTATTGATGTTTTAATGGGTATAGGAAAGCGTTGTTTGACTGAGAAGCGGGATCTTATACTTGGGCTACGAAATCAGGGAAAACCCTATCAAAATATCCAAAGCAGTGTTGGATGCTCCTCGACAATGATACGAAATGCTTTTAATTATAAAATAAAGCTAAAAATCCTAGTCAGAGACGCTATTTTTCCCATTTGGACGACAAAAGGATTGTGTGGTGTAGCAAGATCAACCCCTTGGAGCCTTCAAATTGGCTAAAAAATTAACTTGGCCTGGCGGTCTGTACATCAACAGTTAGAAGACGACTTGCTGAAAATAATTTCAATGCGAGAAGTCCCAGAAAGGTACCCCGCTAGACGCAGGAGTATGTCGACGCCAAAACAGATTTGCAGAGAGCCATCTCTCGTTGGCCAGCCGAGCAGTGGCGCAATGTACTATGGACAGACGAGATAAAAATTTGTCTGGCCGGTGGTAGAGGCTCCAGGCAGTATGTTAGTCGATCACCAAACAGGGTATTCCACCCTATGTACACAATTAAGACTGTGAAGCACGGTGCAATGCGCACTACGGTGTGGGCTTGCATTTCCTATGTTAGCGTGGTCCCTATTCATGTAATAAATGGCTTAATTTGTAAAACCGGTTACGTCAATATATTAGAGGATGTAATGATGTCATATGCCTTGAGGAATATGGATTTAAAATGGACATTTCAGCAGGATAATGATCCCAAGCATACTAGTAAAGTGGCCAAAGCATGGTTTGCATCTGAAAAGATCGACGTGATGCTATGGCCTGCGCTGTCTCCAGACCTTAATCCGATAGAAAATTTATCGGGAGATGTTAATCAAACTGTATCAATAGGAAACCCAATAAACAGCGGCCCGTTATGTCAAGTAGTTAGAGAGGCATGGGCTCAAATCCCTGTGAAGCGCTGCAAGGATCTCATCGACTCTATGCCACGCCGATGCAGAGTCGTGATGGGTAAAAACGGATTTACTACTAAGTATTAGATCGAGAATAGCATATAGAACATGAAATGATACCGTTAACCTAATTTTTAAACTTTTTATATTCTTTTTAAGTTAAAACTGCTATTTTTTTGGAGCGCTGCATTTTGTCATTTTTTTTTTAAATTTAGTCATGTAAGAAAACTATTAAATATATATAGCGGAAAATGATTGCAAATT
This sequence comes from Drosophila maculinotata, assembly GCA_035045305.1. Classification (NCBI taxonomy): domain Eukaryota; kingdom Metazoa; phylum Arthropoda; class Insecta; order Diptera; family Drosophilidae; genus Drosophila; species Drosophila maculinotata. Next base: position 533,334 of record JAWNPD010000421.1, read on the forward strand.
ACTATTTTAATATCTTTATGGACCAAAATTTGACTTAAAGTGCCATTAGACACTATAACAGGTGTGGCGCAACGGCACTGCTATTATTCAGCTCACAGCTGTACATACAATTTAATATATTGTAACAGCAAATTCATATGTACATAGAAGGATTTGGAATTCGAGGTGGAGGCGCCAGAAAAGGTTGCCGTAAAAGTAGGACTAAAATGGGCATAACCTTTTTGGAGGAGGATTCAACAAAATTAATACAACTAAAATTGTAAGGAGCAATGCGTGGATTAAGAGTCAATGAAGACTGTTTATTTTTATTTTATTTATTTTGTTATTAGACAATGAAGATGTTGGATATAATTAATAAAAGTCAATGGAGACGTTAAATTTATAACATATATGCTTTTATTATAATAATTCTCCTTTTGTTAGTGTCCGACTCCATTTAATTACACTTGTGCCGACACAGCTATCGATAACTAAAAAACAATGGAATCGACAATTGCAGCATTTAGTTATCATTTAGCTAAACAACAAATTTGCTACAAATGTCTGAACTCTGCGTGAAAAAGTTTGCTCTTCAGCCGATTTTGGACAAATTTGGTGTTGTCAACTTTTTCATGGATTTAGCTGTGCCCTGCAAACATAAATTGGGCAAAATATGTGTATTTGGCGCAAACAGTTGACGATCGATTCAGAGCTAATTATTTTGCGTGTCTGACCTTAGATTTAGTATTGCAAACATATTAATTATGCCGTAATACGCTTCATTTCGAAGAGAAGTCGAAATTTTAAAAACCTTGATTCGGTTGCTGTGTGGGCTGCTGCCTGTGCTGTCTGCCTACATGCCTATCCACAGAAGCACATACATGAACTCATACACTCATAGACCTATTGTCGCACACATACATGCATGTATTCAAAAATCTTCGAGCTAACACCTCGTGCTAGCTCCTGAAGGCATGGTCAGCGCAAAAGTATCGTTAAGTGAGGGGGGTATCATGACAATGGCTATATCTCCCAAGGAGTAGAAACTTGATTTTTTTTGCATCTTCCCATACGTAATTAGCAATCAATTCTGAGCTATGTTTGAAACCTGTATAATTTCACTAAGTCGGTTTTTTCATATGCGATGTAGGCGCTGAGTTGTAATGGTACATCCCGCACTTTGATCTTTTTTAAAAAGGATTTTCGCGCGAGAACGAATTTTTCGACAATTGGTCATAACTAGCACGTTATTTTGACATATAAATTTTAGAGATCGGTTGCATGCGGGATGTATCGTGACTTACCTTATTTGCTTGTACTTGTGTGAGTGCATGCAAATTTCCTGCTCCAAAAAACAGAACTTTTGGAGCTTTTATTGAAAATACCTTTTCTTGGAGGAGAGTAAGAGTAAGGTATGTCAGGAAAGCATGCAAAAAATCAGAAACTGAAAAATATCAGCCTCTAGAAAAACAAAATAAATAGAAATTTGTGCACGGCTGCCCCGGCGCCAGAACCACTATGCTGGCATGATTTTGGAAATTCAGCGCGATCCGCCCTTTAAATAAGTAAGTAGGGTGCAACTGCCGCCTACAAAACGACTGAGCGGAAGGGAAAAAAACTCGACTTGGGCTGCCGGCAGCAGCAACCCTTTGTAAATTTTACCTAACGGGTATCCATCGGCTGCGCATAGTGGTTCTAAATGTCCTTGACTTGGATTTAATCCAATAATTATTGTACCACTCATTATATTTCAGATCTTTTTTTTTGGATTATGGATTGTTAAAGGTTACATGGAGTAAAACGAGAAAGAAAGGCAACCTTCGGCGCTCTGAAGGTACAACCTTGCAGGCGATTTATATATTTAAACAAGTTGCAATTGCTGATTTTGGTAAAGATAGCTTGAGAAACCAAAAAGTTGTTCATACAACAACTAATTTTTCAACAGATTGTTCCTATGGCAGCTATAAGATATAGTAGCCAGATTTTGATGAAATTTTGATCGGATAGAAAACAAAAAATGTCATACAACCGTTTTCCGACCATTTCCGACCTTGCAAGCGAATTTTCTAAAAATTTAAAATCACATTGCTTATACTGTTTTACGTGAAGCTTTGAAAATGAGGTTGAAGCTAATCGGGCTACTATTAGAAATTAAAGGATTTTCCACAATGAGTGACTATAAGTTTTATGGAATCTCCTAATAGATCTAGGTAAATGATTTTGAATCCGATCAAATGGAAAATAAAAATGTCTTTTTTTTCAAAAGTTTTCCGTAATTTTATCGGATTTTCCAATTTAATAAATTTGAAGCCGACTGGATGAAAAACAAATAAGTTTCATACAACTGTTTTCCCGCTATTTTCCGACTTTGGGGTCGATTTTCCAAAATTTTAAAGTCATGCTGCCATCGCCAATCGGTACGAACGAAGTTAGTGTTTCAAACATATTAAATATGCCCCACTACCCAGTAGAACTTGTACGTAGGAAATAAGTACTTCTGGCATACTTACTTCGTCACACCGAAGGCCTTACCATTTTGGAAGTCTTTAATTCGCTTTTATTCATGGACTAAACACAATAAGCATTTTTTGTAAGGGCTTTGGCATGTGTTTCTCAACTTCGTGAAACGCTCGGGATTGGTTTCTCGCTATCATTTCCGAATTCACAGTGCAAAATACATGAATTTTGCATTACATGCAGCGTTCGCTGCTCAAAGAATGCCTTTTGTACATGCCCACTTATGCTTCCCAAGTCACATTCAGGAGGCATTCCTTAAGAAGGGTAAATTGCACTTCATGCTGTTTTCGCTGCTAAAAATATTTGCAAAATACATGATTTTGGCATTAATTTTTTCCATTTCTTTAATAACATTAAATGTTTCTATATGTATATATTGCATTTATTTTATTTTGTAAGAAGTGTGCTACTGCTGGGCCTATCGTTACTGCTGTTAATTTTTGTGTCCTCCTTGGATTGTTTTTTCCTCGCGTCAGTCGCTGCCTTGTAGCTCCTGTTTTTAGCCCTGGCAAAGGCTATGCCAACGTCCCTCGTATAGTCGTGCCACGAGTAGCCTTCCGCTTTGGTCGCCTCTATAAGAAATATAAATAATGCGCAAAAGCCTATAAATTGAATTAATTAGTGCCTACCAAACATTGCTTTGTTGAAAATGTTCCGGAGTAATTCATATGCTGGTCAGGTTTATATATATTGATTATATATATTTACATATATATTGTATGTAAACATACATATATGTATGTATATTGCACAAAGCACAGGAAAAGGGTTAATTTATTAATATTAGCCGAAGATAATGTGCAATAATACATACATATGTATATTAATACTTACATTGTAAAACTTCACATTATCTTAAAATTGGGGGCAAATAAAATAATGACATGATTTTACTAAAATGTATACTTTATTGTTTACTTTTTCGTAATTTTGTTTATTTGGTTTCCTTCTAAATTTAATCATATTTTAGCTCCAATTCTTTTTTTTTAAATTATTATTTTGCTCTACTGTTTACAAAACAGTAAACATAAAAATTTCTCTTATTTAATTTATTTTTGTTATGCAGAAAACAAACCATTTATTAGTTACAGTTTGTATTTATTCTTTACATAAACTTGATTCTTGACTATATATTTAAGAAAAATTAATATGAAACATATTTCATTAAAATACATTGTACACAAAATTATAATTAGAAACAAAACTAAATAGAACTTAAAAATACGCATTTTTTTCAAAGAGGTAGCTAAAAACGGATAATTAACATTACGGTTCTTAAACAACAATTTTATTTTAAAATTATATGCATATATATATTTTTTATATATATGCATTAAAAGAGTAACAGGGACACAGAGAGAGAAAGTGGTAAAGCTTGAGAAAGATGATTCAAGCGTTTGTAACAGAGACAGAAAGAGAACGAGCAAGCAAAGAACTCAGCTGCTTTTTTATAGGGGGTTTTTGTGGAGTCTGGTTTGGATTAGGGGTTTGCGTTCTTGTTTTTAATTTTTCTGTTTTATTAGCTGCTGTTCCTAATGGTCCTTGGTCGAGACAAGGCTCGATTGTTAATTGTTAATATTTTTATACCCTGATCTCATTAAAAATGGAAAAAGGGTATAATGGTATATGTAACAGGCATAAGGAAGCGTCTCCGACCCCATAAAGTATATATATTCTTTATCACTATCAATAGCCGAGTCGATCTAGCCATGCCAGTCTGGCTCTCCGTCTGTATCAACACCCTCAGAGACTACAAAAGCTAGAGACTTCATATTTGAAATATAAGTTCTCGTAGTGCCGGGTCATTTATCATTTTTATTCGATATCTTGTCCCATTAAAAAAAAATCGATAAATTTCGATTCCAATAATAATATATAATTGATCACTATCAACAGCCGAGTCGATCTAGCCATGTCCGTCTGTCTGTCCGTCTGTATGAACGCGCTGCTCTCGGAGACTATAAAAGCTAGAGACTTCTAATTTTAAATATAAGTTCTCGTATTGCCGGGTCAGATCAAGTTTATGTTTTTTTTTCGATATCTCGTCCTGTTCAAAAGTTATTGATAAATTTAGGTATGACAGGTATGACCTTCGGATTTTACGTAGTCTCACATTTATATGCCATTTGTGTGTCCTACAAATTTCATTACGATCTGACAATAAACCAAGAAGTAATTTACGATTCAATGTTACATAGTTTGGGGCCAATGGAAGAAGAAGCAAAGCAATTGCATGACGCGCGCAGCCAGCAGCTTGTGTTTGTATGTGTGTGTGTGTGTTTCTATGTAAAGAATTATGAACGTAAGAACTGGATGAACGTCAGAATTAACTTGAATGAATGTAAGACCTTTATATCCTAGTAGGGCACTCTCGACTAGAGCACTCTTATTTGTTTATATACTATTATTGTTGTGTTTATTTCTAAGTTTAAGTAATTTTCTAAAAGAATATTTGCATACATATAGAAAATAGACTTGCCGCATTAAAATTTAACTTAGAGGAAAATATTGATTTTTATTTAGAGTTTTGAGCCCTGTTGTTGTTGTGGATGTGGTTTGCAATTATTGTTGTTCTGTGAATCGGTTCGGGGGTTTGGTTGGAGCTGTTCAAAGCGGCGCTGCTTACTAATTAAATCAAAGTCCTTTGCGTCCATATTGGCCAATAAAGGAACCATCCTCGTTTATGCCTGCATTTCGTTATTTTTAATTTTATATATAAGTATATATTTTATATATTTTTTGCAGTTTTAATTTTTGATTGTGTATTTGTTTAGGTTTTATGTGTTTTATAATAAAGTAAAAAAACGAAATAGAGGAAATAAAAAAGTTATATGAATAGGTAAATTAAATGTTGTGCAAAATTAATGAAACATTAAAAAAGGAAAAAAAAAAATACAAATACAAAATAAGAAAGAACAACAATTTTCGGATCACCGAAGATAATATACCCTTGCAAGCCGGAGTCTATATGCTCGCATCTATATTAAATGTCAAATGTACGTAGCAATGTAGTGACAGTCGTAACTCGTCAGATCGGCGCTCTGAAGGTAGTTTACCCTTGCAGTTGCTTAATATAATGAAACACTCTTGCTTATACAAAAAGAGAATGACAATGCTACCTTTCTTATTTACATCAATATTTCAGACTGATTGTTCCTATGACAGCTATAAGATATAGTCGTTCGATTTTGACAAATTTCAATCTATCAATATAGAATTTATTAAAACTTGCAATTACTGAGTTTGGTTAAGATAGTTTTATTGATTTATTTATTTATAGATAGTTTAAGGAACAAATAAGTTGTTCATTTGACTCATTTTTCAACAAATTGTTTCTAAATTTTCTAAGCATGCTTATATGTTGCTAAAACTCATAATTGGTAAGTTTTGTTGAGTTTTCTCAAAAAACAAAAATTTTCGACCGATCGTGCCTATGGCAGCTATATGCTATAGTGGTCCGATCCGGCTGATTCCGACATATAACGAAATAATAACAAAATGAGTTTCCATTTGTTACATACATTAAAAGTTCTTTGATTTCTAAATTTCTAATTGATACCCTAAATGTCAAGCATACGTTGAGTCTAGTAGAATTAATTGGGCTTTGCAAAAAAGTTTAAAGATTATCAAATAAAAAAAAAGTTGTCGAAATTTGTATATCATATATTCCATACTTTTGTATGTGAAATGGAAATAGAAAAATATGTATTTTTGGAGTCGTACCTTCGGATTTGCCATCTTTATGTCCTAAACATCTCATCACGATCAGACAATAAACAAAGAAGTTATTTACGATCCAATGTTAAATAGTAGGGTTCCTGTTTATCATAAAGTATACAAATGTTAAAAGTATTTAGCTTTTTAAATACCTCTTCCCTATCCCACAAAAATTGAAAAACACTCATTTTTGCTGTTATGATTGATTTTGTATATTCACACATTTAAATGCAATTTTAAGTCCTAAAAATTGCATTACAATCGGACTATAAACAAATAAGTTCTTTAAGATGCAATGCAACATAGTATACGGCCAATAGGAGAAAAGGAAACACATCAATTGCATCAAGCTTACAGTGTGCAAACAAAACATACAAATGCTATTTTTTTTGCAATTATGTTAATTTTTTTAAGGACCTCTTGCTTACTTATACCATTTGCAATGGCTTTGTCTATTTACAGTTATAGCTGGATCAAGAACGGCAAAAAGTTTGACTGGCAGGCTTACGATAATCGTATGCTGCGCCAACCTGGACGCGGCACATTGGTGATTACATCGCCCAAGGACGAGGATCTGGGACAATATCAGTGCTTTGCCACCAACGAGTTTGGCATTGCCACATCGAACTCTGTGTTTGTGCGCAAAGCGGAGCTTAATGCGTTCAAGGACGAGGCAGCCCGCAGCGTTGAGGCCGTCGAGGGTGAGCCCTTCTCGCTGCAATGCGAGGCGCCTGATGGCTGGCCAAAGCCAACAGTTAACTGGCTGATCCAGCAGACCATCGATGCAGGGATCAAATCGATAAACAACTCGCGCATGACCCTCGATCCTGAGGGAACGCTCTGGTTCTCCAATGTGACGCGCGACGATGCTAGCGGTGATTTTTGGTACGCCTGCTCGGCGACCTCGGTGTTCCGCAACGAGTACAAGATCGGCAACAAGATACTCTTAGACGTCAAGCAGATGGGCGTGAGCGCCTCCCAGAACCGGTATCCGCCCAAGCGTCAGTACGTGACCCGGAAGAACGAGGTGGCGCTGCGGGGCAAGCGCGTGGAACTGTATTGCATATATGGCGGCACACCGCTGCCCCAGACCGTGTGGTATAAGGACGGGCAGCGGGTGCAGTGGAGCGATCGGATAACCCAGGGAAACTATGGCAAATCTCTGGTTATCAGGCAGGCGAATTTCGACGATGAAGGAAGCTACAACTGCGATGTGTCGAACGGTGTGGGCCAGGCGCAATCCTATTCGATCAATTTGAAAATCCATGCCATACCCTATTTCACCGAGGAGCCGGAGATACAAAATGCCGCCGAGGATGAGGAGGTCATATTTAATTGTAAGGCCGCTGGACATCCGGAGCCGACCGTCCAATGGATACACAATGGCAAACCAATTGCACAGAGCGAACCGAATTCGCGTCGCACAGTCACCAACAATTACATCAAGATCGTGAATCTGTCTAAGAAGGATACGGGCAATTATGGCTGCAACGCAACCAACTCCCTCGGTTATGTGTACAAGGATGTGTATCTGAATGTGCTCGCACTGCCGCCAGAGATTCAGGAGCCACCACGCGCCGAGGCAACTGTCAACGGACGCAGCATCACAATGCGCTGTCGTGTCTTTGGCGCACCCAAGCCCCAGGTTAAATGGCGCCAGAACAACAATTGGCTTACAGGCGGACGTTACAATGTGCTCGCTTCGGGTGATCTGGAGATACAAGAGGTGACTTTTGCCGACAATGGCAACTATTCCTGCTTGGCGGTGAACAAGTTTGGCAATGCGACGGCCCAGGGTTCCCTGGTGGTTAAGGAGCGCACCCGAATCACACAGGAGCCGCAGAACTATGAGGTCGCTGCTGGCCAATCAGCAACATTCCGTTGCAACGAGGCGCACGATGACACACTAGACCTGAAGATCGAGTGGCTAAAAGATAGCCAGACCATTGACTTTGAAGCGGAGGCACGCTTCGTAAAGACTAATGATAATTCCTTGACAATTGCTAAGACTATGGAGCTGGATTCGGGTGAATATACCTGTCTGGCGCGAACTCAACTGGATGAGGCCACTGCAAAGGCAAATCTGATCGTGCAGGATGTGCCTAATGCGCCGCGACTGATAGGCATCACATGCCAGGCCGACAAGGCAGAGATTTCCTGGGAGCCGCAGGGTGACAATCGCTCACCCATTCTACACTATACGATTCAGTTTAACACCTCGTTCACGCCCGCCTCTTGGGACACGGCGTACGAGAAGGTACCCAGCACGGACTTCTCGTTTGTGGTGCAGATGTCGCCATGGGCAAATTATACGTACCGTGTGATTGCTTATAACAAAATTGGCCCATCGCCACCATCAGGACACAGTGAGGCGTGCACCACACAGCCGGATGTTCCGTTTAAAAATCCCGAAAACGTTGTCGGCCAAGGTATTGAGCCAATCAATTTGGTCATCTCATGGACACCGATGCCGGAGATTGAACACAATGCACCAAACTTCCAGTATCGCGTCAGCTGGAAACGTGACATACCCGCTGCCGCCTGGGAGAATAAGGATATCTACGATTGGCGCCAAAATAATCTACTGATCGCCGATCAGCCGACATTTGTCAAGTATCACATCAAGGTGGTGGCTATCAATGAGCGCGGCGAATCAAATGTTGCCGCCGAGGAAGTAATTGGCTACTCTGGCGAGGATCGTCCCCTCGAGGCGCCAACCAACTTCAGCATGCAGCAGGTGACCAGCGCTACCCATGCCTATGTCGGCTGGAATCCAGTCAGCGAGCAGTCTGTGCGTGGCCATTTTAAGGGCTACAAAATTCAGACCTGGACAGACAAGGAGGGTGAAGAAGGTCTGCGGGAGATCCATACGATCCACAACGGAGCGCTCGTCACACAGTTTAAACCCGATTCCAAGAACTATGCTCGCGTGTTGGCTTACAACGGACGCTTTAATGGTCCGCCCAGCCCCGTGATTGACTTTGACACGCCCGAGGGTGTGCCGTCATCTGTGCAAACGCTGGAGGCGTACCCGCTTGGTTCATCCGCCTTCTGGCTGACCTGGAAGAAGCCGCTCAATCCCAATGGCAAACTAACCGGCTACAAGATCTACTACGAGGTTGTACGTGGCAGCTTTGTCGGCGAGCGACGTGAATATTATTCCCATATCACCGATCCACGCATTACACGCATGAAAATGGCCGGACTGAAGCCAAATACCAAGTATCGCATCTCTATCACTGCCACCACGAAAATGGGCGAGGGTACCGAGTAAGACACATACTTTCCTCAACCTCGATGTCTCTATCTCTATAAATTTGATTTTTTTCCAGGCATTACGTTGAGAAGAGCACACTGGGCGAAGATATTGCGCCGCCGTCCACGCCCACCCTGACATGGGAGCAACTTGCGTCGACAAATGGGATGCCCCGATATCGTATCAATTGGGTGCCCAGCACTGATGGCCGCTCGGGCTCACACTTCTTCACTAAGTACAGGTGAGTGTGCTGTGGACTCGTTTTCTTGTTTTAATAATCCTACAAATAGCTCTCATAAATGTGAAATAATTACACACAATTACCACAAACCAGTGGATGCATTAAAGAGGGCTAAGCTTGTATGGCCGAAATATTTATACCCCGAGCCCATTACATATGGGTAAAAAGGATATTATACAATTTTTCAAATGTATATAACAGGCATAAGCATCTGGATCTTGATCACTATCAACAGCCGAGGCGATCTAGCCATATCCGTCCGTCTGTCTGTCTGTCCGTCTGTATGAACACGCGGTTCTCAGAGACTACAAGATCTAGATTTTTTATATTTATAATATAAGTTCTGGTATTGCAGGGTTAATACCTTATGGAGTCGGTGATGCTTTCTTATGCCTGTTACATACTTTTGCACAACTTCATGATATCCTTTTTAACAGGCTCAGGGTATAAAAATAAATTGACCAAAAGGGTTAAGAATCTATAGTTACAATTTAAAGAAAATCATTTACCCGTGCCAAGCCGGGTAGTACCTATTATTTTTATAATTATAATATCAAATACAATAAATTTACAGAATCAAGGGTGAAACAGAATGGAAAAAGGAGAATACCGAGAAGGCAGCCGACTATCAGGAGATTGGCAGCCTAGATCCGGATACCGTTTACGAATTCCGCGTCGTATCCGTCGATGGACACTACCACACGGAGAGCGCCACTAGCGAGATTGATACAAACAGCATGCCCATAATGGTGCGAAACGACAGTTTGGCGAATGCCGGCTGGTTCATTGGTATGATGCTGGCGCTTGCCTTTATCATTATCCTGTTCATAATCATTTGCATCATACGGCGCAATCGCGGTGGCAAATACGATGTGCACGATCGTGAGCTGGCCAATGGCAGAAGAGATTATCCGGATGAGGGCGGTTTCCACGAGTACTCGCAACCGTAAGCATGCTGCCTTTAATCGATGTCAATAACAAACTACTTGCACACATATCGCTAACATTTTTTCGACATTTGCTTTCGCAGTTTGGACAACAAGAGCGCTGGTCGCCAATCCGTTAGTTCAGCGAATAAGCCCGGTGTGGAGAGCGATACCGATTCTATGGCCGAATACGGCGATGGCGACACAGGTATATATATTATTGATCACTATCAACAACCGAGTCGATCTAGACATGTCCGTCTGTATGAACGCTTGGATCTTAGAGAATAAAGAGCTAGAGACTTCCTATTTGGAATATAATTACTCGTGTGGCCGGGTCAATACAAGTTTATTTAGTATTACCGTTAAAAGTTCTCCATAAATTTCGATTCCAGACCAGTGTATTTTGGGCATAACTTAAAATGTATAAGAGCTAGGGGACCTCGTACAGCATTTCAAAGTAACAAATATTTGCAGCCGCCGCATCCGCCTCAGAATTTAAAGTTGCAGCCGTCGTTGCCGTCCTACGACAACTTTATGTGCCAACAATTTCACGCATTTTAGTCTCATAATTATCTTTGTTATATTGCTGTTTTTGCACACACACTCACAAACGTACACATAGACACTGAAACACCATATAATTGTTGCTGTTTAGCGGCGGCGGTGACGTCATCATTCAAAATCACAAGAGTTTTTATGGTAATGAACTATGTTTATTAACTTGGTGGAGTTTTATGTGCGGACGAGCGAAATTGCGTGCTTGGCGTATATATTTTCTCGACCACTGATCAAACTTCATTATTCTTAGGCCTAGCTTACGTTACTGTGGCGAAGCGAGGCGAATTTGCTGTCTAAGCGAAAAGCTTTAATGCGCTCTCGCCTCGGCCTAAACCTAACTTACACTAAACTTCAAAATAAATACAAAAATAAATAAAATATCAATGATGCACTGAAGTGCGCCAACACCGGCCCCCGTGAAGCGCTGTGGGCTTCATCAAACCGGCAATCGCGCCAGCTTGTGAAAAGGCCTCTTGAAGTATCCACCACTGGCCGTCCTAATCTCGACGGCCGACGAACCTTTGTAAAGCCATTAAAAATGTATTAGTGGATAAATCGGACACTAATTCTAAATGAACTGCTTTGGAGGCGAAGCATACAAATAGTGCGATATACGACTTATACGCAGACTTTCCACGCATTCTAAAGGTCGTGCTAATTGGGCCACCAAAATCAACAAGACCTCTTGAGCGTTAACTATGCAAAGTCGCTCACGAACAAGACTCACGAATGCTCTTGGGCCAGCATGACAATGCGATTAATGTAGGTATCTACTATAGCTTCCAACGAATTGCGAGATTTTCGTCAGGAGCATCGGAAACTTAGCATCATATGAAAGAGGAGCATTTGCAAGTCGTCCCCCTACTCGCAACAACGAAAAGAGCACGCATTTAGATTTTTCAATTTCAGCCAGCGGTGCTTCTCTTCGAAATGGAGCGTATTAGGGCATAATTAATAAGTTTGCAACACTTACTGGCAATTAACAATAAAAATCCATTTGGTCATAATTATTATTTATTGATTTAATACATTTTATGTTATCAAAGAACTATCACCATTAATAACAATATCTTATCGTTCATATTAATAGTTTTAATGTTCTTGTTTAGCCGGCTCGAGGTCAATAAAACAAACAATTTGTTATGTTTTTAGATTTTTTCTCCGATATATTTCGGCTGCAACAGCGGCAACCGTCTTCAGGGAACTACGATTAAAACATTGAAATAAAAACAGATACTTATCATATAACAAACAATTTTTAAGAAAACAAAAATTTGTTTTTCAACAAATTAAAATTACAAATTATTTAAAAAAATTATTCAAAACATACATTTTTTACACGTCTTCACTGTTTGGCGTGGAGTTGTCAACTAAAATATTTCGTGTAAGTAGGTGTCTGTATATATGTGCGCAGTTTTCTGTGTCTGTTTTGTAATTGAGTCTTCTGTCCGGTGGTACGTTTATTATGTGTAACATTTCGAGTGTAAATCGTTTGCTGTAGTGTGGTTCCTGTTGCAGTATTGTTGTTTCCTCGAAGTTTGGTGAGTGTCCGCTCTCAGTGCAATGTGATGCAAGTGCTGTCTTTTGTATGCGTGTTTGATGTCTTAGCTTGATGTCAGACTTATGTTGTGAAATTCTTGTTTTTAATTTTGATTTTGTGGTTCCAATATATACCTTATTGCATATGTTGTTTTCGTCTCCGTTGCATGGTATTTTATATATAACATTATTTTTGTCCACTTTAAGTATTTTTGATTTTGTGTTGTTAAAAAAGTTTTTCATTGTTATTGTGGGCTTGTGGGCTATTTGTATATCCTCTTTATTGTAGCAGTCAGAATTTTTTAGACGTTCAGATAGAGACGGTACATAGGTTACAGATTTAAAGATTTTTTGTGGTTGTTTTTCTTTTAAGTCATTTGGTCTGTATTTTCGTATAAGTGATTTTATCATCCACACTGGGAAATCGTTGTTCGCTAGAGTCAATAATATTTGTGTTTTTATTTCCTTATGGTAGATTTTGTCGCTTATGTTTAGCATCCGATTTATACAGCCAACTGCTGTATTTATTATCATTGTTTTCGGGTGTTTTGAAAAGAAGTTAATGATTCGTCCTGATGCTGTAGTCTTTCTGTACCACTTTGTTGTAAGCGTATTATTGTGTCTAATTATTAAGGCGTCTAGATATGGTAATTTTCCGTCTAATTCCAGTTCCATTGTAAATTTTATACCTCTGTTGTATGAATTTAATGTGTCCAGTGTGTTTTGAATTTCGTCTATTTTTGTTACTGCAAATAAATCGTCTACATACTTAGTCAAAAGTCTTGGGGTGTACCTTAGGTTATTGGTTGTCTTATGCAACAATTCTTCCATAATAATGTCTGCTATGATTGGCGAAGCAGGTGAGCCCATAGGCATTCCTTTTAATTGGATGTATGTTTTGTCTTCAAATTTAAAATATCTGTTTTCAGTGATGCAAAAAGTAAGTATATTCATGAAAAGCAGTTTTGGTATGTTTGTAAATTGTTCAATGTCATTCCATTTTTTACTGATAGTTTCAATTGCTAAGTCCGTGGGGATACTCGGAAATAGGGAAACTACGTCAAATGATACTAATCTTTCATCGTCTTCAATGTGAGTGTTGTTAATTTTGTTTTTAAGGTCTATCGAATTTTTTACATTATATTGGGAGTCATCTGTGAGGTTGCGTAATATTTGGACAATATATTTGCAAAGTCCGTACGATGGGGATCCAATAGAGGAGCATATTGGTCTCAGAGGTATCCCCTTTTTATGTATTTTGGGTAGTCCATAGATCCTTGGGGGTAGTGCAGTGCTCGTTGTCAATTTGTTTCTCTCTGTTTTCGATATTATTTCAAGTTTGAAGAGTCTGTCCACTAGACTGTTGTTTTTATTTTGTAATCGTAAGGTTGGGTCCTGTCTTATAATTCTGTAAGTACCCAAATCTCCTAATATGTCCATCATTTTTGTCCTATAATCGTTTGTTTCCATTGCAACCGTTTTGTTTCCCTTGTCAGATGTTAATATTAAGATGTTGTCATTTTCTTTTAGAAATTTGTGAGTCTGTTCCACTGTGTCCAATATTGCACGATCCATTGCGTCTTGTTTCGTCTTATTCTTGCACTCTTTTATTAAGAGAGAGAACTTCGTACGTGCTGACTCTTGTTGCTCTTTGTTCTTTAGCGTCTGCACTAGTTCCTCTCCATCTGCAATATACTTAAAGAGAGGAATATATTGCAGAAATATACTTAAAGAGAGGAATATATTGCAGATGGAGAGGAACTAGTGCAGACGCTAAAGAACAAAGAGCAACAAGAGTCAGCACGTACGAAGTTCTCTCTCTTAATAAAAGAGTGCAAGAATAAGACGAAACAAGACGCAATGGATCGTGCAATATTGGACACAGTGGAACAGACTCACAAATTTCTAAAAGAAAATGACAACATCTTAATATTAACATCTGACAAGGGAAACAAAACGGTTGCAATGGAAACAAACGATTATAGGACAAAAATGATGGACATATTAGGAGATTTGGGTACTTACAGAATTATAAGACAGGACCCAACCTTACGATTACAAAATAAAAACAACAGTCTAGTGGACAGACTCTTCAAACTTGAAATAATATCGAAAACAGAGAGAAACAAATTGACAACGAGCACTGCACTACCCCCAAGGATCTATGGACTACCCAAAATACATAAAAAGGGGATACCTCTGAGACCAATATGCTCCTCTATTGGATCCCCATCGTACGGACTTTGCAAATATATTGTCCAAATATTACGCAACCTCACAGATGACTCCCAATATAATGTTAAAATTCGATAGACCTTAAAAACAAAATTAACAACACTCACATTGAAGACGATGAAAGATTAGTATCATTTGACGTAGTTTCCCTATTTCCGAGTATCCCCACGGACTTAGCAATTGAAACTATCAGTAAAAAATGGAATGACATTGAACAATTTACAAACATACCAAAACTGCTTTTCATGAATATACTTACTTTTTGCATCACTGAAAACAGATATTTTAAATTTGAAGACAAAACATACATCCAATTAAAAGGAATGCCTATGGGCTCACCTGCTTCGCCAATCATAGCAGACATTATTATGGAAGAATTGTTGCATAAGACAACCAATAACCTAAGGTACACCCCAAGACTTTTGACTAAGTATGTAGACGATTTATTTGCAGTAACAAAAATAGACGAAATTCAAAACACACTGGACACATTAAATTCATACAACAGAGGTATAAAATTTACAATGGAACTGGAATTAGACGGAAAATTACCATATCTAGACGCCTTAATAATTAGACACAATAATACGCTTACAACAAAGTGGTACAGAAAGACTACAGCATCAGGACGAATCATTAACTTCTTTTCAAAACACCCGAAAACAATGATAATAAATACAGCAGTTGGCTGTATAAATCGGATGCTAAACATAAGCGACAAAATCTACCATAAGGAAATAAAAACACAAATATTATTGACTCTAGCGAACAACGATTTCCCAGTGTGGATGATAAAATCACTTATACGAAAATACAGACCAAATGACTTAAAAGAAAAACAACCACAAAAAATCTTTAAATCTGTAACCTATGTACCGTCTCTATCTGAACGTCTAAAAAATTCTGACTGCTACAATAAAGAGGATATACAAATAGCCCACAAGCCCACAATAACAATGAAAAACTTTTTTAACAACACAAAATCAAAAATACTTAAAGTGGACAAAAATAATGTTATATATAAAATACCATGCAACGGAGACGAAAACAACATATGCAATAAGGTATATATTGGAACCACAAAATCAAAATTAAAAACAAGAATTTCACAACATAAGTCTGACATCAAGCTAAGACATCAAACACGCATACAAAAGACAGCACTTGCATCACATTGCACTGAGAGCGGACACTCACCAAACTTCGAGGAAACAACAATACTGCAACAGGAACCACACTACAGCAAACGATTTACACTCGAAATGTTACACATAATAAACGTACCACCGGACAGAAGACTCAATTACAAAACAGACACAGAAAACTGCGCACATATATACAGACACCTACTTACACGAAATATTTTAGTTGACAACTCCACGCCAAACAGTGAAGACGTGTAAAAAATGTATGTTTTGAATAATTTTTTTAAATAATTTGTAATTTTAATTTGTTGAAAAACAAATTTTTGTTTTCTTAAAAATTGTTTGTTATATGATAAGTATCTGTTTTTATTTCAATGTTTTAATCGTAGTTCCCTGAAGACGGTTGCCGCTGTTGCAGCCGAAATATATCGGAGAAAAAATCTAAAAACATAACAAATTGTTTGTTTTATTGACCTCGAGCCGGCTAAACAAGAACATTATAATTAAAAAGGTCGCTAAAAAACATAAAATTTATTAATAGTTTTATTTAATATATTTATTTATTGGCGACTAGAGGCAGTCACATAGGAACTTTAAATAACTGTTAGGAAATTAAAAGTAATATTATAAAAAAGAGTAATAAGTTAAATATATTTTTGGTAAGGGTATCTATGCGCTGCCATTTAATGGATAAGTGCTCTCGCAATTAACATGCACGCACACTTGCATATGTTTACTACATGTATACGTATTTATGTCCATAAATCCCACATCCAAATTATTATTAGCATTATTAAAATTTTTATTAAACAAAAAAATTCGGAACTATTCTTTATGCTGCATAGCATTACTTTCTAGTTCCCGCTTTGCCTCATCAATCACATTAAGGAGCATGTGGTTATCATCCGGTTGGTAGAGGTTCTCCAGTGCGTCTTGATTCAATCGAGACAAATTCAAAAAGTACACATTTGAGTTTTCATTCCAAATGTCTTGGGCGAGCATTAGTACTGAATTCATAGAAAGAATGACCCCGTCAATACAAAACACCTTGCTCGGATAGCGACATTTCTTGAAATACTCTATCATTTCAATAATGTATTTTTCAACTTTATTTTTATTTTGTAATGCCGATTTAAGTGGGTTTTTATCTGTTATATTACTGCTGTTTAAGCAATCAAACAGTTTATTCATCATTTCGAAAAATTTAGCTGTGGAAAGTGCTACATCTCTACAATCAACAAATTTGTCATTGGCAATTAATATTTTGATTGCAGAAGATACTGTGTGGCTAAATATTTGTGTAGCATATTTTACTTTAATTTTTTTCAAATGAATTAGGGTAAACATGCTTACGGGCTAATTTCGGACATAATCTAGTAGAAGTGTAAGTAGTGTCAATTTCGAATAATTTTACAACTATTTGCCATGACACTTTACCATCAGGTGTTTCGATAAAATTTCGAATTAAAATATTACGAATAGATTTTATAAGATGAGGGACATCATAAATGTCAAAAATTTTATAGTCATCGACAGTAAAATATGGAGTTTCCTTGCTCACCCCATATTTTGTAAAGGATCCTCGGTTATTTGAACCTTGGTCGCATACAATTGCTCTAATATTAAGCCCCAAACTATAAGCGGCTTTAATATTGCTTTCAATTGTTTGCTTTAATTTTAAAGCAGACAGACCAGTGGATGTTGCAAAATAGCTTAAAACGTATTTCCATTTGTCGTAGAGCCCCCTAACCATAAATACAGAAATTTGTTTGCACAGCTGAGGTGTTTTTCAACACCATCATCCACAAACCCTTCCACTTCATCTCTGCATGAATTATAATGCAGCCCCTTCTAATTGAGATTTAAATAAAAATAAAATAATAAAACAGCATTCCTACTTTTGTCATCCATTTTTGAAAATATTGTAAGCAATGTGTTTAACAAACTCACATTAAACCCTGGGACCAAACATTTAATTGGAGCCCATCTACCCAAAGACAATTTAGACGGAAAATTTAACCCCAGATCATCTCGCATAAAATCATATGCTTTTGAAGAATATAAATTTATGCTTTGAATAATTATTTTCTCTTCTTCTTGCCACGAGCTCTTACTTTTAAGCAGCATTTTGCAAACTGCATTGCAATTTTTAGATAAAGATAATTTCTAATTAATCGTTCCAAAAATGTTTCCCCGTTTTCTGCATTCTTTTGAATATTAGATCTTATATTTTTTAAACTTGAACGACAACAGAAAACTGGCAACGGCGAACATTGCTGTGATGTATCCACAGAAGCACACACATGCACGCACAGAAGATCTTGGGATTGGGTAGATATGTGTTGCTGCTAGATCGCACACTTACAAAAGTGTCGGAGCTAACGCCACGCAATAGATGATGCGGCAGCCAAGCCAAGCAAGAATTGTTATATTTTCTGTGCAAGGGTTCTGCGCTTTGCCATCGTTTCGTAGTCACAGCACATGAGCTGTGGTGCAATCGATTGGTGAATTCTGATGGGATGGAAAAGTCTGTTTAGTTTTATGCAGTACTTTTTTAGTCGATTTGACTTCTCTATGTGTTGTATGCTTAGTGCCAATACTAATGCAGTAATGCATTCAAATGCAAAAATGCAGCTGCAAACTGCTTGCTTGCCCATTGCTGATAAAGTTGCTTTTTATACCCTTGCAGAGGGTATTATAATTTTGACCAGAAGTTTGGAACGCTAGAAGGAAACATTTCCGACCCCATAAAGTAAATAAGTATATTCTTGGTCAGGACGACACCCGAGTCGATATAGCTTTGTCCGTCTGTCTGTCTAGTCGTCTGTCCGTCCGTATGTCTGTCTGTTTCTATGCAAACTAGTTTCTCTCAGTACATATGCTTATTTCTGCTGCACGCAGATAATATGTCGGGATCGGACCACTATAGCATATAGCTGCCATAGGAACGATCGGTCGAAATTTTTTGTTTTTTGAGAAAACTCAACAAAACTTACCAATTATGAGTTTTAGCAATATATAAGCATGCTTAGAAAATTTAGAAGCAGTTTTTGAAAAATGAGTCGTTCGAACAACTTTTTTGTTTCTTAAACTATCTTAACCAAACTCAGTAATTGCAAGTTTTAATAAATTCTATATTGATAGATTGAACTTTTTCAAAATCGAACGACTATATCTTATAGCTGTCATAGGAACAATCAGTCAGAAATATTGATTTAAATAAGAAAATTAATTTTAAAGGTAGCATTGTCATTCTCTTTTTATACCCTGATCCCATTAAAAATGGGAAAAAGGGGTATTATGGTTTTGTGCAAAAGTATGTAACAGGCATAAGGAATCATCTCCGACCCCATAAAGTATATATATTCTTGATCACTATCAATAGCCGAGTCGATTTAGCCCTGTCCGTCTGTCCGTCTGACCGTCTGTCCGTCTGTATGAACGCACGTTTCTCAAAGACTACAAAAGCTAGAGACTTCATATTTAAAATATAAGTTCTTGTGGTGCCGGGACAAGACCAGTTTATCATTTTAATAAATAAATATAAATAAATATCGATTCCAGCCAAGTGTTTTTCGGGTATAACTTGAAAGTTATAAAAGCTAGCGACTTTATATTTAAGTTTAAGTTATTGTACTGCCGGCTCAATACAAACTTATCATTTTTTTTTCGATATCTCAATCCTTTCAAAAGTTATCGATAAATTAAGATTCCAGAACAGTGTTTTTAAGGTATAGCTTAAAAGTCATAAGATGTAGAGACACCAAATTTAGTACATATATTCTCCTATAGCATACAAAGGTAAAATACATTTCACTTTTTGGATACCCCTCCCCAATCTCACAGAAATTGAAAAATACGTAATTTTAAAGGTATGACCTTCGGATTTTACATAGTTGCGCATTTATATGCCATCTTTGTGTCCTACAAATTTCATTTTGATCAGAAAATAAACAAGTTATTAACGATTCAATGCACCATAGTTTAAAGCCAAAGGAGGAAGAAGAATCAAAGCAAATGTATGACGCGCGTAGCAAGCAGCTTTTGTTTGTATATGTGTGTGTGTTTCTATGTATGAATGCAGATAAATAACTTCAATGCATGTAAGACCTTGGATCAGGGTATATCCTAGTCGGGCACTCTCGACTAGAGCACTCTTACTTGTTATACCCTGATCCCATTAAAAATGGGAAAAAGGGGATTTATGGTTTTGTGCAAAAGTATGTAACAGGCATAAGGAAGCATCTCCGACCCCATAAAGTATATATATTCTTGATCAGTATCAATAGCCGAGTCGATATAGCCATGTCCGTCTGTCCGTCTGTATGAACGCGTGTTTCTCAGAGACTACAAAAGCTAGAGACTTCATATTTAAAATATAAGTTCTCGTAGTGGCGGGACGATACAAGTTTATCATTTTTTCGATATCTCGTCCCGTTCAAAAGCTATCGATAAATTTCGATTTTAGCCAAGTGTTTTTCGGGCATAACTTGAAAGTCATTAAAGCAAGCAAATTTATATTTGAGTTTAAGTTACAAACTTATCATTTGTTTTTTGATATCTCAATCCTTTAAAAAGTTATCGATAAATTAAGATTCCAGAACAGTGCTTTTAAGGTATAGCTGGTACATATATTCTCCTATAGCATACAGAGGTTAAAGACATTTCTTTTTTTTGGATACCTTCCCCCCGATCTCACAGAAATTGAAAAAAAAACGTAATTTTAGAGATGTGACCTTCGGATTTTACATAGTTTCACATTTAAATGCCATCTTTGTGTCCTAAAAATTTTATTACGATCAGACAATAAACAAAGAAGTTATTAACGATTCAATGTACCATAGAGAAGAAGAAGCAAAGCAATTGATGACGCGCGTAGCAAGCTGCTTGTGTTTGTATATGTGTGTGTGTCTTTCTATGTATGAATGCAGATAATGAATTATGAATGTAAGAACTGGGTTCAGGGTATCTCCTAGTCGGCCACTCTCGACTAGAGCACTGTTACTTGTATAAGCAAGAGTGTTTTATTATATTAAGCAACTGCAAGGGTACGAGGTTATGACTGTAACTACATTGCTGCGTACATTTTGACAACAAATTTTAAATATATAATAAAAAAAAGCATCCAAACAACTATGTCATATACCTTCCGTAGTCAGGTTTTTATGCTAATAATTTAATATAGATGCGAGCATATGGACTCCGGCTTGCAAGGGTATATAATCTTCGGTGAGCCGATTATTCTTTCTTGTTTTGTATTTGTATTTTTTTTTTCCTTTTTTAATGTTTCATTAATTTTGCACAACATTTAATTTACCTATTCATATAACTTTTTTATTTCCTCTATTTCGTTTTTTTACTTTATTATAAAACACATAAAACCTAAACAAATACACAATCAAAAATTAAAACTGCAAAAAATATATAAAATATATACTTATATATAAAATTAAAAATAACGAAATGCAGGCATAAACGAGGATGGTTCCTTTATTGGCCAATATGGACGCAAAGGACTTTGATTTGATTAGAAAGCAGCGCTGCTTTCAACCGCTGCACACAAACCCCCAAACCGATTCACAGAACAACAATAATTGCAAACCACATCCACAACAACAACAGCAGGGCTCAAAATTCTAAATAAAAATCAATGTTTTCCTCTAAGTTAAATTTTAATGCGGCAAGTCTATTTTCTATATGTATGCAAATATTCTTTTAGAAAATTACTATAACTTAGAAATAAACACAAACAAATGGTCAAGCAAAACGAAGAAAAAGAACAAACATCAACGATGCAGCAAAAATACTATATAAAAAATATTAACAATAAACAATCGAGCCTTGTCTCGACCAAGGACTATTAGGAACAGCAGCTTATCAAAAACAAGATCGCAAACCCCTTATCCAAACCAGACTCCACAAAAACCCCCTATAAAAAAAGCAGCTGAGTTCTTTGTTTGCTCGTTTCTCTTTCTGTCTCTGTTACACACGCTTGAATCTATCTTTCTCAAGCTTTACCACTTTCTCTGTGTCACTTTCTCTCTCTGTATTACTCTTACAGTCTGTCCCTGTTGCTCTTTTAATGCATATATAAAAAATATATATATGCATATAATATAAAAAAAAAATTTTGTTTAAGAAACGTAATGTAAATCATCCGTTTTTAGCTCCTTCCTTGAAAACAATGCGTATTTTTTCAGTTCTATTTAGTTTTGTTTCTGATTATAATTTTGTGTACAATGTATTTTAATGAAATATGTTTCATATTTTTTTTTCTTAAATATATAGAGTAAAAAATAAAATATATGTAAAGAAAAAATGCAAACTGTAACTTGTAAACGGTTTGTTTTCTGCATAAAAAAAAATTGAATAAGAGAAATTTTTATGTTTACTGTTTTGTGAACAGTTGAGCAAAATACAAATTAAAAAAAAAAAGAATTGGAGTTAAAATACGTTTATATTAAAAAGGAAAACAAATAAACAAAATTACGAAAAAGTTAACAATAAAGTATACATTTTAGTAAAATCATGTCATTATTTTATTTGCCCCCAAATTTAAGTTAATAACTTTTATATTTATAAACATATATAGATTGCAAAGTTTTACTTCTCCATGTAAAGTTCGTAATTTACCTATTAAGTTTTAAAAACTACTGCCATATGTAATTTTATTTGAAACACCATTTATAGCACTGATGCGCAGTTACATGTTTGCCTTTGAAGATATTTCTGCCTTAGTAATAGCACTAAGCGATCCCAGAGCAGTTTGAGTGTGTTTTCGCTGCCGCAACATCTATTGCGAGGCGTTAGCTCCGAGACTTTTGTATGTATGCGTGTGTGTGTGCGAGCAGCAACCCAGCAGAACTTTGAGGAATGTGGTTCAAAAATAATCCCTTATGGATGGTATAATTTTCATGCGATCTGTGGAGTCATGACATTTTACTGAAGCTAAAATGGAAAATAATTGCATGAAAAAGGAACCACATGAATTTAACTTCGTTTGAGAAGGCAAAGCAGAACATGTCATGCGGCGTTCGCTGCTATTTTCCACTATTTGGCATGACTTGACTTCGTGAAACGAAACCGAAACGATCGCTCGTGTGAGGTATCTGGAATTTGTTGTTGGCTAGAATGGGTGTAAGCTATATGAAAAGAGAAGCAATTCAAATATGCTTACCTTCGCAGCTGATTTGTCATGATAAAAGTGAGACGCAAACATGTCAAAGCAGAACAAAAAACATTTGAGTAACAAAGAAGCACCGTTAGTTTGCGCGTCTGTTTCTTCGTCTCTTTTGGTTTTCGTTGCCTGCGCTTCAGTTTCTTGTCGACTTACAATTAAAGTGCACGCTTAATTATATACAAAACATACATATGTATATGTATTTACAATTATTTAAAATTTGTTTAAAGTGAATTGTGTGAAGTTTTACCATGTAAGTATTAATATACATATGTACATATGTATGTATTATTGCACATTATCTTCGGCTAATATTAATAAATTAACCCTTTTCCTGTGCTTTGTGCAATATACATACATATATGTATGTTTACATACAATATATATGTAAATATATATGTATATAAACAATATATATAAACCTGACCAGCATACTAAGTCTGGATATAATATGCACATGAATTACTCCGGAACATTTTCAACAAAGCAATGTTTGGTAAGCACTAATTAATTCAATTTATAGGCTTTTGCTCATTATTTATATTTCTTATAGAGGCGACCAAAAGGGAAGGCTACTCGTGGCACGACTATACGAGGGACGTTCGCTTAGCCTTTGCCAGGGCTAAAAACAGGAGCTACAAGGCAGCGACTGACGCGAGGAAAAAACAATCCAAGGAGGACACAAACATTAACAGCAGTAACGATGGGCCCAGCAGTAGCACACTTCTTACAAAATAAAATAAATGCAATATGTACATATAGAAACATTTAATGTTATTAAAGAAATGGAAAAAATTAATGCCAAAGTCATATATTTTGCACATATTTTTAGCAGCGAAAACAGCATGAAGTGCAATTTACCCTTCTTAAGGAATGCCTCCTGAATGTGGAATTGGGAAGCATAAGTGGGCATGTACAAAAGGCATTCTTTGAGCAGCGAACGCCGCATGTAATGCAAAATAGCCTTCTCAATTCATGTATTTTGCACTGTGAATTCGGAAATGGTAGCGAGAAACCAATCCCGAGCGTTTCACGAAGTTGAGAAACACATGCCAAAGCCCTTACAAAAAATGCCTTATTGTCGTGTTTAGTCCATGAATAAAAGCGAATTAAAGACTTCCAAAATGGTAAGGCCTTCGGTGTGACGAAGTAAGTATGCCAGAAGTACTTATTTCCTACGTCCAAGTTCTACTGGGTATTAGGGCATATTTAATATGTTTGAAACACTAACTTCGTTAGTACTGATTGGCGATGGCAACATGATCCATTTGATCGGATTCAAAATCATTTACCTAGATCTATTAGGAGATTCCATAAAACTTATAGTCACTAATTGTGGAAAATCCTTCCTCCTGCGTGGAAATTGGGGTGGTCAATTTATAATAGTAGCCCGATTAGCTTCAACCTCATTTTCAAAGCTTCACGTAAAACACTATAAGCAATGTGATTTTAAATTTTTAGAAAATTCGCTTGCAAGGTCGGAAATGGTCGAAAAACGGTTGTATGACATTTTTTGTTTTCTATCCGATCAGCAAACTCATTATTGAAGCTACACATACAAAAGTATCAAAAACATGACTTGTTATTGTTATGTTTTTGTTAATTGTTAATCCAAGTGACAACACTCTAATTTAGTCGGTGTCGGTGAAAATAATTAGAAAAAAGATAAGTCAAAGGGTTAAATGAAAATCTACCCCCAAAGTCGGTAAATGACGGGAAAGCTGTTGTATACAACTGTTTTGTTTTTCACCTGATTTGATTGATTAGATTCACCTGCGTGGAAATTGGTTAGGGTAATTTTTCAATATTTTTTTTTAGTATAAAAACGGGGCTTAACACCGCACGCCGGCAAGAGCTAGTTATTATATATAACCTTCGGCTAATATTAATAATTTAACACGTTTCATGTGTTTTGTGCAATATGTATGTATATTGTACATATGCATTTTTTATTTTACGTATACATTTAGTGAGTCAAAGTATATTGACACACGTGATTATATATTGACACAATGTGATTATGTAGCTTGAAACATATTTTTTAATTTCAATTAAATGTACTTGGGAGTATAAGTTAATTTCAACTTAACTGTACTCAAGAATTTTCCGTTACTCTCAACACAACTTGAAGTACAACAAAATAAATAAAAGTAAACACAAAAGTGATCAAAAAAGTATTGGCTCACTTTGTGTGTATGTCATGTTCTCGGCAACCTAACGGTATATGTTGAATTTTTTTTTAGCTATATCCCGTAACTCTAGGCATATACTAGTGAATTATGAATTTCAGGTCAGTTTTGATCTTCATTTCGCTAGAGAGTGAGTGAGCAAAGAGGCAAAGATATTTCGTTAGGTGTGCGCAAATTAATTATAAATCTGCATGTCCAACAAAAGTCGAATCGGGAAATTGGCAGTATAGTGCAGAGGTCATACTGAAGTGTCCGAAACATTATAAAACATTACATAAATACAGGAAAACATTACACCACGCCAGAAGCGGATTGTAGTTGCTGCAGTGGCTCAAAATTTGATGCACGTTAATTAGCCGGAATCGTTCCGGAATGGAGTTGTATTTAGTGACGAATCGAAATGCATTTTTTTTGGTTCAGATGGCTCAAATAAAGTTTGGAGAAAACCGAACAAAGACCTGCAAGAAAAAAATCTTATTCGAACAGTAAAACACGGCGGCGGTAATGTTATGGTTTGGGGGTGTTTCGCGGCATCCGGTGTTGGAAATCTCGTTTTTATTGATGTCAAAATGAATAAGACATCCTACATTAATATTCTAAACAAAAATTTGGTTCCTAGTGTGCATAAGTTGAGGTTAAATGGACAACAGTGTTTGTTTCAACAAGACAATGATCCAAAACACACGTCGTATTTTGTCCAGGAATGGCTTATTTATAATTGTAGGCAATTGAAAACGCCCCCACAATCGCCGGATATGAGTCCAATTGAGCATATTTGGTACTTGCTCAAGCAAAAAATTCGAAAGCACTACATAACATCCAAAAAAACCTTCTAGGAGGCCTTACGCACGGAATGGGCAAATATATCAACCACTAAAACATCAAATCTAATAAAAAGTATGCGTGGGCGCTAACTAGCCGTTGTTAAAGCTAAAGGAGGCCGACGATGTATTAGATGTTCATAATCCGCCAACAATTTAGTTTTTTTTACAAGTGTGCCAATACTTTATTGATGTACAAATCTTGTTTTAGTACATACACAACCAAAATTTTAAAATTTATTTTTATTTATATATAAAAATATGTTCCTTAAAAAATAAAGTGTATTTTTTTTGAATTTGTTGATTTGAAAAAAATTTGTCATAAAACAAACTTTTCAAAGAGAAGTTTGCGTATACTTTTTTGACTCGCTGTATGAGATCGCACGCAACCGATCTTTAAAATTTATGTCAAAATAACGTGCTAATAATGGCCAATTGTCAAAAATTTCGTCCTCAATGTGCGGGGTGTACCGTGACATCTCAGCTCCCACCCCGCATATGAAAAACCCGACTTTTGCTAATTTCAAACATAGCTCAGAATTAAGTGCTAATTGAGTGCCAATTACGTGCATTTATTTTACGCTCAGTTGTTGTAGCAAAAGCTTTGCGATAAGAGTGCAATTGCAGAAATACCTGTACAAATTTAAAATGTAAAGAGGAGATGGTCTTACAAATAATTTAAAGCTATATATTAAAATTTTTTTCGGCAATACATTCTGTATCATCTATGCTTTCTGATCGTGATTTTCTTGTTGTTCTTGGTGATTTCAATATTGCTGGGGCTGTGTGGATTTCTAATGTAGACTCCAATGTATTGACTCCCACGACCCAACATGATTTTCTTGATAATTTGTTTAGAATAAAATGCTTGATCTTATTTTCGTTTTGGATCCCTCCCTCGTATCTGTCTCCCGTATTGAACCTATATCCCTTCCTGAAGATCATTATCACCCAACTTTGGAAGTGTTGATAGATTTACCTATCCGGGGGATGAGCCCACGTACTCTACCTCCAGAGCGAGTTCGTCAACTTCGGAACACCGATTTTATTAAACTGATCTCTTATCCCAGACTGACTGGTCCCAGCTGTACGGGTTTAGGGACATGGACAGTGCAAACACGATTATTTACTCAACCTTAAATTGATTATTTGATTTATGGGTCCCTGTTCGTAATTCACGTAGTTCTAACAAACCAATTTGGATTCCACGAAAGTCAAAATTGTACAAGAAGTTTAAGGAAACTGGCTCTTTTTCTGGATTTCTCTAGCTACTTGATTGCTCGATCCAATTTCTCTGTCCTGAATAACCAATACTACCAGGATTACCTTAGAAGTTGCAGGTTACAGTTTCAGCGGGATCCTAAACAGTTTTATAACTTCGTTAATGCGAAGCGTAAATCATCAACACTTCCATCAACCGTATTTTTTTAAAAAGCGACAGCTAACTCAGATCAGGCCATCGCCGATTTAAATGTTCAATTGGTTTTTCCATATCCTTATAATGTAAATGTCTCTAATTGCATATTTGTACATTTGATAACGGAAAGCTCGCTATTAAGTGACATTAAGGCCATTAAGCCAGTATTCTCACCGGGACCTGATGGAGTACCAGGCTGCGTGCTTGGGTACTGTGCTGAAGGTCTTTCGAGTCCATTATATAAGCTATTTAATCTGTCCGTGGAGCTTTGCTCTTTTCCTTTCATATGGAAAGAATCATTTATTATTTCTCTCCATAAAAAAGGAAACAAGTCTAACGTGCAAAACTATAGAGGTATTTCTAAGTTGTCTACTATTCCTTAGATTTTTGAGAAATTAATAACTTTTCAACTACAACATCTTTGTAGATCTATAATTTCACCCTACCAACATGGGTTTGAGAAAAATAGATCTACTGCCACTAACTTATTTGAATTCACTTCTTTTGTTATGAAGGAGTTCCAAAATAAAATGCAAACAGATGTTATTTACATCGATTTCAGTAAGGCTTTTGATTCAGTTAATCATTCTCTTTTACTTCACAAACTTCATCTACTGGGATTTCCAAAAAACTTAATTCTTTGGATCTCCAATTATCTAAGTTTAAGATCCCAAAAAGTCTTTTCCTTCGGTGATAACACACTCTCTGGTGCTGATGTATGCCGATGATGTTAAACTTTGTTTTTCGTCTACTGACTTTCTATCTGGTCAAAGGTTGCAAACTGATCTTGACAGTGGTGTCGGGTAAATTTATTAAATTTAAATTGTGGTAAATGCAACGTAATGTCTTTTCATGGGCGAATGCCCTTTTTAAATTATTATGTTCTTAATGGAAACCACTTGAACAAATTGAGTCGGTTAATGATTTGGGTATCTTTCTAGATCCCAAGCATAAGTTTGACAAGCATATTTCTTCTGCTGCTAATCGAGCCTTTGGTGTCTTGGGTTTCATTAAGCGTTGGTCGACAGAATTTGACAATCCCTACGTTACTAAGACTCTTTATATTTCACTTGTTCGCCCCATTCTTGAGTTTGGGTCTTGTATATGGTGTCCACAAAACAAGGTTCATCAGGATAGAATAGAATCTGTACAAAAACAATTTCTACTCTTTGCCCTCCGGTGTCTTCACTGGAATTCTAATACTCGCTTGCCTCCTCACCGTAGTAGACTTTTACTAATAAATCTTCCCTCTCTTTCTGTTGGACCATGCTTGGTGTAATCTTCTTACACAAACATATTAACGAGGAAATTGATTCATCCAAATTAAGTAGCCAAATTAATTTTGCTGTTCCGATCAGAAGTTATGGTTTGGGGGTGTTTCGCAGCATCCGGTGTTGGAAATCTCGGAAATTTGGTACTTGCTCAATCAAAAAAATCGAAAGCACTACATTACATCAAAAAACACCTTACGCACGGAATGGGCCAATATATCAACCACTATAACATCAAATTTAAAATGTAAAGAGAAGATGGTCTCACAAATAATTTAAAGCTATATTGATAAAACTTGGTGCAGATGCTTGTTTCTGCTGCACGCAGATAATATGTTGGAACCAGCCGGATCGGACTACTATAAAATATAGCTGCCATAGGAACGATCGGTAGAACATTTTTGATTTTAAAGATAACTCGACCAAACATTCCAATTATAAGTGGCAGCATAATCTAAGCATCACAAAATTTCATCAAAATCTGGCTACTATATCTAATAGCTGCCATAGAAACAATCTGTTGAAAAATTAGTTGTTGTATGAACAACTTTTTGGTTTCTCAAGCTATCTTAACCAAAATCAGCAATTGCAACTTGTGTCATACTTAATATAGATTGATTGAATTTGGTCTAAATCGAACAATTATACCTGATAGCTGTCATAGAAACAATCAGTCTGAAATATTGATTTAAATAAGAAAATTAATTTTTAAATGTATCATTCTCATTCTCTTGAAAACACCTTTTTGTATGAGCAACAGTGTTTAATTTTTAGCTTGACAATTTAAATATATAAAGCGACTGCAAGGTTGTACTACCTTCAGAGCGCCGAAGGTCGCCTTTCTTTCTCGTTTTACTCCATGTAACCTTTAACAATCCATAATCCAAAAAAAAAGATCTAAAATATAATGAGTGGTACAATAATTATTGGATTTAATCCAAGTCAAGGGCATTTAGAACCACTATGCGCAGCCGATGGATACCCGTTAGGTAAAATTTACAAAGGGTTGCTGCTGCCGGCAGCCCAAGTCGAGTTTTTTTCCCTTCCGCTCAGTCGTTTTGTAGGCGGCAGTTGCACCCTACTTACTTATTTAAAGGGCGGATCGCGCTGAATTTCCAAAATCATGCCAGCATAGTGGCTCTGGCGCCGGGGCAGCCTTGCACAAATTTCTATTTATTTTGTTTTTCTAGAGGCTGATATTTTTCAGTTTCTGATTTTTTGCATGCTTTCCTGACATACCTTACTCTTACTCTCCTCCAAGAAAAGGTATTCCCCAAACCAATCCTTTTGTCGGCCGACAAAAAATATCAATAAAAGCTCCAAAAGTTCGGTTTTTTGGAGCAGGAAATTTGCATGCACTCACACAAGTACAAGCAAATAAGGTGAGTCAGGATACACCCTGCATTCAACCGATCTTTAAAATTTATATGTCAAAATAACGTGCCAATTGTCGAAAATTTCGGGCTCGCCCGAAAATCCTTTTTTAAAAAGATCAAAGTGCGGGATGTACCATTACAACTCAGCGCCTACATCGCATATGAAAAAACCGACTTAGTGAAATTATACAGGTTTCAAACATAGCTCAGAATTGATTGCCAATTACGTATGGGAAGATGCAAAAAAAATCAAGTTTCTACTCCTTGGGAGATATAGCCATTGTCATGATACCCCCCTCACTTAACGATACTTTTGCGCTGACCATGCCTTCAGGAGCTAGCACGAGGTGTTAGCTCGAAGATTTTTGAATACATGCATGTATGTGTGCGACAATAGGTCTATGAGTGTATGAGTTCATGTATGTGCTTCTGTGGATAGGCATGTAGGCAGACAGCACAGGCAGCAGCCCACACAGCAACCGAATCAAGGTTTTTTAAAATTTCGACTTCTCTTCGAAATGAAGCGTATTACGGCATAATTTATATGTTTGCAATACTAAATCTAAGGTCAGACACGCAAAATAATAAGCTCTGAATCGTTCGTCAACTGTTTGCGCCAAATACACATATTTTGCCCAATTTATGTTTGCAGGGCACAGCTAAATCCATGAAAAAGTTGACAACACCAAATTTGTCTAAAATCGGCTGAGAGCAAATTTTTTCACGCAGAGTTCAGACAATTGTAGCAAATTTGTTGTTTAGCTAAATGATAACTAAATGCTGCATTTGTCGATTCCATTGTTTTTTAGTTATCGATAGCTATATGTATGTATTTAGTAATATTACGTGTTTATTTATACTTACGTGTTTTATATGCGCAGCAATTTAATTTATATATATATACTCTTCATCAATACACACAACAGCTGTGAAATATCAATACCTTTTGGCAGTCGATATTTTCGCAGCCCTGTTGTCTTCCCTGGCTAAAAATTTAATAAATTACCACGCAAAGCACTTTAATTAAAAAAACATCAATGAAAATGTTTAAAAAAAATCAAATAAGTACGAGTATTGAATAATTCCAACTGAGTTTGTTGTATCATAAACACAACCAACGAAACAAGTTTATTTAATTAAAATGTATTTCATTATAAATATTAAAAATAGCAATAAAACAGTATTAAATGTGTATTTTAAATAGTCACATATGTTTTCCAAAACCATTCATAGACCCCAGATATATTTTAATTAAAAAAGTTAACAATATTTGCACAGACTTGTTCCTACAATAATTTTGTAGGAACAAACATAAGCAAACGATTATTAATTTGACGCAGTGCGGGCACCTCCGTTCAGAAAGGTGCAAATGCAGCACTAATTTTTTAGCTGCAAACTGTGTGCAAACCTGCCATTGACACATTTTGCTTGCAAATCATTTTGACGTTCACACATTGAGGGGATAATTTGTCCTAAATTTACTCATTTTTAGCAAAGTATTTTGCGTGTCTGACCTTAGCTTAAATTGCAATTAAAAATAATCATCTATATATATAAAAGAGTTCGTACTGGCTGGCAATTGGCGATGTCGATGGGGATCAACGCAGGGCCCAAACCATAAGAGATAGAGAGCTGACATTTTCACGGTAGTTTCCTCTAAGGACGTAAGTGCGTACTTTTGGAAAAGTCAATACCCAAGCTCGGAAATTGAGGAAAAACTGTTGTATGAAACATTTTTGTTTTTCATCCGACCAGCTTCAAACTTATTATCAAAGATCAGTATAAAAATTCATTAAAAACTCTACTAACTTTATAAAAATCCACCTCCTGGGCGGAAAATGAGGGGTCAAGGTTGTATGGGCAAGAAATGAATTTGTATCTAATTTTCTTCAAACTTATTTTCAAAGCTCTGCATAACAAAATATCAACAATGTGATTTTGAAATTTTGGAAAATCGTCCAGCCAAGTCGGAAAATAGTGGGAAAATTGTTGTAAAACTTTTTAAACCCTGATCCAATTAAAAATGAAAAAAAAAGGTATAGTGATTTTGTGCAAAAGTATGTAACAGGCATAAGGAAGCATCTCCGACCCCATAAAGTATCTATATTCTTGATCACTATCACTAGCCGAGTTGATATAGCCATGTCCTTCTGTATGAACGCGCGTTTATACTTGACTTTAAGTTCATTATTTGTAAATAGGTGAACCAAAACGTTGGTTCCAATAATAAGCAAAAATCCAAGTACTGGCGAGCAGCGTTGAAATAAGACCCGGGCTAAATTACGGATGCATAAATTAAAGAACAAGGAAAAATTAAATGATCCCAAGTTACCTTGAGAAAGGACTGCACATACAGCTACGATGCTAGCGTCTGTTGTCAGAATAAATTGTTTTGAAAAGTCTGGGTATTGTAGTAAGGGGTCGTTGCAAAGTAGTGTTTAACAATATTCGAAAGTATTTACGTACTCTTCACTAATTTCTACTGGCTTTTTGCCTTTTAATTGTTGTGTTAAAGATTTTGCAATTTTAGAGAAATCTCTTATACATTTTCTATAATAGCCCAGAAGACCTAAAAATGATTTGATCTCTTTCCTTGATTTAGGAATAGGAAATTTTTGAACTGCTGTGATTTTGTTGGGGTTTGGTTTAATACCTTTATCTGTGACTATGTGTCCTGAAAATTATATTTCTTTCCTTAAGAATTTAGATTTTTGGGAATGTAGTTTGAGTTGTGCCTTTCTAAGTTTATCGAATATTTTGGATAGATCCGTAATATGTTCTCTTAATGATGCGGAATATACAATGATGTCGTCTAGATAAACTAAACAACATTTTCCAATTAGTTCTGCTAATACGTTGTTCATAACTCTTTTAAATGTAGCCGGGGCGTCTGTAAGCCCGAAGGGCATTCTAAGAAACTCATATTGTCTTCCCAATGCGGTGAATGCTGTTTTCTGCATATCTTTTGTAGCCATCTCTATTTGGGGGTACTCATTTGCTAGCTCCAGTGCCGAAAAATATGTAGCTCTTCCTATTCTGTCTAGAATTTCGTTTATATTGGGTATTGGGTGTTTGTCTTTTATTGTTTTTTCCATACGTTTTTTTAAATCTATTACCAATGTCCAATTTGGTTTAGTTGCATCTTCCGTTTTTTTTGGGAACTAACCAAACTGGGGAACTCCAAGGAGAGTAACTATCCTTAATTATGTTTTGCTCTATCATTTTATCGATTTGTTCTTGTATTTCTTTTTGTTCCGCATAA
The DNA here is from genome assembly GCA_035045305.1 of Drosophila maculinotata. NCBI lineage: Eukaryota > Metazoa > Arthropoda > Insecta > Diptera > Drosophilidae > Drosophila > Drosophila maculinotata. Next base: position 566,966 of record JAWNPD010000421.1, read on the forward strand.
CTATAGCGAAAAGGTTTTGCGTAAACGGGAATTTGATCCCTTAATTTTATGCTATGCTTATTTGTGTTAGAGAATGTAGTCTGTCGTTATCGTCATAGAAAATTTGTGAAAAATTGCTATATAGTTTTTTTTAGAGCTTTTACTTCTTCTGAGTTTAAATGTTTCACATCAATATTATCGTCGAAAAATTATTTAGATTGTTTAGGGGTGTTTTGAGGATTTTGTTGAAAACATAAAGAATTTAGCTGGTTAAAATCTGTTTCTTGGTGTTGAGAAACTTGTAACGGAGCTTCTATGAATATTTCTTGATCTTCATTTGTCAAGTTAATTATTTGCATATAACTAATATTATTGTGTGCTTTATAAAGACCTTTGGAGATGAACGTGTTTTCCTTGATTTTTAATGATTCGCACCAAAATGTTCCGTTTTTTAATGTAACTGGTAATAACTTGTTTTGAATATGCTTCTATAATAAATATTTCTGTGGATATGTTTTTTTCGATAGGATTTAGAGTAAAACACTTGGTGTTTCCAAACGACAATCGCTAAGATTTATTTGTGGTTTAATTGTTCTTAAAATGTCCATACCAATTAGTCCGTCAAAATAATCGTAGAATTTAAAAAGTAGGAACGAAAATTGTTCGTTTATTTTATATTGGTGGTTTGGGCCCTGCGTTGATCGCCAATCGCCTCGGCCTTGCCGCTAGCTGGCTGGTTATGATTTCTCTTCTTTGCGTTTCAGATTTCTAAGCAAGTCCAGCTCCCGGCCCCTTTTTAACGTCGACGATGCCTGCAGGCCCATTTCAGGCGAAGTTGATATTGACTATGATGATAATAACGGCACTATTAACTGTAAACGTTAGAGTTGTAAATGAAAACACTTGTGTGTTGTATTGTGGTCAGAATCAGAATGATTCGCTTTATTCAATAAAAGTTACTTGCTACCTTATAATTCTAAATACAAAAGGTGAGAGAGTCTTATGTATATGCATATAGAGTACTTACATATATGTACTCTGTGTATATGCGCTTTTGGCTGAGCGTGGAAATTTACTTGTCAGCAGTTCTTCGCTTGCTCAAGTGGTGTCAAATATCCAGTTGAGCTAGTGACATACGCTAACATATAAACATGCTCAGCGTCTCTATATGCGCTTGAGCTATGTGTATTTACATTGTATTTATATTGAATTAAATTGAATGCATATACATACTACACCCCCCTTTTTAGACAAATAACGTAATATAATGAGGTTATTTAATATATATGTGTTAAAATTTGTATTTTTCGGTAATAATGATTATTATACCCTGATCCCATTAAAAATGGGAAAAAGGCGTATTATGGTTTTGTGCAAAAGTATGTAACAGGCATCTCCGACCCCATAAAGTATATATATTCTTGATCAGTATCAATAGCCGAGTCGATATAGTCATGTCCGTCTGTCCGTCTGACCGTCTGTCCGTCAGTATGAACGCGTGTTTCTCAGAGACTACAAAAGCTAGAGACTTCATATTTAAAATATAAGTTCTCGTTGCGGCGGGACAATACAAGTTTATCATTTTCTTTCGATATCTCGTCCTATTCAAAAGTTATCGATAAATTTCGATTCCAGTCAAGTGTTTTTCAGGCAAAACTTGAAAGTCATAAAAGCTAGAAACTTTATATTTAGGTTTTACTGTACTGCTGGTTCGACACAAACTCATCATTTTTTTTTCGATATCTCAATCTTTTCAAAAGTTATCGATACATTAAGTTTCCAAAACAGTGTTTTTAAGGTATAGCTTAAAAGTTATATGACGTATAGTCACCAAATTAGGTACATGTATTCTCCAATGGCATACAGAGGTTAAATACTTTCACTTTTTGGATTCCATGTTTTCCATCCGATCAGCTCCTAACTTATTATTTAAGCTACACATACAAAAGTATTGAAAACATGACTATAAATTTTTGAAAAGCTGCGACCAAAGTCGGAAAATGGCTTTAAAGCTGTTGTATGCACTTTCATTTAGAATTGTATATCAGTTTTGTTTTTAAAAAATTAACCCCCCCTCGGAGTAAAATAGTGGGTCAAGGAAATATGGATGAAAATTAAACTTTCGTTTGATTAAATTCCAATTAATTTTCAATGCTCTAAATATCAAAATATTAACGAGAAAGAAAGGCTACCTTCGGCGCTCCGAAGGTAGTATACCATTGCAGTTGCCTAATATAATGAAACACTCTTGCTTATACAAAAAGAGAATTACAATAATACCTATAAAATGAATTTTCTTATTTAAATCAATATTTCATACCGATAGTTCCTATGACAGCTATATTTTGACCAAATTTATTCAATCTATATAAAACATAATAAAACTTGCAATTACTGAGTTTGGTTAAGATAGTTTGAGAAACAAAAATGTTGTTCATGCAAGGACTTATTTTTCAACAGATTGTTCCTATGGAAGCTATGAGATATATTTGTCAGATTTTAATGAAATTATAAGAGCATGCTTTGATAATAAAACTTATATATGGTAAGTTTAGTCGAGTTATCTCAAAAAACAAACATTTTCGACCGCTACATGCTATAGTGGTACGATCCGGCTGATTACGACATATTATCTGCGTGCAGCAGAAATAAGAAGTAAAATTGAGGGACTTATTGCGTAGAAGCAGACGGACAGACAGACAGGCGGACCAAGGTATATCGACTTGTCGTGTCGTCCTGATCAAAAATATACATATATACTTTATGGGGTGGGAAATGTTTCCTTCTATGCGTAGCAAACTTCTGGCCAAAATTAAAATACCCTATGCAAGGGTATAAAAACATGACATAATTTTTTTGAAAATTCACTTTTCTGGGAAGAAAATGGTGGGTCAAGGTTGTATGAATGAAAATTAAATTTTCGTCCGATTATCTTTAAAATGATTTTCAAAGTTCTACGTAACAAAATATTATCAATATGATTTTAAAATTTGAGACAATCCACTCCAAAGTTGGAAAATGGCGGGAAAACTTTTGCATGCAACTTTTGGTTTTATATATCGGGCTAAAATTTATTTTCAAAGATCATTAAACATTCATTAAGAATTGTATACCAATTTTGTGGAAAATGTACCCCTCTTGAAAGAAAATGGTGGGTCAAAATTGTAATTTTCGTCAGATTATCTTCAAATTTAAAATCATTACTTTAAAATTTTGGAAAATTCAAACAATAAAGTTGGAAAATGGCAAAAAAATGTTGTATGCAACTTTTTAGGTTTTTAATTGTTCACCTCCAAAATTATTTTCAACATTAGCGAGGCGTAAGGAAATAAAATTGTGGACAACAAAGCGCAACGGAGAAAAATGTAGTAGCAACGCACGCCAGGAAATGCTAGTATGTAAATATACAGACAATTTATGTAATTAATGAAATGGAAAAAATACATGCCATATATTTTTAGCAGAAAAAACAGCATGAAGTGTTATTTAGCCTTCTTTAGGAATGCCTCTTGAATGTGGAATTGGGAATCATAAGTAGGAAAAGGCCTCATGTAATGCCAAATAGCCTTCTCAATTCATGTATTTTGCACTTTGAATTCGGAAATGGGAGCGAGAAGCCAATCCCGAGCGTTTCACGAAGTTGATATTTCCGTGTTAAGTCCATGATTAAAAGCGAATTAAAGACTTCCAAAATGGTAAGGCCTTCGATGTGACGAAATAAGCATGTCAGAAGTACTTCTTTCCTAAGTCCAAGTTCTACTGGGTATGTCTACAAATGTGTTTATAATATTTTGCTGCTGTATACATTCATGTGCATGTCATCCGATCGGCTTCAAACTTATTTTCAAAGATCATTATCTAAATTCATTAAAAAGTGTTAACCAATTTTGTGGAAAATCCTTCCCTCTGGGAGCAAAATGGGGGGTCATGGTTGTATGGGCATGGTTGTATTATAAAGCAAAGTCGGAAAATTGTGTGAAAACTGTTGTATGAAACCACTAAGCATACAACACATAGAGGCGTCAAATCGACTAAAAAGTGGTTGCATAAAATTCTTGTACTGGACGCTCCCAAGCAGCTTCGTGTGCTGCGACTGCGAAGCGTAGCATTCAGGCAGAGAATATTCTACTTGCTCTGGCTTCGCTGCCGCAACATTTATTTCGACGCTCCGAAACGCTTGCATATATGCAAATTAGCAGCAGCACATACATATATTCAATCACAAGAGGACATGCGGCCATTGCTGTGAATTTCCGGCGTTGCCGATTTTCTGTACTCGTTCGAGCTTGTCGGTAGAGACGGGGCCGGGGGTTGCAATAGTTCTATGAGGCAGCCAGTGGCCGAAATTTAGATTTTTCAATTTCAACCAGCGGTGCTTCTCTTCGAAATGGAGGGTATTAGGGCATAATTAATATGTTTGAAACACTTACTTGCAATTAACATGAAAAATCCATTTAGTGATAATTATTATACCCTGATCCCATTAAAAATGGGAAAAAGGGGTATAATGGTTTTGTGCAAAAGTATGTAACAGGCATAAGGAAGCATCTCCGACCCCATAAAGTATATATATTCTTGATCAGTATCAATAGCCGAGTCGATATAGCCATGTCCGTCTGTCTGTCCGTCTGTCCGTCTGACCGTCTGTCCGTCTGTCCGTCTGTCTGTATGAACGCCTGTTTCTCAGAGACTACAAAAGCTAGAGACTTCATATTTGAAATATATTCTCGTAGTGCCGGGTCAATACAAGTTTATCATTTTTTTTCGATATCTCATCCCTTTCAAAAGTTATCGATAAATATCGATTTCAGACAAGTGTTTTTCGGGCATAACTTGAAAGTCATAAAAGCTAGAAACTTAATATTTGAGTTTAAGTTACTGTACTGCCGGCTCTTAACAAACTTATCATTTCTTTTTCAATATCTCAATTCTTTCAAAAGTTATCGATAAATTAAGTTTCCAAAACAGTGTTTTTAAGGTATAGCTTAAAAGTTATAAACGTAGACTCACCACCCATTTGGTACATATATTCTCCAATAGCATACAGAGGTTAAATGCATTTCACTTTTTGGATACCCATTCCCGATCTCCAAGAAATCGAAAAATACGTATTTGAAGAGGTATGACCTTCGGATTTTACGTTGTCTCACATTTATATTCCATCTTTGTGTCCTACAAATTTTATTACGATCGAAGAACAAACAAAGAAGTTATTAACGATTCAATGTAACATAGTTTGGGCCAAAGGAAGAAGAAGAAGCAAAGCAAATGTATGACGCGCGTAGCCAGCAGCTTTTGTTTGTATATGTGTGTGTGTTTCTATGTATGAATGCAGATAAAAAACTTCAATGAATGTAAGACCTTGGATCAGGGTATATCCTAGTCGGGCTCTCTCGACTAGAGCACTCTTACTTGTTTTTTATTGATTTAATACATTTTATGTTATCAAAGAACTATTACCATTATAAACAATATCTTTTTGTTTATATTAATAGTTTAATTTAATATATTTATTCATTTATTTATTGGCGACTAGAGGCAGTCACATAGGAAACTCAAATAACTGTTAGGAAATTAAAAGTTATATTATAAAAAAGAGTAACAAGTTAAATATTTTTAGTAAGGGTATCTATGCGCTGCCGTTTAATGATTGTGCGCTCTCGCAATGAACATGCACGCACACTTGCATATTTTTACTACATGTATACGCATTTATGTCCATAAATGTGTGTGTAACATTTTCGGCTGATGTGTATATTTGTATTATTTGAATTTGGCGCGCACTTGGGGGAAAATTATGCAGAAAAGAATTTGTTGTTTTCTATTCAATTATGTTCAAAATCATTTTCAAATATCTGTATGGAATTTCAATAAAAACGATGTTCATTTTTTGCGGAAAATCGACACACCTGCGTGGAAATTGGGGAGGTAAATTTTAAATTTACGTCTGATTTTTTTTTGGTTTCTATAAACGGGCGTAGCACCGCTCGCCGGCAAATGCTAGTGTTCATATATATTTACGCGTGAGTTACCAGCAGTTCGGGCCAAGGGTAACAATTATGTGTAACAGAATATTCCTATCATTGGTCTCGCATAGTCCGAGGTTGGTTCTCTGATCGAGGAAATTATGATTTAGACTTAGGGATTGTGTAGATATTGATTACCTCCAAATTAAAACACGATGGTATTTGTGGGGGTTATTACATTATCATAAATTTATTGAATTTATTCATAATTAGTTTTTGTATGTTTGTGGATTAGTTTCACAGTTCTTAGGTATGTTTAACAAATTTAACTATAAGTACAGTTGGTACAATAAACTTCACGATTTAAACATTAATGGATGGTATTGATAAGAATGAACCTTCTAGTTCGAAACTCGGGATCAGAATGATTTTATGGTTGAAGAGAGACAACTATTGAATACCAAAAATTTTGAGGAACAAAGTTGTGAAACATCATAACTTATGTTAAGGAAAATGCTGATGCGGCAGTTTCAAGTGTTTTGAACAAAAACGACACATCCGATCAAGTGCTTAGTTTGGTTTTTGTTACAAGTATAACAATATGCATATTCTGGGTTTTGATACAAGTGTAACAATGTACTATGGGGTTTAGTTGGTGGTGATTGATCGATATCGATGTAGGTGGTCGATCCGTTAACTCGTGCTCTTAAATTGCAAGTCAACAATAAACTAAAGTGGGCAACGAAACAACGAACAAAAGAGACAAGGAAATAGACGCGCATATGTTGATTGAAATTTTCGGTGTTTCCTTTCATCTCAACATTTTATTGTGACAAATCAGCTGTGAAGGTAAGCATATTTGAATTGCTTCTATTTTCATACAGATTACACCCATGCTAGCATACAGAAAATTCTCGATACATCACACGAAGTATCGTTGCGCTTTCGTTTCACGAAGCCAAGTTATGCCAAATAGTGGAAAATATAATGTATTTCTCATTACATGTGTAGTAAAATGTCAGGACTTCCCAGGCAGCGAACGCCTCATGTAATGCAAAATAGCCTTCTCAATTCATGTATTTTGCACTATGAATTCGGAAATGGTAGCGAGATGCCAATCCCGAGCGTTTCACGAAGTTGAGAAACACATTCTAAAGGCCTACCGAAAATACCTTATTTCCGTGTTTAGTCTATGAATAAAACCGAATTAAAGACTTCCAATATGTTTATGTCTTCGATGTGACGAAACAGGCATGCCAGAAGTACTTCTTTCCTACTAGGTATATGTGTGTGTGTTTCTATGTTAGAATGCACATAAATAATTATGAATGAGTGTAAGGGCTGGGTTCAGGGTATAGTCTAGTCGGGCACTCTTGACCAGACCACTTTTATAGGCCAATCATACCGAGAGACATCTAGCGGAACGCATGGGAATTTGTGGAAGATGTGAAACGCGATTCACACAGACATCTAACATCTACCATCTGTTGTCACAGCTCTCAACTTATAATTGTCACATGTAAAAACATAAGTAAAATATGGATGTATTTTGCCACTATTGCTGCTGTTTCCCAGCAACAAAATATTTTGCAAGTAATTGAAGATATAGAAATTGAAATGGACACCGAAAGCATTGTCGTCCAATAAGCAACCGCACGTATCAAACACACCAGGATACTATTCGCAGTCGGGTGACGAAATACGATCTGCTATTGCCAGACCTCTAAATTCAAATGAATAATATTAGATTATAAGACACTTTATCTTATTATTTTTATTTTTTGATCCATTTACTTAAACACTTCTGACTGAAAATGTTATTGGGCTGCCTGCATATTGCGAAGTTGTTCGCGCAGCTCTTCCGTTGGTGCTCCTGCACCTGACGCTCGTGCTCCCTGCAGCTCCAACTGCTCCCGAGCTGGTCCCATTATTTTGCTTCTCCAGTCTAAAAGAAAATACATGTTTTTTGTAAATACAGGCATATGAACACAAATACAATATCGCATTTAACTGAACTTCCGCGTAATGTTGTAAATTTTAGGCCCAATGTCGCCTTCAAGACCACCTCCTATCAATGTCGCTGCCATCTCCATGTATACGTGTGAATTTTTCCGTGTTCCTCCGTGTGCCTAAAATGTCCACCAGCACCGTAAAATTCAAAATCATTATTCGTACCTAAACATATGTTTTTATCGCAGAAAAATATTAAAATTTTATTAAATTTAACTATTTACAACCCACTTCAATAACCATCATGAGAAAATCGACTGCAAACTGGCATAAGACTGATTCTAATTTTGTTTTTACATCGTTTTCTTTGTAATATTCACTGCGTCAAATGAGCCGATACATGATGACATTTATTTTAAAAAATTTCAATGACATCAACAACTAACTAAAAAAAAAGTAAAGAGATCAATCCAATCAAAATTTCGTCAAAATTTGTTTGCAAACCAAGTTATATTTATAAAATTTTATAAAAACAAACAGAGCAGCTTCTGTATAAATTCAAAGATTGTCCCGTGCAAACCGTAAGTGAAAAATAGTTTTTTTTTCAAAAATAAGTAGAAAGTTTTCTAAAATGTAGTAATGTATGTATATACATATGTATATACATATATAAATATTCTTTATTTGTAAATAGGTCAACCAAAACGTTGGTTCCAATAATAAGCAAACATCCAAGTACTGGCGAGCAGCGTTGAAATAAGACCCGCGCTAAATTACGGATGCATAAATTAAAGAACAAGGAAAAATTAAATGATCCCAAGTTACCTTGAGAAAGGACTGCACATACAGCTACGATGCTAGCGTCCGTTGTCAGAATAAATTGTTTTGAAAAGTCTGGGTATTGTAGTAAGGGGTCGTTGCAAAGTAGTGTTTTACAATATTCGAAAGTATTTACGTACTCTTCACTAATTTCTACTGGCTTTTTGCCTTTTAATTGTTGTGTTAAAGATTTTGCAATTTTAGAGAAATCTCTTATAAATTTTCTATAATAGCCCAGAAGACCTAAAAATGATTTGATCTCTTTCCTTGATTTAGGAATAGGAAATTTTTGAACTGCTGTGATTTTGTTGGAGTTTGGTTTAATACCTTCATCTGTGACTATGTGTCCTGAAAATTATATTTCTTTCCTTAAGAATTTAGATTTTTGGGAATGTAGTTTGAGTTGTGCCTTTCTAAGTTTATCGAATATTTTGGATAGATCCGTAATATGTTCTCTTAATGATGCGGAATATACAATGATGTCGTCTAGATAAACTAAACAACATTTTCCAATTAGTTCTGCTAATACGTTGTTCATAACTCTTTTAAATGTAGCCGGGGCGTCTGTAAGCCCGAAGGGCATTCTAAGAAACTCATATTGTCTTCCCAATGCGGTGAATGCTGTTTTCTGCATATCTTTTGTAGCCATCTCTATTTGGGGGTACTCATTTGCTAGCTCCAGTGCCGAAAAATATGTAGCTCTTCCTATTCTGTCTAGAATTTCGTTTATATTGGGTATTGGGTGTTTGTCTTTTATTGTTTTTTCCATACGTTTTTTTAAATCTATTACCAATGTCCAATTTGGTTTAGTTGCATCTTCCGTTTTTTTGGGAACTTACCAAACTGGGGAACTCCAAGGAGAGTAACTATCCTTAATTATGTTTTGCTCTATCATTTTATCGATTTGTTCTTGTATTTCTTTTTGTTCCGCATAACTATAGCGAAAAGGTTTTGCGTAAACGGGAATTTGATCCCTTAATTTTATGCTATGCTTATTTGTGTTAGAGAATGATAGTCTGTCGTTATCGTCATAGAAAATTTGTGAAAAATTGCTATATAGTTTTTTTTAGAGCTTTTACTTCTTCTGAGTTTAAATGTTTCACATCAATATTATCGTCGAAAAATTATTTAGATTGTTTAGGGGTGTTTTGAGGATTTTGTTGAAAACATAAAGAATTTAGCTGGTTAAAATCTGTTTCTTGGTGTTGAGAAACTTGTAACGGAGCTTCTATGAATATTTCTTGATCTTCATTTGTCAAGTTAATTATTTGCATATAACTAATATTATTGTGTGCTTTATAAAGACCTTTGGAGATGAATATTGATGATATTGGTGGTTTGGGCCCTGCGTTGATCGCCAATCGCCTCGGCCTTGCCGCTAGCTGGCTGGTTATGATTTTTCTTCTTTGCGTTTCAGATTTCTAAGCAAGTCCAGCTCCCGGACCCCTTTTAACGTCGACGATGCCAGCAGGCCCATTTCAGGCGAAGTTGATATTGACTATGGTGATAATAACGGCACTATTAACTGTAAACGTTAGAGATGTAAATTAAAACACTTGTGTGTTGTATTGTGGTCAGAATCAGAATGATTCGCTTTATTCAATACAAGTTATTTGCTACCTTATAATTCTAAATACATAAGGTGAGAGAGTCTTATGTATATGCATATAGAGTACTTACATATATGTACTCTGTGTATATGCGCTTTTGGCCGAGCGTGGAAATCTACTTGTCAGCAGTTCTTCGCTTGATCAAGTGGTGTCAAATATCCAGTTGAGCTAGTGACATACGCTAACATATAAACATGCTCAGCGTCTCTATATGCGCTTGAGCTATGTGTATTTACATTGTATTTATATTGAATTAAATTGAATGCATATACATACTACACCTCCATTTTTAGGCAAATAACGTAATATAATGAAGTTATTTAATATATATGTGTAAAAATTTTTATTTTTCGGTAATAATGATTATTAATAATTTGACTTATATATAGTTAAACAGTTTTTTTTCATAATTATACCCTGATCCCATTAAAAATGGGAAAAAGGGTATAATGGTTTTATGCAAAAGTATGTAACAGGCATAAGGAAGCATCTCCGACCCCATAAAGTATATATATTATTGATCGCTATCAATAGTCGTGTCGATCTAGCCAAGTCCGCCTGGCTGTCCGTCTGACCGTCTGTCCGTCTGTATGAACGCGCTGTTCTCGGAGACTACAAAAGCTAGAGCTAGGTTCTCCTAGTGCCGGGTCAATACAAGTTCAACTTTTTTTTTCGATATCTCAGTCCGTTCAAAAGTTATCGATAAATTTCGATTCCAGACCAGTGTTTTTAAGGCATAACTTGAAAGTCATAAAAGCTAGAAACTTTATATTTATGTTTAAGTTACTGTATTGCCGATTCGACACAAACTTATCATTTTTTGTTCGATATCTCAGTCCTTTCAAAGGTTATCGATAAATTAAGATTCAAGAACAGTGTTTTTAAGGTATAGCTTAGAAGTTATAAGAGGTAGAGTCACCAAATTTTGTACATATATTCTCCAATAGCATACAGAGGTTAAATACATTTTGCTTTTTAGTTACACCTCCCCGATCTCCCAGAAATCGAAAAATACGTATTTTAAGAGGTATGACCTTCGTATTTTACATAGACTCACATTTATATGCCACCTTTGTGTCCTACAAATTATATTACGATCGGACAATAAACAAAGAAGTTATTAACGATTCAATGTAACATAGTTTGGGGCCAAAGGAAGAAGAAGAAGCAAAGCAAATGTATGACGCGCGTAGCCAGCAGCTTTTGTTTGTATATGTGTGTGTGTTTCTATGTATGAATGCAGATAAATAACTTCAATGAATGTAAGACCTTGGATCAGGGTATATCCTAGTCGGGCACTCTCGACTAGAGCAGTCTTACTTGTTTTTTTTTTGTTTTTGTTTATTATTTATAATCAATTATTAAATAATTTTAGGTATATTTTGTTTTGCTTATATTTTGTGTAATAAAATTAATATTGAATTTGAATATAAATGTTTTAACTTTATAGGATTTAATTTGAAGGTTTAATTAGAGAAAGTATGTATTTTGCTTTTAGGTTCAATTTTGTGTATCAATATTTAATTAATGTGAGTGGTTGAGTCAAGTTTTTGCTTTTGATTTTACTTTTTCTTGTTTTCACTGTCAGATTATGTGTGATAGTGCTTTAATCTATCCTTATGTACTTTTTGTTCCTTATTCTTACTATCCTTAATAAAAATGTTATCTCTATCTTCTATTTTTTCTACTTTAAAAAGGGCCTAAATATTTTACTTCTAACCAGTTTCGTTTTTTAACAAAACCATATCTCCTATTTTTACTTCAAAATTAATTATATTCTTATCATAATATCAATGTGACTGGATATTCGTTACCACCTATAGTGTCCACTATCACTCTATCAAAAGCACATATTGGTGTGTTTGTAATGGTCATTGCAGTTTTTGTATGAATAGTTGTTTTCGATACTTGGCATTTTGGACAATTACGAACGTACTTTGTTATATGACGTGTCATATTTTTCTAGTAGTAATGTCTTTTTACTTTAGCTAAAGTTTTTCATATGCCTGTATGATCTCCTTGTATTGGATCATCATGTAATGTATTGCTTCTTTTTCTTTTTCAGTATTTACTGTGGTCACCGGCTTGAGTAGCGCTACTCTTAAATATTTTAAATATTTATTGCCCATATTTTTGAAATAATCAATTGAAATTTCTCCAAAGATTTTTCCGCTCGGTGCCGTTTTGAGTTGGCTGATCTCATGTATACCGGCTTGCATTTCAAGCCTTTGGAAGAACTGACCTAAGTCAAGAATTTCATTGGTGTACAGATCGCTAACGTTAATTCTTGCAATAACTTTATTTCCATGTTTAAAATAACATATCATGTTATTTATGTGCAAGGCCACTACTTTTCGTACATCGTCATTCTTGATGACTTCATATACGTTGGGCTTAGAAGCTTTTTCAAGATTTTGCCTAAGCAAAAGTTCTTGTTATATTCCTGCGCAGGCTTTATTCTGTCTACTTTGTTGCCTGATAGTGACTTTCAGGACTTAAGTTTGTAAATCTTTTAATTCGGATGTTGTTATCCTAGATAGGGCATCTGCAACAAAATTGTCTTTTCCCTTTAGATACTCGATTGTAAAGTCGTATTCTTCTAATTCGAGCCGCATGCGTGCTAATTTTGAACTTGGGTTGATCATAGAAAATAAATATGTTAATGGTCTGTGGTCCGTTTTCACTGTGAAGTGTTTGCCATAAATATATGGTCGAAAATGTATTATAGCCCAATGAATGGCTGCTAATTTCTGATCTGTTGTACTTTTATTACTTTCACCCTTTGTAAATGAACGTGATGCGTATGCTACTGGAAGTTGGAGTCCATTATAGTTTTGAGTTAAAACTCCTCCACAAGCTTGTTTACTTGCATCAGTTATTATGCAAAATTCTTTGCTCAAATCTGGGTATTGTAATAATGTTGGCTCAATTGTCACACTCAAAAGGAACATTTTTTTTACATAATTTAGTTATGTGCCGTGAATAGTCGGCGAAGTTTTTAATAAAACGTCTATAATAATTGCAGAATGCAACGAATCGTCTAACGCTGTCCGCATCATGTGGGACTGGTTAATTTTTAATGACGTCGTTTTTTTTGTCATCTGGCAAGATTCCTTTATCTGTGCATTTGTGACCAAGAAAAGTCACTTCATGCATAAAAAATTAAAATTTTTGTGGATGCAGTTTTAGGTTGTATTTCCTACATTTGTCAAAAACATCTGTTAAGTTTTTAATCATATGTTTTTCGGAACAACCAATAACTATTAAATCATCCATTTAAAGGAATGCTTGAGAAGGTTCAAGTCCAGAAAATGCTATAGTCATCATTCTCTGAAAAGAATTTGGCGCTATTTTTAAACCAAATGGTAGTCGCGTGAAGCGATATGAGCCATTGCTCGTTGAAAAAGACGTAATATTTCTAGAACTTTCTTCGAGTTCGATTTGATGAAAACCTGACATTAAGTCAAGGCAAGAAAAATATTTTGCTCGACCTAGTTGATCTAAAATATCATCAATTCTAGGTAGTAAAAATTTATCGGATAAAAGTTTTTTATTAATCTGACGATAGTCAATTACTAATCACCATTTTTTTTCAGCTGAGCCCGGAAGGGCTTTCTTTGGTACAAGTAATAATGGGCTGTTATATTCGGACACAGATGGTTCGACTATGTTGTCGGAGATCAATTTTCCAACTTGTTTTTGGATTTCGTTTATTTGGCTATGCGGGATACGATAGTTTTTTATATACACCGGTTCATTATCCTTAAGTCTCAATTTTTGGTTATAAAAATTATTTGTAGTTATTGATTCGGTTTGGAGTCCGAATACATCACTATATTTGGTGCATAAATTTCTTAGTTGTGATTTAAATTGAGACGGAAAATTTTTGGCTAGCTGAGATATAACAGTTTTTTCTCTTATTTCTGGGTTAGTTTGAACTACTTCGTAGTTCGAAAGTGGTTCAAATTTTAAGTTATTTATATTAACTAATTGATCGGTACTGGTTGTATTCAGTAATTGGACAAACGTATTTTGGGATGTTGCAACTGTGTTTGCAACATAAATACCAGGTTGAATTTCCTGATTTGGAATTAATACACTATCTTTATCTGAAGTTAGGTAGACTTTGCGGACAACTTGAGATATTGCTGGTAGAAGCATTGAGTTGTTACCACAACTGTATATTATTGGAAAATAAATTGGGAAATTTAAATTATTGGGTCTAATTGTTAACCAATCTTCTGATGGTTTAAAGTCTAGTTGGCAGTTGAATTTCTTAATAAAATCAATGCTTATTGTTCCATCTCACGGAATTGCAAAATTTAAATCAACTATATAGAAATTGTGTGGAATTATGTATTTATCTGTCTGTATCTCGATTGATGTAGTGCCTTTGGATTTAATGACTTCTTTACCTATGCCTTGAATATTAATTTTATTATTTTTTTTAATGTCATGAAAGACATCAGAATTTTCTTTTAGAATTAAAATATCTGCATCTGTATCTATTAAAAAGGTTAGTATTTTACCTGTTGAGACACATGGTCAAATGATACAAAAATATTGAGACTAAGGTTTATTGTTTGTACCTTGGTGTTTTTTATTGTTGAGTATCTAAAGGGTGTTGGGAGTTTCCCGAAACCTCTTGGGTTACATTTATATGACGATTATTATTACTTTGGCCTCTGTTTGAGTTGCCACGGCTTCTGGAGTTTCCTCCGTATTGGCCTCGTCCCCTATTATTGGTTTGGTATCCGTTTTGTTGGTAATTACCTCTGCCTCGATAATTACCTCGGTTACCTCTATGTCCAGAATTTTCTCGTTGACTGAAGTGCAGTACAGTGTTAGACTGTCCTGTAGCTTCTGTGCAACTGTTAACAAACTTGGATATGGCATCATTCATAGTATTGAAAGTGCCTGCCTGCATAATAAGTTTTACATTATTAACTGTGCAGTTTTGTGTCATGGCCCTTACAGCTAGTGTTGTGCTGTATTTGTTTGCCAATTCTAGTGATAAGCCATCATTAATATATGCTCCTTCAAGAGATTTTGTCAATTTTTCAACCTCTTGGGTGTATTGACAGGCAGTTTTGCTCTTTTGTTGGAGATTAAGGAGTTTAGCAGATATAACTTCCACTGATTCTCCCTTAACTGTATTTGATAGTTTTGTAATGATATCAGCAATTGTCTGCTAATTACCTATCAAATTTCTTGCATGGCCTTTTAATTTAGTTTTTATTATTTGGACTGCCGTCGACTCGTGTGTCTCTTTGATCGAGTCCACTTAAAGCAACGCGTCCAAGAAACTTCTTAAATTTTCAGCTTTGCCATCGAAATATGGAATCAGAGATGACGCTGTTTTTAAGATTTGTATTTTTGTTTGTGCCATGTTGTTTATTTTTATATCAGTATCTGGTTTTGTATTAGCCGCTGCACTTGTTGAGGGGCTAGTACTATTGTCGGATTCCCGTTTGGAATCGCCACCTGAAACTATGCTAATATAACTTGTGTTTGGTGACTTTGGTCTTGGACTTATTGATTTGTCTTCGACTTCAATGACAACAAAGGTCACTGCATTGTTTATAATATTTGGTAGGAATAGATTTAAATTATGTTTTTCTCTTATTAAAATTATTACTTCTGAAGCTTGATGCCCGTTGAGAGTTGTGAGCTTACATTTGTTTTCTAGAAACAACTCTAGTATCTCATTATAAATCTTCACTAAATTAATAGTGTGTTTATTAATGGTACTCGTGTGGGTATGTCTATTCTGAGTCAGACTTTTGTACGACTTGTCGAAGTCAGTTCTTAGTCCGTTTAACTTCGCACAAATTGCATTCCACTCCATGTATTATGAGTGTTATTGCACTTTAAATACATTTCACTTTTTGGATACCTCCCCCCGATCTCACAGAAATCGAAATACGTAGTTTTAGAGGTATGACCATCGGAATTTACAAAGTCGCACATTTATATGCCATCTTTTTGTCCTACAAATTTCATTACGATCGGACAATAAACAATAAAGTTATTTACGATCCAATGTAACATAGTTTGTCGCCAAAGGAAGAAGAAGAAGCAAATTAATTGAATGACGCGCGCACTTCATGCATAAAAAATTAACATTTTTGTGGATGCAGTTTTAGGTTGTATTTCCTACATTTGTCAAAAACATCTGTTAAGTTTTTAATCATATGTTTTTCGGAACAACCAATAACTATTAAATCATCCATTTAAAGGAATGCTTGAGAAGGTTTCTGAAAAGAATTTGGCGCTATTTTTAAACCAAATAGTAGTCGCGTGAAGCGATATGAGCCATTGCTCGTTGAAAAAGACGTAATATTTCTAGAACTTTCTTCGAGTTCGATTTGATGAAAACCTGACATTAAGTCAAGGCAAGAAAAATATTTTGCTCGACCTAGTTGATCTAAAATATCATCAATTCTAGGTAGTAAAAATTTATCGGATAAAAGTTTTTTATTAATCTGACGATAGTCAATTACTAATCACCATTTTTTTTCAGCTGAGCCCGGAAGGGCTTTCTTTGGTACAAGTAATAATGGGCTGTTATATTCGGACACAGATGGTTCGACTATGTTGTCGGAGATCAATTTTCCAACTTGTTTTTGGATTTCGTTTATTTGGCTATGCGGGATACGATAGTTTTTTATATACACCGGTTCATTATCCTTAAGTCTCAATTTTTGGTTATAAAAATTATTTGTAGTTATTGATTCGGTTTGGAGTCCGAATACATCACTATATTTGGTGCATAAATTTCTTAGTTGTGATTTAAATTGAGACGGAAAATTTTTGGCTAGCTGAGATATAACAGTTTTTTCTCTTATTTCTGGGTTAGTTTGAACTACTTCGTAGTTCGAAAGTGGTTCAAATTTTAAGTTATTTATATTAACTAATTGATCGGTACTGGTTGTATTCAGTAATTGGACAAACGTATTTTGGGATGTTGCAACTGTGTTTGCAACATAAATACCAGGTTGAATTTCCTGATTTGGAATTAATACACTATCTTTATCTGAAGTTAGGTAGACTTTGCGGACAACTTGAGATATTGCTGGTAGAAGCATTGAGTTGTTACCACAACTGTATATTATTGGAAAATAAATTGGGAAATTTAAATTATTGGGTCTAATTGTTAACCAATCTTCTGATGGTTTAAAGTCTAGTTGGCAGTTGAATTTCTTAATAAAATCAATGCTTATTGTTCCATCTCACGGAATTGCAAAATTTAAATCAACTATATAGAAATTGTGTGGAATTATGTATTTATCTGTCTGTATCTCGATTGATGTAGTGCCTTTGGATTTAATGACTTCTTTACCTATGCCTTGAATATTAATTTTATTATTTTTTTTAATGTCATGAAAGACATCAGAATTTTCTTTTAGAATTAAAATATCTGCATCTGTATCTATTAAAAAGGTTAGTATTTTACCTGTTGAGACACATGGTCAAATGATACAAAAATATTGAGACTAAGGTTTATTGTTTGTACCTTGGTGTTTTTTATTGTTGAGTATCTAAAGGGTGTTGGGAGTTTCCCGAAACCTCTTGGGTTACATTTATATGACGATTATTATTATTTTGGCCTCTGTTTGAGTTGCCACGGCTTCTGGAGTTTCCTCCGTATTGGCCTCGTCCCCTATTATGTCCAGAATTTGCTCGTTGACTGAAGTGCAGTACAGTGTTAGACTGTCCTGTAGCTTCTGTGCAACTGTTAACAAACTTGGATATGGCATCATTCATAGTATTGAAAGTGCCTGCCTGCATAATAAGTTTTACATTATTAACTGTGCAGTTTTGTGTCATGGCCCTTACAGCTAGTGTTGTGCTGTATTTGTTTGCCAATTCTAGTGATAAGCCATCATTAATATATGCTCCTTCAAGAGATTTTGTCAATTTTTCAACCTCTTGGGTGTATTGACAGGCAGTTTTGCTCTTTTGTTGGAGATTAAGGAGTTTAGCAGATATAACTTCCACTGATTCTCCCTTAACTGTATTTGATAGTTTTGTAATGATATCACCAATTGTCTGCTAATTACCTATCAAATTTCTTGCATGGCCTTTTAATTTAGTTTTTATTATTTGGACTGCCGTCGACTCGTGTGTCTCTTTGATCGAGTCCACTTAAAGCAACGCGTCCAAGAAACTTCTTAAATTTTCAGCTTTGCCATCGAAATATGGAATCAGAGATGACGCTGTTTTTAAGATTTGTATTTTTGTTTGTGCCATGTTGTTTATTTTTATATCAGTATCTGGTTTTGTATTAGCCGCTGCACTTGTTGAGGGGCTAGTACTATTGTCGGATTCCCGTTTGGAATCGCCACCTGAAACTATGCTAATATAACTTGTGTTTGGTGACTTTGGTCTTGGACTTATTGATTTGTCTTCGACTTCAATGACAACAAAGGTCACTGCATTGTTTATAATATTTGGTAGGAATAGATTTAAATTATGTTTTTCTCTTATTAAAAAATTATTACTTCTGAAGCTTGATGCCCGTTGAGAGTTGTGAGCTTACATTTGTTTTCTAGAAACAACTCTAGTATCTCATTATAAATCTTCACTAAATTAATAGTGTGTTTATTAATGGTACTCGTGTGGGTATGTCTATTCTGAGTCAGACTTTTGTACGACTTGTCGAAGTCAGTTCTTAGTCCGTTTAACTTCGCACAAATTGCATTCCACTCCATGTATTATGAGTGTTATTGCACTTTAAATACATTTCACTTTTTGGATACCTCCCCCGATCTCACAGAAATCGAAATACGTAGTTTTAGAGGTATGACCATCGGAATTTACAAAGTCGCACATTTATATGCCATCTTTTTGTCCTACAAATTTCATTACGATCGGACAATAAACAATAAAGTTATTTACGATCCAATGTAACATAGTTTGTCGCCAAAGGAAGAAGAAGAAGCAAATTAATTGAATGACGCGCGCAGCCAGCAGTTTGTATTTGGAATATAGGTTCTCCTAGTGCCGGGTCAATACAAGTTGAACTTTTTTTTTCGATATCTCAACCCGTTCAAAAATTATCGATAAATTTCGATTCCAGACCAGTGTTTTTGGATATAACTTGAAAGCTTTAAGAGTTAGAAGCACAATATTCACAATATATATTCTCGTATAGCATACAAAATGTTTTTTTTTTTTGATAACTTTCTCTAATCCTCCATAAATCGAAAAATACGTATTTTTGAACGTATGACCTTCGGATTCAGCATACTCACATATTTATGCCATCTTTATGTCCTACAAATTCCATAACGATCGGACAATAAACAAAGAAGTTATTTACGATTAAGTGTAACATAGTTTTGGGCCAATGGAAGAAGAAGAAGCAAAGCAATTGCATGACGTTCGCAGTAGAAGCGTGTATATGTGTGTGTATGTGTTAATATGTATGAATGCAGATAAAGAATTATGAATGTAAGAACTGGGTTCATGGTATATCCTAGTCGGGCACTCTCGACTAGTGCACTCTTACTTGTTTTTTGTACAATTGATTAGAGGTGAAAACTCACAATTGAACGTTGCCATATATAAGTGTTCTAATTGATACACACTTATTTGTTGCTCAGAGAGTATAAATTCTACTCTAGTTTTAAATAGTGGTTCCCTAATTTCTATATCTTCTAAATTTTTTTTAGTCATTTATTTTTTTTTTTAAATAAAATAAATTTTTTTAATTTATTTGGTATGTATGTTTATTTATTAATATACTTATGCTCGATCTAAATCGTTAGCCCTGCTGAAATATTTTTTTTTCATGCACCTGCTGTGCGTTTTATATATCTTAATGAAAATGTTAACGCACATTAATGCGACAATGAAGATCAATCATATTGTAATCAACTCAATATCGGATGAAATTACCTCGACTTTGTTGATTTCATTGGCGGTTGAATCCACCGTTTTTGCATCTACGAGCCCCATTATGGGCCAGGTTTTTAATAATTGGATAGGGATATCCAGAAATTACAAAATGTGTTTTTATTTTTTTTGACAAAAGAAATACATACATTCCTTTCTAAGACATTTTTTTTGTTATTTTCTTTTGCTTAATTTTTTCTTTGACACTACAGTTTGAGATTAATTACAATCATTTGCATAGATTTTTTTACAAATCTTATTTTACAAATATTATTAAAATGTATTTATATGTATATATGATGAACTTAGAATACAAAAGGTGTGAAGACGTGTTGTGCTGGGGCTCCGTAATTGCGCTTGAAATTTGAACTTGTCTGCAATTGTAAATATTCAAAAGTGCTAGCAGATGGTGCACTAGCTGTATGCCGGTGCTGAGGTGTCTGTTTTCTTACACGGATTCATTGGAGACGACGATCAATTCCACAAAACACGGACACTATCATTTTGGAGTTCAATTTGAGTGAAAGCGCCGATCAAGCCCAAAGGAGGTGGAAATTGCGCCAGAACTGGGAAATTGAGCACTTGTTGGCCGCACATATAACCAGCGACGCCAGACAGCCTAGTAAACAAAACAAAGTAAGGTCTGTATGAACAGTACTATACATAACACACCTGAGAGTCCCAGCCGAAGATATTCTTGTGTGAATGCTATTGAAACACAATATATTTTCACTTTCACTCGATCGCAAACGAAGCGAAAGACAACACAAAAGGAAATTTAAAAGAAATTCACTGCTGTTGACGGACTAACACGCTGTGGCAATATCAAAGCAACAGCTGATCACATCACACATATGGCATTCTCGTTTTGAGCTTTGGAAAAGCTTTGATATATTCAAGTTCATAGTAGCGAAATAGCAAAGACGCAAACCGTCCACGCAGATTTTTCGTTCGTTTAGAGAGAACGTGTTGCATACTTTTGGGCCGCGTCGTATTTGGTTTTTTGGCAAGCAGTAAAATGTCTGTTAGAAGATCGCAACGAGCGTCTGGCGATGAACCATCTACGCCGACATGCAAAAAGAAAAAAGGAAACGATCTGAGATGTCTCCAGAATTTGCGTTGAGCGATATAATGATGGCAATACGAAATATGGGTGATAATTTTGATGCTAAGCTTAGTAACTTGGAAAAAAATGTAGCAACAAAAGAGGACATAGGAGAACTTAGAGATCAACTTGGCGGAGTAGCAAACAAAATCGAAACACTTCAAAACGAAAATAAAGAGCAAAGAGATGAAATGAACCAATTAAAGAACGATAGAAGAAGGGACAGAATCGAATTGAACAGACTGGTGGAACAGAATAAAAGCAAAAATCTTATTGTTAAAGGCTTGCAGCGGGACATGGCAACACCGGCCGGGGTAGAATCCCTTATCCAAGGAAAAATAAAGGTAAAAGATGCAAAAGCAAGTCGAAATGGAAGATTTTTACTCGATAGGTAGATATGCACACCTGCCCAGAGTGGCCAAAGACAAGACCATAGATCAAAATGGAAGGAAACTGATTGAACTATGTGAATATTTTAATCTCACTGTCTTGAACGGAAGAACTCTCGGCGCTCAGGATGGAAATCTCACATATATACGTGCGCAAGCGGCATCTACCATAGACTATTGCCTAATAAACGAATTATGGCACCATAAACAGACATCGCACCGCTAAGTATGCTGTAAATCTAAATAAAAACATAAGTCGATATACGAGTGGAGGCATTGAAACTACGATAGAAACTTTAACAGAGTGTATAAACAAAGCAGCGCATTTCATGCAAAATGAAAATAGGACTACAACAGTCAAAAAGCAACCATGGTTTGGCCGAGAATGTGAGGAGGCAAGAAGGAAATCATTGCAACTACTACGTATGGTCAGAAGGATAGCTACAGAAGATGCAAAACGCAATTATCAAGTGATCAGCGTATGTATTACAGGCAACTAGAAATCGCGTTAAATGGTGTAAAGGATAGTAAGGCCTTGTAAGTAAAATAAACGGCACCGAAGGAAATAAAAGCATAAAAACTGATGCAAATAGTCTATCTACCCACTTTAAGAACCTCTTGTACAGCGAAACGACAATCACCCAGCACCACTTTGCACTACCGCACACTGCGCTTCCTCAATTGGATAGGACTATAGAAGTAGCAGAATTAGAGGCAGCACTAAGGCGCAGCAAGCCGGGCAAAGCAGCCGGCGAGGACAGAATCCCATCAGAATTTTTGCAACACGCAACTCCGCAATTTGTAAGACAACTCACGTTAGCGTATATTTTCGAGACAGCCGAGGCGCCAGAAAGTTTTCGAAAAACTATTATATACCAGATTTTTAAAAAAGGAGAGGGGGCAACTATTGGTTCCCAACGCATAAAAGTTCTGATGTATGCAGATGACATGGTGCTACTCGTCGATAACAGCAGGTCGATGCAACAAATGATAGATGCCATTGATGCGTATTGCCAAGTATGGAGCCTGCGGATAAATTGTGACAAATCAAAAATAATGGCAATACGGGATGGTAGAGGCCGCAGAGCAACGACGGATAAGTGGTTTCTCAACGGAGAGGAGCTTGCAGTTGTAAATGAATACAAGTACTTAGGAGTGACACTCAAATCAAACCTTAACTTTGCTAAGCACTTAAATCAAAAACTAACAGCCTCCAAAATCGCCATAAACAGCACGTGGAAAAATATGCTGGAAAAAAAAAATATCAGCCATAGCTCAAAGTACAAATTGTTCCAGGCCACTGCTAGGACCATTATGTGCTATGCAGCTCCTATATGGGGAGTGGAAAAATATGATCAGGTGGAACGATTACTACGCTTCTACATCAAGAAATGTTTTCGTTTACCCTACATTACACCAAACTATGCATTGCATCTGCAAACCGGACTGTCGTCGATATATGTGTAGAAAAGTCATGGCTATGGTAAATATGCGACTGCCGAAAATTATCACAAGTCTACTTGAAAATAAAACGCAGTTCTTCCAGAAATGGGTAGACTTAGGGGAAGGACATAATGTTGGCATCAATTTCAATGAAATAGCTACGTGGGACAGTTGGCAAACAAATCTACTGAAGTGTATTGACAGAACTGAAAGAGTCAATTACAAAAGGCAAGCCAGACAAAGCGGTTCGCGAAGCACATACAAGCTTTTAAACTATGATCTGGGAATCGACAACTATTTTAAAGACAGCATACAAGCATACGATATTTCATTAATCTTTCGGGCGAGAACGGAGCTAATTCGATTCAACTATATTCCACACATCCAAGCTGCTGAGCCATGCTCACTATGCAATTTAGGCGAAAGAGAAGACATTGCGCATTTCCTGGCACGCTGCCCCATATTAAGAGAGATACGAGAGCTGTTGTTGGGCAAGCGAATATTGACGGCTGATGATTAGAAACTCTAAATGGTGGAAACTGGCAGGCACTAACGAGCTTTTTGAAAGAGGCTATTAGATATCGAGATGACTTCTTGAGCGATTCGAGAGTTTAAATGAGAAGTCGTTCATGATAATCATCACACCTGGCATTAGAAAATTTTGGGGCTGACGGCAAAATGCCAAGCCCGTACATTCCGTATTTATTGTCTTATTATAATAATATTTTGTATCTATAAGTGATTTAATTGTATGTTTTATAAAAAAAAAAAAAAACCATTCCGATAAATAAATTAATACTACTACTATATATTTTCTAAAAGTGTTTTATTGATGATCATATAGAACATATAAGAACATTACGTTTGCTTTACAAGCAATAGCATTTTCATATAAAGCAATGATTTTGAATTATAAAACAATTTTTTTATAATTTCTTCTTATTATTTTTAATATATTATAATTATTTTTTTTAATATTGTGCCTTTACAGCTTTGTAAAGGGTTGTTTATCAAATGTATTTTTGTTTTAATACATATATTCAAATATTGCATTGAGGGCAAATTTCGTGTGTTTAAGACACATGAACCTAATACACCCCGTGGGTGGAATGAAATTTTTACCGTACGTGACGGTGTACATATACTACCTATTAGTTGGACGGCTTTATGGGCCGTACGCTACCAGGCTGGTTCGAGCTTGGTTTAACAATTGTTTTTTTTTTTATATATATGTATTTATACATGCAAGTATAATTTAAAAAAAATATATATTATAACTAAGTTTAGAGTGTTGTGCGCTCTCTGTAGCGCTGTCGGTCCAATGCTTATTGTCCTCCTGGTCTAGCTGGATGGCTTAGACGGGGCCGGTGCTGGTCCTCTGCACAGGCGGTTTATTTTGGTGTCGTTGTCCTTGGCCCAGCTTGATGCGCTGGGCGGTGCCGGTGCTGGTATTCGCACAGGCTTTTTATGTAGTGGGGCGCCGGTGCTGGTCCTTACACAGGCATTATTGTAACGCCGGTGCTGGTCATCTGATTGCATGTGTATTGGCAGTGCACGCTAATTAGTGGTCCCTCGCAGTTATGTGGGCATGTCGTCTTATTACTTGTTATGTATTTAATCAAGCGGAGATTTAATCAAAGAACCTCCAGAGAAGCTAACAACTGGAAGACAGGAATTATGTTGCAGAACACGGCTGTCCATCTACGGTGCGTACGGATCGCTAGTTTGCGGTGAGACGCTAGTTTGCGGTGAAACGCTATTTTCCGATGCGACGCTTTTTGGTAGCATTGTTGTCCCATTCCTGTTGGTTTTTTTTTTTCACATGATTATGTTTGTTGTTGCTTCGCTGTTGTTGTTGGCCTAGGTCTTATGACCCACGTCACGGTTGCCATGTAAACGTTAGTGTTGTAAATGAAAACACTTGTGTGTTGTATTGTGGTCAAAATCAGAATGATTCGCTTTATTCAATAAATGTTACTTGCTACCTTATAATTCTAAATACATAAGGTGAGAGAGTCTTATGTATATGCATATAGAGTACTTACATATATGTATGTACTCTGTGTATATGCGTTGTCAGCAGTTCTTCGCTTGCTCAAGTGGTGTCAAATATCCAGTTGAGCTAGTGACCTACGCAAACATATAAACATGCGCTGACTCTATATGCGCTTGAGCTATGTATATTTTCATTGTATTTATATTGAATTAAATTAAATGCATATACATACTACACCTCCCTTTTTAGAAAAATAGCGTAATATAATGAAGTTATTTAATATATATGTGTAAAAAGTTGTATTTCTCGGTAATAATGATTATTAATAATTTGACTTATATATAGTTAAACATTTTTTTTCAAATTTTTATTTTTTTTTTGTTTAATATTAATAATTAATAATAATTAATTTTACGTTTATTTTGTTTTGTTTATATTTTGTGTAATAAAATTAATATTGAATTTGAATATAAATGTTTTATATTTATTGGATTTAATTTGAAGGTTTAATTAGAGAATGTATGTATTTTGTTTTTAAGTTAAATTTTGTTTATCAATATTTAATAATGTGAGTGGTTGATCAGGCCACCACCTTTTTCAAGCTTTTGCTTTTGATTTTACTTTTTCTTGTTTTCACTGTCGGATTATGTGTGAAAGTGTTTTAATCTATCCTCATGTCCTTTTTATACCCTGATCCCATTAAAAATGGGAAAAAGGGGTATTATGGCTTTGTGCAAAAGTATGTAACAGGCATAAGGAAGCATCTCCGACCCCATAAAGTTTATATATTCTTGATCAGTATCATAAGCCGAGTCGATATAGCCATGTCCGTCTGTCCGTCTGACCGTCTGTCCGTCTGTCCGTCTGTATGAACGAGTGTTTCTCAGAGACTACAAAAGCTAGAGACTTCATATTTGAAATATAAGTTTTCGTAGCGGCGGGACGATACAAGTTTATCATCTTTTTTCGATATCTCAACCCGTTCAAAAGTTATCGATAAATATCGATTTCAGACAAGTGTTTTTCGGGCATTACTTGAAAGTCATAAAAGCTAGAAACTTTATATTTAAGTTTAAGTTACCGTACTACCGGCTCTAAACAAACTCATCTATTTTTTTTCAATATCTCAATCCTTTCAAAAGTTATCGATAAATTAAGTTTCCAAAACAGTGTTTTTAAGGTATAGCTTAAAAGTTATGTGACGTAGAGTCACCAAATTGGATACATATACTCTCCAATAGCATACAGAGGTTAAATGCATTTCACTTTTTGGATACCCCTCCCCGATCTCCAAGAAATCGAAAAATACGTATTTTAAGAGGCATAACCTTCGGATTTTACATAGTCTCACATTTATATGCTTTGTGTCCTAAAAATTTCATTACGATCGGAAAATAAACAAAGAAGTTATTAACGATTCAATGTACCATAGTTTGTGGCCAAAGGAAGAAGAAGCAAAGCAATTGATGACGCGCGTAGCAAGCAGCTTGTGTTTGTATATGTGTGTGTGTGTTTCTATGTATGAATGCAGATAAATAACTTGAATGAATGTCAGAACTTGGATCAGGGTATATCCCAGTCGGGCACTCTCGACTAGAGCACTCTTACTTGTTATACCCTGATCCCATTAAAATTGGGAAAAAAGGGTATAATGGTTTTGTGCAAAAGTATGTAACAGGCATAAGGAAGCATCTCCGACCCCATAAAGTATATATATTATTGATCGCTATCAAAAGTCGAGTCGATCTAGCCATGTCCATCTGGCTGTCCGTCTGTATGAACGCGCTGTTCTCAGAAACTACAAAAGCTAGAGACTTCATATTTGAAATAAAGGTTCTCCTAGTGCCGGGTCAATACAAGTTCAACTTTTTTTTCGATATCTCAACCCGTTCAAAAGTTATCGATAAATTTCGATTCCAGACCAGTGTTTTTTGGGTATAACTTGAAAGATTCAAGAGCTAGAGGCACCATATTCATTTTTGAAACCTTTCTCCAATCCTCTATAAATCGAAAAATACGTACTTTTGTACGTATGACCTTCGGATTCAGCATACTTACATATTTGTATGCCATCTTTATGTCCTACAAATCATAACGATCGGACAATAAACAAAGAAGTTATTTACGATTAAATTTAACATAGATTTGGGCCAATGGAAGAAGAAGAAGCAAAGCAATTGCACGACGTTCGCAGTAGCAGCGTGTGTTTGTATGTGTGTGTGTATGTGTTTATGGATATGAATGCAGATAAAGAATACTGAATGAAAGAACTGGGTTCAGGGTATCTCCTAGTCGGGCACTCTCGACTAGAGCACTCTTACACTTTACTTCTAACTTATGGCTAGTTTCGTTTTTTAACAAAACCATATCTCCTATTTTTAATTCAAAATTAATTATATTCTTATCATAAAATTTTTTATTCCTAGCCTTATGCTGTTCTAACTTAACTCTTGCTCTTTTATAAGCTTGCTTTAACCCAAATTTAGATTCTTTAGCATAATCTTCTATGTTATATAATGGGTTAATTTGATCTATGTAATTAAAGTATATATATATATATATATATATATATATATTATATATTATATATATTATATATTATATATATTATATTTATCTACTGATATATATGAACATAAGTATTCGTTAAAAGTTCTATGACTTCTTTCTACAGTTCCAACTGTCTAGTGGTGATGTGCTGTAGACGTTATATTGTCTATTTTTAAGTATTTGAAAAGGTCGCTAATTACAGAATTTTTATATTCAGTTCCCATGTCCGAGATGAAGGTCTTCATTGGACCGAATTTTAGTATAAAAGATACGAATATTGCTTTTGCAACAGTGTTAGCACTCTTTTTGGGTATTGGAATGGCTACGAGATATTTTGTCAAGTCGCATATCAATGTGACTGGATATTCGTTACCACCTATAGTGTCCACTATCACTCTATCAAAAGCACATATTGGTGTGTTTGTAATGGTCATTGCAGTTTTTGTATGAATAGTTGTTTTCGATACTTGGCATTTTGGACAATTACGAACGTACTTTGTTATATGACGTGTCATATTTTTCTAGTAGTAATGTCTTTTTACTTTAGCTAACGTTTTTCATATGCCTGTATGATCTCCTTGTATTGGATCATCATGTAATGTATTGCTTCTTTTTCTTTTTCAGTATTTACTGTGGTCACCGGCTCGAGTAGCGCTACTCTTAAATATTTTAAATATTTATTGCCCATATTTTTGAAATAATCTATTTAAATTTCTCCAAAGATTTTTCCGCTCGGTGCCGTTTTGAGTTGGCTGATCTCATGTATACCGGCTTGCATTTCAAGCCTTTGGAAGAACTGACCTAAGTCAAGAATTTCATTGGTGTACAGATCGCTAACGTTAATTCTTGCAATAACTTTATTTCCATGTTTCAAATAACATATCATGTTATTTATGTGCAAGGCCACTACTTTTCGTACATCGTCATTCTTGATGACTTCATATACGTTGGGCTTAGAAGCTTTTTCAAGATTTTGCCTAAGCAAAAGTTCTTGTTATATTCCTGCGCAGGCTTTATTCTGTCTACTTTGTTGCCTGATAGTGACTTTCAGGACTTAAGTTTGTAAATCTTTTAATTCGGATGTTGTTATCCTAGATAGGGCATCTGCAACAAAATTGTCTTTTCCCTTTAGATACTCGATTGTAAAGTCGTATTCTTCTAATTCGAGCCGCATGCGTGCTAATTTTGAACTTGGGTTGATCATAGAAAATAAATATGTTAATGGTCTGTGGTCCGTTTTCACTGTGAAGTGTTTGCCATAAATATATGGTCGAAAATGTATTATAGCCCAATGAATGGCTGCTAATTTCTGATCTGTTGTACTTTTATTACTTTCACCCTTTGTAAATGAACGTGATGCGTATGCTACTGGAAGTTGGAGTCCATTATAGTTTTGAGTTAAAACTCCTCCACAAGCTTGTTTACTTGCATCAGCTATTATGCAAAATTCTTTGCTGAAATCTGGGTATTGTAATAATGTTGGCTGAATAAGCTTATCTTTGAGGTATTGGAATGCGTTTTGGCATTCAACTGTCCACTCAAAAGGAACATTTTTTTTACATAATCTAGTTATGTGCCGTGAATAGTCGGCGAAGTTTTTAAAAAAACGTCTATAATAATTGCAGAATGCAACGAATCGTCTAACGCTGTCCGCATCATGTGGGACTGGTTAATTTTTAATGACGTCGTTTTTTTTGTCATCTGGTAAGATTCCTTTATCTGTGCATTTGTGACCAAGAAAAGTCACTTCATGCATTAAAAATTAACATTTTTGTGGATGCAGTTTCAGGTTGTATTTCCTACATTTGTCAAAAACATCTGTTAAGTTTTTAATCATATGTTTTCGGAACAACCAATAACTATTAAATCATCCATATAAAGGAATGCTTGAGAAGGTTCAAGTCTAAAAAATGCTATAGTCATCATTCTCTGAAATGAACTTTTCGCTATTTTTAAACCAAATGGTAGTCGCGTAAAAAGATATGAGCCATTGCTCTTTGAAAAGACGTAATATTATCCTTAAGTCTCAATTTTTGGTTATAAAAATTATTTGTAGTGATTGATTCGGTTTGGAGTCCGAATACATCACTATATTTGGTGCATAAATTTTCAAAGTTGTGATTTAAATTGAGACGGAAAATTTTTGGCTAGCTGAGATATAACAGTTTTTTCTCTTATTTCTGGGTTAGTTTGAACTACTTCGTAGTTCGAAAGTGGTTCAAATTTTAAGTTATTTATATTAACTAATTGATCGGTACTGGTTGTATTCAGTAATTGGACAAACGTATTTTGGGATGTTGCAACTGTGTTTGCAACATAAATACCAGGTTGAATTTCCTGATTTGGAATTAATACACTATCTTTATCTGAAGTTAGGTAGACTTTGCGGACAACTTGAGATCTTGCTGGTAGAAGCATTGAGTTGTTACCACAACTATATGTTATTGGAACATAAATTGGGAAATTTAAATTATTGGGTCTAATAATAAACCAATCTTCTGATGGTTTAAAGTCTAGTTGGCAGTTGAATTTCTTAATAAAATCAATGCCTATTGTTCCATCTCACGGAATTGCAAAATTTAAATCAACTATATAGAAATTGTGTGGAATTATGTATTTATCTGTCTGTATCTCGATTGATGTAGTGCCTTTGGATTTAATGACTTCTTTACCTATGCCTTGAATATTAATTCTATTATTTTTTTTTAATGTCATGAAAGACATCAGAATTTTCTTTTAGAATTAAAATATCTGTATCTATTAAAAAGGTTAGTATTTTACCTGTTGAGACACATGGTCACATGATACAAAAATATTGAGACTAAGGTTTATTGTATGTACCTTGGTGTTTTTTATTGTTGAGTATTGTAGTATGTATATGCATTCAATTTAATTCAATATAAATACAATGTAAATATACATAGCTCAAGCGCATATAGAGACGCGGAGCATGTTTATATGTTAGCGTAGGTCACTAGCCTCAACTGGATATGTGACACCACTTGAGCAAGCGAAGAACTGCTGACAAGTAGATTCCCACGCTTGGCCAAAAGCGCATATACACAGAGTACATATATGTAAGTACTCTATATGCATATACATAAGACTCTCTCACCTTATGTATTTAGAATTATAAGGTAGCAAGTAACCTTTTTTGAATAAAGCGAATCATTCTGATTCTGACAATACTATACAACACACAAGTGTTTTTCATGGAACCGACTTGCCAACTCCATGGCGACTTGACAACTACATGGCGACCGTGACATGGGTCCTGGAGGACCTAGGACACCGACCAGCAGCAACAAGACCCATCCAGACATAAAACAACAGCAAGGAAACATCCAACCAATAATTACCCGATATAATTATGAAATTATATTATATATCAAAACTGGAATATAAAATTATCTAATCAACAAGCAAAATACAACACAAATTAAACAACAGTGCTGGCAAAAAAAAAAAATAAAAAAAAAAGAAGTGCCATGCAGGAGGAAAATTTAAGCAAATCCGGAAGTTACTATCTCACATGTGAAACAAGTGAAACCAAAACAACAAGAACAAACGACATCTACTCTTGGAAGTTATAATATACAACTGCAACATGAATATAAAAAAAACATTTAACCAAAACACCGCTCTAAAAATAAGATAATACATATATATTATATTATTATCATAATACATCAATCGATCATCCAAACAATATATGCTTGTACTTGAATAAAAAAAAAAAAAAAATCTATTTAAGATAAATAAAACTTAAAAAAAAAATAAAACAACATATGAGCGACGTTGGACTAGAAGAGGCTGCACCTATTGTGCAAAGGGATGCACCAACCCTAGAAGAAGCTCTAGAGGTGCATCCAAACGATGGACCACGCCGACTCACAATAGCTGAGTATCGGGCAAGGAAAGAAAAACCGAAGACGGAAAAAACGAAAAGAAGCGGACACAGGATAAAACTCCTGCAACAAAGAAGGCTCGCAAAGGACCTCATGAAGCAATCGACAACTCAACAGGATAAAGACAAGCACTTTAGGAACCTCATGGACATTGAGAAACAACTTTGCACTGGTGCAAAGCAACGCAATAAGGGCTGCAGTAATGCCAATGCCTAAATTGCCTTTAAATTTAATTTCTAACCCAAGCCGATGCGCGAAAGCGCTGCTTGAAAATTTCTAACCACCGTTAGGCTGTATACTAAAACCATATGATCGATATTGGATTATATAAAGCAACTAATTGTAAATCGATCATATGTACATTAACATTGTTTTTTTTATATATACATACATTTTCATTCATGAAAAGATAAAAACAACATTTTTTTTCATAATATATCAATTTAATTACAATTTTCTTAATTTCTGAAGAAAAATGTCTTATTAAGACATGTATGTATTTCTTTAAAAAAAATAACACAATTCATAATTTCAGCCTGGAAATCCCTATCCAATTATTAAAATCCTGGCCCGTATTGGGGCTCGTAGATGTAAAAGCGGTGGATTCAACCGCTAATGTAATCAACAAAGTCGAGGTAATGTCACCCGATTTAGAGTTGATTACAATATTACTGATCCTCATTGTCGCATTAATGTGCGTTAATATTTTCGTTAAAATTTACAAAACGCACAACAGGTGCATGAAAAAAAATATTTGAGCAGGGCTAACGATTTAGATCGAGCATAAGTTTTATTAAATAAAAAAAAAATTGTATAAAAAAAAAGTCTTTTAAAAAAATTTTAGATGATATAGAAATTAGGGAACCACTTTTTAAAGATAGAGTAGAATTTATACTCTCTGAGCAACCAATAAGTGTGTATCAATTAGAACACTTATACATGGCAACGTTCAATTGTGAGTGCTCACCTCTAATCAATTGTACCAAAGAGCAAAAAGCCATGGTATTTAGCTCGTTACCCTACGTAGAGGTATCTATAATAACAGAAGATAACCCCATACTGGGTAAAACGACTTACTTCGTTGTAAATAAAGTTTAATGAAACTTTTATATCAACCGAACAAATTCAGTTAAGACGCAAAAGGAAGTCGAATGACGTACATCCTTTACAAACGCAATACCACTCATAATACATGGAGTGGAATGCAATTTGTGCGAAAGTAAACGAACTAAGAACTGAGTTCGACAAATCGTACAAAAGTCTTAGTCAGAATAGACATAACTAAACGAGTACCATTAATAAACACACTATTAATTTAGTGAAGATTTATAATGAGATACGAGAGTTGTTTCTAGAACACAAATCTAAGCTCACAACTCTCAACTGGACTCAAGCTTCAGAAGTAATAAAACGTCTCAGAGAAAATCTAGATTTTATAAGAGACAAACATAATTTAAATATATTTCTACCAAATATTATAAACAATGCAGGAACCTTTGTTGTCATTGAAGTCGAAGACAAATCAATAAGTCCAAGACCAAAGTCACCAAACAACAATTACATTAGCATAGTTTCAAGTGACGATTCCAAAAGGGAATCTGACATTAGTACTAGCCCCTCAACAAGTGCAGCGGCTAATATAAAACTAGATACTAAACTAGAAATAATCAACATGGCACAAACAAACATACAATTCTTAAAAACAGCGTCATCTCTGATTCCAGATTTCGATGGCAAAGCTGAAAATTTAAGAAGTTTCTTGGACGCGTTGCTATTAGTGGACTCGATCAAAGAGACACACGAGTCGACGGCAGTCCAAATAATAAAAACTAAATTAAAAGGCCATGCAAGAAATTTGATAGGTAATGAGCAGACAATTGCTGATATCATTACAAAACTATCAAATACAGTTAAGGGAGAATCAGTGGAAGTTATTTCTGCTAAACTCCTTAATCTCCAACAAAAGAGCAAAACTGCCTGTCAATACACCCAAGAGGTTGAGAAATTGACAAAATCTCTTGAAGGAGCATATATTAATGATGGCTTATCACTAGAATTGGCAAACAAATACAGCACAACACTAGCTGTAAAGGCCATGACACAAAACTGCACAGTTAATAATGTAAAACTTATTATGCAGGCAGGCACTTTCAATACTATGAATGATGCCATATCCAAGTTTGTTAACAGTTGCACAGAAGCTACAGGACAGTCTAACACTGTACTGCACTTCAGTCAACGAGCAAATTCTGGACATAGAGGTAACCGAGGTAATTATCGAGGCAGAGGTAATTACCAACAAAACGGATACCAAACCAATAATAGGGGACGAGGCCAATACGGAGGAAACTCCAGAAGCCGTGGCAACTCGAACAGAGGCCAAAATAATAATAATCGTCATATAAATGTAACCCAAGAGGTTTCGGGAAACTCCCAACACCCTTTAGATACTCAGCAATAAAAAACACCAAGGTTCATACAATAAACCTTAGTCTCAATATTTTTGTATCATTTGACCATGTGTCAACAGGTAAAAAACTTACATTTTTAATAGATACAGGTGCAGATATTTCAATTCTAAAAGAAAATTCTGATGTCTTTCACGACATTAAAAAAAATAATAAAATTAATATTCAAGGCATAGGTAAAGAAGTCATTAAATCCAAAGGCCTTACATCAATCGAGATACAGACAGATAAATACATAATTCCACACAATTTCCATATAGTTGATTTAAATTTTGCAATACCGTGTGATGGAATAATAGGCATTGATTTTATTAAGAAATTCAACTGCCAACTAGACTTTAAACCATCAGAAGATTGGTTTATTATTAGACCCAATAATTTAAATTTCCCAATTTATGTTCCAATAACATATAGTTCTGGTAAAAACTCAATACTTCTACCAGCAAGATCTCAAGTTGTCCGAAAAGTCAACCTAATTTCACAGGAAGATAGTGTATTAATTCCAAATCAGGAAATTCAACCTGGTATTTATGTTGCAAACACAGTTGCAACACCCCAAAATACGTTTGTCCGATTACTGAATACAACCAGTACCGATCAATTAGTTAATATACATAACTTAAAATTTGAACCACTTTCGAACTACGAAGTAGTTCAAACTAACCCAGAAACAAGAGAAAAAACTGTCATATCTCAGCTAACCAAAAATTTTCCGCCTCAATTTAAATCACAACTAAGAAATTTATGCACCAAATATAGTGATGTATTCGGACTCGAAACCGAATCAATCACTACAAATAATTTTTATAACCAAAAATTGAGACTAAAGGATATAATGAACCAGTGTATATAAAAAACTATCGAAGCCCGCATAGCCAAATAAACGAAATCCAAAAACAAGTTGGAAAATTGATCTCCGACAACATAGTCGAACCATCTGTGTCCGAATATAACAGCCCATTATTACTTGTACCAAAAAAGCCCTTCCGGGCTCAGCAGAAAAAAAATGGCGATTAGTAATTGACTATCGTCAAATTAATAAAAAATTTTTATCCGATAAATTTCCACTACCTCGAATTGATGATATTTTAGATCAACTAGGTCGAGCAAAATATTTTTCATGCCTTGACTTAATGTCAGGTTTTCATCAAATCGAACTCGAAGAAAGTTCTAGAAATATTACGTCTTTTTCAACGAGCAATGGCTCATATCGCTTCACGCGACTACCATTTGGTTTAAAAATAGCGCCAAATTCATTTCAGAGAATGATGACTATAGCATTTTCTGGACTTGAACCTTCTCAAGCATTCCTTTATATGGATGATTTAATAGTTATTGGTTGTTCCGAAAAACATATGATTAAAAACTTAACAGATGTTTTTGACAAATGTAGGAAATACAACCTAAAACTGCATCCACAAAAATGTTAATTTTTTATGCATGAAGTGACTTTTCTTGGTCACAAATGCACAGATAAAGGAATCTTGCCAGATGACAAAAAATACGACGTCATTAAAAATTACCCAGTCCCACAAGATGCGGACAGCGCTAGACGATTCGTTGCATTCTGCAATTATTATAGACGTTTTATTAAAAACTTCGCCGACTATTCACGGCACATAACTAGATTATGTAAAAAGAATGTTCCTTTTGAGTGGACAGTTGAATGCCAAAACGCATTCCAATACCTCAAAGATAAGCTTATTCAGCCAACATTATTACAATACCCAGATTTCAGCAAAGAATTTTGCATAATAACTGATGCAAGTAAACAAGCTTGTGGAGCAGTTTTAACTCAAAACTATAATGGACTCCAACTTCCAGTAGCATACGCATCACGTTCATTTACAAAGGGTGAAAGTAATAAAAGTACAACAGAACAGGAATTAGCAGCCATTCATTGGGCTATAATTCATTTTCGACCATATATTTATGGCAAACACTTCACAGTGAAAACGGACCACAGACCATTAACATATTTATTTTCTATGATCAACCCAAGTTCAAAATTAACACGCATGCGGCTCGAATTAGAAGAATACGACTTTACAGTCGAGTATCTAAAGGGCAAAGACAATTTTGTTGCAGATGCCCTATCTAGGATAACAATATCCGAATTAAAAGATTTGCAAACTAAAGTCCTGAAAGTCACTATCAGGCAACAAAGTAGACAAATAGAACAAGAACTTTTGCTTAGGCAAAATCTTGAAAAAGCTTCTAAGCCCAACGTATATGAAGTCATCAAGAATGACGATGTACGAAAAGTAGTGGCCTTGCATATAACAAACATGACATGTTACTTTAAACATGGAAATAAAATTATTGCAAGAATTGACGTTAGCGATCTGTACACCAATGGAATTCTTGACTTAGGTCAGTTCTTCCAAAGGCTTGAAATGCAAGCCGGTATACATAGGATCAGCCAACTCAAAACGGCACCGAGCGGAAAAATCTTTGAAGACATTTCAATTGATTATTTCAAAAATATGGGCAATAAATATTTAAAATATTTAAGAGTAGCGCTACTCAAGCCGGTGACCACAGTAAATACTGAAAAAGAAAAAGAAGCAATACTATCTACACTACATGATGATCCAATACAAGGAGGTCATACAGGCATATCAAAAACTTTAGCTAAAGTAAAAAGACATTACTACTGGAAAAATATGACACGTCATATAACAAAGTACGTACGTAATTGTCCAAAATGCCAAGTATCGAAAACAACTATTCATACAAAAACTCCAATGACCATTACAGACACACCAATATGTGCCTTTGATAGAGTGATAGTGGACACTATAGGTCCGCTACCAAAATCAGAGAATGGAAACGAATATGCAGTCACATTGATATGCGACTTGACAAAATATCTCGTAGCCATTCCAATACCCAACAAGAGTGCTAATACTGTTGCAAAAGCAATATTTGAATCTTTTATACTAAAGTTCGGTCCAATGAAGACGTTCATTTCGGACATGGGAACTGAATATAAAAATTCTGTAATAAGCGACCTGTGCAAATACTTAAAAATAGACAATATAACGTCTACAGCACACCACCACCAGACAGTTGGAACGGTAGAAAGAAGTCATAGAACTTTTAATGAATACATACGTTCATATATATCAGTAGATAAAACTGATTGGGACGTATGGCTTCAATATTTTGTTTACTGTTTCAACACGACCCCCTCTATGGCCCATAGCT
The DNA here is from genome assembly GCA_035045305.1 of Drosophila maculinotata. Taxonomy (NCBI): domain Eukaryota; kingdom Metazoa; phylum Arthropoda; class Insecta; order Diptera; family Drosophilidae; genus Drosophila; species Drosophila maculinotata. Next base: position 604,259 of record JAWNPD010000421.1, read on the forward strand.
ATTGTCCATATGAGTTAGTTTTTGGCAAACAAAGCAATTTACCCAAATATTTTAATACAACAGATATAATTAATCCATTATATACCATAGAAGATTATGCTAAAGAATCTAAATTTAGGTTAGAACAAGCTTATAAAAGAGCAAGAGTTATGTTAGAACAGCATAAGGCTAGGAATAAAAAATATTATGATAAGAATATAATTAATTTTGAATTACAAATAGGAGATATGGTTTTGTTAAGAAACGAAACTGGTCATAAGTTAGAAGCAAAATATTTAGGCCCTTTCAAAGTAGAAAAAATTTAAAACAGAGAAAACAATTTCATTAAAGATCGTAAGAATAAGGTACAAAAAGTACACAAAGATAGATTAAAAGCCTATCACACATAAATATGACAATGAAAAAAAAAAATTTAAAACTAAATTTAAAATCTGAACAATGTGATGGCCTGATCAACCATTCACAATAAATATTGAAACACAAAATCTAACTTAAAAACAAATACATACATTCTCTAATTAAACTTTTAAATAAATCCAATAAGTATAAAACATTTTTATTCAAATTGAATAACTCAAAATGAAAACAAAATAAAACAAATAACTATATATCAGTCAAATTATTAATAATCATTATTATTTAAAAAAAAAAAAAAACACAAATTTTTACATATATATATTAAATAACTTCATTATATTACGTTATTTTTCTAAAAAGGGAGGTGTAGTATGTATATGCATTCAATTTAATTCAATATAAATACAATGTAAATATACATAGCTCAAGCGCATATAGAGACGCGGAGCATGTTTATATGGTAGCGTAGGTCACTAGCCTCAACTGGATATGTGACACCACTTGAGCAAGCGAAGAACATAAGTAGATTCCCACGCTTGGCCAAAAGCGCATATACACAGAGTACATATATGTAAGTACTCTATATGCATATACATAAGACTCTCTCACCTTATGTATTTAGAATTATAAGGTAGCAAGTAACCTTTTTTGAATAAAGCGAATCATTAGGATTCTGACAATACTATACAACACACAACATACAACATACAACCGACTTGCCAACTACATGGCGACTTGACAACTACAGTATCTAAAGGTTGCCATGTATAAGTGCTCTAATTGATACACACTTATTGGTTGCTCAGAGAGTATAAATTGTACTCTAGTTTTAAATAGTGGTTCCCTACTTTCTATATGTTCTAAAAAAAATTTTTTTTAAAGTCATTTTTTTTTTTAGTAAAATGAAATAAAATTATTTAATTTATTTGGTATGTATATTTATTTATTAATATACTTATGCTCGATCTAAATCGTTAGCCCTGCTCAAATATTTTTTTTTCATGCACCTGTTGCGCGTTTTATATATCTTAATGAAAATGTTAACGCACATTAATGCGACAATGAAGATCAATAATATTGTAATCAACTCTATATCGGGTGACATTACCTCGACTTTGTTGATTACATTGGCGGTTGAATCCACCGTTTTTACATCTACGAGCCCCATTATGGGCCAGGTTTTTATACCCTGATCCCATTAAAAATGGGAAAAAGGGGTATTATGGTTTTGTGCAAAAGTATGTAACAGGCATAAGGAAGCATCTCCGACCCCATAAAGTATATATATTCTTGATCAGTATCAATAGCCGAGTCGATATAGCCCTGTCCGTCCGTCTGTCCGTCTGACCGTCTGTCCGTCTGACCGTCTGACCGTCTGTCCGTCTGTATGAACGCACGTTTCTCAGAGACTACAAAAGCTAGAGACTTCATATTTGAAATATAAGTTCTCGTGGTGCCGGGACAAGACCAGTTTATCATTTTTTTTTCGATATCTCGTCCCGTTCAAAAGTTATCGATAAATTTCGATTTCAGCCAAGTGTTTTTTGGGCATAACTTGAAAGTTATAAAAGCTAGCAACTTTATATTTAAGTTTAAGTTACTGTTCTGCCGGCTCGATACAAACTCATCATTTTTTTTTCGATATCTTAATCCTTTCAAAAGTTATCGATAAATTAATATTCCAGAACAGTGTTTTTAAGGTATAGCTTAAAAGTTATAAGATGTAGAGACACCAAATTTGGTACATATATTCTCCTATAGCATACAAAGGTAAAATACATTTCACTTTTTGGATACCCCTCTCCAATCTCACAGAAATTGAAAAATACGTATTTTAAAGGTATGACCTTCGGATTTTACATAGTTGCACATTTATATGCCATCTTTGTGTCCTACAAATTTCATTTTGATCAGACAATAAACAAAGAAGTTATTAACGATTCAATGTACCATAGTTTAAAGCCAAAGGAAGAAGAAGAATCAAAGCAAATGTATGACGCGCGTAGCAAACAGCTTTTGTATGTATATGTATGAATGCAGATAAATAACTTCAATGAATGTAAGACCTTGGATCAGGGTATCTCCTAGTCGGGCACTCTCGACTAGAGCACTCTTACTTGTTAATAATTGGATAGGGATATCCAGTTTGAAATTACAAAATGTGTTTTTATTTATTTTGATAAAAGAAATACATACATTCTTTACTAAGAAATTTTTTTTTGTTATTTTGTTTTGCTTTATTTTTTCTTTGACACTACAGTTTGAGATTAATTACAATCATTTGCATCGATTTTTTTTTACAGAATTTTATTAAAATGTATTTATATATATTTTCTAATAGTGTTTTATTTATGATCATATAGAACATATAAGAACATTACGTTTGCTTTACAAGTTAATAGCATTTTCATATAGAATGCTTCTGAGCAATGACTTTGAATTATAAAACATTATTTTTTAATTTCTTGTTATATTTTTTAATATTATTATAATTATTTTTTTTTAATATTGTGCCTTTACAGCCATGTAAAGGGTTGTTTATCATAATAAAATAAAAATAAAATCATAATAACTACATAACATTTCTGATGGGTCGCAGCTACAGGCTTTTTCAGCCGGGCAAATCCAGGAACTGACTTCATGTGGTGCGTCCCTTGACGTATCGCATGTTAATGCGGATGATTTTATGACTGGCATCTGCCAGTTTGTTACTAACACACCAGTTCTTCTCTGCTCCGGACTGGATAAGCCAGGGCGTTGCCTACTGCAAGCGTTTTATTTTGGTCAAGCGCCTCCCCCTATTCTCGCGCGCCTCATAACGAATTTGCCCAGAACGGTACAGTTCAACCATCGCCGTTCGAGCACGTTTTACAGCGCTTTACTGACTTTCGTCTGGCTGCCAAATTAGTGCCCCCAAGACTGCTATCAAATTATTTCACCGGATGTGACAACACGTGTCTTCGGATGATGACCTGGATGTGGAGCTGCCGAATTCTGCTGTTATTAATCCAGTGCTTCTCGACTGCCTCGAACTCAACAGCTTTTAGTCCTGTTTCTGGCGAGTCCCACTCTGAGCTGCTCGGAGTGGTAGGTTTCACCGGCCAGTGCAAAAATATCCATCCCGCGCCCTCCGCCCTTTATCATCAAGGGTGTAACCGACATGAGGCTGCTAACTAAATTGGTCCGCTTGACCTTCATCAGTCAGGCTTACGGTGCCGGATGCTGACACGTATAAACTAGTCCAGAGGCAGGGAGAAGAATATCCCTTATAATTCGTGGCAGATAAAAAACAATCGTGCCAGAACTCTCCACTCTTCCACTGACGTCAGGAAAATGGACATACAAATACCTATTTTTCTCGGCCCATCAAATTCTACAAGTGCGGTGGCGACCACGAGACCCGTGATACTCTCAAGTGCCCTGCTGTCTCGACGGAGCTCTATATGTACCAACTGTGGCTCTAATCATAGCGCTGGTTATCGGGGCTGCCTCGCCTACCTAGTGATTGTTAATACGCACAAAATCGGCTCTTCTTCATCTCATCTCCTGATCAGAACGTTGGGAATGCTGGGGCTCACACATCGGCACCCTTTTCTGCTCTGTCACCGGATACTTGGCCTGCTCCCGAAAAGTGCTGGTCGAAAAGATCCTACTCCTAATGACAGGGGTTCTGCTGTCCAGTATCGTTGTCTCCAGCAATATCCTAACAAATACCTCTACAACAGCAGCAGGAACTAGCTAACCCTCTCCCCTCTTTGCATGCTTTGAGCAACTCATCTCGCGAGTTGATCAGGTGATGTCGATGATGTGACGAAGATGGAAACATTACTGAGTCAGTTTATAAGCAATCCTGCTCGTCTTGCTTTTGCAAACAAAAGGACCAATGTTTAACTCGCTATCCGTATCTCTTTTTGAAACGCCTCATTGCCAAGCATCTTTAATTGGAGCGCTACCTAAGCAGAAGCGCTGCCATTCTAAGCCGTACGCTCTTTCAATTCTTTTTACACAGCTCAGATGCCTCAGTTTAATCACAGACAGTTGCGGTCAGTCTCTCGACGGATCTTGGTGATCTAGTACTGGAATGTATATACTGTCCTGTACTGGACATCAATGGACTGCAAGTGAATTTTATTTACTCTTTAATGAGCTCCCTGGCAATTGTATTATTGCTGGTGACTGGAATGCCCACAATAGGTTCTGGGGAGGTAGCCGATCGTCTCCAATAGGTGATACCACTAAGCATACAACACATAGAGGCGTCAAATCGACTGGAAATTGACTGCATACAAAATTCTGACGGAGGATCCCATGAGAATTTCAACTCGATTTCCACCACAGCTCATGTGCTGCGACTGGGAAAGCGCAGAGCCACTAAGCACGCACTATCCATAAAACATTAGCAAGAGTCCAACGGCCATTGACTTTGCTATCTTTGGTGGCGTTCCATCTCATTTTCTAGACATAACTGAAAGCACAGAGCTCAGTTCGGATCACCCGAGCTGCCATGCCAAGACTTCTCCCACTAGGGGCTCGTATCAAAATTTATATGGAAAACCTTGCATCCCTCATTGGTGTGAACAATCTCCAAGCTTTTGACTGTGCTGAAGATGTCAAAGTTGCCGCTGAGGATCTCACATTAAAAATCCAAGCCAAAAAACCAAACCAAATCAGTCACTTTTAAAACCTGAAATTAGACCGAAAGCTAGGCTGAGGAGTCGTAACGTCGGAGTTGGGCCGCCAGTGAGAAGAAGGACCTGAGCAGAGATGCCGTAATTCCTTGTTATTGTTATATTTTTGTTAATTGTTAATCGAAGTGACAACACTCTGATTAAGTCGGTGTTGGTGAAAATAATTAGAAATATGAAAAGTCAAAGGGTTAAATGAACCCTGTTTCTGTTCAATAAATAATAATAACCAAAAAAAAAAACCGAAAACGAGCTTTGCGGCGACGTTGAGTGCGCTCACGACATCCCGCTGATTTGGCGGAGTTTAAATTGGCCACTGCTGAGCTTAGGAAAGCTTTATATGAAGCTAAATCCGATTTTTTGCTTTGAGAAGCTTCGTGCAATTCACCCCGATCAAGACCTAGACTTTGCGTTATGGAAATGTACGCGGAGACTAAATAGGCAGCCGACGCGCAAACTTCCACTGCTGTGCTACCATTGAACATTGGCTAAATCTGATAAAGACATAGCTAAAGAGTTCGCAAATGAGTTGGAGAAAAGGTTTCAGCTCTTCGATTTGGCCACTGACCGGGAAACGGCTGATACATTAGCCTTTGTCGGCGTTGATTCTAGTCCAGACATTGACATCTCGGCCATTGACTTCGAGGATTTTGAGTTTCAGATCAAATGTCTTAAGCCAAACATAGCACCTGGTCATGACGGAATTGATGGGAAAGTGGCGTGCATATACAATGCTATGCTGAAATATGCTATTTTCCCTGGCCAATGGAAAAACGCCAACGTTATTATGATCCCGAAAAAGGATGTCTTCTTCCCGCGTTTTCGAATGTTTATTCTTGAGAAGTTTAATGGCAGTTGATTCCTTTGAGCAAACTATCCCTGATCATCAGTTTGGGTTCAGAAGTATTCATAGTGCTGTTCAGCAGACGCATCGCATTGTAAATCATACCATGTATGGCTTCGAGGAAGGTAAATACTGTTCTGGCGTTTTTTTGGACGCTAATCAAGCTTTTGATCGTGTTTGGCATGGCCTTGGCCTGAAGTCCAAGGTCATCCTTCCCGCCTCTTACTACCAACTACTCCAGTCATTTATTTTGGAGAGAGCATTTGTCCGGGATACTAAGTCCACCTCAAAAAGGATCCTAGCTGGAGGGAGTGTGTTGGGACATATCCTTTATACCATCTATACATATCACCTCCCTTCTGTGCGCTGCCGGAGGACTCTTACGGCAACTTATGCTGATGACACCGATTTCCTGGCAAATAGCTCTATTAAAATTTTGAAGAATGGGCCTCAATATGGAACATAGCGGCCAATCCTCTCAAGACTCAGCATGCCACTTTTTCATTAAATCGTCTCAACACGTCTCGTTTGACTCTCGCGACGCGTTTGCGAGATAGCAAAAACAAAATACATTAAGTGTGCGCCGATGCTTCGACTCGAGCCGCGATCGCAAAGCAATAAAATAACAGTTAGGTGCCTGTACACTGACTAAACAAATTCAAACTTAACATGTCTTATGTAAATAATATTGAACAACTTTGAGTTTTGAATTTAATACTTTGCTCAATGCACACATTTGTTGTGGTAGTTTTGCGCAGATTAACGACCACAGTAGCGGTGTTTGTTCTAAATGTTGTTGTCGGGCTCACTTGCTAAATTTGGCTGCCCACCCTTGATCTATAGAGATCTGCGGATACAGCCATTTCTAATTTTGCTTCATGTTACCGGGATAGGCTAATTGTCCACTGAAATTTTCTAGCAATTCGTCTGGCTAGACCGAAAAGAAGACGTCGTCTCAAAAGAATTTATGCAGCGGATAGTTAGATAATTGGGCGCTCACCTGTGGGCCGACTCTTACCGGATATTTAGTTCCGCCCATGTTGTCTCTAACACAACGTACATCCTTCATAACATAGCAACGCCTAATTATGTATTTTAATTTTTATACCCTGATCACATTAAAAATGGGAAAAAGGGGTATTATGGTTTTGTGCAAAAGTATGTAACAGGCATAAGGAAACATCTCCGACCCCATAAAGTATATATATTCTTGATCACTATCAATAGCCGAGTCGATTTAGCCCTGTCCGTCTGTCCGTCCGTCTGTCCGTCTGTATGAACGCACGTTTCTCAGAGACTACAAAAGCTAGAGACTTCATATTTGAAATATAAGTTCTCGTGGTGCCGGGACAAGACCAGTTTTTTTCGATATCTCGTTCCGTTCAAAAGTTATCGATAAATATCGATTCCAGACAAGTGTTTTTCGCGTATAAATTGAAAGTAATAAAAGCTAGCGACTTTATATTTAAGTTTAAGTTATTGTACTGCCGGCTCGATACAAACTCATCATTTTTTTTTGATATCTCAATCCTTTCAAAAGTTATCGATAAATTAAGATTCCAGAACAGTGTTTTTAAGGTATAGCTTAAAAGTTATAAGATGTAGAGACACCAAATTTGGTACATATATTCTCCTATAGCATACAAAGGTAAAATACATTTCGTTTTTTGGATACCCCTTCCCAATCTCACAGAAATTGAAAAATACGTAATTTTAAAGGTATGACCTTCGGATTTTACATAGTTGCGCATTTATATGCCATCTTTGTGTCCTACAAATTTCATTTTGATCAGAAAATAAACAAGTTATTAACGATTCAATGTACCATAGTTTAAAGCCAAAGGAGGAAGAAGAATCAAAGCAAATGTATGACGCGCGTAGCAAGCAGCTTTTGTTTGTATATGTGTGTGTGTTTCTATGTATGAATGCAGATAAATAACTTCAATGAATGTAAGACTTTGGATAAGGGTATATCCTAGTCGGGCACTCTCGACTAGAGCACTCTTACTTGTTTTCCCTCCACTTGTTCTGAGGGTCTGTTTTGTTTCCTATTTTTGTTTACCTTGTACAATGTGAACGTATGTAAATTTATGCGAATCATGTCCTTAAAATTTAATGCATCAAAAAAAAAAATGTTTAATGACGATTTCAGCTCGGATTCAGCATTCGAACATTTTAATTTAATTCATACCTGTTTCAATCTTAAGCTCTAAAATATTTTGGTTAAATGTTCTCTTTTGTATGTGAATCTTCTTAAAAAGCTCGGTCTGTCCACTTGACGCAAAACAGCTGCAAAATGAAAAAGTCTATGTAAAAAAAACATCTGCGAAAATTTTTACGCTGAGCCCTTTTATATGTGTTTTCCACTCGACGCGAAAAGAGACAACGTATTGTCATTACGCTATGTTGTCAATTACGTAGCAACTAACAGACTGTTTCGTCTCATTTTGCGCCGACGCAACGAAACAACTATGATACACATTGTTTCGCGAGTAAGAAGAAGAGAAAATTAAAAATGAGTGCATCACTGCGCTAATTCTGCAGAATGCCAAAAGGCAAAATAATAATACAAATGGATTTTGTTTTCATTAAATTTTAAAATAACTCCATACATATTAAATTAATTATATTATTTATTAGTCTATTTTTTAATTCAATATTTTTCTTCCTGCCAGGGAACGCTTTCACTTTGTTTTGAGAACACAACTTTAAATTTGCTCTGTTTTCAAAAAGCTGATTGAGCAAGGTTACTTAGAAACGCTTATCGTTTGTTTACGAGCAGCTGCTTTTATTTTATAGTGCGTTTCCGCAGCACGCGTTTCTGCGTTCGCTTTAAAATCGGCTAACGCGTGTCGAGAGCCCATATGAAATTTATGGGCTGTTAAGTTGCTGTTAACCCTGTTGATCGATTATTGTTTAATAACAGAGCAATTACAGAGTTGTAAAGTGACTTTACAGAACAGCTGTGAAGAGCCATGAAAAGTAATAAGCAAAGCAGGTAATTTCAATTTATATCATATGAATGTTAAATTATTTGTTGTTCCGGCAGAAATTTTAAAAAATAGTGTGGAGCGATAAGGCAACCTTCTGGACTTGTGGTACAACAATAGTTTATAACAATAATAATTACATTATTCATGTAGTTCATATATAGTCACTTAATTTTTTTGAATAAAATAGTATATATTAAAATATAAAGAAATTAAATTGTCCCTCCTAGTCTTCTTCTGCCAGGTATGTCCCTAGAGCGAGACGAATTGCTCGCGTGTATAGGGCTATAGATATTCGCTAAGTGGTGTTCATTTTAGTCAGCCAGGAAGGCGCTCCAACAAATGCTGAAAATGTTCCTTCTCGACGGGGAACCTTTCCTTGAACATCTCCGCAGAGTTTTGTGGCACGTCAGTCTCCCTAAAGGATCCATGACGGGGCTTTTAATTAAATAATGTTTGTAAATAACAACTTTTAAACATAAACTGCTTTAGCTTTAGCTTACCAAAACCGAGGCGCTTCGTGGATTACAAGCCTAAAGTGTAGCAATCGGTGCAGCACACAAGTATTTTACATATTTTGGCTTGTCAAAAAGTTGGTCAAATTATTCGTATTCATTATGAATATAATGTTAGTTTCGCTCAAAAAAATATTCGACGCAGCACAAAATGGCGATCAGGTGTTTTTGAAAGCGAGCGCGAACGCAGAATGCTGTGGAAACACTAAACAGAAATTTCCGATAACAGGTTGATTCGATGTCAAACGCATGGCTGTGGAAATGTATTATTAAACCAGCGTTATAACAGTAATATCAACTGTTCTTTTAATAACAGAAGCACCTTAGAAGAATCTGTTAAGCATCTGGTTCCAGCCTATAACTACAAACAGAATCAGCTATTATTTTGACCTTAAATATTTTATATTTATTATCGATTTGTATTCAGAACAGTGTTTTTAGCTGTGAAAACCGATACCCTACCTAAGTTTTTCCGAGGTAATGTTTATGAAGCATGTAGCTTTTGCATATACATGTATGTACATATGTATGTATAAAGATGTGTAGTTTAGACACCATGTAGTCATAGCTTAGAACATAGTCAGTAGTGAGGAAATCAACGTCTTACCCATGGATGTTGTTACTGCTGACCCAGTAGAAATTTCTGTTTTGGCGAATGCAGGCAGTGTTGTTGCAAGTCAGCATACTCTTGCTGATATGTCTGCCAAATCAAATGCTCTTTCAATTAAGGCTATAGCTCCTCCTGGAGTTACAGCTGCGGTTGATGGTAATACCCTTGTAGGTGTCCCACCAAAAAAACAAATTTTTGTTTCCAGGCTTGCCCCTGATACTACATCTGATGATGTCAAGGCCTTTATTCAGGCTAAATCTGAAGCCAATATTACGGTGGAAAAATTTAAATTTACGTATCTTCGTGAAATTTCCTCATTTAAAATAAGTGTTCCTGCCGATCATTTCAACAAAATTTGTTGTAAAGAATTTTGGCCTGAACACTTAATCATAAAAGAATACACTGCAAAAAAGAAAAATCGGACTCCGGTTGCACTCCCCTCTGTAGTTGCTAGGTCTAATCCAGCACCTATAGTCTCTGATAGCACAAAAAACTAAAATCCTCCCTCTCACTGGGCTATCAGAATGTAAGAGGTATTTGTAGTAAACTTAGTAATCTTTACCTAAATAGCATGTCCTTTACTTTTGATGTCGTTGCCTTTTCTGAAACATGGTTAAGGCCCGAAATTTTAAATTCTGAAATTTTTTTTAACAAATTTTCCATTTATAGAAAAGATCGCACTCCTCGTCGTGGTGGGGGTGTACTTATTGCTGTTGATGTCGATTTATCTTCAGAAATAGTAATAATAGATAGTTCTATAGATATTGAATTTGTTGCTGTCAAAGTGAACCTTCGTGGTGTTAGCCTTTTTATTACTTGTTCTTATATCCCCCCTTCTGCAGACAATTCTGTATATTCTTTGCATTTTTCTGCAATACTTTCTGTATCATCTATGCTTTCTGATCGTGATTTTCTTGTTGTTCTTGGTGATTTCAATATTGCTGGGACTGTTTGGATTTCTAATGTAGACTCCAATGTATTGACTCCCACGACCCAACATGATTTTCTTGATAATTTATTTGGGATGTCATTGTGTCAAATCAATGCTATCCCAAATTCTCAGAATAAGATGCTTGATCTTATTTTCGCTTTGGATCCCTCCCTCGTATCTGTCTCCCGTATTGAACCTATTTCCCTTCCTGAAGATCATTATCACCCAACTTTGGAAGTGTTGATAGATTTACCTATCCGGGGGATATGCCCACGTAATCTACCTCCAGAGCGAGTTCGTCAATTTCGGAACACCGATTTTATTAAACTTACTCAACTCTTATCCCAGACTGACTGGTCCCAGCTTTACAGGTGTAGGGACATGGACAGTGCAATCACGATTTTTTACTCAACCTTAAATTCATTACTTGATTTATGTGTCCCGGTTCGTAATGCACGTAGTTCTAACAAACCACTTTGGTTTACACGGGAATTAACTAGCATGAAAAATTCAAGGAAACTGGCTCTTTCTTGGATTTCTCTAACTACTTGATTGCTCGATCCAATTTCTCTGTCCTGAATAACCAATGCTACCAGGGTTACCTTAGAAGTTGCAGGTTACAGTTTCAGCGGGATCCTAAACAGTTTTATAACTTCGTTAATGCGAAACGTAAATCATCAACACTTCCATCAACCGTATTTTTTGAAAAAACGACAGCTAACACAGATCAGGCCATCGCCGATTTATTTGCTGCGTTTTTTCAAACAACTTATAGTTCATCAAATGTTCAATTGGTTTCGCCATATCCTTACAATGTAAATGTCTCTAATTGCATATTTGGACCTTTAATAACGGAAAGCTCGCTATTAAATGATCTTAAGGCTATTAAGCCAGTATTCTCACCGGGACCTGATGGAGTACCAGGCTGCGTGCTTAGGTACTGTGCTGAAGGTCTTTTGAGGCCATTATATAAGCTTTTTAATCTGTCCATCGAGCTGTGCTCTTTTCCCGTTATGTGGAAAGAATCATTTATTATTCCTCTCCATAAAAAAGGAAACAAGTCAAACGTTCAAAACTATAGAGGTATTTCTAAGTTGTCTGCTATTCCTAAGATTTTTGAGAAATTAATAACTTCTCAACTACAACATCTTTGTAGATCTATAATTTCACCCTGCCAGCACGGGTTTGTGAAAAATAGATCTACTACCACTAACTTACTTGAATTCACTTCTTTTGTTATGAAGCGGTTTCAAAACAAAATGCAAACAGATGTTATTTACACCGATTTCAGTAAGGCTTTTGATTCCGTTAATCATTCTCTTTTACTTCATAAACTTCATCTTCTGGGATTTCCAAAAACTTAATTCTTTGGATCGCCAATTATCTAAGTTTAAGATCCCAAAAAGTCTTTTTTAAAGGACTTGTCTCTAAGTCTGTTCAGGTCACGTCCGGAGTACCACAAGGTAGTCACCTTGGTCCCTTGTTATTTACATTGTTCATTAATGACCTTCCTTCCGTGATAGCACACTCTCTGGTGCTGATGTATGCCGATGATGTTAAACTTTGTTTTTCGTCTACAGACTTTCTATCTGGTAAAAGGTTGCAAACTGATTTAGAGAGCTTTCAAACCTGGTGTCGGGTAAATTTATTAAATTTAAATTGTGGTAAATGCAACGTTATGTCTTTTTATAGGCGAATGCCCTATTTAAATAATTATGTTCTTAATGGAAAACCACTTGAACGAATTGAGTCAGTTAATGATTTGGGTATTCTTTTGGATCCTAAGCTTAAGTTTGACAAGCATATTTCTTCTGCTGCTAATCGAGCCTTTGGTGTATTGGGTTTCGTTAAGCGTTGGTCGAAAGAATTTGACGATCCCTACGTTACTAAGACTCTTTATACTTCACTTGTTCGCCCCATTCTTGAGTATGGGTCTTGTATATGGTGTCCACAATATAAGGTTCATCAGGATAGAATAGAATCTGTGCAAAAACAATTTCTACTCTTTGCCCTCCGGTGTCTTCACTGGAATCCTAATACTCGCTTGCCTCCTTACCGTAGTAGACTTCTACTAATAAATCTTCCCTCTCTTTCTGATCGTAGAACCATGCTTGGTGTAATCTTTTTACACAAACTAATTAACGGTGAAATTGATTCATCAGAATTAATTAGCCAAATTAGTTTTGCTGTTCCGATCAGAAGTACTAGGAACTTTTTCCCGATTTCCCTGCAAGCCTGTAATACTAACTATGCAGTTCATAACCCTTTTCGGATCTTATGCTCTAGTTATAATAACCTTTTCCCGATAATAAGTAATGCTACTTCTGTCCCTACTCTCAGAACTGTACTATTACAACATCTGTCTAACATTTAAATAGTCTATGTTCATTTGTTGTATTTATATTGTATGTTCTATTCATAGTTCGCGATCTTCGTAGCCGCACGTTATGCGGCGCGCCCCTCGGTCGGTTGGGCGGGAGGTGGGTTGCATGTTGCCTGGGTCCGCGCGTTAACAAGCCCTGGCTTGGTATCGTTGGGCCACTTGAATGTACTGTTCGTTAGTACATCAACGTCCATAGATAATATATAGAACATGTACATACACTTATGAATATACATACTTATGAAAAAAAAAAAAACAATACATGACTAACCAGTCCACGCCAGAAACCAAATCATGATTCATGAATCTAGCTGCTAACTTAATTTACTACTTACAATAAGTACTAATAATACCACATATGCAAAAACATACACTTATAATATAATAAAAAACGCGTCTTACTAAACTTACGAAATCCAAACACAAATTCACACACATAAACTGGTGTTGGTTGTGGCTAACACACAAACTAAAATTCAAAAAATTATTCTGTTTTTTTTTAATCACAGGTCAGTTTACTGAGGATGGATCCTTCATTGGCCAGTATGTTCCCGGCAAGCTGCAGCCACCGGTAAGCCCACAGCCGCTGAACAACTCCGCTGTGGCGCATAAGCAACCGCAGTTGGAGCAGGCTGTTACCTCAGCCGTTGGAGAAGAAGTTGCTGGCGCTGCCAGCAGCGGCGTTGGCGGAGCTGTCACAGCGAATACAGCTGCCGTTGCCACCTATGTGTAAGAGGCGTGGCAGCAGCTTTCATTTACATACTTAAAAATTGTGCATTCAACAACTCCCAAGTTTGGGTGTTTTTATTTATTTATTTGTATATTTGGTTTTTTTTTGTTTTCCGGTGACTTTTCTTCTTTCCTCACGCACAGCGAGCTTTTCGGTGGCTTTTTGCATGTTTTTATTACGTGGCCTTTCTCTCCACACCTAAAGCATGCACTTTTTAAGTCATCTGCAATCAGCTGCAGTATGACCGTATTCATGGCACATCGTCGTGGCTGCAAAACGAAGTGATGCGCCCGTTTACCCATCCAATGCGGATTTTCCCTAGATGTGCTGACTACTTCGCCTTGGTTGCAGTCCAGATCAGCGTAGCTGTGTGTGAGCCGTCTCTCGTCGCAGGCATCGATTTAACTGCTTCGCAAGTAAGCGTAGGGCCATCTATCGCTAGCTTAACCGCATCTATCACCTCCTCTTTGGTCACCAATTCGTCTAAATCGCAAATCTCAACCTGAGATATTTTTGAGCAATTTTTTCAGACTACTACCACTAAGCATACAACACATCGAGGCGTCAAATCGACTAAAAAGTGGTTTCATAAAATATCCGGACGATAAGAACCCAAGCAGTTTCGTGTGCGGCGACTGCGACACGAAGGCAGGCAGAGAAAATTTGGTTTGCCATCAGCGGCACAATCCGTCGATCATCATTGCTTGCCCTGGCTTCGCTGCCGCAACATCTATTTCGACGCTCCGAGACTATTGTATGTACGCGTGCATATGTTCGAATTAGCAACAACACATATATATTCAATCCCAAGAAGACATGCGGCCATTGCTGTGAATTTCCGGCGTGGCCTTTTTTCTGTAGTCGTTCGAGTTTATAGGTAGAGACGGGGCGGGGGCGGCAAATTATTAGGAAATTAAAAATTATAAAAAGAGTAATAAGTTACACATTTTTAAACAAGTAAGAGTGCTCTAGTCGAGAGTGCCCGACTAGGATATACCCTGATCCAAGGTCTTACATTCATTGAAGTTATTTATCTGCATTCATACATAGAAACACACACACATATACAAACAAAAGCTGCTTGCTACGCGCGTCATACATTTGCTTTGATTCTTCTTCCTTTGGCTTTAAACTATGGTACATTGAATCGTTAATAACTTCTTTGTTTATTGTCTGATCAAAATGAAATTTGTAGGACACAAAGATGGCATGTAAATGCGCAAATGCGAAGGTCATACCTTTAAAATTACGTATTTTTCAATTTCTGTGAGATTGGGGAGGGGTATCCAAAAAAAGAAATGTATTTTACCTTTGTATGCTATAGGAAAATATATGTACTAAATTTGGTGTCTCTACATCTTATAACTTTTAAGCTATACCTTAAAAACACTGTTCTGGAATCTTAATTTATCGATAACTTTTGAAAGGATTGAGATATCAAAAAAAAAATGATGAGTTTGTATCGAGCCGGCAGTACAATAACTTAAACTTAAATATAAAGTCGCTAGCTTTTATAACTTTCAATTTATACGCGAAAAACACTTGTCTGGAATCGATATTTATCGATAACTTTTGAACGGAACGAGATATCGAAAAAAAACTGGTCTAGTCCCGGCACCATTAGAACTTATATTTTAAATATGAAGTCTCTAGCTTTTGTAGTCTCTGAGAAACGTTCGTTCATACAGACGGACAGACGGACGGACAGGGCTAAATCGACTCGGCTATTGATAGTGATCAAGAATATATATACTTTATGGGGTCGGAGATGTTTCCTTATGCCTGTTACATACTTTTGCACAAAACCATAATCCCCTTTTTCCCATTTTTAATGGGATCAGGGTATAAAAAGAACACAATTCAAGTACAGCGGTGGCTGAAGCACTTGTGCGTTTGTGTTTCTGCGGAACATTTTTTTGCCTTTTTACCATAAAAATTTAATGATGTACAATTGTCCAAGCTATGTGTTTTTTTGGGTAATGCAGTTAATGACAGAGCCCTTATTCCGGTGGGAAACTTTTGTAGTGCATTTTCATTAGGTGAAAAAAAGATCACCACTTGCTTGTACCTGATTAAGAAAAAACAAGTAAGAGTGCTCATGTCGAGAGTGCCCGACTAGGAGATACCCTGAACCCAGTTCTTACATTCATAATTCTTTGTCTGCATTTATACATAGAAACACACACACATATAAAATATAAATGGTTTTTGAGAGTAGGGATAGAAGTAGCATTACTTATTATGTGGAAAAGGTTATTATAATTAGAGCATACGATCCGAAAAGGGGTTATAGAGAGCATAGTTAGTATAACAGATTTGAAGAGAGAGTGGAAGAAAGTTTCTGATCGGAACAGCAAAACTTATTTAGCTAATTAATTCCGACGAATCAATTTCCCCATTAATTAGTTTGTGTAAGAAGATTACACCACGCATGGATTTACGATAAGAAAGAGAGGGAAGATTTATAAGTAACAGTCTACTACGGTAAGGAGGCAAGCGAGTATTAGGATTCCAGTGAAGACACCGGAGAGCAAAGAGTAGAAACAGTTTTTTTACAGAATCTATTCTATCCTGATGAACCTTGTATTGGGGACACCATATACAAGATCCATACTCAAGAATAGGGCGAACAAGTTAAGTATCAAGAGTCTTAGTAACGTAGGGATCGTCAAATTCTTTCGACCAACGCTTAATGAAACCCAAGACACCAAAGGCTCGATTAGCAGCAGAAGAAATATGCTTGTCAAACTTAAGCTTGGGATCCAAAAGGATACCCAAATCATTAACCGACACATTTCGTTCATGTGGTTTTCCATTAAGACTATAATAATTTATAATAGGCATTCGCCTATAAAAAGACATAACGTTGCATTTACCACAATTTAAATTTAATGAATTTACCCGACACTAGGTTTGAAAACTGTCAAGATCAGTTTGCAACCTTTGACCAGATAGAAAGACATTAGACGAAAAACAAAGTTTAACATCATCTGCATACATCAGCACCAGATTGTATATTATCGCCGAAGGAAGGTCATTAATAAACAATGTAAATAACAAGGGACCAAGGTGACTACCTTGTGGTACTCCGGACGTGACCTGAACAGACTTAGAGACAAGTCCTTTAAAAAAGGATCTTAAACTTATATAATTGGAGATCCAAAGAATTAAGTTTTTTGAAAATCCCAGAAGATGAAGTTTGTGAAGTAAAAGAGAATGATTAACGGAATCAAAAGCCTTACTGAAATCGGTGTAAGTAACATCTGTTTGCATTTTATTTTGGGACCCCTTCATAACAAAAGAAGTGAATTCAAGTAAGTTAGTGGTAGTAGATCTATTTTTCACAAACCCATGTTGGTAGGGTGACATTATAGATCTACAAAGATTTTGTAGTTGAAAAGTTATTAATTTCTCAAAAATCTAAGGAATAGTAGACAACTTAGAATTACCTCTATAGTTCTGCACGTTAGACTTGTTTTCTTTTTTATGGAGAGAAATAATAAATGATTCTTTCCTCATGAAAGGAAAAAAGCAAAACTCCTCGGACAGATTAAATAGCTTATATAATGGCCTCAAAAGACCTTCATCACAGCACCTAAGCATGCAGCCTGGTACTCCATCAGGTCCCGGTGAGAACACTTTCTAATTGGCCTTTAGATCACTTAATAGCGAGTTTTCTAAAATCAAAGGCCCAAAAATCCAATAACATTATAAGGGTAAGACGAAACCAATTGAAAATTTGGTGAGCTATAAGTTGTTTGAAAAAATTCAATCGGCGATGGCCTGATCTGAGTTAGCTGTCGTTTTTTCAAAAAATACGGTTGTTGGAAGTGTTGATGATTTACGCTTCGCATTAACGAAGTTATAAAACTGTTTAGGATCCTGCTGAAACTGTAACCTGCAACTTCTAAGGTAAGCAATCAAGTAGCTAGAGAAATACAAGAAAGAGCTAGTTTCCTTGAACTTCTTGTACAATTTTGACTATCTATTTTCATGCTGGTTAATTCCCGTGTAAACAAAATTGGTTTGTTAGATCTACGTGAATTACGAATCGGGACACATAAATTAAATAATGAGTTTAAGGTTGAGTAAGAAATCGTGATTGCACTTTCCATGTCCCTACAGCTGTAAAGCTGGGACCAGCCAGTCTGGGATAAAAGCTAAGTTAGTTTAATAAAATCGGTGTTCCGATATTGACGAACTCTCTCTAGAGGTAAAGTACGTGGGTTCATCACCCGAATAGCTAAATCCAGCAACACTTCCACAAATGTGTCATAATGATCTTCAGGAAGGGATATAGGCTCAAAACTGGAGACAGATACGAGGGAGGGATCCAAAATGAAAATAAGATCAAGCATTTTATGCTGAGAATTTGGGATATCATTGATTTGACACAATGACTTCCCAAATAAATTATCAAGAAAATCATGTTGGGTCGTGTGAGTTAATACATTGGAGTCTGCATTAGAAATCCAAACAGTCTAAGCAATATTGAAATCACCAAGAACAATAAGAAAATCATGATCAGAAAGCATAGATGATATAGAGTGTATTGCAGAAAAATGCGAAGTATATACAGAATTGTCTGCAGAAGGGGGAATATAAGAACAAGTAATAAAAAGGCTAACACCACGAAAGTTCAATTTGACAGCAACAAATTCAATATCTACAGAACTATCTACTATTACTATTTCTGAAGATAAATCGGCATCAAAAGCAATAAGTACAACCCCACCACGACGAGGAGTGCGATCTTTTCTGTAAATGGAGAATTTCTTAGAGAGAATTTCAGAATTTAGAATGTCGGGCCTTAACCATGTTTCAGAAAAGGCAACGACATTAAAGGATATGCTAGTTAGGTAAAGATTACTAAGTTTACTACAAATACCTCTTACATTCTGATAGCCCAGTGAGAGGGAGGAATTTAGTTTTTTGTGCTATCAGAGACCATAGGAGCTGGATAAGATCTAACAACTACAGAGGGGAGTGCAACCGGAGTCCGATTTTTCTTTTTCGCAGTGCATTCTTTTATAATTAAGTAATCCGACCAGAATTCTTTACCACAAATTTTGCTGAAATGATCAGCAGGAACACTTATTTTAAATGAGGAAATTTCCCGAAGATACGTTAATTTAAATCTTCCACCGTAATATTGGCTTCAGATTTCGCCTGAATAAAGGTCTTGACACCATCAGCTGTAGTATCAGGGGCAAGCTAAAAACAAAAATTTGTTTTTTTTTGTTGCGACACCTACACCTACACCATCAACCGCAACTGTAACTCCAGGTTAAGCTATAGCCTTAATTGAAAAACCATTTGACTCGGCAGACATACCTGCAATAGTAATTTGATTTGCAACAACACTGCCAGCATTCGCCGAAGCAGAAGTTTCTACGGGGTCAGCAAGAACAACATCCATGTGAATGGCATTGCTTTCCTCACTGCTGCCTACTATCTGGGGACACCGGGACGAAAAATGTATCAGTGGTGGAGCGGATGTAGTAACTGTGAGTGTTGGGGCTGGAAGCTCATTATTGCTAATTGACAGCCTATGATTACCCTTTTTGCGGTGAGGAGACTCATTCAAAAGTTTCATACCTTTCAACTCGTCATCCAACGCAGAGAAACCTTCGAACAGTTTTTTAAACGACCGTTGGGGCCAGCGCATTTTGCGTGCGCAACATTATCGCACAGCCAGCAACAAACGAAATCCATTTTAACGTTTGCGCGCACCTGGCTATTTTTCGAATAGCAGACATACATTTTGTAAAAGAGTAATTAATTACAACAATAAATAATAGTAACAAAGACGAGTGCTCTAGTCGGGAGTGCCCGACTAGGAGATACCCTGAACCCAGTTCTTACATCATTAATTCTTTATCTGCATTCATACATAGAAACACATACACACATACAAACGCAAGCTGCTGGCTGCGCGCGTCATGCAATTGCTTTGCTTCTTCTTCCATTGGCCCCAAACTATTGTTTATTCAATCGTTAATAACTTCTTTGTTTATTGTCTGATCGTAATGAAATTTGTAGTACATAAAGATGGCTCATAAATGTGAGACTATGCAAAATCGGTAATACCTCTAAAAATAAGATTTCTGGGAGATCGGGGGGAAGGTATCCAAAAAGTGAAATGAATTTTACTTCTGTATTTGATTGGAGCATATACATATCAAATTTGGTGCCTCTACCACATATAACTTTTGAGTTACACCTAAACAATACTAATGTGGAACCTTAATTTATCGATAACTTTTGAACAAGTTGAGATATTGAAAAAAAAGGAAAAGATTGTATTAAGCCGGTAACAAGAGAACTAAGTTTACAAATATTTACTCTCAAGCTCTTATGACTTTCAAGCTATGCCCAAAAAACACTGGCCTGGAATCGAAATTTATCGATAAATTTTGAACGGGTTAAGATATAGAAAATAAAACATGAACTTGATAAGTCCTGGCAATACGAGAACTTATATTTCAAATATGAAGTCTATAGCTTTTGTAGTCTCTGATATCAGCACGTGCATACAGACGGACGGACCGATAGACGGACAGACTGACGGACATGGCTTGATCGACTCGGCTGTTGATAGTGATCAATAATATATGTATATACTTTATGGGGTCGGAGATGCATCCTAATGCCTGTTACATACTTTTGCACCACTTCATGATACCCTTTTTCCCATTTTTAATGGGTTCAGGGTATAAAAACACAAGCTACTGGCTACGCGCGTCATGCAATTGCTTTGTTCTTCTTCTTCCATTGGCACCAAACTATGTTTCATTGAATCGTAAGCAACTTATTTCTTTATTGTCCGATCGTAATGAAATTTGTTGGACATAAAGTTGGCATATAAATGTGAGACTATGTGAAATTCGAAGGTTATACCTCTGTGAGATCGGGGGGAGGAATTCAAAAAGTGAAATGTATTTAACCTCTGTATGCTATAGGATAATATACTTACCAAATTAAGGGCCTATACCTCTAATAGCTTTTAAGCTTTACCTTAAAAACACTGTTCTGGAATCTTTATTTATCGATAACTTTTGAAAGGGTTGAGATATCAAAAAAAATATGATGAGATTGTATTGAGCCGGCAGTACAATAACTTAAATTTAAATATAGTCTCTAGCTTTTATGACTTTCAAGCTTTGCCCGGAAAACACTTGTCTGGAATCGAAATTTTTCCATAATTTAAGAACGGGAAGAGATATCAGTAGAATAACTTGCATTTAGCCAGCAATACGAGAACTTATGTTTCAAATATGAAGTCTCTAGCTTTTATAGTCTCAGAGATCAGCACGTTCATACAGACTTCGGAAATAGTAATTCGATTGACTGGTTCAATTGTACCATGCTTCTGTTAAAAGCCAGATTGGTGCATTGGGATTATTTTCAGGGCTTTCAATAATGAATCGATACAGAAAAACAAAAAAAACTTACCACGGTCTGTACGGTGATGTCTGCGTTTAATCCTTACCAGTGTTTGGTATTATTATATTGATTGACTTCTTATATTTTCGGGAAGTGGTCAATTTGTATTATTGCATTGAACACCTGGCATATATAAGACATAGCACTGTTTGGTACCTCCGTAATAATTTTTGGAGTTATTATTTCGTAACCGGGTATTTTTCGAGGCTCAGGTGTTACTTAATTTCAGAAGCTCACAGTGTGGTAAGATTGGAAGGTGTAGAAGTGCTTATGAGTTAGATGCAGAATTTGGCTGAAAAACATTTTGCATATGGGCTCTACAAATGTTGGCTCTTTGCACATGATTTCGAGCCAATTTGCTATTAAAAGCTTATGTATTTTTGTTTGTTGTAAGCCTGTATGGACTCTCGAGTGATCTGATAATATATAACGTAGGATTCTTTTAGTGACTGCAAAATCGATTAAATCGGAATGTTTGTAGCAATCTGCTTGTCAGTATGTAGGCATACCCGGAGAGACACAATTTATATTATTGTTTGCACTAATAATGGTGGTGTACAACTGTCAATTTAGGATTTACAAGTCGAGATCATAATGTATGTGTATTTGGCATTGTAATCACCAGCATCAACAAAACTGTCTCCAAGTGTATTGAAGAAATCGGTAAATTCTATTTCAGAGATTAAGAAGCGAGGCGCAAACTACATGGCAGTAAATGTAGTATTGCCAAAGCTAGATTGTACAAATTAAACAATATCTGTTTATGCATTTAATATATTTTATACATTTAATATTTATTAATGTGGTTCACTTTGTACCCGTGAAGGCTCTTAAGCTCACTTATAGAAACTAACTCTACCCTTAGCTAAAGCTATCCCTCGAAGCTCCAAATCGCGCCTCGTGACTGCCCGTTGCTGGTCACTTACCGCGCGCATGCGAGGGTATCGGGTATCGCTGTCCGGTCAACTCCCAGAATCTGCTGACCGTTGCACATTCTGCGTCCGGTCTTGCGTTGTTGCTCGTGTTAACTCCTCCCACGGGTAATATACGGACGTCCTTGGTACTCATTGAAGGGTGTTCCAAGTCCACTGGTTTATTCGGTGTGGACTGACATTTCAGGAGGCGTAGGGTTAACCAAATGACTCCGCAACAGACAAGAATTACGATTACTGTGTCGCAACTGCTCATAATGCTCAACTGCTCATTCTGGTCACCAATGTGCTGGAGGTTCCTAATACTTAGTTCGTGAAGAAACGGCAGACTAAATCTTTCTCGATGTGCTGTTATGTTGATTTGGGACATGGCTGAGGCGACTGGGCTTTTCCGGATACCAGTGGTTGAGCGCAGGATCCTGATTCGAGATTCTTGCAGAAGGTAATACCGACCGTATCTCTGCTATTTCCTACGGCGACCGTGTGTGCACCGCAATCAGCGACCTTTTTGCAATTTTCAAAATCTAGAACAACCTTATTAAATTGTACTGGGTAAACATTGATTTTTCTACAGATTTTCTAAGTTCCCTAATTAAGAAGTGTACAATTTCATTATTTTGAAATGCCTTAATGCTAGATACTTCTAATATATTGGATACTTTAATATTTGTGAGATGTTCATTCACTAATTCTTTGATGTCGATGTTGTTACCGATAGTTGGGTTGGTAAGGTCTACTTAAGCTAGTGTTAACGTTAACACCAAGTTGTCTAAGTCTGTGATTATTATCCTGTTTCCTGCTAAAATCGTTTCATATAACTGTTCAGGGTCTGTATTGTCTGTCTTGTGAACTGCGTTCAGTGAGTTTGTAATTGAGTTAAGTTGTTCTTGAATTTTGGTATTGATTTTCCCTGTCTGAACCTAATTTGTTCCAAGTCATCGAAGTCCGGTGTACCTGCAAACTACGAGCCTGTCTTTAATGAACTCTCAGCGTAGCTATAAGCGTGTCGATGCTTCCGAAGTCAGTATTAAGTACTTTCCTCATGTAGTCTATGGCGAACATGTCTATTATTATTATCCTTTTGGTGTCTGCGTAATCCTCATAGGAGATGTTCGTAGAATGTCCAAGATATCCAAAATTTTCGCAAATTGTTACGTGTCCGTCCTCTATGGGTATGTGGTGTGAGTGTGAGTAGGCGTTAAATTTGTTACGGCGCTCGTAAAGGCCAGAGTCGTTACTATTAGTATTGTCCGACATCCTGGCCTATATGTTTAAAATTAGAAAAATGTGAAAAATGTATACTAGAACTAAATAATAGGCGCTTAGAACTATGAATGGTATAAAATGTTCTTGCTGATTTAACGAAGGTTGTCCTTGTGGACCACCCTCCATTTTATAAGAACCGTCGTCCAGAGGTCCGCCTCTACTATCTCCTTGTTCCCTAGGCGCTTATTATGTTTTAGCCACACTTTGTCGCCCATCTGGTAGCTCTTGTAGTTTCTGTTTTTGTTCACCTGTTCCAACATCTTTTCCTGAGCTCGAAGGATGTTTTTGTTTATTTATTTTTCTTACTCTATGGAGGAGGAGTGTATTACCTCAGTGGGGCTCCTATTTGTTACGGAATGAATTGTCTTATTGTATATCACTAACGTCATAATCATGAGTTCGACCGTGTCTTCATTTTTGGAAAAAATAGTTCTTAGAACTTGTTTGATATTTTCCTGAGCTGTCCCGGTTGTGTTCTATTATCATTATCTCCCTCCACTCGGAAAGGTCAATGATGTCTGTAACGAAGAGTTTGTCGTCGAGGGTAATGACTCGACTAATTCATGTTGGATAAACGCGAGCATTGGAAATTCGCAATAGATTGCATTTACCACGTCAGCCTTTACTTCGTCTAGAAGGGTTTGTAGTAATGTGTCCCGGTTTGTGAAGAATACAATATGTCTAGTTTTTTCTTTAAATAAAATTAAGTTTCTGATGCATGGGACCTCTGTTTAATCCAAAATAATTTGGTTTCGGAAACAATTAACTATTTGATGGCTAGTCTGAGTCGGGATTTTCTTCTAGTGCGTTAATGTGCTGCCGCGACAGGGCGGCTACAAAGTTTTCTTTCCCTGGATTATAGATAACATTCGCGCCGTGTTCATTGATAAACGATTTCCAGCGTTACCTTGGCGTTGGGGTTTTTATCAGACACCGCGAACGTTAGTGGCTGATTGTCGGTAAAGATGTATGAATTCTTAACCCCATAAAGGTAGTTTCGTAGTTTCTTTAGAGACTATACGATAGCGAGAAGTTCTTTCTCGTTTGTTGCAAAGTTTAGCTTGTTGTCGTGCAGTGTGCGAGATATTATCGTAAAGGGTCGGCCATTCTGAGATAGTACGGCTCCTAGGCCATAGCCGGATACGTCCGTAGTTAGGTCGAATGTTTTTTTAAAATCAGGGTACGTTAGTAAAACCTCCTCTAAAGCCAAAATACTTTTTAATTTGGAAAAGGTTTGTAGTTGGTTCTGGCGGAGTTTTATTTCAACCTTTCTTGAATTGTTTTTGCTAATTTTACAATTTATGCCTTTTAATGCTTGGCGATTTTGGCGTAGTCCTTTATGAAACATCGATAGTTACTTGCAAGGCCTAATGATCTGAGTTGGAAGATATTAAGTGGGGTCGGAAAATTTGAGATAGCTTGCAATTTTTCAGCTGCAGTCTTTATCCCGCCCCTGGACACAATGAATCCCAACTACTCCACGCTTTTTTTTAAAACACTTGGATTTTTCTTGGGACACTCTCATGACAGCGTCATAAAGACTCTTAAGAACCCAGTTAATATCCTTGATATGGTCTTCCTTTGTTTCAGAAAAGATAATTACATCGTCTACGTACACGTAGCATGTCTTGCTTATTTTCTCCCTGAGGACATCATCGATGGCCCTTTGGAAAATATTGGGGAGTTTTTGAGCCCAAAGGGGAGTCTACAAAACTCGTACTTTCCGTTGTAAATGGAAAATGCGGGTTTTTCCCTGTCTTTTTCGGCAAGTTCGATCTGGTGAAAGTCCGAGTTTAAGTCCAGTGTTGTGATATTAAATTTTTTGTGCAAAAGTATGTAACAGGCATAAGGAAGCATCTCTGACTCTATAAAATATATATTTTCTTTATCAATAGCCGAGTCGATTTAGCCATGTCCGTCTGTCTGTCGGTCCGTCCGTCTGTATGAATGCGCTGATCTCAGAGACTACAAAAGCTATAGATTTCAAATTTAAAATATAAGTTTTCGAAGTGCCGGGTCAATACAAGTTCACCATATTGATTCGATATCTCGTCCCGCTCAAAAGTTATCGATAAATTACGATTTGAGACCAGAGTTTTTTTTTGTATAACTTGAAGGTTATAAGATGCACAAAATTTGATTATATATTCTCCTATAGCATACAGAAGTAAAAAATATTTTACTTTTTAAATATCTTTGAATTTAACATAGTTTCACATTTATATGCCATATTTATGTCCTACAAATTTCATTACGATCGGACAATAAACAAAAAAGTTATTTACGATTCAATGTAACATAGTTTGGGGCAAATGGAAGAAGAAACCAAGCAATTGAATGAAGCGCTCAGCCAGCAGCTTGTGTTTGTATGTGTGTGTGTTTCTATGTATGAATGCAGATAAAGAATTATGAATCTAAGAACTGGGTTCAGGGTATCTCCTAGTCGGGCACTCTCGACCAGAGAACTCTTATTTGTTAGATCTGTGCTTAGTGTGCTTGGATCGATTAAGGTTTTTCACGTTCACTTTCCGCAGTGCTGTAGCTCTTCGATTTTATTTATTTTTATTTTTTTTGGAACTGTTTAGATTTTTACTTTTGTACTTTTGTTTTTCGGCGTTAATTAAACAATATAGGTTTATGTATTTTATTTATTTTACTGTTCTTATTATTTTATATATTTAATATTTTTTAATGTGGTTTACTTTGTACCCGTGAGGGCTCTTGAGGTCACTTATAGAAACTAACTCTACCAGCTAAAGCTATCCCTCGAAGCTCCAAATCGCCTGCTGCGCTCTTGGCAGAACGCCGCGTCAGCGTCTCGTGACCACCCGTCGCTGGTCACTTACCGTGCACTTGCGAGGGTATCGGGTATCGCTGTCCGTTCAACTCCCAGAATCTGCTGACCGTTGCACATTCTGCGTCCGGTCTTGCGTCGCAGTCAGCAACAATTTTGTTGCTCGTGTTAATACATATAGCTGTTGCTTGTAAATGTCTAGTTGCTTACTTATTGTAAAGGAAGTGCTTAATGCGATTTTTAATGAGAATGGCAGTTCCACCATGGGCTTACCATCAGGATGATTTGAAGCATATTATTTCTGTCAGTAAAATGGATTTGCTGTCAATAAGATTTTGAATAAGCAGACTTTGATTCCGCATTAATTCCTGCATACTATTTTGCATAAAAGTCATCATGTTTTGGTTTAGTGAGACCTTGGATTTATCAAGAGATGGTCTAGGGAATTCTCTGACCCGTATATCACCAAACTACTATACATCTCGCTGGTCAGACCTATTCTTGAATATGCATCCTGTGTTTGGTCTCGACAGTATAAAAAATTCCAGGATCTGATTGAATCAGTTCAGAAGCAGTTTCTAATTTTCGACCTTCGTGGCTTAAATTGGGACTCAGACAGACAGCTGCCCCCTTACGAGTGTAGACTTCGCTTGATTAACCTACCATCATTAAAAAATCGTAGAACTTGCCATGGAGTCATTATGCTGCATAAACTACTGTTTGGGGAGATTGACTCCAGTACTCTTCTTAGCCTCATTTCTATTTCAGTTCCGTCCCACCCAACTAGAAATTATTACGCTCAACATAAAGCCTTCCGTACCTTGTGCCTTAATTACAATAAGTTTTACCATCTCTATTCGTTTGACTCTGATGTAATTGCTGTTAAAAAATCGTTAATGTATTTCTTAAATTAGCCGTAATCCTTTTTATATCCTGATCCCATTAAAAATGGGAAAAAAGGGTATAATGGTTTTGTGCAAAAGTATGTAAGAGGCATAAGGAAGCATCTCCGACCCCATAAAGTATATATATTATTGATCGCTATCAATAGTCGAGTCGATCTAGCCATGTCCGTCCGTCTGACCGTCTGTCCGTCTGTATGAACGCGTGTTTCTCAGAGACTACAAAAGCTACAGACTTCATACTTAAAATATAAGTCCTCGTAGTGCCGAGACAAGACCAGTTTATCACTTTTTTTTGATATCTTGTCTTGATCAAAAGTTATCGATAAATTTCGATTCCAGCCAAGTGTTTTGCGGGTATAACTTGAAAGTCATTAAAGCTAGCGAATTTATATTTAAGTTTTAGTTACTGTATTGCCGGCTCGACACAAACTCATAAATTTTTTTTCGATATCTCAATCCTTTCAAAAATTATCGATAAATTAAGATTCCAGAACAGTGTTTTTAAGGTATATTTTAAAAGTTATAGAAAGTAGTCATTAAATTTGGTACATATATTCTCCTATAGCATACAAAGGTAAAATACATTTCACTTTTTGGATACCCCTCTCCAATCTCACAGAAATCGAAAAATACGTAATTTCAAAGGTATGCCCTTCGGATTTTACATTGTCTCACATTTATATGCCATCTTTGTGTCCTACAAATTTCATTACGATCGGACAATAATCAAAGAAGTTATGAACGATTCAATGTAACATAGTTTGGGGCCAAAGGAAGAAGAAGAAGCAAAGCAAATGTAGACGCGTGTAGCCAGCAGCTTTTGTTTGTATATGTGTGTGTGTTTCTATGTATGAATGCAGATAAATACCTTCAATGAATGTAAGACCTTTCAAATATGAAGTCTCTAGCTTTTGTAGTCTCTGAGAAACACGCGTTCATACAGACGGACAGACGGTCAGACGGACAGACGGACATGGCTATATCGACTCGGCTATTGATACTGATCAAGAATATATATACTTTATGGGGTCGGAGATGCTTCCTTATGCCTGTTACATACTTTTGCACAAAACCATAATACCCCTTTTTCCCATTTTTAATGGGATCAGGGTATAAAAAACAGTGCATCCTTTCCATTTGGAGTCGGCTGGGTGCTATCATGTATGTTAGGTGTAGAAGACTGCATGCGATGTAGTTGTTGCGGGCTTTTGAAGTCCAGAGATTGGTTTTGCGGGAACGGTTTAAGATCTTACCGTTTGCCCAAAATATACGACTTGTGTAGACTGCGAGGATATGTATGCAGGAGCTTGGTGGACTTTTGTTCGGGGCCGGTTTTTGACAGGACATCCCCTAAAATTGGTGGTGTGCACATCTTTGTTTTTGGGTCTCCTTTGTAAAAGTTTCGTGGAATTCGTCATAGCCTACACAGACTGATTGTAACGTGCAATACGATTTTGTATGTCTAAACTCTTGATAGTTGGGCACCAGATTTTACTGCTTGTGTGGTTCCTCTACAGCTATTCTGCTTGGTAGAATAAGTTGAAGGCTGAAGATAGGATGTACGGTTTTTTTCTGCGGCATGCTGGCAATTTTTAACAGCGGCTGTGACTATTTATTTCGATTTTTAATATTTACGACAGTTTTAACATCAAGTTCTTGCTCCCTATTATTTACTTAAAGGCGAAGCTCACAAGAAGCGAAAAGGTTGGCACCACGACCCGATTTGATCTTTTGTGCCGTGAAATGCTTCCCTATGGGATTAAAAGCTGCTGTACATCCCTAATGAAGCTGGTCAGGTCTCTTTTAAAAGTCTATTCTGTAAAGGAGTTGTGATGCATATTTTTTAAGGTGGTTTTTTTTACGTTGTATTGACTTGTGAGGTAGGTCACCAGAAGCCTTAGAAAGATTAGATGTCTTTCTGTTTATGTCTGTTTTTTTTCGACCACTCATCCACCAAGGATTTGGTCGAGTCCCCACTGAGGCCGCAGAAAGGTTCAGGACCGAGTAGGGGAGTTGCATAGCCGGCTCTGGCCAGCTCGTCTGCCATTTCCATTTCGGAAATGCCGGCATGCCCAGAACCCAGCAAAATAGTACCCTGTTTCGTGATGAGAGTTGTAGAAGACACTGCCAACGATCTGCTACATATTAAGAGCTTATCCGCCACTAGGAAATAGCTCTTATGGCTGCTTGGCTATCTGAAAAGATATTTTCGTCTTTCCCTTTGAGAATGAATGAGTTTGGACCAGAACTCGATAGCGTCAGCCACAGATTGAAAGTCACTGGGCCAGGAGCCTATTGCAAACAAGATTGTGGTGCTGGGTCCTGTGATTCCCGCGCCAACCCCTTGATATGTTGATGATCTATTTTTAAACAACTCCATGCTCATGGGACCACTACGAGTTGCAATTTTCCCATTCCCTTCGGTCTGGGATAAGTTTTGAATTTTGACCGAAGCAGATTTCCGTGGTCTTTAGATCTGTCCTATCGCAGATTTCTAAGCCAAGAACGCGATTTATTAGACTAGCATGATTTCCATCTGTCTTCTTAGTATAGTAGTAGAAGAATCAATCCTATGATTTTGACGGGTAGACGATTTCCTGCGGGAGTCTGAGTTTTGGAGTGACCCTAGAAAGTGCACCTGAAGCAGACGCTCTAGCGTTTCCCGTCGGTCCTGTGTATAAAAACCATCTGTTCTTCTAAGAAGTCCCACTCGCTTAGATGATCCTTTGGCCAATACTTTTTGCAATCTAGCTGCTTTCGGAAGTGCCTGCATACTTTCGCAATAATTGCGCAAGGTAGGGCGCACCTGTATGCTTGCCCTGTTGAACAGTCCACAAGGGAACCTTACGGCTGACCCGATGTGGTTTGAGGTTCGTACTGTCACGGTAGGATGAGATAAGTACATCTTGTAGCTGATTTGCAGTCAACTCAACCTCACCAAGAGAGGTAAAGTTGCTTGTGAGCTTTCGAAGCTACAAAGGTTTCGAACATATCCCAATTTGTTAGGGCTATAAGCATTTGTTTGGAGTTTCTCTTGGCCTGGGATATAAAACCTGATGTGTTTATGGTCTGAGAGCATGGCCTCATCGGTTACTCGCCACTTAGTATTATAGTCAGACAAATATTCATTAGCCAGGGTAAGGTCTAGTACCTCTTCCCTGATAACATTCATGAAGGTTAGCTTGCAACCCTTATGAGCTGTATCAAAATGACTGCACATAAAATATTTTAAAAGCCACTTATCTCTTCTATTGACATCACTGCTGCCCATCGTATTGTGGCAGAGTTCGACGAGCTGCTGAACCTCCGTCGGCGGAGCGTCGACAGTAAAGTAGGCCACACCCATCACTACTTCCTTTACGACTTCTACCGTTGCAACCTGAATGGCAGACAAAACTAGGTCCCTGGAAATGAATGTGTTCCTCTGTCTTACGCTTTTATACCAAAGGATTGCGGGGCGAGGCGCTTCACCCATTTGGTCATATAACAACTTACATGAACCGCAACTTAATTCGAGAACTTGCCCACCGACCAACCAGGTCATCTGAACAAGAGCCAGGTTGATCCCGTTCTCGACCTCCACAGGGTGGACGACACTTCTCTAGTGTGGTGCAGACTCCCTTGCAGCATGGTGGCTGCTCCCATGGTGGCAGACGGTTGCTGCTGGGACACCTGCTTCTTGGTGGCTCCAATGTGGTTGCTGCCTGGATACCCGCTGCCCAGGAGGATCCATGCACTCTGACCTTATCCTTAGAGGTAGAATTCTTGAGGATAAGTCTGGTCCTGCCAAAACAGTACCAGATCTTGCCACCACACTTGGCCAGCGCCTGCATAATTGCGTCATCCAGCAAGATGGCGACAAGTAGTAACTATCCAGTGCTGACCTCGCTCTGAGCATCAATATACTATAGAACGGTCGCATTAGACAGTTTCAAGCTGTTGGCGAAGTGGCCTTTAATGAGGTGCGCCCCGGGGAAGTCGCTCTCCTCCAACAACTCCACGTCAAGAGCACTTTTAGCCTTAATGTGGCTAATATTGATCTTAACCCATTCGGCCGAGCCGTTGTCAGCACAGACGATCATCAACCACTCAGTTGGCGGCACACAGCCCTCGAACTAGGGTTTCACGCTTGGAAACTTGCACGTCCGGGTGGCCTTCAAAATAACCCCCGTCAGCGGTGATGAACGCTCAGTCAAAGCAAAGCCGAGCTTGACGCCATTTGCCATCTGACTGTAGGATGGCACTGTCAACTCTAAATGAATACTCTTCGGCTTTTTGGACAAACCTAGCTCCGGGGACTTGTCGTCCGAGCGATCCCATTTAAACTTGGTTTCGGCGGGAGGCGCTTTTGCAGCATCAAGCGCCGTTGCTCTAGGGGGTCCTTTTGCGATGGCTGCCTTGAACAGTTTTTTCTCGTGGTTCGTCATTTTAATGCAAGCGTTATCAGACTTTTTGATGTATTTGCTGAATCTGAGTGCCTGCATCCGTAAGACCAGACCTCTGAGAGGTCCCACTGGGTGCATTGTCAGCTTCGGCACGCAAGGTTTTGGCTTCAGAGTCAAAGGACATCACCTCAATCGTATGTTGCCTGGCCAGGCACCTTCTGGACGGAAAACTATCATACTCCAAACCAGTTTACAAGGGGGTTGGTGGCCGATTCGGGTCCTCCACTACAGCAGGACCAGCGTCACCATGAAGGAGGGTAGAAGTCTACAGCCCAACAGCTGCTGTGAAAATGGTAGGACGAGCCGGGAAGTTGAATTATAACTAGAAGTTGACCGAGCACCCCCTCGGCCAGCTGTGTTTGCTGTTGGCATTGTTGTGGCTGTTGTGATCAACACATTGGTGCTAGTCGGCGCCTTAGTCAAAGTTGGTGTTATTGCAAACGGGAAGAGCTTTCCTGCTGGCGAAGTACATTGCACGCTCCATGGCAAGTTGTTTTATAGGCAGAGGTCGGTGACACTATCGAACAGTAAGCGACATTTCGTTGAACTGAGAGCCGATGCTCGAGTTGTTGTTGGAGTTCTTCTTCTATCTAAATCTAACATGCAATACTATTTATGTTTGTTTCGTTTGCTTAAAAAATGTTTGTATGTAAAAAATTAAGCACCTTTTTGAAAAATGTATTGAAAAACAAGTAAGAGTGCTCTAGTCGAGAGTGCCCGACTAGGAGATACCCTGATCCAAGTTCTGACATTCATTCAAGTTATTCATCTGCATTCATACATAGAAACACACACATATACAAACAGAAGCTGCTTGCTACGCGCGTCTTCAATTGCTTTGCTTCTTCTTCCTTTGGCCACAAACTATGGTACATTGAATCGTTAATAACTTCTTTGTTTTTTGTCTGATCGTTATTAAATTTGTAGGACACAAAGATGGCATAAAAACGTGCAACTATGTAAAATCCGAAGGTCATACCTCTAAAACTACGTATTTTTACATTTCTGTGAGATCGGGGAGGGGTATCCAAAAAGTGAAATGTATTTAACCTCTGTATGCTAAAGGAGAATATATGTACCAAATTTGGTGACTCTACCTCTTATAACTTTTAAGCTATACCTTAAAAACACTGTTCTGGAATCTTAATTTATCGATAATTTTTGAAAGGATTGAGATATCGAAAAAAATTTGATGAGTTTGTGTTGAGCCGGCAGTACAGTAACTTAAACTTTAATATCAATTCGCTAGCATTAATGACTTTCAAGTTATGCCCGAAAAACACTTGGCTAAAATTGAAATTTATCGATAACTTTTGAACGGGACGAGATATCGAAAAAAAATGATAAACTTGTATCGTCCCGCCACTACGAGAACTTATATTTCAAATATGAAGTCTCTAGCTTTTGTAGTCTCTGAGAAACACGCGTTCATACAGACGGACAGACGGTCAGACGGACAGACGGACATGGCTATATCGACTCGGCTATTGATACTGATCAAGAATATATATACTTTATGGGGTCGGAGATGTTTCCTTATGGCTGTTACATACTTTTGCACAAAACCATAATACCCCTTTTTCCCATTTTTAATGGGATCAGGGTATAAAAATACAACATTTTCGGCTCGATTAGAAGAGAATTTGAATGAGTGACACTAATGGTTATATTAAATTGAAAGCTCAAAACTTTTCTTTGAATGCCAGTTTGTTTTTTTGTTCTAATAAACAAAGCTTATAAATTTAATTGAAAGAAATAAAATAAAATATATTGAAATGAAATTGTTGCAAGCTAATAATAATGTCAATTTCTGTGTACGTTTTTGATTTTATTTAATATTTTGTAGGTATTTTATTGGATACTGCACATTGGTAAATTTAATGGAATAATATAATATTGGAGCTTTTATTATGTACTCGTACTCATACGATACAATAAATGATGAAAATGTATTACAATTTTGAAACTAATTGATCTTATGATAGCTTATGAATTTTGAACAGTCCAAATTTTTGCAAATGAACTTTCAAGCAGGACTTGTATCAAAATATAAATTATTCGTCATTTGATATGGTCAACAGTGTACAATTTGCACTTATCGGTGTTGTAGTTGTGCCATTTCACGCACATGCTATGCCAAAGTTACTTTGCGAAAGTTAACCTAACAGACAGAGATTCTACTTTCAAGACTTTAGAAAATCAATCGCAATTATATGTGTATGCTTGTTTTACAATGTGTATGCTTTTATCTTATAACACTTGGTTTAGTCATGAAGAAGTTTATAATATAAACAAAATATTTTTTATAGCCGCATAAATTGTAATATTTTCTTATTTCATTTCTAAAAATTTTAAAAAGTGAAAAACTTGCGATTGGAAATTTACAACATCATATGCTAATAAATGAGATAGAAAAAACAAAGCAAGAAATCCAAATCAAATACTTTCAAAATTTTTTAAGAGAAACCAATTTAATCTTTAGTTTAAATGTGCTTGTATATCTTAAAAAAATGAACATTAAGAAATCAAGAAACATAAACTTTTAAGCAACTTTGTGCAAGAACAGCTGAACATATACATAAATTCACAACAACAATTCATAAAGATTCAAAATATTAGTATTGATTCCTATTATTTATGTTCGTATGTCGTGCGTATGCACTTTTTATAAAAAAAATTGAGTTATTTAATTTTGTAAAACGACAGAGCCAAAAGTTATAAATACATATGTTTAACTTGCCACACCTACAAGAATTTGCATACATCATATTTTTGCCTACTAATTTTAATTATTTACATAAGCTAATTGCATTGCTGAATTAAAATCTGAAAGCAAATATACTGAGTTTAAAGTCGTTAAGAAATATTCAAGGATTCATCATGTACAAAAGTTAGCTAAAACGTAAATTCCAATTCAAGCGCCAAAACAAACTACCATTCATATTGCGTATTTGGGCTTTAACAACTTCCTATAAATTGCTTGAAACTCACTCCGCCTAGCAAGATATGTAGTATGTTCTTTTTGTACCCTGAACCCATTAAAAATATGGCAAAAAGCATGAAATTGTACAAAATAATGTATCAGGCTGTGAGGAGTTGAAATAACTCTGACAATCACAGCACTGTCCCCTTCTAGCTAAGCCACGGCTGAGGTGTATAACGGCGACTAATGGTATAACGATAAGTACCCGATATAGCGGTGAGTACCGTTATATCGGCAAGTGTCGTTCTTACGGTACTTAATGCCGTAATTAAGCGACTATGAGCGTGCGGAAGTTCCGTTCCAGTGGCGAGCTGGTGCATTAAAATGCAACAGCCACGCTATGCGAGAAGATACAGAGAACAGAGTTCAGCGAGCAAAGACAAGAAGACCAGAGGAGACAAGGACATCACAACAGACAAGCCACACGAAGACACAGCAAGAACCCTGGAAGAGTATACGGTAAGCAAAACGCGAGATCCAATCGCATCGTTCTGCGAAACTCAAAGTGCTAGCGAATCCTGTCAGCGGGAGTGCTTGGTGTGAGCCAGTGCGTGCAGGAGGATCAGAGCGTATTCCGTGCGATTTGCAGGAGAGCCTGACGTAACCTTGCGAAGCATAGCGGATCCGTGCGACAAACAGGAGTGCCAGCGTACTCTAGCGGTGGTAAGAGAACGAGGTTCGGTATAAGCCTAAGGGTTCCTTTCAGCTGGCGCCAAACGTGGGGCCCTGTGATAAAAAAGATCAAAAGACTAAAGGACTTTGTTGTAAACACGACATAGCAATATAGCGCGAGCATGGGCTTAAAACATAAAAAAGGAGGAGGTCCTGCGATACGGCACCGAGTTCGGCGTAACAGTGACGGGTACGCTCGACACCATGCGGAGACAGTTTGGAGAGTGGGTGTCTGAAATCGAAGACCGAATCCCGTACGGAACCCGGCTCAGTGAACTGGCAAGGATACACAGTCGCCAGGGCAGGCACATAAAATATTTTAAAAGGCACTTATCTCTTCTATTGACATCACTGCTGCCCATCGTATTGTGGCAGAGTTCGACGAGCTGCTGAACCTCCGTCGGCGGAGCGTCGACAGTAAAGTAGGCCACACCCATCACTACTTCCTTTACGACTTCTACCGTTGCAACCTGAATGGCAGACAAAACTAGGTCCCTGGAAGTGAATGTGTTCCTCTGTCTTACGCTTTTATACCAAAGGATTGCGGGGCGAGGCGCTTCACCCATTTGGTCATATAACAACTTACATGAACAGCAACTTAATTCGAGAACTTGCCCACCGACCAACCAGGTCATCTGGACAAGAGCCAGGTTGATCCCGTTCTCGACCTCCACAGGGTGGACGACACTTCTCTAGTGTGGTGCAGACTCCCTTGAAGCATGGTGGCTGCTCCCATGGTGGCAGACGGTTGCTGCTGGGACACCTGCTTCTTGGTGGCTCCAATGTGGTTGCTGCCTGGATACCCGCTGCCCAGGAGGATCCATGCACTCTGACCTTGTCCTTAGAGGTAGAATTCTTGAGGATAAGTCTGGTCCTGCCAAAACAGTACCAGATCTTGCCACCACACTTGGCCAGCGCCTGCATAATTGCGTCATCCAGCAAGATGGCGACAAGTAGTAACTATCCAGTGCTGACCTCGCTCTGAGCATCAATATACTATAGAACGGTCGCATTAGACAGTTTCAAGCTGTTGGCGAAGTGGCCTTTAATGAGGTGCGCCCCGGGGAAGTCGCTCTCCTCCAACAACTCCACGTCAAGAGCACTTTTAGCCTTAATGTGGCTAATATTGATCTTAACCCATTCGGCCGAGCCGTTGTCAGCACAGACGATCATCAACCACTCAGTTGGCGGCACACAGCCCTCGAACTAGGGTTTCACGCTTGGAAACTTGCACGTCCGGGTGGCCTTCAAAATAACCACCGTCAGCGGTGATGAACGCTCAGTCAAAGCAAAGCCGAGCTTGACGCCATTTGCCATCTGACTGTAGGATGGCACTGTCAACTCTAAATGAATACTCTTCGGCTTTTTGGACAAACCTAGCTCCGGGGACTTGTCGTCCGAGCGATCCCATTTAAACTTGGTTTCGGCGGGAGGCGCTTTTGCAGCATCAAGCGCCGTTGCTCTAGGGGGTCCTTTTGCGATGGTTGCCTTGAACAGTTTTTTCTCGTGGTTCGTCATTTTAATGCAAGCGTTATCAGACTTTTTGATGTATTTGCTGAATCTGAGTGCCTGCATCCGTAAGACCAGACCTCTGAGAGGTCCCACTGGGTGCATTGTCAGCTTCGGCACGCAAGGTTTTGGCTTCAGAGTCAAAGGACATCACCTCAATCGTATGTTGCGTGGCCAGGCACCTTCTGGACGGAAAACTATCATACTCCAAACCAGTTTACAAGGGGGTTGGTGGCCGATTCGGGTCCTCCACTACAGCAGGACCAGCGTCACCATGAAGGAGGGTAGAAGTCTACAGCCCAACAGCTGCTGTGATAATGGTAGGACGAGCCGGGAAGTTGAATTATAACTAGAAGTTGACCGAGCACCCCCTCGGCCAGCTGTGTTTGCTGTTGGCATTGTTGTGGCTGTTGTGATCAACACATTGGTGCTAGTCGGCGCCTTAGTCAAAGCTGGTGTTATTGCAAACGGGAAGAGCTTTCCTGCTGGCGAAGTACATTGCACGCTCCATGGCAAGTTGTTTTATAGGCAGAGGTCGGTGACACTATCGAACAGTAAGCGACATTTCGTTGAACTGAGAGCCGACGCTCGAGTTGTTGTTGGAGTTCTTCTTCTATCTAAATCTAACATGCAATACTATTTATGTTTGTTTCGTTTGCTTAAAAAATGTATGTATGTAAAAAATTAAGCACCTTTTTGAAAAATGTATTGAAAAAAAATTACAACATTTTCGGCTCGATTAGAAGAGAATTTGAATGAGTGACAATAATGGTTATATTATATTCAAAGCTCAAAACTTTTCTTTGAATGTCAGTTTGTTTTTTTGTTCTAATAAACAAAGCTTATAAATTTAATTGAAAGAAATAAAATAAAATATATTGAAATGAAATTGTTGCAAGCTAATAATAATGTCAATTTCTGTGTGCGTTTTTGATTTTATTTAATATTTTGTAGGTATTTTAGTGGATACTGCACATTGGTAAATTAAATGGAATAATATACTATTGGAGCTTTTATTATGTACTCGTACTCATACGATACAATAGATGATGAAAATGTATTACAATTTTGAAACTTATTGATCTTATGATATCTTATGAATTTTGAACAGTCCAAATTTTTGCAAATGAACTTTCAAGCAGGACTTGTATCAAAAAATAAATTATTCGTCATTTGATATGGTCAACAGTGTACGATTTTCACTTATCGGTGTTGTAGTTGTGCCATTTCACGCACATGCTATGCCAAAGTTACTTTGCGAAAGTTAACCTAAAAGACAGAGATTCTACTTTCAAGACTTTAGAATATCAATCGCAATTATATGTATATTATGAAATCAGTTGTATGCTTGTTTTACAATGTGTATGCTTTTATCTTATGACACTTGGTTTAGTCATGAAGAAGTTTATAATATAAACAAAATATTTTTTTATAGCCGCATAAATTGTAATATTTTCTTATTTCATTTCTAAAAATTTTAAAAAGTGTAAAACTTGCGATTGGAAATTTACAACATCATATGCTAATAAATGAGATAGAAAAAACAAAGCAAGAAATACAAATCAAATACTTTCAACATTTTTTAAGAGAACCCAATTTAATCTTTAGTTTAAATGTGCCTGTATATCTTAAAAAAATAAACATTAAGAAATCAAGAAACATAAACTTTTAAGCAACTTTGTGCAAGAACAGCTGAACATATACATAAATTCACAACAACAATTCATAAAGATTCAAAATTTAAGTATTGATTCTAATTATTTATGTTCGTATGTATGTCGTGCGTATGCACTTTTTATAATATACTTGAGTTATTTAATTTTGTAAAACGACAGAGCCAAAGTTTATAAATACATATGTTTAACTTACCACACCTACAAGAATTTGCATACATCATATTTTTGCCTACTAATTTTAATTATTTACATAAGCTAATTGCATTGCTGAATTAAAATCTGCAAGAAAATATACTGAGTTTAAAGTCGTTTAGTAATATTCAAGGAGTTATCGTGTTAGTCAACACACGAAATGTTGCGATGCCAACATTGCAAAATTGTAAAAGAAATATTAAGACTTCCAAAGAATCCTAAAACAACAAGGTTCAATACCATAAACATCCGTTCGAATCAAATTACTGCCGACGCAGCGAATCGATCTTTGCGACATCGATTGTAGCTTTGTCGCTCACCACTTGACCCTTTATGCTGACAATGCAAATCAAACACCAACGCTTCGATCAACTACGCCAAAGCCGACGCCTCTGCTAACAAACCATCGCGACAGATTTGTCGCCGCTGCCTCTGCCAACGAACCCACAGCTAGCTAGGTTCTTCATAAGTTCTTTAAAGTTTAGTCTAAGTTTGATACTTGAATAAAACGAACGTATTTGAATATAATTGGCTCCCGAGCAGGGACCAACGAGAGGAAATCTGATTAAGTTCGATTAGTGCAAATTAATTTCTGTGCGACTCCGTTGGCTCAACCTTAAGTATTTGGTGCGACTCTTCCTAATAAAGGAAACCAAATACTACACACGGTGGGTGAATTAATTTTCACTGATCCTTCGGTGGACTAAGGTTTTGTCAGGCAAGCCTGCAGGACACCATACATTTCGTCTGAGCTGCAGGATGCCTAGTAGAGCGCGAACAGGAAATCCTTGCCACCAGGAAGGGTTGCCACATCAGAGCCAGTAATGTACGTTAGTTAAGTGAAAATTAAAATTAAATTAAACTTCTAAAATATTAAGTGCATTAATTATCAATAATATTAAGTTCGGTAAATATCCATAAGTGGCAATTCTTTTGCAGTTAAGTTTTCATGGCAAACCCAAGTAATTTAATAAGACCCGCGATGTTGAATACAGAACAAGTGACCCAACCATCAAACCCAATTTTAAGTCAGCAACAACATAGACAAATGCAAAGGCAGGAAACACACCAACAACATAGAAGTGCGGTAGGAGAAACAGATTTAGCAGATACAATTCGCTAAATATTAGCTGAACAACTACCCACATTTTTTCAACAAAATCAAAAATCAACGTTCGACTTTACTAGTGCAGAAAATCAAGAAATTTTTATTGAAAACCAAAGAAATTAAGATGACTTAGATAAAGTCCCTGATATTGTAAAAAGCTTGCGTAATTTTCCAGGTGACCCAGGCGAATTCGGATCATGGAAAAAGAGTGTACCGTTCGCAACAAAATCACAGGCAATGCAGACATCGCATTAGAATCATAGAACGTCCCTTTGAATCGGAATGCCATTTCCAAATGTCTCACATTACATTATGCAGACAAGCAAGATTTAGGCACTTTAGAATATCAGATGATTACCATAACCTAAGGATCGAACCAATCAGTTGAAGAATTCCATCAAGCTGTTTACAGACACCTCTCTTTGATATTGAACAAGATTAGTTTTTTGGAGTTGTGCAGGGAATCGGAGCAACTTGTGACTAAAATATACAGAGATAAGGCATTAGACACATTCATCAGAGGTCTCCGTGGAGATTTATCACGCCTACTAGGCATAAAAGAACCAACCGATTTGCCCTCTGCATTACACTTGTGTTTGAAGTTGGAGAATCAAGCATACCGTTCAAACCACGCATCGACTAAGACACAACAGCCTACTTTTAGACATCAGCAAATTTAGCAACCTTTGCTGGTACTACGCCAGATACCCAACAATGTGAATTTTTAACAAAGACCAGTACTTCCACCCAGACAAATTTTCCAACAAGTCCCTTACTTTGTTCCCAGACCAACCGGTAATACATTCGAAAATATGCAACATATGCAGCAAATGCAACAAGGACCATTTTTCCCAAATCAGTACGGACAGATCCCTATTACGCAACCAGTACGCTCAATAGCTGCAAAGCCACAGCCACGCCCGGAACCAATGGAAATAGATAAAAGTATTCAGACGAACCAACTTAATTACATGAACAGACCTCAATTTGACATAGGCAAGAGATCCTCTTTTCCACTCAATGATATGGCAAAAAGACAAAGAAATTTTAATATACAGACGAATTCGGAAGAACAGACAGAGACAAAAGAAGAGGAATCACCAATGATCAGCTACAAACAGGCAATTGCAGTTCAGGAAGATCAAACAGACTACGTTGATACTCTAGAACAAGGGTGGGCAGCCAAATTTAGCAAGTGAGCCCGACAACAACATCTACAACAAACACCACTACTGTGGTCGTTAATCTGCGCAAAACTAACACAACAAATGTGTGCACTGAGCAAAATATTAAATTCAAAATTCAAAGTTGTTCAATATTATTGTTAAGTTTGAATTTGTTTAGTCAGTGTACAGGCACCTAACTGTTATTTTATTGCATTGCGATCGCGGCTCGAATTTTTAGAATAACAGACTCCTCATTGCCATATTTCGAGTGCAAGTTGAGGAGCGGACAAATAATAAAAATATTAATAGATACAGGTTCTAATAGAAATTACATTCAACCAAAACTAGCGACGAACCCATTGTAAAATCAGAATCCATTCCATGCTGTCTCAGTGGGAGGCAACGTACAAATCACTCATTACAAAATGGCCAACTTGTTTAATGACCCAAAGGCAATTGTAAAATTGTTCTTGCTATCAACATTAAAAACATTTGACTCAATATTAGGGAACGATAGTCTCAAAGAATTAGATGCAGTAATTGACATAAAAAATAAGAAATTATTTATCAAAAACGGAATGAGCATTCCCATTAAAGAAAACAAATTGAGTCCGTAAATGTAATAATACCCAGAACTGACCACCTCAATGATTCGCAAAAAAAAGAGCTGAATCAACTCCTAAAAAAATACCTCAACCTTTTTGCAGGGCCAGACGAAAAACTAACCTACACCACTAATGTTAAAGCAGATATTCGAACCAACACAGACACACCAGTCTACTCAAAATTTTACCAATATCCAATGGCTTTGAAAGACGAGGAAATTAAATAGCGTAACAATAGCGGACAAATATCCAATTCCAGATATCAATTCAGTGCTTTCTCAATTGGGAAATAACAATCTTTTTTCCGTGTTGGACTTAAAGAGTGGGTTCCACCAGATTTTGTTAAAAGAAAGCGATATAGAGAAAACAGCTTTCTCTGTCAATAATGGGAAATATGAATTTACCAGACTTCCCTTTGGTTTAAAGAACGCACCTTCCATATTCCAGCGCGCGCATGATGACATACTCAGAGAACATATACTCAGAGGACAAAGGTATAGAGACAAACCCAGCCAAGGTAAAAGCTATCGCTAATTACCTATGTCCAAAGAACTTGAAGGAACTACGATCCTTTCTCGGGTTATCAGGTTATTACAGGAGGTTCATAATGGGCTATGCGACAAAAGCCAAGCCTCTCACGGCAATACTCAGGGGAGAAGATGGACGAATATCTAAAGGAGCTTCGTCTAGAAAAGTTATCAAATTAGACGACGAAGCTATTAAAGCGTTTGAACAACTTAAAAATTCACTCATATCCGACGATGTCATTTTACATTTTCCCGACTTCAATAAAGAATTTACATTAACCACAGACACTTCCGACTACGCACTAGGAGCAGTGCTCAGCCAATCAGACAGACCAATAGCATTCATATCTATAACTTTATCTAAAACCGAAGAAGGCTACGAAACTGCGAAAAAGGAAATGTTAGGCGGTGAATTCTTCTAAAGGATACTTATACGGTGGATCCAAAGTTAAGATTTACACAGACCACGAACCACTTACACACGAGTGTAATTGGAAAGGCGGTATTGCGATTAAAAGATGGAAATCATACTTGGATGAGTATAATAAGGAATTGCTTTACAAACCAGAAAAGGAGAATGTAGTAGCCGACGCACTTTCCAGGGCACCGCAAGCAAACGAAGTTCATTCAATAACCGCAACGCAACATAGTGCCAATAGCTCTGGTCATAACCTAATACCACTAAGCATACAACACATAGAGGCGTCAAATCGACTAAAAAGTGGTTGCATAACATTTTTGAACTGGACGATCCCAAGCAGCTTCGTGTGCTGCGACTGCGACACTAAGGCAAAGCGCAGCAGGCAGGCAGAGAATATTCTTCTTGCGATCAGCGGCACAGAGCGCCGAACTCATTGCTTGCTCTGGCTTCGCTGCCGCAACATTTATTTCGACGCTCCGAAACGCTTGCATATATGCGAATTAGCAGCAACACATATATATTCAATCACAAGAAGACATGCGGCCATTGCTGTGAATTTCCGGCGTTGCCTCTTTTCTGTAGTCGTTCGAGCTTGTAGGTAGAGACGGGGGGGGT
Organism: Drosophila maculinotata; assembly: GCA_035045305.1. Taxonomy (NCBI): domain Eukaryota; kingdom Metazoa; phylum Arthropoda; class Insecta; order Diptera; family Drosophilidae; genus Drosophila; species Drosophila maculinotata. The sequence goes on from JAWNPD010000421.1 coordinate 647,566, forward strand.
TGCAATAGTTCTATGAGGCAGCCAGTGGCCGAAATTTAGATTTTTCAATTTCAGCCCGCGGTGCTTCTCTTCGAAATGGAGGGTATTAGGGCATAATTAATATGTTTGCAACACTTACTTGCAATTAACATTAAAAATCCATTAAGTGATAATTATTAATTATTGATTTAATACATTTTATGTTATCAAAGAACTATCACCATTAATAACAATATCGTTCCGTTTATATTAATAATTTATATTAATATACTTAACATTTTATTTATTGGCGACTAGAGGCAGTCACATAGAAAATTCAAATAACTGTTAGGAAATTAAAAGTAATATTATAAAAAAGAGTAATAAGTTAAATATTTTTGGTAAGGGATGTGTGATATATGAACATAAATGCGTATACATGTAGTAAACATATGCAAGTGTGCGTGCATGTTCATTGCGAGAGCGCGCATCCATTAAATGGCAGCGAATAGATATCCTTACCAAAAATATTTAACTTATTACTCTTTTTTATAATATTACTTTTAATTTCCTAACAGTTATTTAAATTTTCTATGTGACTGCCTCTAGTTGCCAATAAATAAATAAATAAATATATTAAATTAAACTATTAATATAAACGAAAAGATATTGTTATTAATGGTGTAGTTCTTTGATAACATAAAATGTATTAAATCATTAATTAATAATTATCACTTAATGGATTTTTAATGTTAATTGCAAGTAAGTGTTGCAAACATATTAATTATGCCTTAATACCCTCCATTTTGAAGAGAATCACCGCTGGCTGAAATTGAAAAATCTAAATTTCGGCCACTGGCTGCCTCATAGAACTATTGCAAATCCCGCCCCGTCTCTACCTACAAGCTCAAACGACTACAGAAAAAAGGCAACGCCGGAAATTCACAGCAATGGCCGCATGTCTTCTTGTGATTGAATATATATGTGTTGCTGCTAATTCGCATATATGCAAGCGTCGCAGTCGCAGCACACAAAGCTGCTTGGGATCGACCAGTTCAAAAATTTTATGCAACCACTTTTTAGTCGATTTGACGCCTCTATGTGTTGTATACTTAGTGCTCATACCCAGCATTGAGGTTCCCATCAACGCTTTTAAAAACCAAATTTTCTTTTTTAAAGAACATCTACCTGACTACAAGTTCACTATTCTGTTCCCCACCTTCCATAGACACACCATATCGCAGCATAATTTTTCGGATAACGATTTAATACAAATTTTAAGAAGATATCTAAATCCTTCAGTTATAAATGGCATTTATACAGCCGAAAATATAATGGGTCAAATTCAAAGAATATATCCGGAACATTTCAGATCTCTTAAAGTTAGGTTCACTCAGACAAAGGTAGAGGATGTCACAACAGAAACAGATCAGGAAGAACTTATCTTACAGACCCACAATAGAGCACATAGAAATGCCCAGGAAAACAAATTGCAATTATCTGAAAAATATTATTTCCCCAAAATGAAACAAAGAATAGCAGTTTTTTTTTTTATTTTTATTTTAGAAATTAATTTTAATAATTATTTTTGATTTTTATTATAAAAATCATTTAGAAAAGTCAGGTTTGATTTCTATTCACAAAAGTCAACAGTAATTATTACGATTGATTTTATAAAAAAAACTCAATAATAAAAATCACTCAATGATTTTAATTTTTTGGATCATGAAAATAAAAATCCATGTTAAATTATTTTCAAAAATAATGGAAAATTTTGAAAATACCAAAAAATACTAAAAATACTTAAAATGCCAATAAATATTAAAAGTTCGAAAAATATTTGTAAAAACTACTGGATATACTGAAAACCATTTGTTAAAATTCTAAAAATACTAACAAAATACCAAAAAAAATTAAAATACCAAAATTAGTTAACAATACCAAAACTACTAAAATAACTAAAAATACTGTAAAATACAAAAACTTCTGGAAATACTAAAACATACAAAATACACTAAGAAACTGAAAAATACTAAATATGCTGAAAATAAATAAATCCAAAACGATACTGATTGAAGTATTTCTTTATGGTAGATTTTATTTCAGAAATATTATTTTCACTAATAGCAGTTTAGCTTTTTACATGAACAAATAAAGCATTGAAACCACTGTGCATACTGTAAATAGATTGAGCTCTTCAATTAAAGTGCACGCTCTGAGGATTGAATGTGAATTTTCTTAAGAAGGAAGACAGTGTGTAAATGTAAGATTTTAAAAAGTGGCAAAATAAGTTTTTAGTTTTTATTACCTAAATAGTTACAGTGAACAAATTCGATATTTTGCTGGTTATAATTATTTTATTGTATCTAGCGCCCACTGTATAACGGAACATTTATATTCTTATCGTAGTTCGTTAAATTTTGGAGCTTCGAGCACATTTAAAGTGACTTTGACTTGGAGTTAACACGTTAATAATGTAACGCAAGCGCGATATTGTAGTTGGTGAACTGTTCACTGTCTGTGCCGAAACAAATAGTTCAGAGTGCAAAATATGCCACAAAAAGTATGCTGGTTATTATATTAGTAATCTCAAGCGTCACCTTTTGAGTGAGCATAAGGAGGACTACGAGCGTGAGTGAAAAATGCATGTGTTCAACTGGTAACAAAGGAAAAAGTGCCGTTCGCCTTGCTGGATTCAAAGCCGTTTCAGCTGTTGACTGAGCAAATTTTCGCTGGTCTTAAAATGACGCCCATAGCATCGCGAAATATTATGCAGATACTGACAGAGCAGTATGAGGTGTTAAGTACCGATATATCAAAATTAATTGCGAATAAAGTGATCGCACTTAATATTGATACTGCTTGCCGACATAACCGTGGCGTTTTGGGCGTAAATGCACAATATTATGACTGCCGAACTATATGTGTCAAAACGCTTGGAATGGTTGAGTTGACAAAAAAACACACTGCCCTCAATATCGGCTTGCAAGTAGAATCAATTTTAGAGCACTTTGGAATTACAAAAAAACAAATATACACCGTCACATCAGACAATGGGCGAAACATGTTTAAAGCGGTGGAGCTCTTAAGCGACAGGTCGGATTCGCCGTCTGGGAGTGAGAGTCCCAATGAAGCGGACCACGATGACGAACCATTTGACGACCACATAGCACAGAATTTAAAGTGAACAGCATTTGTTCTATAAAATGCGCTGCTCATACCCTCCAACTGGCGATAAAGGACTTTTTAAGCCGGAGCAACAGCAAGACCATTATTGACAAAGCTCGCAGTGTGGCAAAAATTTTAAGGACTCAGACATACAGATTTTCGATCTCGTCAAATGGTTTGCTGTGTCCGGAACTGGATGTGGCTACGCGATAGAACTCAACATACCTAATGTTGAAGAAGCTATCTACTTTGAGAGATTTCTGTGAGCAGGAGTTGAAGCAGTCCGAAAATGTATTGCCTACCCAATGGACCAAATTAAATGACCTTGTAGACGCGTTACTGCCAGCCTTCATAGCTACCAAAAAATTTGAAGCTGAGCAGCTATACTATGGCGAATTCTACAAGTTTTTGATGGAGCTGAAACTTTCGCTCAAAGCTGAGTAAAGCGGAAATTGTAAGCAATTAGCCGAATGCCTGGAAAAACGTGAGGCTAGTCTATTGGAAAACGCGACGATTTCAGCAATTTATTTGGATCCAAGAACTCGGAGGATTCTGCAGAATCCAATATACCTGGCATACGTATGAAATCATTTAAAGGCGTTGTTTCAACAGATGTACTCGCTGAAAGACAGGGTAAATATTTAAATATGAAAATAAAGATTCTTAATTTTTTTTGTTATTCGCCTATTGTCAGGAATGTGACTGATGAGCTGCTGATGAGCTGCAATCATCAAGCTCACAGCTGGAAAGCTCATCCGAGAGGGGAAATACGCAAGTGCCTGAGCAGTCAAATCAGAGCACTTGCTCATTTCTAAATGCCTATCTCAGCACAATTGACGTGGGAGAGGAATATGTGCCGGAAGAATGTGATAACATCAAAAAGGCTATGGTTGAAATAACAACATATAACCCTAAGCCAATTGATGTCAACAGTGATATTATGAAGTACTGGGAGGTGAAAAAGTACGTGTACCCTTATCTATATCAGTTGGCCCAAATTGTGCATTCTGTTCCAGCAACACAAGTAAGCGTGGAAAGATCGTTTTCCGCGCTAAACTAACTAACTTATACTGACCGATTTGAGGTGCAATTTGTCTGCAGACAGTGTGCAAAAAATATTATTCCTGAAATTAAATCTACCTTAAATAAGTACTTCAATCAGAGTTTTTACTTTAACTTTTAGTTGACCAATTAGCACTTGTTGTTAATATATATTTTGTTATTTGAGTTACTTGTTATATTTTCTGTATATTATAGTATTGTTAGCATTTCATAGCATCGTTTTGGTTTTATTATTTTCAGCACATTTAGTATTTTTCAGTTTCTTAGTGTATTTTGTATGTTTGAGTATTTCCAGTAGTTTTGGTATTTTATAGTATTTCTAGTAGTTTTGGTATTGTTTAGTATTTCTAGTATTTTAATTTTGTTTGGTATTTTTTAGTATTTTTAGAATTCTAACAAATATTTTTTAGTATATGCAGTAAATTTTACAATTTAATTTAGAATTTTTTATATTTTTTAGTATTTTTTGGTATTTTTAAAAATTTTCATTACTTTTAGTATTTTTGAAAATATATTTCAGAATTTTGCAGGCTTAAAACATTCAATTTCGATGTTGAACATATATAACATGGGTTGATTTTTATTTTCATGATCCACAAAATAAAAATCAATGAGTGATTTTTATTATTGAGTTTTTTTTATAAAAATCAATCGTAACAAGTAAGAGTGCTCTAGTCGAGAGTGCCCGACTAGGATATACCCTGATCCAAGGTCTTACATTCATTGAAGTTATTTATCTGCATTCATACATAGAAACACACACACATATACAAACAAAAGCTGCTTGCTACGCGCGTCATACATTTGCTTTTCTTCTTCTTCTTCCTTTGGCCCCAAACTATGTTACTAACTTTGTTTATTGTCCGATCGTAATGAAATTTGTAGGACACAAAGATGGCATATAAATGTGAGACTATGTAAAATCCGAAGGTCATACCTCTTAAAATACGTATTTTTCGATGTCTGAGAGATTGGGGAGGGGTATCCAAAAAGTGAAATGCATTTAACCTCTGTATGCTATTGGAGAGTATATATACCAAATTTGGTGACTCTACGTCTTATAACTTTTAATCTATACCCTAAAAACACTGTTTTGGAAACTTAATTTATCGATAACTTTTGAAAGGATTGAGATATTGATATTGAGATATTGAGCCGCCAGTACAGTACCTTAAACTTAAATATAAAGTTTGTAGCTTTTATGACTTTCAAGTTATGCCCGAAAAACACTTGTCTGAAATCGATATTTATCGATAAATTTTGAACGGGATGACACAAAACCATTATACCCCTTTTCCCCATTTTTAATGGGGTCAGGGTATAATAATTATTGTTGACTTTTGTGAATAGAAATCAAACCTGACTTTTATTAATGATTTTTATAATAAAAATCATAAATAATTATTAAAATTAATTTCTTAAAAAAAAAATTAAAAATAATTATTATAATTGATTTTTAAATATATAAATTAAAAATAACTTATTTCAAAAAACTATAAAAAAACAAACATATTGAACTATTTCATGTATATGCTGTTCATCTCCAACCCAATGATTTTTATACCCTGATCCCATTAAAAATGGGAAAAAGAGGTATAATGGTTTTGTGCAAAAGTATGTAACAGGCATAAGGAAGCATCTCCGACCCCATAAAGTATATATATTCTTGATCAGTATCAATAGCCGAGTCGATATAGCCATGTCCGTCTGTCCGTCTGTATGAACGCGTGTTTCTCAGAGACTACAAAAGCTAGAGACTTCATATTTGAAATATAAGTTCTCGTAGTGGCGGGACGATACAAGTTTATCTTTTTTTTTCGATATCTCATCCCGTTCAAAAGGTATCGATAAATATCGATTTCAGACAAGTGTTTTTCGGGCATAACTTGAAAGTCATAAAAGCTAGAAACTTTATCTTCAGGTTTAGGTTACTGTACTGCCGGTTCTAAACAAACTCATCATTTTTTTTTCAATATCTCAATCCTTTCAAAAGTTATCGATAAATTAAGTTTCCAAAACAGTGTTTTTAAGGTATAGCTTAAAAGTTATAAGACGTAGAGTCACCAAATTTGGTACATATACTGTCCAATAGCATACAAAGGTTAAATGCATTTCACTTTTTCGATACCCCTCCCCGATCTCCAAGAAATCGAAAAATACGTATCTTAAGAGGTCTCACATTTATATGCCATCTTTGTGTCCTACAAATTTCATTACGATCGGACAATAAACAAAGAAGTAATTAACGATTCAATGTAACATAGTTTGGTGCCAAAGGAAGAAGAAGCAAAGCAAATGTATGACGCGCGTAGCCAGCAGCTTTTGTTTGTATATGTGTGTGTGTTTCTATGTATGAATGCAGATAAATAACTTCAATGAATGTAAGACCTTGGATCAGGGTATCTCCTAGTCGGGCACTTTCGACTAGAGCACTCTTACTTGTTTTAGTTGAAAATTTACCCCATAATCGGTATTTGCGGAAGAAGCAAACTTTAACAACCTCACAAACAATAATGACCAGGTCATTATAAATAATCAATTCCAAAATAGAATAAACAATCTGACAACAATATCCAATATGTTAGTTAACACAATTAGTAATGACAATTCGTTAAGATGGCAACTAGTTAACAAAACCAAGCTAGACTTTTAAAAGAAGAAATTGTTAATATTAAATATGCCATTCAATGAGCAAAGTCCAATATCATAAACACTCTCCTCTTAAACGAAAATAAAATAAATGAAGTCCACAGAATTATACAAGAAAGTAATATAACTTCTTTGACAGCAGAGGAAATGTTAGAATTTGTCGATATCTCTGTACTACATAATAAAACAATCATAATTTACATTATGTAAATCCCACAATAAGAAGCAATTACACACCGACACTTGTTAATTAAACCTGTAATAAGAAATAAATCAATTGTACACTTAGAAACTAATGACATTTTCTTATACGACAACATAATATTAAGTATCCCTTGTAATTGTAAAACTATAAACTTTGTAACTATTTGCAATAAAGGAAACTTTGTTAATCTTAATCAGTCAAAATGTATTGCTAAGCTAGTACAGGGCAAAGCATCGCTTTGCGAGTTCAGCAACGCTGACCACATACCAAACGTGGAAGAAATAGACGACAGCATCATACTTCTCAACAATTTCAACGGCACAATTCAAGCACAACAAAATACCACTCATCACATGAGGGGCACCTACTTGGTGCACTTTTGGAACGACACAATCAACATAAACGGCAAAGAGTTCAACAATAAAGAGGCCACTATCATGAAACCCAACAAACCACTCATCCAGATGACCCCAAGAGAACTGGAACGTTTACACATCTTATCACTGGAAGCATTACACACGTTGCACATAAAAAATATGAAATTCCTACAAAAGGAAGACACCCAGTCTTCTGCAAATCGCGTCGCCATCATAAGCCTTCTTGGCACCTTACTGGTAACCGCTTCAATATTCACATTCTGCTTACGTCCGAAAAAGCACATAACGCTTCAAATACAGGAACAGATCCCACAACCTCCAAAGATCATCATGAGCCCAAAAACTTCACACACCACCCAAAGCCACCCAATTCGAGTTTAACAACATCCCATATTTTTAACAAAAAATAAAACGGGCCTACTTGCGGAATTTGAAGAGGGAGAGCTAATACACGAAATGTTGCGATGCCAACATTGCAACATTGTAAAAGAAATATTAAGACGTCCAAAGAATCCTAAAACAACAAGGTTCAATACCATAAACATCCGTTCGAATCAAATTACTGCCGACACAGCGAATCGATCTTTGCGACATCGATTGTAGCTTTGTCGCTCACCACTTGACCCTTTATGCTGACAATGCAAATCAAACACCAACGCTTCGATCAACTACGCCAACGCCGACGCCTCTGCTAACAAACCATCGCGACAGATTTGTCGCCGCTGCCTCTGCCAACGAACCCACAGCTAGCTAGGTTCTTCATAAGTTCTTTAAAGTTTAGTCTAAGTTTGATACTTTAATAAAACGAAAGTATTTGAATTTAATTCGTACAAAATTTAGCTAAAACGTAAATTCCAATTCAAACGCCAAAACAAACTACCATTCATATTGCGTATTTGGACTTTTACAACTTCTTATGTATTGCTTGAAACTCACTCCGCCTAGCAAGATATGTAGTATGTTCTTTTTGTACCCCGAACCCATCAAAAATATGGCAAATGAAATTGTACAAAATAATGTATCAGGCTGTGAGGAGTTGAAATAACTCTCACAATCACAGCACTGTCCCCTTCTAGCTAAGCCACGGCTGAGGTGTATAACGGCGACTAATGGTATAACGATAAGTACCCGATAAAGCGGTGAGTACCGTTATATCGGTAAGTGTCGTTCTTACGGTACTTAATGCCGTAATTAAGCGACTATGAGCGTGCGGAAGTTCCGTTCCAGTGGCGAGCTGGTGCATTAAAATGCAACAGCCACGCTATGCGAGAAGATACAGAGAACGAAGTTCACCGAGCAAAGACAAGAAGACCAGAGGAGACAAGGACATAACAACAGACAAGCTACACGAAGACACAGCAAGATCCCCGGAAAAGTACACGGTAAGCAAAACGCGAAGTCCAAACGGCGAACCCTTGCCATGCTATTTATAATATTTTGTCGCATCGTTCTGCGAAACTCAAAGTGCTAGCGAATCCTGTCAGCGGGAGTGCTTGGTGTGAGCCAGTGCGTGCAGGAGGATCAGAGCGTATTCCGTGCGATTTGCAGGAGAGCCTGACGTAACCTTGCGAAGCATAGTGGATCCGTGCGACAAACAGGAGTGCCAGCGTACTCGAGCGGTGGTAAGAGAGCAAGCGAGAGCTCTTAGCGAACAGGTGAGGCTGAAGGACACTTTGTCGAGCAAGTAGAGTTCCAACGGCAGAGACGAGTTCCCAGCACGGTGGCACGAGGAACCTGCACTACACAGCCATTGTGCAACAAGAAGACAAGAATAAAAACCGAACTAAAGCACACTAGTTCTTATTTATCACAGGTGCCACATACAAATTTGTTACACGAATCCAGGCCAACTGAAGTCTAGTTCGGTATAAGCCTAAGGATTCCTTACAACTGGAGCCAAACGTGGGGCCCTGTGATAAAAAAGATCAAAAGACTAAAGGACTTTGTTGTAAACACGACATAGCAATATAGCGCGAGCATGGGCTTAAAACATAAAGAAGGAGGAGGTCCTGCGATACGGCACCGAGTTCGACGTAACAGTGACGGGTACGCTCGACACCATGCGGAGACAGTTTGGAGAGTGGGTGTCTGAAATCGAAAACCGAATCCCGTACGGAACCCGGCTCAGTGAACTGGCAAGGAAACACAGTCGCCAGGGCAGAGCGTGGCCCTTAAGTGGTACGTCGCCAACAACTCATATTGGACGTCGTGGACCTCGTAAGTGGAGAGCTCCACGAATACTTCCTGATGCGGGATTACTTTCCGAATCTGAATGAGAAAGTTAGGAGGAGGCCCATGAATGGCTTCAAGATGTACATGGTAGAGATGCAGACTTTGACACGGCCACTCAGGTATGATCAGGAGGAAGAATTGAAGCAGATCTTTGGTCTCCGCGCCTATGCCCGCCAATACCAGTGCTCAGATTAAATTAAGCTTATGCTTTTGAGGAACTGGAGAGGGACCGGAAGACTGCATCAGGAGAACCAACCTCTTCGTACCCGACTCATGGCAATGGAAGATCCCCATGAGGGTTACACCACCGAACCATGGCGACGACAAGATTAAGCACAGCCAACTAGACCGCGACCAGCACCCAGAACGTGACACGATGAGACGAGGACACACGTCATTAACCCTGTACCAGGCGGCCGAAGATGTGGGCCGGAAGGGCACTGGAGCCAAGAATGCAGGAGCAAGCAGCTATACTTTTGCTGGACCTGTGGCTGAATCAGCGTTATGACTAACGAGTGTTGCCGACCGTGGAATGGTCGTCAGCCACAGAGGGGCGAGCGGTTAGCCCTGGAATCAGCTCCCCAGCACTAATAGGCGCACTGAAGGACGAGGGTGCCCACCTATCGGCTACGATCCAAATCGGCGTCGGCCAGTTCAAAGCCACGATTGATACTGGCGCGACGAGCAGCTTCGTTAGCGAAAGGTTGGCGGCAACACTGTGTGAGCACGAAAATTGGACGGCAACGCAACGGCAAGTGCGTCTGGCTGATGGTAGACGCAGTGGGGTTTCAGAGCAGTTGGAGGTCGAAGCCAAGCTCGGCGGGCAGCGCCTCGATCTGACCCTACTCATACTGCCGGGAATAATCGATGATCTCGCGATAGGATGGGATTTCTTAGACGGCAAGGTCACCACCTTGGAGTGTGCCGGCCTACGCGTAAAATACCCGGCACGCCTGGTTACCGAAAGTAGGCAGGAAGAGAAGTTGACGGTCACCTTAACAGAGAAGGTGGTACTGGAACCAGCAAGTAGACAAGAACAAGCAAGCACACGAGAACCAGCAAGTATACAAGATTAAGCAAGGACACGAGAACAAACAAGCACACGGGAGCAAGCGAACACACAGGAAGGAAGGGTTACAATACATGCGGATGGGGAGGTGGACAGATTTCTCCAGGAGGAACTAGAGGCGTTTGCGAGGATGCCGGGCACGTCACCAATCACCAAACATCGGATCGTGATGAGTGATGATCGACCCATCAAATAGCAATACTTCCCGAAAAACCCAAAGATGCAAGCAGAGATTAACAAGCAAGTGGATGAGTTGCTGACAAAGGGATGCATAGAGACATCAAACAGCTTACATAGTGCTCCCATTGTAATAGTGAAAAAGAAGACTTACAAGTGAAGGCTAGGCGTAGATTTTCGACAGCCAAACAGTCGTTCCATAAAATACGCATACCCTTTGCCTCGGGTCCACCACATTCTGGACAAACTACTAGAAGCTCACTTCATCACCAGTCTTTATCTTAGGGTGGCTACTGGCAGATCCCGATGTAGAAAATCAGTCAGCTACTGACTTCAGTCACAGTTTCCGGTAAAGGATTCTACCATAAAATCTGGGGGTGTTTAAAAAACAAATTGGTCCAACATTTGTTGCAAGGATTGGGGAAAACCCAGAAAAACCCAATCAGACCAAAAATTAGTTAGTGTTAGGTATTAATTAGTGTTAGGTATTAATAGCGGGGAAAGGTGTTTTCATCTATTCACGGTCAGAGATCCCGCGGAGATAGTTTAGAGCAGATGATTTTACTACAGGGAGAGAGAGTTCCGCCGAGAATACGTGGAATAATAAATTATACGATTTGCAAAGGACGCGAATTGGATTGTGCAAAGCATAATCAGTCGTGCATGATGATAGTACGCAAGGGACAAAGTTTCTTGTTGGTCTACTAGGAACAGAAAAGTTAAGGCGACCTAAAAGAGAAGAGGAGTCAATATCGCCGTTAATTAACTTATGCAGGAAGACAACACCAAGGGCTGTTCTACGGTTAATAAGCGACGGAAGATTAATGAGTAAAAGGCGACTGGAGTACGATGGCAAACAGAGATTGGGATTCCAGTTTAGTCTACGTAAGGCGAAGAGAAGAAATAGCTTCTGAACAGACTCAATACGATCTTAAGAGTTTTGATACTGGGGGCACCAGATACATGAGCAGTATTCAAGGATATGGTGGACCAAGGAAACGTAGAGAAGTTTGGTGGTGAAAGGATCGTTAAATTCTTTCGACTAGCGTTAAATAAAGCCCAGTACACCTCTGGCTGCATTAACGATTGAAGAAATATGGAGATTAAAGCTCAACTTTTTGTCAGAAATATCTCCAAGATCTTAAACTGTAAAAATACGTTGCAATTAAATATTGTCAATCGTATAAGTGGCTAAATGGGGTCTAGAACGACTGAAAGTCATAAACATACATTTTGAATAATTAAGATGCAGTTGGTTGGCCGAACACCAAAGCTGCATAGCGTTCAAATCATCTTGTAGATGAGTATGACAGGGGTATACGAGAAAAAAAATAAGTTTTACATCATCTGCGTACATAAGAATGCGAGAATGTGACAAAATAGAGGGCAGGTCATTAATAAAAAGAGTAAAGAGTAAAGGTCCAAGTTGACTACCCTGAGGTACCTCAGAAGTGACGTGTACCGTTTTCAAAGAAATTGACCTAAGCAATACTCAATACAGAAAAGATGGAGGGAATCTTAAGCAATCAAGCTTATACAGCCGAAGTTCGTTGTTGACAGAGTCAAATGCTTTACTAAAATCGGTGTATATGAAATCAGTTTGCATTTTCATGAGAAATTCATCATTTATAAGGAAGGTAAATTCAAGTAAATTGGTCGTAGTGGACCGACTCTTAACAAAACCATGTTGGGCAGGGGAGAAAATCGACTTACAGAGATGTTGCAATGACGAAGTTAGAAGTTTTTCAAATAACTTAGGGATGGCTGATAGCTTTGCAATGCCTCTGTAATTAGAAATATCAGATTTCCAACTTTTTTGTGGAGAGGATTGATGAACGATTCCTTCCAAATAGGTGGAAAGACTGCAGAGACATGGGATAGGTTAAAAAGTTAAAGAATTGGTTGAAGTAGGGAATTACAGCACTCCTTGAGCACACAACTAGGTATGTTGTCTGGTCCAGGAGAGAAAGAAGGTTTTAGTGAATTAGATGCAGAAAGAAGTGAGGCATCAGTAGTAGCAGAATTAAATAATAGGTTCGAAGGTGAAATGTTATACGGGTAAGTGTTAGTGTAGGGGACAGAGGAATATGTTGATTGGAAAAAGTTAGCAAATATATCAGGAGTAGTAGAGTCGTTGCTAGCTTTTTCTATCCCAAGAAAAAAGGAAGAAGGCAAATTTGAAGATTTACGTTTTGAATTAACAAAGTTGTAAAATTGCTTAGGATCTTGAGTTAACTGACGTTTGCAACGAATAGTTCTCGTAGCACTGGGAGTTTAAAAGGACAAAGTTGGACTTGGCTACAGAATATTTGGACAAGTCAACACTAGAACCAGACTTCTTGAACTTTTCAAAACACTTAGATTTACGAGAGTCGTGGTGTAAACCATGGTGGTTTGCTTGAAGCACATGAAGGGATATATTTCGGAATGCAGATATCAAACAATGCATAAAAGGTTTCATAGAATATGTTAGCAGCAACATCTATGTCAACCAAATTGTTTGGTTATTGTTGTTGATTGGTTCAGAAGACTATAATTCCCTTTACGGAAGCAATATCGTCTTTTAGTAGGGGATGCTGAAGGCAAAGAACATGTTCTAAAAAATTAAAGTGAAATTTCGATAGTGGGATGGTACGAATCTTCCGGCATTGTTAAAGGCGCTGATCTAGATATAGCAGCTGTAGAGCTATCGTTGATAAAAACCAAATCAAGTATTCTATTCAAGTGATTTAGAAATGAATTGATTTGAAACAACTAAAGATCGAACATGCAATCGAAAAAATCATGTTGAGCTGAGGGTATAAGGTGGTTTGTGCTATTGAAAAGTGACCATGTAATGCTGGGCAGATTGAAATCACCTAACACTACAAATAAGTCATTATCATTATCATTACCATGGGTCGAAATTTCACTAATATAAGATATATGTTGCATATAGACTTAAATATAGGAAGAAGAGAGAATATAGGAGCATCAGATAAATAAGGCCTTGACGGGAAAATAGCCTTAACAGCAAGAATTTCAACACAAGCTGAAGCAGAGAAATTAAAAATATCCGACTGGAGTGTGGTTTTGATGGCGATTTGTTCGCCACCACCTCGAGTCGGCCGATCGCGTCTATAAATAATAAAGTTATTGGCCAAAATTTCGCAGTCAGACACTGTGGAGTTTAACCAAGTTTCTGAGAAAGCAATAATTTCAGAATCAAAAAAAGTACTGTTAATGAATTCATTTTTAAATTTAGACATAAGGCCTCTTATTATGGGGATCTAGTTTTTTGAAACATCGCTGGATGAAGTGCTGCCAGCTGGGAGTGAAGCTGGCAAAGGATTGTTTCGAATTTTAGGTTGAAATTCATGAACAATCATTTGATGTGGCCAAAACTTTGGATCACAAATGATCGGGAACACGTCATGAGGGACACTTACTTTGAAGGAAGCTATTTCCCGAAGCGTAGAAAATTTAAATTTAGTGATGGAAACACCAGCTGAAGATTTACTAGAAATATAAGCCGCTAAGGACTCGCATGTAGTGTCAGCTGAAAGCATGGAAACAAACACTTGCTTTCTGGGGCAACTACATTAAGAATTGGCTGAGGTGGAGCTGAAATTGCAATGTGATTAGTTTTCTCATTAGAACCAGGGCTTTGAGAAGTTCTGCGCTTGCGACGTGAAACCACTCGTGACGCAGTGGTTGTCATCGGAGCGGGCTCGATAGTTGTGGGTATGATCGCATGCCCTGGAGAAGGCAAGGGAGTAAATTGTAGAGACGGCGACGGTGACAGAGACAGAATGGTCGAAACGTCCAGATTTTGTGGGGTTGCCAAAAGTGTTTGAGTTGTCTGAACGATAGAAGGGGGCACAGGTGAAGGCACACTTAAAAAAAGAGATTCTAACTGGCGTGTAGGTGGGGTCTCAAATTTGTATTGGCTCAGCTATTCCTCGCCTGATGCAAAATCACTAGCGAAAAGCTTTGCCATCTTTAGTAATTTTAAAAATTTACTTCTAACGGAATTATACATTCGCGAAGAGTCTATTTGCATGTCGATGCAAATTGGGCACGACCATTTCAAGCCGCCGTTGCCTTTTTTAGCAAAAGCGGTAAATTTTTCACATTCGCGACCGTAAGCCCTGCACATTTGGCATGCATAATGTTCTCGCACAAGCAACAATAAATAAATTGCAGCTGAACAGAATCATCAGGCTGCTTAAAAGTGCAATTATTCTTGCAGCACGACATAATGACTACGGGGGTCAAACAAATTGCACAAATTTAGAAATATAGAAAAAAGTTACAAGAGCGCACAGCGGTGAAAAAAAGCGCACGAAAATGTAACTAACGAAAAATACTCAAGTTTCACTCAAAAGCTAGAGTAATGCACAAACCGTGTGAAGAACGAAGAACAACAACAAGAAGTTTAGTGAGAGCATGCATGAATGCACAGCGAACACACGCACAAACTATTGTATGCAGACGGAAGCGTGAGAGCAAGGAGTGTAAAGTAAATAACACAAACAATAAAACGCAGCTCTGATGCCGTGTTATTAAATTGAATAATTGATATTATTCGATGCACAGCTGATATACTTTGCACAGAAACCAAAGCGTTATCAATTTAGCGTAAAAATTGAATTATTTAAGATGGTTAAACAGCTTTGATATTAAGAAACAAAATACACAAGTAAGAGTGTTCTAGTCGCGAGTGCCCGACTAGGAGATACCCTGATCCAAGGTCTGACATTCATTCAAGTTATGTATCTGCATTCATACATAGAAGCACACACACACACACATATACAAACACAAGCTGCTTGCAACGCGCGTCATCAATTGCTTTGCTTCTTCTTCTTCCATTGGCCCAAAACTATGTAACATTTAATCGTAAATAACTTCTTTGTTTATTGTCTGATCGTAATAAAATTTTTAGAACACAAAGATGGCATATAAATGTGCAAATAAAATAATATCCGAATTTATTTAACCTCTGTATGCTATAGGAAAATATATGTACCAAATTTAGTGACTCTACCTCTTACAACTTTTAAGCTATACTTAAAAACACTGTTTTGGAAACTTCATTTATCGATTTCTTTCGATAAGAATGAGATATCGAAAAAAAAATGATAACGAGTCGGCAGTACAGTAACTTAAACTTAAATATAAAATTTCTTGCTTTTATGACTTTCAAGCTATGCCCGAAAAACACTTGTCTGAAATCGAAATTTATCGATCAATTTTGAACGGGACAAGATATCGAAAAAAAATGATAAACTCGTATCGAGAACTTATATTTCAAATATGAAGTCTGAAGCTTTTGTAGTCTCTGAGAAACACGCGTTGATACAGACGGACAGACGGACATGGCTATATCGACTCGGCTATTGATACTGATCAAGAATATATATACTTTATGGGGTCGGAGATGCTTCCTTATGCCTGTTACATACTTTTGCACAAAACCATAATACCCCTTTTTCCCATTTTTAATGGGATCAGGGTATAAAAATGCGGAGCACAATAAACACGTGAATCACACTCAAACTGAGAACTCTCCAATCCAATCTCCAATCGTTACATCGAAGCTCTGCTCGAAGAGCAGCAACATGCTTTCGATGAATTACAACAATTGATTAGCAACTTTAAAAATTATGGCAACGTGCGTTAATCCAAAAATGTATACTATGCCAAGATAAAGATTGATGGGACGAAATTTGGAATAAAATTGATCCCGCAAACAACTTGCCGCTGAAAATGGCTATTTCCCTGCTCATTAACAACTCAAGCAAAGCTATACCAAGAACCGTGAAATTTTCACTCTTGGCAACTCTAATCAACAGGAAGAAGCTCAAGCCTCGAGCGAACTAGCTGCAACATTCACCTTCAGCACAAGGTAACCTTATTCAGAAAATAAAAAATCGACCTAAGGACTTTGAATATTTAATGAGCGAATTGATGTCTCAATCAGCTGAAACTAAGCACATAATAGAGCTGGTGCGCCACTGTCTGCAACCAACTGAAGAGCTGCATTATCAAATAATGGGTTGTGAGGTAGAGGAAGTTGGTTACGATCCAGCCCGTTTCCCATAAGTTTGGAGTAAGCTAACGTCATACATTATGAGATATCGAGATACACGATCACAGCATACGCCAGCTGCTAGGTCTATGAAAGTAGTCGTGCGATCTAGTGGGACATACTCAAATGGACCCAGTTCTTTGGATAGTTTTCATGCATGGTACACGAAACAAGTTTGCTGCAGGTCCAAAAGATGTGGTATCTGTAAACCACACTAACCGGCTAGGCAGAAAGATTGATGAATGGGAAATATAGATGGATGCGTATTATAATCCCAGAGACGTGGCAAATACAGTATTAAACCGTTTCCTATTTCAAAACATCAACAATGACGATGCTAAAATTATTTAGGAGCTATACATTACCACAATTGAATCCCTAGCATCTCTAAAAGGGTAAGGAATAGATACAGCCACCTGGGATGCGATTCTGATCGCCATTTTAGGGAATAAATTGGATGTCACGAACAGAACTCTGTAAGAACAATCTCTTGGAGGCTCTAATTATATACAAGTATTAGACACCATGCTCCAATTCCTAGAACAACGAGTAAGGGTTCTCGGGGCTGGAAAAAAGATTCAAGGATCAAGGAAGGATTTAAAGGACACCACATGTGCCTCGGCAACGTCTGCAAAGGCACCATGTTGCCTGTACTGCAAGAGGGTTAATCATTTGCTGTTCAGATGCGACGATTTTCGGGCTAAATCTGTATCTGAAAAATTGAATTGGGTAAAAAGGCAAAAGTTGTGCGTCAACTACTTCAGGCATGACCACAAGGTGAATGCATGCCAAAGCCGCAACTGTCTTAAGTGTAAAAAAAAACACAATACATTATTGCACTTGGAAACCACACCACCCGGACATCCAAAATCACCAGCCGTAGAATCAGCTTGCAGCATCAGTTTTAATCTGCTGGCTACAGAAAATGTGACCGTAAAAGGAAACAACGGGCCGATCGGCAACTTTAGAGCACTATTAGACTCAGGATCACAAAAAAATCTGATTTCTGAGCGCTTGGCATCAATGCTTTCACTTAAAGTCCATGATATCAAACAACGCATAGAAGGTATTGGAGGACATTTCAGAACCAGCAAGCCCCGATTAAATGTGTTAGTGCAATCACTTCTAAGTGGTTTTACACAAAGGATCGAAGCCTACCACACATCATTGCCGATCAACCTGTACACGCACTCAATCCAACAAATTGGTAAATCCCCAACAATCTGCCATTGGCAGACCCTCAATTTGACAAGCCAAGCAAAATTGACATGCTCATCGGTGCGGAGCATTACTACTCGATGCTGCTTCCAAATCAAAATAAGATTTGGCCCAGAGGACCAGTACTTCAAAACACTGAACTTGGATGGGTTGTCGCTGGAAAAATGAATTCAGAAAACAAGTCATCTCACATTTGTGCAGTTGAAACAATCGAGGAAACGAGCGCATTAACGGAACGCGAAGAAAAGCATTGCATACCCACTGAAGCCTACTGCGAAAAACACTTCGTGCAAAATCTCCAATTGGCATCGGATGGTAAATTCATTGTCAAACTTCCATTTTCCGAACACTCTTCAGCCCTTGGGGCCTCTCTTAAAACTGCAACCAAAAGATTTGTGGCACTGGAACGCAGAGCCACGGCTGACACATGGTAGGGATACGCGGACTTCATAAATGAGTATGAAAAGCTGGGACACATGAAACAAGTGACTACACAACAAATTCCAAAGGGTCACTACTTCTTCCCGCATCACTGTGTGCCGAATCCTGTAGGGGCCAGCTGTTCAGATAGCTTAACTCGAGCAATTAAAGTTGAGTAAGAATTCCCTTTGGTTTTGTCGTTACATAGAAGCTCACTCGATCTAATAAATCTGTTCACAATTATTTCACTCGCATTGCTTCGCGCTCTCAATCAAGCAGTTCGCAGTGAACGCGCTCTCACACTCACAGGCATGCAGGCCGAAAAAACAAAGGTGAGAACGAGAGCGAGGGTAAAGAATAGGGAGGCAATCTACATCTCAGTCGCCCTAGCTGCTAACTTAATAACATAACGCTTGCTAATCTCTGTACGTGGGTACAGCCCAGCCTAACATCAATTTTGGTCAATCATATTAGCTTTCCGTTAGTGCGCTTAACCTTATTAAAGTGTGACAGTGTTTTTATATATAGGGAAGAGGAAACAACCCACGCCAAGTCCGACGAGCATAGCACAGAGCATCGCTAGAAGTGCACGCCCTCCGAATCCCCTATACGCATAGTTTCCTGGCTGTGTGAACACCGAATGCCAAGCTTCATCTATAGGCTGAACACTATATAATAAGTCAACGTGGGGCGCCACTTATTATGTTGTGTTCAGCCTATACGCATAGTTTCCTGGCTGTGTGAACACCGAATGCCAAGCTTCATCTATAGGCTGAACACTATATAATAAGTCAACGTTGGGCGCCACTTATTATGTTGGTGTGACTTGGCGTGGGTTGTTTCCTCTTCCCTATATATAAAAACACTGTCACACTTTAATAAGGTTAAGTGCACTATCGGAAAGCTAATATGATTGACCAAAATTGATGTTAGGCTGGGCTGTACCCACGAACAGAGATTAGCAAGCGTTATGTTATTAAGTTAGCAGCTAGGGCGACTGAGATGTAGATTGCCTCCCTATTCTTTACCCTCGCTCTCGTTCTCACCTTTGTTTTTTCGGCCTGCATGCCTGTGAGTGTGAGAGCGCGTTCACTGCGAACTGCTTGATTGAGAGCGCGAAGCAATGCGAGTGAAATAATTGTGAACAGATTTATTAGATCGAGTGAGCTTCTATGTAACGACAAAACCAAAGGGAATTCTTAGTCAACTTTAATTGCTCGAGTTAAGCTATCTGAACAGCTGGCCCCTGCACCGCAGATAATTCTGCGAGAGTCTCATCTCGAGAAGTGTTATCTGATAAAGGGTCAGTGGACTAGACTAGTACTAATACGATGCTAAACTTGTATATCTTTAAGATGATATATTCCTATCGATTTATCGCTCTCGTTAGCTATTTCATAGTATGCTGGGCTTAACTTCTTGATGATCTTGGCTTTATTAACAACAGGAGCTAATTTGCTGCTGAACTTCTTAAACGCATTGCTTTGAGCAAAACTGCGGACATGCACTACATCGCCAACCTTCAGTTGCCTTGTCCGGCTGCGCAGATTATAAGTTTTGGCATTAGCCGTGTGAGCTTGCGACATGTTGCTCTTGGCTGCTCTGCGTGCTATCTGCAACAAATCGGGTGTTTTCAGAATAGTGTCGTCTGAAAAACAAATTCAACTTCCTAAGTAGCTCGTAGTCCAGGCCGTTTAAAACCATATTCTGTCTAAAACAGAAAATAAGGAGAAAAACCAGTACTACGATGTAAACTAGAACGCAAAGATCCGCTAATCTCGTTTAGATTTTTGTCCCAGTTCGTATGATCTACGCCGATATAAGCACGTATAGCTGCTAATACCGATCGGTTGAGACGCTCGCTTGCATTTGCCTGCGGAGAATATACTGCCGTGCACACTTGAGCTACGCCGAACCGAGTCAGGAATGCTTTGAAATACCCAGATTTGAATTGCGAGCCGTTGTCCGTTAAAATCGATTCGGGTACCCCAAAGGTATAAAACACGTAATTTTCCAGAAAGTCACAGATGCAACTACTAGTGAATTTCTTTAATAGATGCAAATAGTGAAACTTAGTGTTATGGTCAACTATGATCAGAAGACCTATATTTCCATTCTTTGACCTTGGATATGGTCCGAGAAGATCCATATACAATTTCTGGAATGGTCTATCTGAAGTTACGGGCTTTCCCATTGGTGGCCTAAGAACCATGTTGGGACTCTTTGTTGCTTTGCAAGTTGCAAATGTTGATACGTAACTACGAATTTGTGTGACCATACCAGGCCAAACAAATAAGAGTGCTCTAGTCGAGAGTGCCCGACTAGGATATACCCTGATCCAAGTTCTGACATTCATTCAAGTTATTTATCTGCATTCATACATAGAAACACTCACACACACATATACAAACAAAATCTGCTTGCTACGCGCGTCATACATTTTCTTTGATTCTTCTTCTTCCTTTGACTTTAAACTATGGTACATTGAATCTTTGATAACTTCTTTGTTTTTTGTCTGATCGTAATAAAGGACACAAATATGGCATATAAATGTGCAACTATGTAAAAACCGAAGGTCATACCTCTAAAATTAAAAATTTTTAACCTCTGTATGCTATAGGAGAATATATGTACCAAATTTGGTGACTCTACATCTTATAACTTTTAAGCTATACCTTAAAAGCACCGTTCTGGAATCTTAATTTATCGATGATTTTTGAAAGGATTGAGATATCGAAAAAAAATTGATGAGTTTGTGTCGAGCCGGCAGTACAGTAACTTAAACTTAAATATAAAGTTTCTAGCTTTAATGACTTTCAAGTTATGCCCGAAAAACACTTGGCTAAAATTGAAATTTATCGATAACTTTTGAACGGGATGAGATATCGAAAACCCGGCACTACGAGAACTTATATTTCAAATATGAAGTCTCTAGCTTTTGTAGTCTCTGAGAAACACGCATTCATACCAACGGACAGACGGGTAGACGGTCAGACGGACAGACGAACATGGCTATATCGATTCGGCTATTGATACTGATCAAGAATATATATACTTTATGGGATCGGAGATGCTTCCTTATGCCTGTTACATACTTTTGCACAAAACCATAATACCCCTTTTTCCCATTTTTAGTGGGATCAGGGTATAAAAAGATAATGCTTAAGTTTCTCCACCATTTTCCCCATGCCCATATGAGCTGAGTCAGGAGGATTATGCGCACGATACAGAACGTCCTTCCTAAGATTCACGGGAACCCAAAGCTTCCAGGATTCCACTTCTTGCTGAACATCTCCTGTGGCATGCTCTGTTCGTTTATAAACAAAATTATCGTCTACTTTCAAGTCAGGTAATTTAGACTGATTTTCACAAATCCTGTTTATCAGGTTTAGATACTCTTGTGACTGAAATTCTTTTGACGATAAGTCGACAATAGGCCCAAAATCTGAGAGTTCACCCACTACGATTTCATCCCTTCGGGATAAGGTATCAGCGACAATGTTTTGTGATCCGCTCCGGTGCTTAATAGCGAAAGAAAAGCCTTGAAGCCTGATTGACCATCTGGCTAGGCGCCCTGATAGATCTTTCTGCTTCATTAGCCACTGCAACGATGCGTGGTCAGTTACGACGACAAATTCTTGACCTTCAATGTAGGCTCTGAACTTGTTTATCCCTTTGATAACTGCCAAACATTCGAGCTCAGTAACCGAATAGTTACGTTGCGCTTTTGACAGTTTCTCTGACATATATGCAATTGGCAATTCAATGCCGTCTTCGTTCTCTTGTGCTAAGACGCACCCGAGACCGCAAAGACTCGCGTCGCATAATAAAACGAAGGGCTTCGCGAAATCGGGGGTTTGTAAAACTGGCGAAGATGTTAGCTTCGACTTTAATAACCTAAACGCTTCTTCCGCCTCTGGATTCCAGTTAAATGACTTACTCTTTTTCAGCAGTTCGGTTATTGGGAAGGTGATCGTAGCGTACTTCTCTACAAAGCGCCTGTACCAGCCAGAGAGTCCTAGGAATCTCCTTAACTGCTTAACAGTTACTGGGCTTGGAAAGTCATTAATTGCGGTTACTTTGTCTGGGTCGACTTTTATTTGTCCGTAACCGATTATAAAACCTAAATATTTTATTTCTTTCATACAGAATTTTGACTTGGCTACATTAATTGTCAAGTTGGCTTTTCGAAGATACATAGCAATTTCCTCCAGCAATTTTAGGTGCGATTTAAAGTCGTCTGAAAGAACCAAGAGATCGTCCAAATAGACAAATACTCTTGTTCGTAAAAATGCTGGTATTACCTGGTCCATCAGCCTACATAAAGTCTGCGCAGCGTTACACAAGCCGAAAGGCATAACCTTGTACTGGTACAAAGGCCTATTAGGTATCGTAAATGCAGTACAATGTCTAGACGCTTCTTCTAGCGGGATTTGCCAAAAGGCGTGCTTCATGTCGAGACCGGTAATGTAACGTGCTGGAGGCAATCTGCTAAGGATGCCATCCACGTGAGGTAATGGATAAGCATCTTTTAAAGTCAGCTTATTCTCTTCCCTGGAATCTAAACACAACCGAACTTTTTCTCCTCGGTGTACGAGCACACAGTTGCTGCTCCAAGGACTTCTTGATTCTTCAATGACTCCTAAAGCCAGCATATTCTCAATTTCAGCAAACATCAATCTCTCTTTGGCAGGCGAAATGGGCCAATGGCGCTGTTTGACAGGCCTAGCATTGCCGACGTCAATGCTATGTTCTATCAGGTGCGTACGACCCAAACCTTCCTTCTCATAAGAAGGGAGTTTGCTAACAACTGAACTTAGCATCTGCTGCTGAGCTGCTGAGAGTGAATGCTTCTTTGGAGTTTCTACCGTATCGTCTTCCCTACCTACGTCGAGTTCAGACACTGTTACTTCCATATCGGATATTTTACTTAATAAACCAAAATCCCTCCAGAAATCGATTCCTAAGTATATGTCTTGTTTCAGGTCTGGAATTATAAATAACTCTACAAACTTAGTATATTTCTGGTACGTGATTTCGACGTAAAGTCTGCCGACTACAAAGCTTTCAGAGCCGTTTGCTGTTTTGATGCGCCCTGAACATCTACGAACCTGGGGATGTTTTACTAGTTCTTTTGCGGCAGAGCTGCCAATGCAGCTAATAGTAGCGCCAGAATCCAGTAGGGCTACATATCTTTTGCCTTCTATTTCGATATCTGTGTATAATCTATTATCCGTATTTAGGAATATAGCTGAAAGAAGTTTTTTTCTACTCTTCCTTACTTTATTCCAAAATAAACGCTCTCTTAAGGTTGATCGTCTGGGTTTCTTACGCAATATGCAACTGCTGGCAGATCCGAGGATTCTCTGCCTCGCTGCTGCATACTGAGCTGCTCGAATATGAAATGGCTGGTGAATATTTGCTTTCGCTGGTGAATGTATAGACAGACTAGTTTGCTTACTATGAGCCGAGTCTGCCAAGAGATCGGTCTGAGTACTACTATCCGACTTTAGTTCTTCGGATGCGCCAGGTGAGTGTTGACTGACGCATCCACTTGACGGTTTTCCGCCGGGTTACATGCGTTACATTTTGGCTTGTATGTGTTCTTTGCGCCACACCCGTAACAAAATATACTGCGCGCGTCAAGACAGACATCGAAACGATGTCCGAGCTTATCGCAGTTCCAGCATTTTATTTGCTTGCGCTGCAGAGCTGAAACTTCCCCTTGCTCTGTGTCTTCTAACTGCTCTTCGAGTTGGGAAACAACGGGCCTTTGAGCTGAACTCGCCTTATGGGGTTGGCCACGAACTTGTTTACAAAACTGCTCGTGTGTACGGATTTCTGTTCTCAATCGCGGCAACGAGTTAATACCTAAATGCATTAATTCGTAGCGCAGCGACGGCTTCGAATGACGGAGTAGATGCAGAAAGGAATCAGCGCACCATAGTTCCGTTAAATAATTCCAATAGCCGAAATTATTGGGAACGAATTTGTCACGTAGACCATTTCTGCAAGTATGCGAATTTACTTTGCATTGAGCTATAAATTGAAGCGAACGCGTATTAGCGAGCTCCTATTCAAATTTAACCTGCAAACTGCAAAGTGAAATTCTAATTTTTGATTGGAAGAAATATACACGTATATATATATATATATATATATATATATATATATATAATATATATATATATATATCTTCAAATGTCACCTTTTCTCTCGGCACTAATCACTGGGATTACTCCACTGCACGATATCGGGTTGAATGTATATATGCACGTATATATATATATTATATATATATTATATATAGTCGGCCGGTCTGTGCAAAGTTCGCACGCATTTCGTGCACCTGCAAGTCGCCATATACTCTGGCGGTACAGGAATACAAGGGGGGAGAGATCACACTTTCGTTCTGAGCGTACACATACCGCAGTCCCCATATATCCCTCGCATAGGAAAGAGTATAACAACAGCGGACTTAACAGCGATCTGTAACAGAGCGTCTGGAAGTTGGCATCAACAGCATCAGCGTGCAGCGGAGCGAAACCGCAAACACTTAGAAGGAGTGGATGTTAAGCAGTTAGCGAGAAACGATTGAGTGAAATTCGCTTGTACTCAGTTGTTGAGTGTTTTTGACATTGAACAGCCGTTGAGCTTCTTTTCGTTTTCATAAGTTTTATTTGTGCGTAGTGCAGTTCAATGCAAGTCTCTGTTTCCAGCAATTACAACATGATTATCTTAGTCAAATTAAAAGTTACCTTGCCTATGCATATAAATGAACTCGACTTGTAAATGTAAATTTTAATACTCTATTACGCACAATATATATATGAAATTGTAATCATTAGTGCGATACTCCCGCTTAAATAAGTTCTTTTACACACAGAGAAATAACTCAACGCATCAGCTGCATCTTCAATAGGCCCGGCGAATGGATGGAATGGTTATAAGTAGTTAAGCAATCTGTTTAACATTCAGTGAGTACATCTTGCGTATGCAAGAATATTGTTAGTTTGGCATATATTTGATCGCGAATATCGCTCTTGCTGAATTTGTGCGTATATTTCGAATGTTGATTTTGTGAAGTTGATATAAGTCAAGTTGATTAAGCAAATCGCTAATGCGTCAAGCATCCCCATATGGGTATATGTTTAAAATTGAATTTATGAATTGTCGAACTATATTTTGAATATGATTAAATAGAAAATATGGATTAATCCGTCACCAGATCAAAAGAATGACCGTGTTACGTTACAATGTCTTAGTAATCTAACTGAATAAATAAAATCTTTGTTAAGGGATAAAAAAAAAAAAAAAAAAAAGGTGTAGGGGCCAGCTGTTCAGATAGCTTAACTCGAGCAATTAAAGTTGAGTAAAAATTCCATTTGGTTTTGTCGTTACATAGAAGCTTACTTGATCTAATAAATCTGTTCACAATTATTTCACTCGCATTGCTTCGCGCCCTCAATCAAGCAGTTCGCAGTGAACACGCTCTCACACTCACAGGCATGCAGGCCGAAAAAACAAAGGTGAGAACGAGAGCGAGGGTAAAGAATAGGGAGGCAATCTACATCTCAGTCGCCCTAGCTGCTAACTTAATAACATAACGCTTGCTAATCTCTGTTCGTGGGTACAGCCCAGCCTAACATCAATTTTGGTCAATCATATTAGCTTTCCGATAGTGCACTTAACCTTATTAAAGTGTGACAGTGTTTTTATATAGAGGGAAGAGGAAACAACCCACGCCAAGTCCGACGAGCATAGCACAGGGCATCGCTAGAGGTGCACGCCCTCCGAATCCCCTATACGCATAGTTTCCTGGCTGTGTGAACACCGAATGCCAAGCTTTATCTATAGGCTGAACACTACATAATAAGTGGTGCCCAACGTGGTTCAAAATATGTCCTAAGTCGTGAAGCAAAAACTTGGTGAGAAGAATACCGACCGACAAAGAATTTTGCCTCATGATATTGCTTTTAAAATCCATCCATTAAACTTTCATATTTTGCATTATCAATTAACTTTATACATGTTTTAATATGAGATTACGTGTATGATTTTTTTTAAAATCTCGTCGTTTGGAAAAGTGACTGCAAATCGAGCATTTACGGTTTGGTCAACCAAAGCGAATCTAACTTCAGTCGTAAAATTCAAATTAAAAACAAGTAAGAGTGATCTAGTCGAGAGTGCCCGACTAGGATATACCCTGATCCAAGGTCTTACATTCATTGAAGTTATTTATCTGCATTCATACATAGACACACACACACATATGGCTACGCGCGTCATACATTTGCTTTGCTTCTTCTTCTTCCTTTGGCCCCAAACTATGTTACATTGAATCGTTAATAACTTCTTTGTTTATTGTCCGATCGTAATGAAATTTTTAGGACACAAAGATGGCATATAAATGTGAGACTATGTCAAATACGTATTTTTCGATTTCTTGGAGATCGGGGAGGGGTATCGAAAAAGTGAAATGCATTTAACCTCTGTATGATATTGGAGAGTATATGTACCAAATTTGGTGACTCTTCGTCTTATAACTTTTAAGCTATACCTTAAAAACACTGTTTTGGAAACTTAATTAATCGATAACTTTTGAAAGGATTGAGAAATTGAAAAAAAATGATGAGTTTGTTTAGAGCCGGCAATACAGTAACTTAAACTTAAATATAAAGTTTCTAGCTTCTATGACTTTCAAGTTATACCCGAAAAACACTTGGCTGGAATCGAAATTTATCGATAACTTTTGAACGGGACGAGATATCGAAAAAACATGATAAACTGGTCTTGTCCCGGCACTACGAGAACTTATATTTCAAATATGAAGTCTCTAGCTTTTCTAGTCTCTGAGAAACGTGCGTTCATACAGACGGACAGACGGTCAGACGGACAGACGGACAGGGCTAAATCGACTCGGCTATTGATAGTGATCAAGAATATATATACTTTATGGGGTCGGAGATGATTTCTTATGCCTGTTACATACTTTTGCACAAAACCATAATACCCCTTTTCCCCATTTTTAATGGGATCAGGGTATAATTAATAATAGTTATCTTAAATTATGATTCTAAATGTTGCCTAAAAGCGATCGTGTGATTCGACTCTGAGAATCGCGATTATAATTCGAGAGCTTACGGATTAATCGACTCGAGCGAGTAACATATCGTAGATAACATATAGATTCACAACTTCTAATATAACAGTTGTCAAAGCACCGTGCGGTGTACGCGAAATAGCAAGTTATTGGAATCATTTCGATACTTGACCCGTACATGCAAACCTTGCAGAAACAGCTAAAGAATTCAGTAAATTTCCATATCTGGTAGTGATATGTTAGATAAGTTAGCAAGCCTTTTAGTAATGTGACACGCATTCAGTTGATTGGTGACGGATTAAACTTCATGATAGAACGAATTTACAAACAAATAAACAAAAACATAATTGCTTAAAATGTCAGTTCGCCGCAGCACTGAGCATTTAGCGAGCGCTTCCAGAGCTCAGAACACACCTTGTAGTATTTGTCAGGAGCCCGCAAACGCACCTGATCTTTCTGTCGTTTCACCGTGTAATCATGCATTCCACCGCCATTGTATAACCCAACATTTGCAGCAATCTGACTGTTGTCCCACATGCCAACAGCCGTGTTCAATACATTTTGCAAGCTGAACTATTAGCGGCAGGACAAGATCTCGACACCGCAGCAGGTAAAAGTAGCTCTCTAAATAATACTCGTGGTAGAAGCAGGGGCAAACCAAATAGAGGTAGAGGTGCAGGTACACGCGGGGCCATAGTAACCAGATATCGGAATCGCCGTAAGCCTGAACAGCCAAACAACAGAAATACAAGCGCAGTAAATGTAACCATGAACACCGAATGCCAAGCTTCATCTATAGGCTGAACAATCCCGAGAGCACCACAACTGAAATACGAGTCGTTTTTGACGCATCATGCAAAGCTTCGACTAGGAACTCGCTGAATGATATTTTAAATGCTGGTCCCACTATCCAGACTAATTTAATGTCGATTCTACTCCGCTTTAGGACCCCTAAGAACGTTTTCACAGCAGGCATTGATATGTACCGCCAAGTGTGCGTCAACCCACCTGACCAGTTCCACCAACTGATTGTAAGGAGAAGGAACTCATCTGAAGACATTCGCTTCTATCACTTTTGGACTGTCACATATGGCACAACGTCAGCCCCGTTTCTGGCCACCAAATGTTTGGACCATTTGGCCATTCAGAACAAAGAAAAATACTTATTAGGATCACCAGCACTGAAGGATGACTTCTATAAGGACGACTGTCTAACTGGAGCAGACTCAATCGCTAAAGCGATTCAAATTCAACAGGAGTTGTTCCAAATATTGCAACCTTCAGGATTCAAACTACGCAAATAGTGCTCAAACGATGAGCATCTTCTACAAGGAATCTTCAAGGAGAACATCGTCAGCAATGTGATACTAGGCAAAGCATTTGAGCACTACAGTATTAAAACACTTGGCTTTATCTGGATGCCCAAAAGGGACCAGCTCTGTGGCCGTTCGCAAAGAAGACAACAGTGTATCACAAAGAGAGTAGTATGCTCAGAACTGGCTCAGATCTTTGATCTACTAGGATTGTTTGCTCCAGTAGTGGTCAAGGCAAAAATCTTCATGCAACGTCTTTGGGAAACAAAACTGGATTGGGATGACGAATTGCCAACACACCTTCAAAACGAATGGAAGGACTACCTGGAGGATCTGCAGGCACTGAACACGATGCAGATTCCCAGGCACGTCTATGATGGCAGAATTCCCGTAACCAGGGAAATTCACACATTTGTTGATGCATCAGAACGGCCATATGGAGCGGCAGTTTATGTGCGTGCCACCTACAAGAACAATCAAGTCTCAGTCCGCTTGCTGTGTTAAAAATCTCGTGTGGCACCCACTGCCAAACAATCACTTCCTCGTCTAGAATTGTGCGCTACACTCCTCGGTGCAGACCTCGCTGAAAGAGCTCGCAAAGATAATCATATGCACCCAGAAATAGTCTCGGGATTTAACTGGACTGATTCTACAGTTGTGCTGGCCTGGATTAACGCAACGGCTTCCACATATCACACATTTGTGGCAAACCGAATAGCCAAAATCCAAGCACTTACTAGCCAAACCCAATGGCGACATGTATCATCGGTAAATAATGTAGCCGACGTACAGTCAAGAGGAATCGCAGCACGGCGATTAGCAGATCATACCCTATGGCTATATGGGCCTCTTTATCTACATGGACCGTGGACAAGCTTTCCAATCGTTGCCCCGATGAGCCTCGAACGCAAGGCAAAATATGCGAGTTTGCCAATCACACACACGACAATTGGAGAAGAGCTGTTTACTTGCAGACACTGCAGTTCGTTCCACAAGGTTGAGTTCCCGGCAGAACTCAAGCAACTACAGCGCTACAGATATGTAGGCCAAGAGCCCCATCATATCGCTATCACCAATACTAGGAGCAAATGATCTCATCCGGGTCGGCAGCAGATTGGAGCAAGCGTCACTCCCATATAACGCTAAACATCTAATCTTTTTGCCATACAATGATTGGATTGTTTAGACTCTATTCATAGACCTCCATGAAACCAACATGTACTGCGGGGCAAATAAGGGCCATCGCAAGACAACAAATCTGCATTCTCAAGGATAAGTACATGGCCAGGAACATTATACACAACTGTGTGAAGTGCACCAGAACTAAGCCTAAGTAAATGTATCAAATCATGGGTGATCTACCTACTATACAAATCACCCATGATCGACCTTCCCTCAGCACTGGCGTAGACTACTGTGGACCTTTCTCGATTCACCATAAGATACGCAGAAAGAGACCAGATAAGGCGTACATAGCAGTGTTCTGCTGCTTCAGCACAAAAGCAGTACATCTGAAGTTAGTCAGTGATCTTACAACAGATGCAGCACTTCGCTTTTTTATTGGCCTTCGTGGGAAGTGTCAGAAGATTAATTGCGACAACGTAACAAATTTCATCGGCGACAACAATCAGTTGAAGGATTTGGAATCGGCCATTTATAAAGATAACGCTTTCATATTAATCCCCCCTCGAAGACCATAATTTGGCGGCCTTGGGGAAGCAGCAGTAAAATCCACAAAAAAGTAACTGATCAGTTACACGAATACCGCATTACTAACCTTTGAAGAAATGAATACAGTGGTCATCGAAATTGAAGCCATACTCATCTTCCGACCAATGACTCCAATGTCAAATGACCCAACGGATCTAATAGCACTAACGCCGGGGCATTTTTAAATTCGATAACCATTAACAGCAGCTCCTGATGCAAACATTGACGTAGGAGGGAAGACACTTGCAAAGCGTTGGGAACAAATCTAAAGAATAAAGCACTCATTCTGGAAACAATGGTCACAAGAAAACTTGCAAGAATTGCAAGTTCGTCACAAATGGAAGACCTTGACCCCAAACGTCAAAGAAGGATTATTGGTTTTGGAGAAAGAGGACAATGTTCCGGTGATGAAATGGCCATTGGGTGGCATTGTCAAAACATACCTTGGGCATGACAATTTCATACGATCGGTGTATTTACAAACAGCATCAGGAATATACAAACGTTCTGTAACTCGTCTGGCGCCATTGTTTCCGGAGAATGTGGCACCCAAGCGCCCTTTCGACTAGGAGGATACAACGGAACCTGATGAGCCACCGACACGAAGGAGGAAATCTATGTCACCACCAATATCAGCACTACTACTAGCACTGATGATCATGCAGCACTCCCACAGCCAATAAGCGTGACACCATTTACCAACAAGCCTGGAATATTCTACGAACGGCTTGGCATAACAAAAATGGCTGTATCAGAATAATCATTAATTATGACCTAGCCATATTGGAGAGACATGAAAACATTTTCGTCAGGCATAGCAAAACTCGACTACAAGTGGATATAGTAAGCTAGCAGAGAGGAAAATAAACCGTCGCCCATCTGTCACAAGCATACATGGTAATCGCAATTCAGCTGACATTACATGCTTAAACTCGAGCAAAATAACCTATGGCGAACAGGTGACGTTGGGCGAGACCGAGCGTCGAGCCACTCGTCGACTCTACCAGCAAGGATCCCTTTAGGATCTCACCAATTACACCCCAGGACCCCTCACTGGCCCCAGCCACCCGAAGCATCCCGAAACCAAGCCTACCGTGTCCTACAAGCCGTAGTGCTAGGGAATCCTATAAGGTCGGAGAGCTTGGTGTGAGTCAGTGCGTGCAGAAGGTTCAGAGCGTATTCCTTGCGATTTGCAGGAGAGCCATAGCGGATCCTGTTGTGTCGCTCCACAAGGCAACCTCACAACTGACCCGATGTGATTTGAGGACCGTACTGTCATGGTAGAATGAGATAAGCACATCTTGTAGCTGTTTTGCAGCCAACTCAACCTCACCAAGAGAAGTTACTGGGTCAGCTCTCGAAGCTTCAAAGGCTTGAACATGTCCCAATTTGTTAGTGCTATAAGCATTTGTTCGGAGTTCCTTTTGGCCTGGGATATCAGCCCATTTATGGTCTGAGTGCGTGGCCTCATCGGTTAATCGCCACTTATTATTATAGTCGGACAAAGGTTCATTAGCCAGCATAAGGTCTAGTACCTCTTCCCTGATACCGTTCATGATGGTTGGCTTGCAACCCTTATGAGCTGTATCAAAATGACTTCACATAAAATATTTTAAAAGCCACATATGTTGTTTCGTCCTTGGGCAGATTTTGACGAGCTGCTGAGCCTCCGTCGGTGGAGCGTCGTCAGTAAAGTAGGCCACACCCACCACTACTTCCTGAACGACTTCTACCGTTGTCACCTGAATGGCAGACGAAACTCGGTCCCTGGTAATGAAGGTGTCCCTCTGTCTTACGCTTGTATCCAAAAGGATTGCGGGGCGAGGCGCTTCACCCATTTGGTCATATAATAACAGCGACACTGGATGGATGGCTCGAGGCGTAACCCGGATTGCCGCTGCCCAGGAGGGTCCATTCATTCTAACCTTATCCTTAGAGGCAGAATTCTTGAGGATAAGTCTGGTCCTGCAAACAGTACCAGATCTTGCCGCCGCACTTGGCTAGCGTCTGCATGGATGCGTCATCCACCATGATGGCGAGATGCAGCAACTGACCAGTGCTGACCTCATTCTGAGCATCAATATACTCTAGAACGGTCGCATTAGACAGTTTCAAGCTGTTGGCGAAGTAACCTTTAATGAGGCGCCACGGGGAAGTCGCTCTCCTCCAACAGCTCCACGTCAAGAGCACTTTTAGGCTTAATGAGGCTAAAATATTTATTTTTGTAATTAATTACCTATCTGCATTCATACTTAGAAAGCACAAGCACGCTCACATATAACTTCTTTATTTATTGTCCAATATTAATGAAATTTTCTGTAAATATTGATAGCAAATTAATGATTAGTATACCAAATCCAAATGTTTTACCCCATTTTATCCCATTTTAAATAGGATCAGGGTATAATAAAATTAAATATATTGAAATGAAATTATTGCAAGCTAATAATAATGCCAATTTGTGTGTGCGTTTTTGATTTTATTTAAAATAAATTACTCGTCATTTGAAAAGGTTCACAGTATGCAATTTGCACTTATCGGTGTTGTAGTTTTTCGATTTCACTCACATGCTATACCAAAGATACCTTGCGGAACGTAACCTAAAAGACAAAGCTTCAAAACGGAGCTTCAACTTTCAAGACTTTAGGAAATCAATCGCAATTATATATATATTATGGTTATATGCATGTTTAACAATGTTTATGCTTTTATCTTAAAAAAATTTGTTTAGTCATGAAGAAGTTTATAATATAAACAAAAATATTTTTTGATAGCCTCATAAATTATAATATTTACTTATTTCATTTCAAAAAAATATAAAAAGTAAAATTCTTGCGATTGGAAATTTACAAAATGAAAGCAATAAATCGAAATCAAATACTTTCAACACAGTTAAAATGCGCCTGTATATCTTAAAAAAATAAATATTAAGAAATCGAGAAACAAACTTTGAAGCCACTTTGTGCAAGAACAGCTTAACATATACATAAATTCACAACAACAATTCATAAAGATTCAAAATTAAAGTAATGATTCAAATTATTTATGTTCGTATGTATGTCGTGCGTATGCACTTTTTATAATATACTTGAGTTAATTAATTTTGTAAAACGTCAATAGCATAATTAAAATGTGTAATACTTGTACTGACAGAGCCAAAGTTTATAAATACATATGTTTAGCTTACCACACCTACAAGAATTTGCATACATCATATTTTTGCCTACTAATTTTAATTATTTACATAGGCTAATTGCATAGCTGAATTAAAATCTTAAAGCAAATATATTGCGTTTAAAGTCGATAAGAAATATTCAAGGAGTTATCCGCGCCATGTATAATATTTTGTCGCATCGTTCTGCGAAACTCAAAGTGCTAGCGAATCCTGTCAGCGGGAGTGCTTGGTGTGAGCCAGTGCGTGCAGGAGGATCAGAGCGTATTCCGATTTGCAGGAGAGCCTGACGTATCCTTGCGAAGCATAGCGGATCCGTGCGACAAACAGGAGTGCCAGCGTACTCGAGCGGTGGTAGGAGAGCAAGAGAGAGTTCTTAGCGAACAGGTGAGGCCGAAGGACACTTTGTCGAGCAAGTAGAGTTCCGACGGCAGACACGAGTTCCCAGTACGGTGACACGAGGAACCTGGACTACACAGCCATTGTGCAACAAGAAGACAAGAATAAAAACCGAATTAAAACACACTAGTTCTTATTTATCACAGGTGCCACATACAAATTTGTTGCACAAATCCAGGCCAACTGAAGTATAGTTTGGTATAAGCCTAAGGATTCCTTACAACTCGCGCCAAAGTGGGGCCCTGTAATAAAAAAGATCAAAAGACTAAAGGACTTTGTTGTAAACACGACATAGCAAGATAGCGCGAGCATGGGCTTACAACCTAAATAAGGAGGAGGTCCTGCGATACTGCACTGAGCTCGGCGTAACAGTGGCGGGTACGCTCGACACAGTTTGGAGAGTGGGTGTCTGAAAACGAAGACGGAATCCCGTACGGAACCCGGCTCAGTGAACTGGCACGGATACACAGTCGCCAGGGCAGAGCGTGGCCCTTAAGTGGTACGTCGCTAACAACTCATATTGGACGTCGTGGACCTCGTAAGTGGAGAGCTCCAAGAATACTTCCTGAGACGGGATTACTTTCCGAATCTGAATGAGAAAGTTGGGAGGAGGCCAATGAATGGCTTCAAGGTGTACATGGTAGAGATGCAGACTTTGACACGGCCACTCAGGTACGCTCAGGAGGAAGAATTGAAGCAGATCTTTGGTCTCCGCGCCTATGCCCGCCAATACCAGTGCTCAGGTTAAATTAAGCTTATGCATTTGAGGAACTGGAGAGGGATCGGAAGACTGCATCAGGAGAACCAACCTCTTCGTACCCGACTCATGGCAATGGAAGATCCCCATGAGGGTTACACCACCGAACCATGGCGATGACAAGATTAAGCACAGCCAACTAGACCCCGACCAGCGCCCAGGACGTGACACGATGAGACGAGGACACACGTCATTAACCCTGTACCAGCCAGCCGAAGATGTGGGCCGGAAGGGCACTGGAGCCAAGAGTGCAGGAACAAGCAGCTATACTTTTGCTGGACCTGTGGCTGAATCAGCGTTATGACTAACGAGTGTTGCCTACCGTGGAATGGTCGTCAGCCACAGAGGGGCGAGCGGATAGCCCTGGAATCAGCTCCCCAGCACTAATGGGCGCACTGAAGAACGAGGGTGCCCACCTATCGGCTACGATCCAAATCGGCGTCGGCCAGTTCAAAGCCACGATTGATACTGGCGCGACGAGCAGCTTCGTTAGCGAAAGGTTGGCGGCAACACTGTGTGACTACGGAAGAAGGACGGCAACGCAACGGCAAGTGCGTCTGGCTGATGGTAGACGCAGTGAAGTTTCCGAGCAATTGAAGGTTGAAGTGAAGTTCGGAGGGCAGCGCCTCGATCTAGCCCAATTAATACCGCCGGGATAAATCGATGATCTCGTGTTAGGATGGGACTTCTTAGTTGACATGGGCACCACCCTGGAGTATGCCGGCCTCCAAGCCAAGATCGTGGCACAACTTATAAGCGAGGGTTCATGGGAAGATAAGCTAGCCATCACCTTAACCGTGGAGGCAGCACAGGAACAAACAAGCACACAGAAACAAGCAAACACACAGGAGCAAGCAAACACACAGGAACTAACAACCACACAGGAACAAACAAATACACAGGAACAAGCAAGAGCACAGTAACAAGCAAGCACACAGAAACAAGCAAGCACACAGGAAGCGAGAAAAGCAACACACCCTGATGGAGAAGTGGACAGAATAGAAACAGGCGAGCACAAGACATTTCTGCGAACAGGCGACGCGTCGTGCCACACTCTGTCAAATGCTTGCTGTTCATCCACAAATACTCCATTGCAAAACTCAAAGTCCTCGAAGACTTAATATATGCTCCACTACCCTGTGGGTCTGCTCAATTGTGCCGTGACCTGCATGAAAGCCAAATTGATGTTCAGGTAATATCCGTCGAAATCCCTCAATCTCCGTGGGCCGTGTCAAGAACAGTCGTTCCCAAACTTTCGATAGTGAAGGTAGTAGACTTATAGGCCGATACGACTCTGGATCGTTATCTGGTTTGCCGGGCTTATGGATCATGGTTATGTTGGCCAGCTGCCATTTCCTCGGGAAATACTGCAATCTTAGGATCGCGTTGAATATTAAGGCAATACAAATATTTGCACGGATCGGCAGAGCCCTAACATGACGTGACATATTCTATCATGCCCTGGGGCCTTATTTTTGGACATTAGCATTACCACACCTTTAATCTCCTCCGGTCGGATGACCCTGATCGGTAGGTCCAGTTGGAGCGGGACCTCAAGAAATTGCACCACACGATCAACGTCATCGTCATCCCCTAGCGAAAAGGGCAAAAACCTGGTCTCAAGGTGGGATGCAAGGATGTGTGCCTGTTCTGCGTCTGACTTCTTTTAGTACTCAAAGCATCTAGACTTGTGGCCATAAAACTGAATGCGTCTAAAAATCCTATTTTTAGCGTGGCACGCAATGTAGTTAATTTAAAAACCGAAAAATAAATCTGCTTATTGAGTGGGAGTACTTTAATATCGTCCTCAACTTTGCTTAGTTTTCTAACAAATAAATGCTAATCATATTACGAGACATTAAGGAAAAATACGGGGACAAAAGGTCCTATTTGAAAATTAATATTACAGCTGCTGTGTGCTAGACATTAGAAAAGGCATATCTAAACTACGATTTAAATTTTAAAAGAAAAACTCGTCATTTCCAAAGTTTATGTTTTTGATGCAGGCTCTCGCTGTGAGAATAATTAGACAGGTTTTGCAGAAATAAAGCTGATGCTGGTTTAATGCTAGTTGTGAGCAAACAAGCCTTAAATTATAAAATAATAACATTTTAATAAAAAAAAAGTTTTGTAATAAAAACATTTATAGTAATGATACATATTTTGATAAATTTTGTATCCATTCAAAATGTGAAAGTCCATCACTCTCCAAAAGCATGAGACTGATGTGGTAAACCAATTATATTTTGTTCCTCATTGAACCCAAACAAATGTATGCTTATGCTTGGGTTTTGACTCTCAAAAACTTTGATCCGTTTAAGAGGTAGCGGTAGCTCTAAATTGTTGCAGTCCAGAAATATTGAAGCATTTATTGCTATCGATGAGCTTCGGATATTCTTTATTTTGTATATAAGCATCTGGATGGTGTTTTAGTTTTACATGTTTTAAGGACCGATATTAATGCCCATTTAAAATTATTATTATAATTATACAATGCTTAGGTGTTTTAAGCAGAGCTACTAAGGCCTTAAACTCAATCATATTACATATTTACATATAAGTTACATATTTTTATAATTAATGTTTTTTATTTTTTTTTTTTTTGTTTAATTTATTAAGTGAAGAACCTGTACAAGCATAAGTTAGTATCTTAACAACACATATGGGATATATACAAAATTAACCAAACCCCAGCTTGTGAGGATTAAATAACTGAATGTATCTGCTTGTGTGCCTTCCAATCTGCTCTTCCACTGTATGTAGTGTAAAGTGTAACCGCGTACGTACCAGGGGCAGTTGGTAATCTTCCGTAGAGCACGATTCTGTAGTACCTGGATACGTTTATAGTTAGATTTGGCTGCAATCCCCCAGATTTGCACTCCATAAAACCATATCGGAGCAATACAGTGCACATACACAGCTCTCTTGCGTCTCAGCGACATGGTGCTCCTTCTATTGATGAGCCATCGTAGCTGTTGCATTCTGAAACCGCATTTTTTCGCTGTTGCTTTTAGGTGTGGTCCAAGGGTAAGGCGCTTGTCCAGTGTGATGCCAAGATATTTAGCTTGCGTCGGCTGTTCCAGGGTCACTCCCTCCATCTGGATTGCAGGGGTATTCATTACTAGCCTTTTGAGTGTGAAACAGGGGTTTGTTGTCTTCAGGGGGTTGACCTTTAAATTCCACCGCTTACACCAAGCTGCGAGAGTATCAATATAGCCCTGTAGTCCATCAGCTGCTTCTACGCGACTCTTAGAATTGTAAATGACAGCGATGTCATCTGCATAGGTGGCAATCAGAGCCTTCGATGGAGCTTCCATGTGTTGAAAGCTGGGTATGAGTATATCGGCACTATACAACGAGTAGAGCAGCGGGCCAAGAACGCTGCCCTGCAGAACTCCTCCTGTCATTAGATAAGTGGACGACTATGTGTCCCTTACCTTGATCTTGAACTCCCGTCCATCCAGATATGACCTCAGAAGACCAAAGTAAGGTGCGGGTAAGAGGTTTTTAATTTTGCTCAACAGTCCAATATTCCAAACCTTATCGAAAGCCTGTTGCATGTCAATAAAGACTGCGTTCGAGTACTCCAGGTCGTTAAAAGCCTGCAAGATGTGGTTCACTAATCTGTGGACCTGTTCCACGGTGCCATGTCCCTAACGAAAGCCGAATTGGTGATCCGGTAAGATATTGCATTCCCTTATGATAGCAGTAATCCGATTGGCAATAAGCCTCTCCCACAATTTAGATAGGGAGGGTAAAAGACTAATTGGCCGATATGACTCAGGTTCAGCTTCTGGTTTACCTGGCTTGTAAATCATTATAATCGCGGCCAATTTCCACTGCTTTGGAAAAACTTGTACTCTAATAATAGCATTACAAATTATTGCTATATAGAGGATCGCTCTTGTAGGCAAGGCCTTCAATGTGGCGTGGCAAATCCTGTTAATACCCGGAGGTTTATTTTTCGGCAATAGCTGTATGGCATCAGATATATCCTCAATCCTTATTGGCTTAATAGGCAGGGACATCTGCAATGGCGTCTGTAGATTTTGATGGGTCTCTCTAGCCTGATCTATCGTAGCAAAGTCATAAGGCGTGAAGCGAGTCTCCAGATGATGTGCGAAAGCATCAGCCTGTTCCTCTTCATTCCTAGCAAGTCCACCGCCAGAGCATCGGACAGGAACCTGTCTAAAGGGCTGTCGTTGAAGCGATTTTGTACATTCCCACATCGAGTAGTTCGCATCAACAGTGTAATCCATGGCAGCCAGTTTTTGCTCGAAGAAACCGCTTCTGAGTTCCCTTAAGAGGTTCCGTAGCTGTTTTGCTGCCCGGTTCCCTAGTTTTCGGTCCCAAGGATCTTGAGATCGAATTGCTCTTCTTCTGAGTCGCCTTTTTGTTCTGATAAGCTCTGGCCTCCCTTGTGAGAACAATGCCATAGCTAATGGGACCTATCTGGGGGTCAGGCGGAGTTGAAACAGTAGCAGCTCTATGTATATTTGCAGTTAGTAAATCTACTGCTCTTTCGATATCTTCACCAGAGTCCAAAGTCGTATTTAGTTGAAAAGAGGACTCGAGATGTTGTCTAAAAGCGATGAGGTCAGTACGTTTGGTGATTAATCGAGGGCTGCGTCTGACATTAATACCATCTGTTTGCAAAGCGACAATAAAAGCTATATGGTCAGAGTCTAAGTCCCAGCTTTGGCAGATATTTACTTGAGAGTCCGGTAGTCCATGGTATACTGCGAAGTCAATGCAGGAAGGCGTGTGACTGGACACATATGGGTATCTGGTTGGGGATCCTGTTGCGAGAATCTTAGCCCTTCTGGCAGTAATGGCTTTGGCTAATTCTCGCCCTCTGGGTGAGCTATATGTGTCTCCCCACAGCCAATATCGCGCATTCCAGTCACCACCAACCAGATACCGTTGGCCGCAAGAAGCAAGCATGTCTCTGAAGTGCCTTTCTTCAATTCTATTTCTTGATGGGAAGTATATGGCGCTAAATTCTATGTCTCCCAGACCTGTGGCAACCTTAATTGAAGACATCTGCATGGTTCTCGTTTCAATAACTCTTTGTGGAAAATGACGAAGAGAACTCCTTACCAATACTGCTGCTCCTCCGCCGCCGTGATTGTGACGCGCTGGTTTGTACGCTGGATAGAAGGTATACCCGTATATTTTGACTGTTTCTCCCCGGTTAAGTCTGATCTCATTTAAAAGAAGGATGTCTACGCTGTTGTTGTGTGCGAAGGGCTCAACTTCTCTGGCTTTTCCTGAAATGCCATTGACATTCCAGATAAGGATCTTGGTAGGCTGTAGCGTTGTTGTGGAGCTGGAGAGTCGATGTATCCCTAGTCCATTGCTTAATTGTGTTGGCCATTTCAGAAACCATATTTTCAAGCCGTTCTAGTCGTTGGCTGTTTTGCTTGTTTTGTTGTTGTTGTTGCTGTAGCCACATGAGGAATTGTTGCTCCTGCTGTTGTTGGAGCTGTTGTTGCCATTTCAAAAATTGCTGTTGCTGTTGTTGCAATAGTGACTGGACGTCAAGTGGATTCTGCTGCTGCATTTTATTTTCCTGTTGTTTCAGTAACTGTTGTTGCGTTTGAAGCAGACGGCGCTGGGCAGGTGCGTTGCTGGTTCTTGTAACTGAGGCATAGGACAAGCCACCAGCATTGACTCTATGAGTGTAAGGTAGTTGTTGCGTTTGCTGTTGTTGCGTGTGCTGTTCCTGCTGCTGTTTTTGTGGCTGTTGTTGCTGATTTGTTTGGTTTTTATCCCTCCTGATCTGACCAAGCGGCAGCGTGTGAGACTGTTGCTTCTTCGGAGAACCCATTGATCGTCGAACAAACTCCTGGTACCACTGTCATCCTTTGTAGCTAGCCATATGATTTCCTCCGCAGTGTATACATGTAGGCTGGTCATCTTGGGAGCGTGCGCATTGTGAGGTAGGGTGATTTTCACCGCATCTGGCACAGTTTTGATGACGACGGCAGTATTTGGCTGTATGTCCGTATTCCTGGCATCGTATGCATTGGGCGATTTTCGATGTTTTGCGCATCCTTTCTATTCTCACTTTTTGTTGGCAAAGTGTTTTAATTTCATATCTATCATTAATTTTTGCGCATAGTCTAATATTAATGAAAAATATATTTAGTTTTTCATCTCTGTTATTTCGAGATCTCGGGTTATGGACCTGTAGAGCGTCAAAGCCAAATTTTTTAAAGTCAGCAATAATATCATGATTTAATGTGCTATAGTGAAGCCCTCTGACTACTATTCTATGAGGTTTTTCTACCTTCATTTGATAAGTATGGAATTCAATACCAATACTATCCAAGTGATTAACAATAGCTCTATACGTATCGCTGTCTTTGGGAAATATTCTAGTTGTTTCCCCTTGGTTGACTTTGACGGCCACGTTATCTAGACTAGTGACCTCCTTAATGAGTTCAAAGAGGTCATTAAGGTTGGTGACACTCAGAACTATTTGCGGTGGCTTTGGGGGACCGTTAAGCTGATGGTTAGCATTAATTGAATTCTGTTGTGGGCTGTTGGCTGTATCATTGGTATTAATATGATCAACAGCGATATTCGGATGAGTAGATGCTGAAGAGCTAGTAAAGGCATCATTTGTATTTGTGTGGTTTTCCACACCATCTCTGTCACAGTCCATGTTTAGCATTGCAAACCTGTTGCTAGAATTTGCTTTACGAGTTGATACTAAGGGTGTGTCCAGCTTCAGTTCGCTGTACGCCTTTTTAGATCTAGTATTGGGAGACAATGGTTTCTTCCTCTTATTCGTACGGTGTTTTTGAGCATCCATTAAACTTGAAACAGCTTGACTATGTGCTGGAGGGGCAGTGTCAGAGGAACATTCGGTAAAGCTACAATATGGTTATCCATACTTTTCTAGAGAAAGCGCTGGTTGCGGGCAGTTGTCGCAGTTGCCGTAGTGTATATAGAATTACAAGTAGCACTAGTAAACGTTAATGTTGTAGTTGAGTTGTAGTGCTGATATTATGCGTATCAGTGCATAATAGGTGTTGAGCATTAATGCACTCTGTTCTGCCCTCCAACGGTGATTTGCCAGCCATTAGGCGCATTTTTGCATAATCAATTTGCTTGTTTCTAGCAAATAAGTCAGCATGAATATTCACGTCCATTTCCCTTCTTGTGGGACTGTGCGCGGAGTGAGGGGATTGTCTCGCCCGAAGGGCAGTCAATGCAGTTCAAACACACTTTTTATACCCTGATCCCATTAAAAATGGGAAAAAGGGGTATAATGGTTTTGTGCAAAAGTATGTAACAGGCATAAGGAAGCATCTCCGACCCCATAAAGTATATATATTCTTGATCAGTATCAATAGCCGAGTCGATATAGCCATGTCCGTCTGTCCGTCTGTATGAACGCGTGTTTCTCAGAGACTACAAAAGCTAGAGACTTCATATTTGAAATATAAGTTCTCGTAGTGGCGGGACGATACAAGTTTATCATTTTTTTTTTCGATATCTCGTCCCGTTCAAAAGTTATCGATAAATTTCGATTCCAGTCAAGTGTTTTTCGGGCATAACTTGAAAGTCATTAAAGCTAGAAACTTTTTATTTAAGTTTAAGTTACTGTACTGCCGGCTCGACACAAACTCATCAATTTTTTTTCAATATCTCAATCCTTTCAAAAATAATCGATAAATTAAGATTCCAGAACAGTGTTTTTAAGGTAAAGCTTAAAAGTTATAAGACGTAGAGTCACCAAATTTCGTACATATACTCTCCAATAGCATACAGAGGTTAAATACATTTCACTTTTTGGATACCCCTCCCCGATCTCCAAGAAATCGAAAAATACGTATTTTAAGAGGTATGACCTTCGGATTTTACATAGTCTCACATTTATATGCCATCTTTGTGTCCTACAAATTTCATTACGATCAGACAACAAACAAAGAAGTTATTAACGATTCAATGTAACATAGTTTGGGGCCAAAGGAAGAAGAAGAAGCAAAGCAAATGTATGACGCGCGTAGCCAGCAGCTTTTGTTTGTATATGTGTGTGTGTTTCTATGTATGAATGCAGATAAATAACTTCAATGAATGTAAGACCTTGGATCAGGGTATATCCTAGTCGGGCACTCTCGACTAGAGCACTCTTACTTGTTTTAATGTGTTTTGTTTTTGTACGATAGCCGACAACGCACGAGGCAGCGTCCGAAGTAATGATGTGTGCTATTTTTAGCACAGAAGAGAATCCCCGCCCAAAGCGGAATAGAAAATAGACAATTTTACACAATTTTTCCGTACGCACGACACAACCGTACTCTATGAGAGTAAATAAACGACCATAATTAATGTTATAATTAATTTTGTAGTTGTTGTTTATACCCTGATCCCATTAAAAATGGAAAAAAGGGGTATTATGGTTTTGTGCAAAAGTATGTAACAGGCATAAGGAAGCATCTCCGACCCCATAAAGTATATACATATATTCTTGATCAGTATCAATAGCCGAGTCGATATAGCCATGTCCGTCTGTCCGTCTGACCGTCTGTCCGTCTGTATGAACGCGTGTTTCTCAGAGACTACAAAAGCTAGAGACTTTATATTTGAAATAAAAGTTCTCGTAGTGGCGTAGTTCTCGTCCCGTTCAAAAGTTATCGATAAATTTCGATTTAAGCCAAGTGTTTTTCGGGCATAACTTGAAAGTCATTAAAGCTAGCAAATGTATATTTTAGTTTAAGTTACTGTATTGCCGGCTCAATACAAACTCATTATTTATTTTTTGATATCTCAATCCTTTCAAAAATGATCGATAAATTAAGATTTCAGAACAGTGCTTTTAAGGTATAGCTTAAAAGTTATAAAAGGTACAGTCACCAAATTTGGTACATATATTTTCCTATAGCAAACAGAGGTTAAATACATTTCACTTTTTGGATACCCCTCCCCGATCTCACAGAAATCGAAAAATACGTAATTTTAAAGGTATGACCTTCGGATTTTACATAGTTGCACATTTATAAGCCATCAAATTTTATTACGATCAGACACAAAGCAAAGAAGTTATTAACGATTCAATGTACCATAGTTTGTGGCCAAAGGAAGAAGAAGAATCAACGCAATTGATGACGCGCGTAGCAAGCAGCTTGTGTTTGTATATGTGTGTGTGTGTTTATATGAATGAATGCAGATAAATAACTTCAATGAATGTCAGACCTTGGATCAGGGTATATCCTAGTCGGGCACTCTCGACTAGAGCACTCTTACTTGTTTTTTTTTTTTTCATATTTTGTCTCCTATTGCTCTATTGCTATTGGTTTTTAAGTTGTGGTTGGTGGGGTCTGCAAGTATGCGCATTGTGTTAGAGTTGGGGACGGTGGAGAATCTGTGCTGGGATAGAGATGGACAATACTCATCAGCGCTTTTTTACATTTACCTGTGCTTTATTTTGTTTTTAGAGCTTTGCGTAAATCGATGTAGCTTCAGCCTTTTAGTGGAGTATATTTGTTGATGTTCATCTCCATTCTAATAATTCTAGTCATGTGCCAATCGCTGTCCTTCTCATAGAACTCATACATTTTCACACGGATGACTGCCGAGTGCTGCATAAATATATCATGAAGATCGCGATTACACACATGCTTATTTGGTGTGATTTGACGGACATCACCATTTCATCATCAGTGCATTCTATGTACTCAGCAAAGAGCTCTAAGTTCATGATTTCTAAATATTTTGTATATTCTG
The DNA here is from genome assembly GCA_035045305.1 of Drosophila maculinotata. Classification (NCBI taxonomy): domain Eukaryota; kingdom Metazoa; phylum Arthropoda; class Insecta; order Diptera; family Drosophilidae; genus Drosophila; species Drosophila maculinotata. Next base: position 692,366 of record JAWNPD010000421.1, read on the forward strand.
CATTTTGTATAGCCGCTCGAGATATGTTTCACCGCATTATTTAGCGGTAAGAACACATTCATTTAATTTGTGATCATTCGATCTTAAATGTGAGCTCCATTTTGAATATGTATATGTATAAAACACACGCACTGCATAATTTATTTTCTTTTTAATGGTACGTTCGAGATTTTTATGTTGTTTGTGTTGGTGTTGGGAGATGTTGTGTTGGAGTTGATCTTGGTACTCTTGAAGATGATGGGCGTGTTGTAGATGATGTAGCTGATAATGGAGATGTGGGGAGTGGAGCGTGGTGGGATTGAAAACGTTATTAACACTAATATAATTTGCGTTATAGATGATGTACTCGTTCATTGGGTTAGAGTTGAAGTTGTTAGCTGCCATGTCGATGGATTGTTTTGTGTATGTATTATTTAACTTAATTGTAAAATACCAAATACAGAGTCAAACTGGTAAAAGCACCTTCCTATTTTTAAGTTAGCAATTCATTTAAATAACCAGCTGATTTTGAATTTGAATTACGTCTACACATCTCTAAACTTATAAATTTGTATATTTAAATAGCTTCATCATAACGTCAGCGTCATCTTGAGCCCAACCGTGGTGGAACTATAATAAGGTGAGCTCATGAGAGCGAGCACTCTCAGTTTTTCGGAAGTATTGGCAGTGTTGCTTCGCTTGTTGTTTAGGTAAGTTGGCCATGTAGAGGAATGTTTTTAGGTTATTTAATTAAAAATGCACGATTTCAATATTTGTATTTCAGTCATTAGTATTTGCCGTGTTCCCAAAGATAAAAATCGAAAAAGATTAAGGGAGAAGGCCCTCAATATGAATATATTCGATGGCAGCAGAATATGCCAGAAGCGTTATCTATTATATGTTATTAGACAGCATAATATCAAAAAAGCGCACAGAAAATGCAAACAATGTCCCTATCTCTTTTCAACTCACAAAATAAAAACAGAACAAAACGAAGAGAGCGAAGTCAAGAGAGCATTTGTCCGTCTCTTTCGCACTCACACGTTCAAATCAATAGCGTAAGGATTAAGGCTGTGTAAGTAAACATATAACGTACACTATGTTACATACATATATGTTTACTTAAGTATGTAGATAAATATGGAGATATGCACCTGATATAATTCCAATTGGCCTCCGCTGTCCGCTTGCTAGCCGGTAAGATCTATATATTGTATAATTAATTTTAAACAGTTTAGGCTTGCCCCTGTACTTCATCTGACGATGTCAAGGCCTTTATTCAGGCGAAATCTGAAGCCAATATTACGGTGGAAAATTTAAATTTACGTATCTTCGGGAAATTTCCTCATTTAAAAAAAGTGTTCCTGCCGATCATTTCAGCAAAATTTGTTGTAAGGAATTTTGGCCTGACCACTTAGTTATAAAAGAATACACTGTAAAAAAGAAAAATCGGACTCCAGTTGCACTCCCCTCTGTAGTTGCTAGGTCTAATTCAGCTCCTATGGTGTCTGATAGCACAAAAAACTAAAATCCTCCCTCTCACTGGGCTATCAGAATGTAAAAGGTATTTGTAGTAAACTTAGAAATCTTTACCTAAATAACATGTCCTTTACTTTTGATGTCGTTTCTTTTCTGAAACATGGTTGAGGCTCGACATCCTGAATTCTGAAATTCTTTTTAACAAATTTTCCATTCATAGAAAAGATTGCACTCCTCGTCGTGGTGGGGGTGTACTTATTGCTGTTGATGCCGATATATCTTCAGAAATAGTAATAGTAGATAGTTCTGTAGATATTGAATTTGTTGCTGTCAAATTGAGCCTTCGTTGTGTTAGCCTTTTTATTACTTGTTCCTATATTCCCCCTTCTGCACACAATTCTGTATATTCTTCGCATTTTTCTGCAATACTCTCTATATCATCTATGCTTTCTGATCGTGATTTTCTTGTTGTTCATGAGGATTTCAATATTGCTGGGACTGTTTGGATTTATAATGTAGACTCCAATGTATTGACACGCACGACCCAACATGATTTTCTTGATAATTTATTTGGGATGTCAATAGTCAAATCAATGCTATCCCGAATTCTCAGAATAAGATCGTTGATCTTATTTTCGTTTTGGATCCCTCCCTCGTATCTGCCTCCCGTATTGAACCTATATCCCTTCCTGAAGATCATTATCACCCAAATTTAGAAGTGTTGATAGATTTACCTATCCGGGGGATGTGCCCACGTACTCTACCTCCAGAGCAAGTTCGTCAATTTCGGAACACCGATTTTAATAAACTTACTCAGCTCTTATCCCAGACTGACTGGTCCCGGCTTTACAGGTGTAGGGACATGGACAGTGCAATCACTATTTTGTACTCAACCCTAAATTCATTAATTGATTTATGTGTTCACGTAGTTCTAACAAACCAATTTGGTTTACACGGGAATTAACTAGCATGAAAAATAGAAAGTCAAAATTGTACAAGAAGTTCAAGGAAACTGGCTCTTTCTTGGATTTCTCTAACTTCTTGATTGCTCGATCCAATTTCTCTGTCCTGAATAACCAATGCTACCACGATTACCTTAGAAGTTGCAGGTTACAGTTTCAGCGGGATCCTAAACAGTTTTATAACTTCGTTAATGCGAAACGTAAATCAAAATTATAAGTTAGGGGGTTTTGGATGATGGGGGGGGGGGGGGGGGGGGGGGGGGGGGTATTGGGGGTGGGATTAAAAAAAAATGTTTGCTATTCCAAAGATTTTTGAGAAATAAATAACTTCTCAACTACAACATCTTTCTAGATCTGTAATTTCACCCTGCCAGCACGGGTCTGTGAAAAATTGATCTACTACCACTAACTTACTTGAATTCACTTCTTTTGTTATGAAGGGGTTTCAAAATAAAATGCAAACAGATGTTATTTACACCGATTTCAGTAAGGCTTTTGATTCGATTAATCATTCTCTTTTACTTCATAAACTTCATCTTCTGGGATTTCCAAAAAAACTTAATTCTTTGGATCTCCAATCATCTAAGTTTAAGATCCGAAAAAAGTCTTTTTTAAAGGACTTGTATCTAAATCTGTTCAGGTCACGTCCGGAGTACCACAAGGTACTCCTTGTTATTGACATTGTTCATTAATGACCTTCCTTCGCTGATAACACACTCTCTGGTGCTGATGTATGCCGATGATGCTAAACTTTGTTTTTCCTTTACTGACTTTATATCTGGTAAAAGGTTGCAAACTGATCTAGACAGCTTTCAAGCCTCGTGTCGCGTAAATTTATTAAATTTAAATTGTGGTAAATGCAACGTAATGTCTTTTTTTAACGAATGCCCTTTTTAAATAATTATGTTCTTAATGGAAAACCACTTGAACGAATTGAGTCGGTTTATGATTCGGGTATCCTTTTGGATCCCAAGCTTAAGTTTGACAAGCATATTTCTTCTGCTGCTTATCGACCCTTTGTTGTCTTGGGTTTCATAAAGCGTTGGTCGAAAGAATTTGACGATCCCTGCGTTACTAAGACTCTTTATACTTCACTTGTTCGCCCCATTCTTGAGTATGGGTTTTGTATATGGTGTCCACTATACAAAGTTCATCAGGATAGAATAGATTCTGTAAAAAAACTGTTTCTACTCTTTGCCCTCCGGTGTCTTCACTGGAATCTTAATGCTTGCCTCCTTTCCGTAGTAGACTTTTACTAATAAATCTTCCCTCTCTTTCTGATCATGCTTGGTGTAATCTTCTTACACGAACTAATTAACGGTGAAATTGATTCATCCGAATTAATTAGCCAAATTAGTTTTGCTGTTCCGATCAGAAGAACTAGTAACTTTTTCCCGATTTCTCTGCAAGCCTGTAATACTAACTATGCAGTTCATAACCCTTTTCGGATCTTATGCTCTAGTTATAATAACCTTTACTAGATAATAAGTAATGCTACTTCTGTCCCTACTCTCAGAACTGTACTATTACAACATCTGTCTAACATTTAAATAGTCTATGTTCATTTGTTGTATTTATATTGTATGTTTTATTTTTATTCCGCGATCTTCGTAGCCGCACGTTATGCGGCGCGCCCCTCGGTCGGTTGGGCGGGAGGTGGGTTGCATGTTGCCTGGGTCCGCGCGTTAACAAGCCCTGGATTGGTATCGTTGGGCCACTTGAATGTACTGTTCGTTAGTACATCAACGTCCATAGATATGACCGTAATTTGAGTAGCCAACGGTGTGACCAAATATTCATATCGATATATTCTAGAACAAGATAACATTCTAGACCAGCGATGAGCTTACATAGAACTGTTAACGTTATGCTAGCTTAACATGCGATGTATTCCATAGAGATTATTAAGGTTGGCATTCCAACGAATCGGATTACGTAACATTTAATTTAGACGAAACAACCTTCGTATGAATTAAATACAACTGAATAATATTTAAAGTAAATCTATATTTTAAGGCTTTTAGTGGTTAAAATTCAAACATACATTCAAATTTATATAATATAATATAAAACTTGAACTGAAGGGAAATTATAAGTTCTTAAAACGGATGTCATTAAGAAATAGATTTAGAAATAAAAAGGATGTTTAATAACGTTCGCAATGAAATGGAAATTAAAATATGAAGTTAATAACGTTACAAAAAATTATAAGTTTAAATTATTAGTCGGTCGAATATCCATGCCAGGATCTTGTAAAATGTGATAAACATTTTAAGAGGGTTGATCAAGAGGCAATGCAGTAACTTATAAGCATTGTCAGGGTAGGGTGGGTAAAGAGGAGGGATAATCTAAATCTTTGTTTTGTCCCACAGATGTAGTATGTCAGTGTGGGGCTATGTTAGTCGTGTCGGCGTTGTCTTTAATTCATCAACAATTTAGCTTTTGATCATTCTTGTTCATAAATTACAGTTCACTTTTGCAATGTGTCAGGGTTCATATAGTATAGTTTTGAGGAGGAAGAGCCCCGACAACCCGCGAGCTAGACCCAAGCATAGCAAGAGTGCACAAGCCCGAATCCACCTATACACTCGTCCTTGTCAAATCAGTAACTGTCACCAGCTGACATGTAGGCCAACTCCTTATAGGTAGCAGCAGTCAAGCACAGACAGAAACATGCTTTCTCCGATACACTACATACTTTGACTTTTAAGTGACAAAACCGAGCCATAATATCATGACGGTCCTACGATTTTTGACCTGTTAATAGAGTGTTTTCCAAATCCTTCCATTTGTGATTGCAAATAAATGTTTGGACGACCGTATTGCCGAACATATGTCATAGCATCTTGAGTTTTTTCATGCATATATCGTGCAGAGCTAGTAAATGTTGATGGAAGAACTACCATGTGACCAAGCTGAGCTGCATCTACATCTTGCGTTCCTATATCATATTGAAGGTGTGAATATAACTATCTGCCCTGAGTTGTGCTTGATTTCAGCCTTTCTGTTTCAATTTTGGCATACATATCGACCAAAAATTTACTTTAATGCGATTGGCAATAAAGCAAATTGTTAAGTCACAGTTTTTAATTGTTTAATTATATTTAATATTGTTAATAAAATCACACAAACAAGCTACATCAGGCAATGTAATACATCCGCTTAGGAAAAGTGAACACACAACCGTAGTAGCTAGAATTTGGAACTAGCGTCAGTTGCTAAAATTTGAGTAGGCACCACTTGAAAGGGTCACTCTGCTTATTCCAAGGAAAAGATCTTGGCCGTCCAAAAGGGAAAACTAGGGCCAATCACAGGCACACATAAAAAACCCAAAATAAAACATAGAACTTAGTATGTAAAAAACACATGCATCGAATAAAGACAGTTGTATGTCTATCTTCTTTACACAGGAGCCCATATTGTAAAATCCTTAGTACATAAGTAAAACCCAAATGTACGCTAGACAAGAATGTCTATATTGTAATTATATATCTATCTTTATCTTAGTAACAGAAAATGTACAAAGTCTAGGGTATATAAACCCTAGCATTCTCAAATAAAAATCAGTCTAGATCAGAACCCCACCAGTGGTAATTCTTTCTTACTCATCTCTACGCCACTAGAACCGAACCCTACCAGAGGTAATTCTGTCTCTAGCCAACTCTCCGATAAGTCTAACTAGTTAAAGTGCTTGTTACGACGCCTAAAACCGAATACAGTTTATGTGCTGTTATTCAAACAAAACTCAAATCGACATATCCTCTTGGATAAACATTTTGGTGACCCCGACCCCGACACTGGAAACTCTGAAGTTGTCAACCAGGCGACACAAAGAAATTCCACCACCAGTCGCAATCAGAAGTTGTCAACAAGGCGACATTCGAAGGACATCTGCAACGCTGCTGACACAATACAAATATTTTTTTTGTTTGTGGTCATATTTGAAGTTGTCAACCAGGCGACATTTGGTACCACAGTACCACCTTGAGATTCGTAATTGAAGTAGTCAACTAGGCGACAAACGTGACCTGCACTATTGTTCACCCAGACAACCAATCGAACTCAACAAATCTACAGTCCACCACGCGACACAGTTGAGATATCAACAACAAAAAATAATACATAAATAAAGATGGCATCTGATAAAGCATCCAACGATGAGCTGCTAGATGCCCAAGAGCAAATCAGCCAAGAAATTTCAAGGCTTATTGCTAATTATAATTCAGCTGAGAGAAAGTCCCAGGCCGGTTATTACAACATTAAAGCCTCAATTCTCTCAGAAAAATGGACCACAATACAGAAAAATTATGAAATCATAAGAAAGGATGGCGATCTACCTGAAAGCCATAAATACTTTGCCTTTTATGATGACATCAAATTTATGGTACTGAAATACCTAAAAGCCTTCAAAGAAGCTGAAATTACGGAACAATCTGGAAGCAAAAAGGCAACACATAGTGACGATGGGCAGCTTCAACAACCAATGGTGGAACAAAAGTTGAATGCATTATGCCGTCGACAAAGGGCAATGATAGCGTCATTAGATCGCGCATTGCAAATGACTGACCCAAGCGAGCACACTCCATTGGAACTCATAAAAAGTCTGTGGTCTCAAATCCAGGAAGTTCACTTTCGAATTTACGAGGAAGTCGAGGACCCGGAAATAAACGGATACAATGCTACTGAGTATCTCCAGGCCGAGCTAGATGTACGCAAGGCATTATCAGTAAAAAGCAACATACCCAGCAGTAATGATATAAATCTGCCACGGGTAACCATTCCAAAATTTGATGGTGACGTACTAAAATGGACACAGTTTTTTGACATGTATGTGTCCATGGTACATGAAACCAGCTTGCCCACAATCCGAAAAATGTGGTACCTAAAAACCAGTGTGATCGGCGAGGCAGAAAGGATGATACGCCACATCGACTTAAAAGAAGAAAATTATCTTCACGCTTGGAACATTTTAGTAGATGCCTACGACAATCCAAGGGACATTGCGACAACGGTATTAAACCGATTTTTGACGCAACAAGCCATCAATGACAACGTAAAATCCCTAAAAGAACTGTACATTGTCACAATGGAGTCTCTTGCATCACTCAAAGGACTCGGCTTGGACATCTCGACATGGGACCCCTACGAAACAAGCTTGACAGCACAAATAAAACGCTGTATGAGCAATCAATAAGCAACTCAAAGCAAATTCAGAAGCTGGACACCATGCTCCAGTTTCTTGAACAAAGAGTTCGCGTTTTGGCCACTGGAGCCAAAGCACAAGGGAATGCCAAAAGAGACTCCAAGGGTGCAACATGTGCATGTACTTCGACGACAGGAAAGGCATGTCCCTATTGCAAGAAATCGAATCACTTGCTATATCGGTGCGACGATTTTCGTGCCAAATCAACGTCCAAACGTTTAAATTGGGTTCAACGCCAAAAATTATGTGTATTTTTTTATTTTTTTAACTTGGCTTCGTCTGAACACATCTTGCTGTGAGTTGGACCATAGCGGCTCGAGTAGCCAATAAATCAGTCCCTAGTGTCAGAGCTGCCAATACTGTTATATTTTTCTTTTGTATTATAGTCTTTTATGTTTAACTGCACATTGTTAAGCTGTTTTATAAAAATAAATAAATAAATAAATAAATGATGGCACCCAGAATACTAAAGCGACACGATACCACACTTAGAATTGAAGGTATCGGTGGACAGCCAAAATCGAGTAAGGCTCGGATAAATGTGCTGGTGAAGTCACTACACAATGATTTAACAATGCGGCTCGAAGCGTTCATTTTACAGCACATAACTGATCAGCCAGTCCAAAGTATAAATAATGCAAACTGGGAAATGCCTGTCAACATGCCGTTGGCGGATCCACAGTTCAACAAACCGGGAAAAATAGATATGCTAATCGGCGCTGAGCATTACTATTTGTTATTGCTCCCACAACAACATAAAGTTATACGCTCTGGTCCAATTATGCAAAAAAACGAGTTGGGATGGGTTGTTCCAGGAAAAATAAAGGCATCAAGTATGTCAGCAGCTATCTGTGCAGTGGACACTTGAAAATTTTGAAACTACAGAAAAGCATCGTGCAGCAACTGAAGAAAGATGCGAGAAACATTTCAGTGACAACGTGCAAACCGCTGCTGACGGACGGTTTATAGTAAAATTGCTGTTTTCTGAACACTCTTCATGCCTGGGGCCCTCGTTGGATACTGCAGAAAAAAGGTTAATTTCATTGGAAAAAAGGACCAAGGCAGAAATTTGGAAAGGATATGTGGACTTCATGTCTCGCAAGCTGCTTCCATCAAAAAATTACTTCATTCCTCATCATTGTGTGCTGAAACCTGACGATGCATCATGCAAAACATCGACCGGAAAATCACTGAACGACATACTGCAAGTTGGACCTACTGTGCAAAGCGATCTGATGTCGATCTTACTAAGATTCAGAACGCATAAAAACCAATTCCATCAAATGATAGTTTGGAGAAATAACCATAATGAGGAATTAAAGCACTATCGACTGAAAACTGTCACCTATGGCACAGCATCGGGTCCGTTTCTGGCAACTTAATGTTTAAATCACCTGGCCACAATACATAGCAACAAGCTACCTTCAGGATCTATGGCGTCAAAGGATGATTTCTAAGTCTGACAGGTGCAGATTAAATCCAGGAAGCAGTCTTAATTCAACAGGAATTAATGAAGATACTGTTGCCATATAGATTCAAACTACGAAAATGGTGCTCAAACAATGGGAAAATCCTTCAAGGAATTCAAAAGGAAGACATTATCAATAATGTTCATCTGGACGAAACACTCGAACAACACAGTGTAAAAACTTTGGGACTTATATGGGTACCGAACATTGACCAGCTCCGTGGAAGGACACAACTCCATCAGTCATCTGAAATTACCAAACGAGTAGTCTGTTCCGAGCTGACTCAAATCTTTGATCCATTGGGCTTATTTGCCCCGGTGGTAGTCCGAGCAAAAATATTTATGCAACATCTCTGGGAAGAGAAATTCGACAGATTCCCAGGCACATCTACTATGAAAAAACACCAGTGAGCAAAGAAATACACACATTTGTGGATGCATCCGAAAGAGTTTACGGAGCTGCAGTCTATATACGAGCCACGTATAAAAACAAACAAGTATCTGTAGGACTACTATGCTCAAAATCGAGAGTCGCACCTACGACAAAGCAATCCTTACCACGCTTGGAACTTTGCGCTGCAGTCTTAGACGCAGAACTTACCGAACGGATTCGAAAGGATCTTCAAGTAAATCCCGAATCAGCGAAGGGATTCTTCTGGACAGACTCCATCCACATATCACACATTTGTCGCCAGCCAAATTGCGAAAATACAAGCGTCATCAAATCCATCACAATGGCCTCATGTCTCATCAACCAATAACGCGGCTGATGTACTTTCCAGAGCAACTACTGCAAGGAACCTACCTAACGACAGTAAACGGCTGTTTGGACCACTGTTCTTGCAGGGCCCACGTGAAAGATGGTCTACTTCTCCTACAATACCGCTCAGCGATCTGGAACGAAAAACAAAGCATGTCAGCATTACAATTAGCCAGACAACATTAGGGGAAGAGCTATACAACTGTAAGCACAGCAAGTCCTTTCACAAGTTGCAACGGATCGTTGCATACATTTTGCGTTTCTGTTATAAGGAAAAAAGAAGTTCCAGCACAGCCTTATGTGCAAAGGAACTGGATAATGCACGCACAATAATATTGCGGACTATACAACAAATTGAATTTGTTGACGACATAAAGCATCTTCGTCGTCCCAACATGGTAGATAAAAAGAGTACTAGCATTTCACTATCACCACGCTTGGAGAAAACTGGACTTATTAGCGTCGGAGGCAGATTGGAGCATTCAGAACTCTCTTAAAACGCTAAACATCCGATCTTGTTGCCATACAACGATCCGATTGTCAAGATGCTACTGATAGAACTCCATGAAAACAACATGCACTGCGGGGCTCAAGCCTTAAGAGCCATCGCAAGACAACAGTTCTAGATTCTCAAGCATAAATCCATGGCCAGGAACATCATACACAACTGTGTGAAGTGCACCAGAACCAAGCCTAAGTAAATGCATCAAATCATAGGTGATCTACCTACTGAACAAATCATCTATGCTTGACCTTCCCTCAGCACTGGCGTAGACTACTGTGGACCTTTCTCGATTCACCATAAGATACGCGGAAAGAGACCAGAGACCACCACAAAGGCCGTACATCTGGAGTTAGTCAGTGATCTAACGACAGACGCACTCTTGGCAGCAGTTCGCCGTTTTATTGATCGTCGTGGGAAATGTCAGACGATTCATTGCGACAACGCCACTAATTTCATTGGCGCCAACAATCAACTGAATGATTTAGAATCGACCATATATGAAGAAAGATCCACAAAAAAGTTGTTGATCAGTAACACGACTACGGCATCACTAACATTCGAAGAAATGAATACAAAGATCATCGAGATTGAAGCTATACTCAACTCCCGACCAATTACCCCAATGTCAAATGACCCTGGGAACAAGTCCCCAGAATAAAGCTTGTTTTAGCGTTTCGAAAAGAGTGTTCTTGTCAGTAAAGTTTATCATGTGGCGAGTCTTGCTGCCGAAAAGTATGATATGTCGTTTTAGTGGGAAGCGAGCTTCTTCTAGGACTATTTGGTTCCTGAAGCAGCTTAAGGTTAGAGAGATTTCGCTGTGGACAGTGGCAGCGTCTGACCGAAGGTCGTCTTGTACGACATTTATGTTTTGCCTGGAAAGGGCATCTGCGACAAAATTCTCTTTTCCCGGTTTATAAAATACTTTTGCGTTATGTTCGTCAATAAAAGACTTCCATCCTTCAATTTTAGCGTTTTTGTTTCTGTCTGAGACTGCGAAGATAAGAGGTTGATGATCAGTAAAAATATTAATTTCCTTTGTACCATACAGGTAATTTCTCAGCTTACCGAGAGCCCATACAATTGCCAACAATTCACTCTCATTCGTGGCATAGTGTGATTCGCTTTGTTTTAACGTCCGGGAGATCATAGTTATCGGTCTGCTTTCTTGAGATAGAACAGCCCCGATACCGTTCGCAGAGGCATCAGTCGTTAGGTCAAAAGCGATCTTAAAATCTGGATACATGAGTATAACATTTTCTGATGCCAAAATGTTTCGCAGACGCTCAAAAGCATTGCGTTGAGCTTCATTAAACTCAACTTCAACCTTCCTGGACATGTGTTTGGTGACCGTGCCGTTTTCGCCTTTGAGTATGTCTGTTAATGGTCTTGCTATTGACGCAAAATCTTTGACAAACGATCTATAGTAACTGGCCGACCGAGGAACGATCTGAGGCTGAATAAGTTTTTTGGCTCGACGTATTCCTGTATTGACCTTACTTTTTCGGGGTCAGTCTTAGCCCCTCCCCTAGTTACAATGAAGCCTAAGTATTCGACGCTCTCTTTAAATAACTTCGTTTTTTCTTGTGATACTCTCATATTGGCATCGCATAAGCACTTTAGTACCGTATCGACATGCCGGACATGATCAGCCTTATTTTCAGAGAAGATTATCACGTCGTCCTCGTCGTAACATATTTTACCCATCTGTTCCCTTAACACGTCGTCAATGGCCCTTCAGAATTCGTATTTACCTCCGTGTACTGAAAATGACGTTTTCTCGCGATCTTGTTCTGCTAGGTAAATTTGGTAATAACCAGACTTCAAATCTAGGGTTGTGAAAAATTTTGATTTTCCCAAGTTTGCCAAAATTAAGGGAATACTTGGCGTTGGGTATCGATCAGCTATAGTTCGCTCATTTAGCTTCCTTAAGTCGATTACCAAGCGCTTGTTTTTGTTACCATTAGCGTCTGTCCCTTTTTTATCGACAACTTATGTTGGGCTGTTATACGGGGATCTTGATGGTCTAATAAAGCCTTCTTTTAGTAGGTATTTAATTTTGCTGTTTACGAAATCTGCAACTCCCATGGGCGGCGGGTACAGTTTGGAGTAAATTGGTTCATTGTCTACCGTGTGGATTGTGGCAACAACTGATGTATTAAACGGTTGCGCCTCTTTAGAGGTCGAAAAAGCCTTTATCCTTCTCAGTACCATACTTTTGAACTCGCTTTTATCGGAAGCGGGTACCACATTATAATTCACGTTAGTGAAATTGACGTTAGCACAGTCATGATATTGGTATGGTTCCGATATGTTTTTGTAGTTCAAGGTACGATTTTCCGGATCTAGTTTTACGTTTCCCTGCGTAATTAAATCAAAGCCTATGATGCCGTCAAATGGACCGAGTGTGTCTAATAGAAAGAATGGTGAGATGTGTTTGAAAATGTTCATCAAATATTTGTAATGGATTTTGCTGGAACCATGTATGGAGTTCACAGAAAAAGGTTCGTCGACAGGATTTACATTTTTTAGCTCCTTTACGGGCTTTATATAATTCTTTGCCGCCCCGGTGTCTATCAGAATTTGTAGTCTTCTCCCACCCAGCTGTCGTGTGATGCACGGTAGCCTGGATCGCTCTCTTAAAAATTCAACTATTCAATATCATATACAGAATCACTGTCCTCATCTAACTCAGCGGCCGCGGCTAATCCCTCGTCTTCATAGTTCTCCTCTTGGTCAACGGGGTCACTCTGAACAACATTGTTAATCCGCTGGCGCCTTGGGCCTGTTACCCGATCAGACGTGTTCTGCCTTTTTTGGGCCTGCATGTCATTGCCTTGCGGCTTCCCGAAGTTAATGAGCTGCCTAAATTTGGATGAAGTATCTATTTCCATGGGCTCTGGAGACAGACGTGAATATTCCCTATTACCTTGTGGTACCTCTTGACTGGTGTTGTCATTTTGCGGTCTTTTATAAAAATGGGGGTTTCTTTGTTGACCTCGTTCGTCCTTATTATTATTGTCTGGTGTTCGAGCGATTCTTGTTGTTTTCGTTTGCCAGACCTCTGTCTTCGACTGCTTTGACGTATGAAGCCGAAAACATACTTCGCTCCATACTCGTTTAATTTTGTGGTTAGCGGTGGCCGCGCTCTTCTGTTTCTGTTTGTGCTAATTTCGGTCGTCGCGCTCGCGCCGTTCTGTTTTTCGTTTTCGTTATTGTCATAAATAGAAATTGTCAATTTTGAAACTAGCTTGTTTTATATATATATATTTATTGTTATATATATATATATATTATATTTGTTGCTTTGTAGTGTATTTTGTGTACTATTTTGCAGTGTTCTTTTTTTATTAATATTTTTTGTTGGAATTAATTATTCTTTTTTTTAAACAAAATACAATGTATGTCTGTTACTCAAAAAATTGCCAGGTGCGTGCAAATGTAAAAATGGGTTTCGTTTGTTGCTGGCTGTGCGATAATGTTGCGCACGAAAAATGCGCTGGCCTCAACGGCCGTATTATAGACCTCATCGAGTCCAAGTCAGGCTTAAAGTGGACTTGTGAGACCTGTAGGGATGTCGAAAGGGATATGATGGGTTTCATGAGGCAGACCAAGAAAGGCTTTGGAGATATTTTCGGTCGGTTCAAAAAACTGTTCGAAGGTTTCTCGGCGTTGGATGACGAGTTCAAAGGTATGAAACTTTTGAACGAGTCTCCTAAGCGCAAAAAGGCCAATCATAGGCTGTCAATTGGCCCTAATGAGCTTTCGGTCCCAACGGTCCCAGTTGCTTCATCTGCTCCATCTCTGATGGATTTTACATCCCCACGTCCTCAGATAGTAGTCAGTAGTGAGGAAATCAACGTCTTACCCATGGATGTTGTTACTGCTGACCCAGTAGAAATTTCTGTTTTGGCGAATGCAGGCAGTGTTGTTGCAAGTCAGCATACTCTTGCTGATATGTCTGCCAAATCAAATGCTCTTTCAATTAAGGCTATAGCTCCTCCTGGAGTTACAGCTGCGGTTGATGGTAATACCCTTGTAGGTGTCCCACCAAAAAAACAAATTTTTGTTTCCAGGCTTGCCCCTGATACTACATCTGACGATGTCAAGGCCTTTATTCAGGCTAAATCTGAAGCCAATATTACGGTGGAAAAATTTAAATTTACGTATCTTCGTGAAATTTCCTCATTTAAAATAAGTGTTCCTGCCGATCATTTCAACAAAATTTGTTGTAAAGAATTTTGGCCTGAACACTTAATCATAAAAGAATACACTGCAAAAAAGAAAAATCGGACTCCGGTTGCACTCCCCTCTGTAGTTGCTAGGTCTAATCCAGCACCTATAGTCTCTGATAGCACAAAAAACTAAAATCCTCCCTCTCACTGGGCTATCAGAATGTAAGAGGTATTTGTAGTAAACTTAGTAATCTTTACCTAAATAGCATGTCCTTTACTTTTGATGTCGTTGCCTTTTCTGAAACATGGTTAAGGCCCGACATTTTAAATTCTGAAATTTTTTTTAACAAATTTTCTATTTATAGAAAAGATCGCACTCCTCGTCGTGGTGGGGGTGTACTTATTGCTGTTGATGTCGATTTATCTTCAGAAATAGTAATAATAGATAGTTCTATAGATATTGAATTTGTTGCTGTCAAAGTGAACCTTAGTGGTGTTAGCCTTTTTATTACTTGTTCTTATATCCCCCCTTCTGCAGACAATTCTGTATATTCTTTGCATTTTTCTGCAATACTTTCTGTATCATCTATGCTTTCTGATCGTGATTTTCTTGTTGTTCTTGGTGATTTCAATATTGCTGGGACTGTTTGGATTTCTAATGTAGACTCCAATGTATTGACTCCCACGACCCAACATGATTTTCTTGATAATTTATTTGGGATGTCATTGTGTCAAATCAATGCTATCCCAAATTCTCAGAATAAGATGCTTGATCTTATTTTCGCTTTGGATCCCTCCCTCGTATCTGTCTCCCGTATTGAACCTATTTCCCTTCCTGAAGATCATTATCACCCAACTTTGGAAGTGTTGATAGATTTACCTATCCGGGGGATGTGCCCACGTAATCTACCTCCAGAGCGAGTTCGTCAATTTCGGAACACCGATTTTATTAAACTTACTCAACTCTTATCCCAGACTGACTGGTCCCAGCTTTACAGGTGTAGGGACATGGACAGTGCAACCACGATTTTTTACTCAACATTAAATTCATTACTTGATTTATGTGTCCCTGTTCGTAATTCACGTAGTTCTAACAAACCGATTTGGCTTATACGGGAATTAACTAGCATGAAAAATATAAAGTCAAAATTGTACAAGAAGTTCAAGGAAACTGGCTCTTTCTTGGATTTCTCTAACTACTTGATTGCTCGATCCAATTTCTCTGTCCTGAATAACCAATGCTACCAGGATTACCTTAGAAGTTGCAGGTTACAGTTTCAGCGGGATCCTAAACAGTTTTATAACTTCGTTAATGCGAAACGTAAATCATCAACACTTCCATCAACCATATTTTTTGAAAAAACGACAGCTAACACAGATCAGGCCATCGCCGATTTATTTGCTGCGTTTTTTCAAACAACTTATAGTTCATCAAATGTTCAATTGGTTTCGCCATATCCTTACAATGTAAATGTCTCTAATTGCATATTTGGACCTTTAATAACGGAAAGCTCGCTATTAAATGATCTTAAGGCTATTAAGCCAGTATTCTCACCGGGACCTGATGGAGTACCAGGCTGCGTGCTTAGGTACTGTGCTGAAGGTCTTTTGAGGCCATTATATAAGCTTTTTAATCTGTCCATCGAGCTGTGCTCTTTTCCCGTTATGTGGAAAGAATCATTTATTATTCCTCTCCATTAAAAAGGAAACAAGTCAAACGTTCAAAACTATAGAGGTATTTCTAAATTGTCTGCTATTCCTAAGATTTTTGAGAAATTAATAACTTCTCAACTACAACATCTTTGTAGATCTATAATTTCACCCTGCCAGCACGGGTTTGTGAAAAATAGATCTACTACCACTAACTTACTTGAATTCACTTCTTTTGTTATGAAGGGGTTTCAAAACAAAATGCAAACAGATGTTATTTACACCGATTTCAGAAGGCTTTTGATTCCGTTAATCATTCTCTTTTACTTCATAAACTTCATCTTCTGGGATTTCCAAAAAACTTTATTCTTTGGATCGCCAATTATCTAAGTTTAAGATCCCAAACAGTCTTTTTTAAAGGACTTGTCTCTAAGTCTGTTCAGGTCACGTCCGGAGTACCACAAGGTAGTCACCTTGGTCCCTTGTTATTTACATTGTTCATTAATGATCTTCCTTCCGTGATAGCACACTCTCTGGTGCTGATGTATGCCGATGATGCTAAACTTTGTTTTTCGTCTACAGACTTTCTATCTGGTAAAAGGTTGCAAACTGATTTAGAGAGCTTTCAAACCTGGTGTCGGGTAAATTTATTAAATTTAAATTGTGGTAAATGCAACGTTATGTCTTTTTATAGGCGAATGCCCTTTTTAAATAATTATGTTCTTAATGGAAAACCACTTGAACGAATTGAGTCAGTTAATGATTTGGGTATCCTTTTGGATCCTAAGCTTAAGTTTGACAGGCATATTTCTTCTGCTGCTAATCGAGCCTTTGGTGTATTGGGTTTCATTAAGCGTTGGTCGAAAGAATTTGACGATCCCTACGTTACTAAGACTCTTTATACTTCACTTGTTCGCCCCATTCTTGAGTATGGGTCTTGTATATGGTGTCCACAATATAAGGTTCATCAGGATAGAATAGAATCTGTGCAAAAACAATTTCTACTCTTTGCCCTCCGGTGTCTTCACTGGAATCCTAATACTCGCTTGCCTCCTTACCGTAGTAGACTTCTACTAATAAATCTTCCCTCTCTTTCTGATCGTAGAACCATGCTTGGTGTAATCTTTTTACACAAACTAATTAACGGTGAAATTGATTCATCAGAATTAATTAGCCAAATTAGTTTTGCTGTTCCGATCAGAAGTACTAGGAACTTTTTCCCGATTTCCCTGCAAGCCTGTAATACTAACTATGCAGTTCATAACCCTTTTCGGATCTTATGCTCTAGTTATAATAACCTTTTCCCGATAATAAGTAATGCTACTTCTGTCCCTACTCTCAGAACTGTACTATTACAACATCTGTCTAACATTTAAATAGTCTATGTTCATTTGTTGTATTTATATTGTATGTTCTATTCTTAGTTCGCGATCTTCGTAGCCGCACGTTATGCGGCGCGCCCCTCGGTCGGTTGGGCGGGAGGTGGGTTGCATGTTGCCTGGGTCCGCGCGTTAACAAGCCCTGGCTTGGTATCGTTGGGCCACTTGAATGTACTGTTCGTTAGTACATCAACGTCCATAGAATACTCGACTCTGCTTCCCTGGCTAAAGCCATGGCGGATGGTAGGTCTTTCGGATGAGCCGGAAACACGATTGATTTGAGAGATTTTTTAAGTCCTGAAATGAATGAATTGAATCGCCCTGCCTTACCATTTCTAGTCCCTGTCGTAGGAGACGTAGGGATGTCTTGTCCGCATAAGTACAGTCCAACCTAGCTACGATGGCATCGAAGTACTGTGTTGTGTGACACCAGAAATGCTCTTGCTGCCCCTCTGATTTTATTTCGGATTATGGTCACAGCTTGACAGTGTGTGCTGCTGCCATTAAATGGTTTGAACAGTTCGTATGCGTCAGTGGCTGACTGCCTCCATGCCACATATTCGTCTGAATTGCCGTTGAACTCTGGGACTGATTTAATTATGTCCAATGGTATGTCACACCTAATGTCTAAGTTTAAGGAAATTCTCTGGTATGTTTCAACCTGCGGAGCCTCTACACGTAAACTACTGACCTGTTGCCTTACTTCATTTAGCTGTGATTGGAATCTTGCTTCTTGCTGGGCCAGCGCTTGGTTGACCGCGTTTGTATTTAATGCCTGTACTTGGTTCGGGTCCATGTTTGTTTTTGTTTGTCTTTGCACTTTGTTACTTTTAGGCTCTAAGTCTACGCTGTCGTCACTATCGTACTCTCTCTTAACTTCCCTATACGCGTTTGACCAGCTCATTAGTTTATATCGAATAAGTAACTATTTAACTTCTCGCATTTAATTTTTAACTACAATGCGGCCGATTATTCACAGTCGGCAAAAAAGCAAATATTTATAAAAAAATTTAAGTATTTGTTATTTATTATTATTTAACATTAAGAGCGCTTTAGGTAAAAGAAGCTCATAATCACTTTGCAAATCAATATTTTTATTCGAAACAAATTCTGATTAACTTGAAGTCACTTTGGTGAACTTACATGTTTTATTTGGGCGTTAACTCTGTTAGCCTATTCGTGTGTGGTTCAATTAAAGTTGGGCGCCAATTATGAAAATACTATTCCACGATGTAGTTGTACAAGTGGAATTATGCCAATGTGATACCAATGGGAATCCCTCGATGTTGAAGGTAATCCAATGGCTATGTTAATAGCCTCCAGATCCCTCGGTGGCTCGTAGGGTGTGATCACTTCGTACTCGCTGGTCCTTTTTGTGAGGATTAGGTTGGGAAGTATTAAGCTTCCAATCGCTGGCCTTGTGGCTCAGTGATATATAATTTAATGACAAGTATGGTTTGACGGCTAAGGCCGGAGCAATTACGTTTATTCTATTCTCTTTAGAGAACGATACAGAACTGAATTCAAAGTACAAACCAGCTTTAGCTAAGGCTACAAACTCATAGCCGGCAAGCCGACTCAGCATAACCGATAACGCTGCTCTTGCGACACAGCTAGTGTTATGCCAAAGCGTAAGATACAAGTCATGGTCGGCAAGCCGACTCAGCGTATGCTACAGCGCTGCTCTGGCGGCGCATGTGAGTGTCAAGTTTCCGTCGCTGGCCACTGCAGCTGGGACGCTGAACTTCGGTATTTGACGCGTCAGCGCTATGCGAGGCATGCTTAATAACTTATTGCTATATGTGCGAGGGTTACTTGTTAACTACTCCCCCCTTACAATTATGACCGTCCTCGGTCATACTATAATTATCAATGACCTTCTGCGCCTCCCTCGAAGCTCGTCTTCTCCTCAGGATCTGGCAGAGGATGATAGAACCCCTGAAGATGAAGCTGACTCCTACTCCAGCTGCGAACCAAGCCTTTGGTGATCCGGCTGACGCCACTTCTTCCTTGAACTCCTGGATGATCTGCAGGTTGTGATTGTTCATCCTATGGAGGAGCGGAATGCTCAATACTGGATCATGGCTAATAATGTTTATTAGTGCTGATCCCGCTATGCCTGGCGTTCTGTTTAGGATTTCACGTTGATTCATATACTTAGTGCCATTGATGATAGCCGAGCGCTCGAAGGTGACGAGATGCGTGCCATTTGTTGTTATCTCTGGGCCGTCGTCCGTGCTGATTTTAGCTGAGCATTCATTGATGATTATGACGCCATCGTCTACATAAGTGAGGGGTTGCAGATGGCTGGGTTGAGTATAGCATATGGCTGTGCCTCCAGCGTGTAGGGCTGTAGTAATTTTCGCATATGCGACTGGGGAAATAACTCGGACAACTTTTCCGTCTCGTCCGCGATCTTTGTAAAGTCCGTAAAATTACTCGAGTGTCTCATGTATTCCCGTTGTTCCCATACTAACACATTTCCGTCTATTACGGGTATGTAACTAGAGTGCGATTAATCGGTAATCCGAGCATTCACTATCGCTAGTATAGAAAGTATCGTACCCACAACCTGTAAGAAGAAAAGTGGGGTAAAAGTTGTTATGAATCTTCGATTTTTCTTAGCTTATGTGTTTTAGTTTGGTTTTGTAAGGCAACTGCTACCTGTGGTTGTCCTTATGGACCACCCTCCCCCTAATGAGAACAGACGTTCCCAGGTCTACATGTATCCTTTCCTCTGAACACAATGGGGTCAACTTGTTGCCTAGCCTCCTATTGTTTATTATAAAAACCTTTTCTCCTACCTCAAACACTCTGTTGTCTTGCCGGGTTGCACATTCATATTAGCTTGTTGGGATTTTGTAATTTTCTCTTTAACGACATGCCTGACCTCTTCAGACGCTGCATGCATACTTCAATCGGTTTTCTGTCTGTAACCGAATGTATCGACCTATTATATTCTACTGCTGCCCTTATGATTAGTTCAGTAGTGTCGTCGATTTGTTTGTCAAGTTTAATGCACCTAGCGATTTCCATCAGGGTACTGTGGAATCTTTCCATTTGTCCGTTCGAGCTACTGTGTAAGGGGGGAGCGTTTAGGATGTCTAGGCTGTAGGTGTTTTTGACTAGCGATGTAATTGTTTCGGAATTAAAAGAAGCCTCATTGACGCAGTATATTCTCTTGGTATTCGGGAATAAATTAATCAACTGAGTAATAGGCATTTTTACATCTATTATCGTAGTATGGTTGCACGACGGCAAACTTTGAAAACTTGTCGATGCAAGTTAGAAATAATTTTTTGTCAGTTGAGAAAATATCGATGTGCAGAATTTCGCCAGCATACGATGGAATTCGTGTCGGCCCAAGTTCTTGGTTTTTGGGGTGCCTGTCGTATTTTGCCTTGGTGCATATTCTGCATTTTATGACAACTTCATTAGCCAATTAAGTAATTTTTGGAAAATAATAGACGCGAAGGACTTGTTTGATATTTTCCTGAGCGGCCCTGTGTGCGCGATTATGTTCAGCAGTGATTATTTCTACTTGTTCATTTTTGTCCGTAATATCTGATACAAATGTTTTGCAGTGCCAAAATTTGGTTGCAGGAAATTGCGAAACTAGTTCATGTTGAAAACTGGCCAGTATTGGCAAATCACAGTGTATAGCGTTAACTGAATCTTCGATGACAACTTGTTTTAGCGTTTCGAAAAGAGTGCTCTTGTCAGTAAAGCTTATCATGTGGCGAGTCTTGCTGCCGAAAAGTATGATATGTCGTTTTAGTGGGAAGCGAGCTTCTTCTAGGACTATTTGGTTCCTGAAGTAGTTTAAGGGTTTTTCAGTCGTCTCGACCGTGTAGGTTAGAGAGATTTCGCTGTGGACAGTGGCAGCGTCTTGTACGGCATTTGTGTTTTGCCTGGAAAGGGCATCTGCGACGAAATTCTCTATTCCCGGTTTATAAAATACTTTTGCGTTATGTTCGTCAATAAAAGACTTCCATCCTTCAATTTAAGCGTTTGTGATTCTGTCTGAGACTGCGAAGATAAGAGGTTGATGATCAGTAAAAATATTAATCTATTTTGTACCATACAGGTAATTTCTCAGCTTACCAAGAGCCCATACAATTGCCAACAATTCACTCTCATTCATGGCATAGTGTGATTCGCTTTGTTTTTACGTCCGGGAGATCATAGTTATCGGTCTGCTTTCTTGAGATAGGACAGCCCCGATACCGTTCGCAGAGGCATCAGTCGTTAGGTCAAAAGCGATCTTAAAATCTGGATACATGAGTATAACATTTTCTGATGCCAAAATGTTTCGCAGACGCTCAAAACCATTGCGTTGAGCTTCATTAAACTCAACTTCAACCTTCCTGGACATGTGTTTGCAGACCGTGCCGTTTTCGCCTTTGAGTATGTCTGTTAATGGTCTTGCTATTGACGCAAAATTTTTGACAAACGATGAATAAGTTTTTTGGCTCGACGTATTCCTGTATTGACCTTACTTTTTCGGGGTCAGTCTTAGCCCCTCCCCTAGTTACAATGAAGCCTGAGTATTCGACGCTCTCTTTAAATAACTTCGTTTTTTCTTGTGATACTCTCATATTGGCATCGCATAAGCACTTTAGTACCGTATCGACATGCCGGACATGATCAGCCTTATTTTCAGAGAAGATTATTACGTCGTCCTCGTCGTAACATATTTTACCCATCTGTTCCCTTAACACGTCGTCAATGGCCCTTCAGAATTCGTATTTACCTCCGTGTACTGAAAATGACTTTTTCTCGCGATCTTGTTCTGCTAGGTAAATTTGGTAATAACCAGACTTCAAATCTAGGGTTGTGAAAAATTTTGATTTTCCCAAGTTTGCCAAAATTAAGGGAATACTTGGTGTTGGGTATCGATCAGCTATAGTTCGCTCATTTAGCTTCCTTAAGTCGATTACCAAGCGCTTGTTTTTGTTACCATTAGCGTCTGTCCCTTTTTTATCGACAACTTATGTTGGGCTGTTATACGGGGATCTTGATGGTCTAATAAAGCCTTCTTTTAGTAGGTATTTAATTTTGCTGTTTACGAAATCTGCAACTCCCATGGGCGGCGGGTACAGTTTGGAGTAAATTGGTTCATTGTCTACCGTGTGGATTGTGGCAACAACTGATGTATTAAACGGTAGCGCCTCTTTAGAGGTCGAAAAAGCCTTTATCCTTCTCAGTACCATACTTTTGAACTCGCTTTTATCGGAAGCGGGTACCACATTATAATTCACGTTAGTGAAATTGACGTTAGCACAGTCATGATATTGGTATGGTTCCGATATGTTTTTGTAGTTCAATGTACGATTTTCCGGATCTAGTTTTACGTTTCCCTGCGTAATTAAATCAAAGCCTATGATGCCGTCAAATGGACCGAGTGTGTCTAATAGAAATAATGGTGAGATGTGTTTGAAAGTTTTCATCAAACATTTGTAATGGATTTAGCTGGAACCATGTATGGAGTTCACAGAAAAAGGTTCGTCGACAGGAATTAAATTTTTTAGCTCCTTTACGGGCTTTATATAATTCTTTGCCGCCACGGTGTCTATCAGAATTTGTAGTCTTCTCCCACCCAGCTGTCGTGTGATGCACGGTAGCCTGGATCGCTCTCTTAAAAATTCAACGATTCAATATCATATACAGAATCACTGTCCTCATCTAACTCAGCGGCCGCGGCTAATCCCTCATCTTCATAGTTCTCCTCTTGGTCAACGGGGTCACTCTGAACACCATTGTTAACCCGCTGGCGCCTTGGGCCTGTTACCCGATCAGACGTGTTCTGCCTTTTTTGAGCCTGCATGTCATTGCTTTGCGGCTTCCCGAAGTTAATGCGCTGCCTAAATTTGGATGAAGAATCTATTTCCATGGGCTCTGGAGACTGACGTGAATATTCCCTATTACCTTGTGGTACCTCTTGACTGGTGTTGTCATTTTGCGGTCTTTTATAAAAATGGGGGTTTCTTTGTTGACCTCGTTCGTCCTTATTATTATTGTCTGGTGTTCGAGCGATTCTTGTTGTTTTCGTTTGCCAGACCTCTGTCTTCGACTGCTTTGACGTATGAAGCCGAAAATATACTTCGCTCCATACTCGACTCTGCTTCTCTGGCTAAAGCCATGGCGGATGGTAGGTCTTTCGGATGAGCCGGAAACACGATTGATTTGAGAGATTTTTTAAGTCCTGATATGAATGCATGTAATGCGTCAGATCTGACTTATTCGTTGAGCAGTGTGGCTCTGTCAGGTTCATGGGATATTACGATTTTGTTAGTGACGAGAGTCAATCTCCGTTCGACTTCATCGTAATACTGCATGAGGGTCGAATCGCCCTGCCTTACCATCTCTAGTCCCTGTCGTAGGAGACGTAGGGATGTCTTGTCCGCATAAGTACAGTCCAACCTAGCTACGATGGCATCGAAGTACTGTGTTGTGTGACACCAGAAATGCTCTTGCTGCCCCTCTGATTTTATTTCGGATTATGGTCACAGCTTGACAGTGTGTGCTGCTGCCATTAAATGGTTTGAACAGTTCGTATGC
The DNA here is from genome assembly GCA_035045305.1 of Drosophila maculinotata. Taxonomy (NCBI): domain Eukaryota; kingdom Metazoa; phylum Arthropoda; class Insecta; order Diptera; family Drosophilidae; genus Drosophila; species Drosophila maculinotata. Next base: position 716,484 of record JAWNPD010000421.1, read on the forward strand.
GTCAGTGGCTGACTGCCTCCATGCCACATATTCGTCTGAATTGCCGTTGAACTCTGGGACTGATTTAATTATGTCCAATGGTATGTCACACCTAATGTCTAAGTTTACGGAAATTCTCTGGTATGTTTCAACCTGCGGAGCCTCTACACGTAAACTACTGACCTGTTGCCTTACTTCATTTAGCTGTGATTGGAATCTTGCTTCTTTCTGGGCCAGCGCTTGGTTGACCGCGTTTGTATTTAATGCCTGTACTTGGTTCGGGTCCATGTTTGGTTTGTGGCTCAGTGATATATAATTTAATGACAAGTATGGTTTGACGGCTAAGGCCGGAGCAATTACGTTTATTCTATTCTCTTTAGAGAACGATACAGAACTGAATTCAAAGTACAAACCAGCTTTAGCTAAGGCTACAAACTCATAGCCGGCAAGCCGACTCAGCATAACCGATAACGCTGCTCTTGCGACACAGCTAGTGTTATGCCAAAGCGTAAGATACAAAGTCATGGTCGGCAAGCCGACTCAGCGTATGCTACAGCGCTGCTCTGGCGGCGCATGTGAGTGTCAAGTTACCGTCGCTGGCCACTGCAGCTGGGACGCTGAATTCGGTATTTGACGCGTCAGCGCTATGCGAGGCATGCTTAATAACTTATTGCTATACGTGCGAGGGTTACTCGTTAACTTACACAGAAGCCGAGTATTAGAATAACATTTGTAGACATAAATGCGAATGCATGTAGTTATAACTGTAAACATATGAAAGTGTGCGTGCATGTTTATTTCGAGAGTACACGTTCATTAAACGGCAGCGCATATATACCCTTACCAAAAATATGTAACTTATTACTTCTTTTTTATAATATTACTTTTAATTCCCTAAAAATGATTTAAATTTCCTCTGTGACTGCCTCTGGTCGACATTAAATAAAAAAATAAATATGTAAATTTAAATTATTTATATAAGCGGAATGATACTTGTATTAATGGGGATAGTTCTTTAATAACATAAAATGAATTAAAACAATAAATAATCTATATGACAATATGGATTTTTAATGTTAATTGTAAGTTAGTGTTGCGAACATATTAATTATTACCATTCACTTCGAGGAGAAGCCGCGCAGTGTCAAATTGAAAAAATCTTAATTTCAACCACTGGCTGCGTCTTAGATCTATTGCCGCTCGCACCCCGTCTCTACCCACAAACTCGAACGACAATTGAAACTGGCAACGGCGAACATTGCTGTGATATGCCCACAGAAGCACACACATGCAAGCACACAGTCATAGATCTTGAGATTGGGTGGATACATACACGCATACATACAAAAGTCTCGGAGCTATCGCCTCGCAATAGATGTTGCGGCAGCGAAGCCCAGCAAGAACTGATATATTTCTTTGCCAGCGTTCTGGGCTTTGCCATCGTTTCGCAGTCGCAGCACATGAGCTGTGGTGGAAATCGAGTTTAAATTCTCATGGGATCCTCCGTCAGAATTTTTTATGCAGTCACTTTTTGTCGATTTGACGCTTCTATGTGTTGTATGCTTAGTGGTAATACAAAATAGATTCTTCATCGAAATTTATTTGTCATTTAGAGTGACCCTGGCGACCAAGAGGAAACCTATGAGGACGAGGGTGCCGCGGCAGCCGATCTAGATGATGCCAGTGATTCTGTAAGCAACATTGAATCATTGAATTTTTTGGAAGCGATCCTGGCTACCGTGCATTACACGACAGCTGGGTGGGAGTAGATTGAAAATTCATAAAGACACCGGGGCGGCAAAGAATTATATAAAGACCGTAAAGGAGCTAAAAAATGTAATTCCTGTCGACAGCCCTTTCTCTGTCAACTCCATACACGGCAACAGCAAAATCAAAAATAAGTGTTTAATGAAAAAATTTAGACACGTCTCCCCATTTTTTTTGTTAGACACACTCGCTTTATTTGATGGCATCATATGCTTCGATTTAATAACGCAGGCAAACGTAAAACTAGATTCGGAAAATCGTTGAATATATCGGAACCGTACAAATATCATGACTGTGCGAATGCAAATTTCACTAAAATGAATGATATTGTAGTACCCGCTGCTGTCAAAAAGGAGTTAAAAAGACTGACACTAAGCAGGATAAAGGCATTTTATGACTTTTAATACCTCAGTTGTTGCCACAATCCGCACGATAGACTCCAATATACTCCAAACTATACCCGCCACCAATGGGAGTGGCAGACTTCGTAAACAACGAGTTTAAACACCTATTGAAAGAAGGCATCATTAGACCATCAAGATGCCCATATAACAGCCCAACATGGAATGTCGATAAAAAAAAACCCGACGCCAATGGCAACAAAAACAAGCGATTGGTAATTGACTTTAGGAAGCTGAATGAGTAAACTATGCCAAGTATTCCCTTGATTTTAGCAAACTTGGGAAAGTCCAAATTTTTTTGGAACCCTAGATTTGAAGTCTGGTTACCATTAATTTTACCTAGCAGAATAAGATCGCTAGAAAACGTAATTTTCGGTACACGGAGGAAAATACATATTCTGCCGCTTACCTTTTGGTCTGAAGAATGCGGGAAGCATCTTCTAAAGAACCATTGATGACGTGTTAAGGGAACAAATAGGCAAAATATGTAATGTCCATGTGGACGATGTAATAATTTTCTCTGAGAATGAAGCCGATCATGTCCGGCATGTCGATATGGTACTAAAGTGCTTATACGATGCTTACATGAGAGTATCATAAGAAAAGTACTTAGGCTTCATAGTAACCAAGGACGGGGCGAAAACTGAACCTGAAAAAGTTAAATTAATACAGGAATACATCGAGCCCAAAAATTTGTTTTTATATTTATTTATTTATTGTCGACTGGAAACAGTCAGACACAGAAAATTTAAATTTAAAATTATATGATATTTAAATTAAATGGTTAAAATAAAAAAAATTGAATTTTAAATTATATAATAAAAATTTAAAATAAATTGACAATTAACAAGTAAGAGTGCTCAAGTCGAGAGTGCCCGACTAGAAGATACCCTGAACCCAGTTCTTACATTCATAATTCTTTATTTGCATTCATACATAGAAACACACACACACATATACAAACACAAGCTGCTTGCTACGCGCGTCATCAATTGCTTTGCTTCTTCTTCTTCCTTTGGCCAAACTATGGTACATTGAATCGTTAATAATTTCTTTCTTTATTGTCTGATCGTAATGAAATTTGTAGGACACAATGATGGCATATAAATGTGCAATTATACCTCTGTATGCTATAGGAGAATATATGTACCAAATTTGGTGACTCTACCTCTTATAACTTTTAAGCTATACCTTAAAAACCCTGTTCTGGAATCTTAATTTATCGATAATTTTTGAAAGGATTGAGATATTTAAAAAAAAAAAGATGAGTTTGTATCGAGCTGGTAGTACAGTAACTTAAACTTTAATATAAATTTGCTAGCTTTAATGACTTTCAAGTTATGCCCGAAAAACACTTGGCTAAAATCGAAATTTATCGATAACTTTTGAACGGGACGAGATATCGAAAAAAAGTGATAAACTTGTATCGTCCCGCCACTACTAGAACTTATATTTAAAATATGAAGTCTGAAGCTTTTGAAAGCTCTGAGAAAAAATCATACAGACGGACAGACGGACATGGCGTATATCGACTCGGCTATTGATACTGATCAAGAATATATATACTTTATGGGGTCGGAGATGCTTCCTTTTGCCTGTTACATACTTTTACACAAAACCATAATACCCCTTTTTCCCATTTTTAATGGGATAAAAAGATAAAATTTGGGGGTGTTTAAAAAGCAAATTGGTCCAACATTTGTTGCAAGGATTGGAGAAAACCCAGAAAAACCCAATCTGACCAAAAATTAGTTGGTGTTAGGTATTAATTAGTATAAGGTATTAATAGCGGGGAAAGGTGTTTTCATCTGTTCACGGTCAGAGATCCCGCGGAGATAGTTTAGAGCAGATGATTTAACTACAGGGAGAGAGAATTCCGCCGAGAATACGTGGAATAATAAATTATACGATTTGCAAAGGCCACGAATTGGATTGTGCAAAGCATAATCAGTCGTGCATGATGATAGTACGCAAGGGACAAAGTTTCTTGTTGGTCTACTAGGAACAGAAAAGTTAAGGCGACCTAAAAGAGAAGAGGAGTCAATATCGCCGTTAATTAACTTATGCAGGAAGACAACACCTAGGGCTGTTCTACGGCTAATTAGCGACGGAAGATTAATGAGTAAAAGGCGACTGGAGTATGATGGTAAACGAAGATTGGGATCCCAGTTTCATCCACGTAAGGCGAAGAGAAGAAATAGCTTCGGAACAGACTCAATACGATCTTGAGAGTTTTGATACTGGGGGCACCAAATGCATGAGCAGTATTCAAGGATAGGACGGACCAAGGAAACGTAGAGAAGTTTGGTGGTGAAAGGATCGTTAAATTCTTTCGACCAGCGTTTAATGAAGCCCAGTACACCTCTGGCTGCATTAACGATAGAAGAAATATGGAGATTAAAGCTCAACTTTTTGTCAAAAATAACTCCAAATTCTTTGACTGTAAAAAAAAATTGCAATGAAATATTGTCAATCGTATAAGTGGCTAAATGGGGTCTAGAACGACTGAAAGTCATAAACATACATTTTGAATAATGAAGATACAGTTGGAACACCAAAGCTGCACAGCGTTTAAATCATCTTGTACATGAGTATGACACAGGGGATCGGTATACGACAAAAATAAGTTTCACATCATCTGCGTACATATGAATGCGAGAATGTGACAAAATAGAGGGAAGGTCATTAATTAAAAGAGTAGAAAATAAAGGTCCAAGATGACTTCCCTGAGGTACCTCAGAAGTGGCGTGTACCGTTTTCAAAGAAGTTGACCTAAGCAATACTCGTTGAGTCCGACTATTTAAATGGGAGGAAGTTCAAACCAGAAAAGATGGCGGCAATCCTTAGCAATCAAGCTTATACATCAGAAGTTCGTGGTTGACAGAGTCAAATGCTTTACTGAAATCGGTGTAAATGACATCAGTTTGCATTTTCATAAGAAATGCATTATTTACAAGGGAGGTAAATTCAAGCGAATTGGTCGTAGTGGACCGACTCTTAACAAAACCATGTTGGGCAGGGGAGAAAATCGACTTACAGAGATCTTGCAAAGACGAAGTTAGAAGTTTTTCAAATAATTTGGGGATGGCTGATAGCTTTGCAATGCCTCTGTAATTAGAAATATCAGACTTCCCACCTTTTTTGTGGAAAGGAATGATAAACGATTCCTTCCAAATAGGTGGAAAGACTGCAGAGACAAGGGATAGGTTAAAAAGTTGTAGAATTGGTTGAAGTAAGGACTTGCAGCTCTCCTTGAGCACACAACTAGGTATGTTGTCTGGTCCAGGAGAGAAAGAAGGTTTTAGTGAATAAGATGCAGAAAGAAGTGAGGCATCGGTGGTAGCAGGATTAAATAATAGGTTCGAAGGTGAAATGTTATACGGATAAGTGTTAGTGTGGGGGACAGAGGAATATAGTGATTGAAAAAAGTTAGCAAATATATCAGGAGCAGTAGAGTCGTTGCAAGCTTTTTCTATCCCAAGAAAAAAGGAAAATGTCAAATTTGAAGATTTGCGCTTTGAATTAACAAAGTTATAAATTGCTTAGGATCTTGAGTAAACTGTCGTTTGCAACGAGTAAGGTAGTTCTCGTAGCACTGGGAGTTAAAAAGGACAAAGTTGGACTTGGCTACAGAGTATTTGGACAAGTCAACACTAGAACCAGACTTCTTGAACTTTTTAAAACACTTAGATTTAAGAGAGTCGTGGTGTAAACCATTGTGGTTTGCTTGAAGCACATGAAGGGATATATTTCGGAATGCAGATATCAAACAATGCATAAAGGGTTTCATAGAATATGTTAGCAGCAACATCTATGTCAACCGAATTGTTTAAAAAAGACCAATCTGTTGCATAAATATGCTGGTTCAGAAGACTATAATTCCCTTTACGGAAGCAATATCGTTTTTTAGTAGGGGATGAAGGCAAAGAACATGTTCTGAAAAATGAAAGTGAAATTTCTATAGTGGTACGAATCTTCCGGCATTGTTAAAGGCGCTGATATAGATAAAGCAGCTGTAGAGCTATCGTTGATAAAAACCAGATCAAGCATTCTATTCAAATGATTTAGAATTGAATTGATTTGAAACAACGAAAGATCGAACATGCAATCGAAAAAATCATGTTGAGCTGAGGGTATAAGGTGGTTTGTACTATTGAAAAGTGACCATGTAATGCTTGGCAGATTGAAATCACCTAACACTACAAATAAGTCATTATCACGCACATGGGTTGAAATTTTCCTAATATAAACTAAATGTTAAATGCATATAGACTTGAATATCGGAAGAATGGGGAATATAGGAGCATGAAATATATAAGGCCCTTGATGCGAAAATAACCTTAACAGCAATAATTTCAGCACTAGCTAGCGTAGAGAAATTAAAAATATCCGACTGGAGTGTGGTTTTGATGGCGATTAGTACGCCACTACCTCGAGTCGGCCGATCGCGTCTATAAATAATAAAGTTATTGGCCAAAATTTCGCAGTCAGACACTGTGGAGTTTAACCAAGTTTGTGAGAAAGCGATAATGTCAGAATCAAAAGAAATACTGTTCATGAATACATTTTTAAGTTTAGACATAAGGTCTCTTACATTCTGGTATTGAATGGTAGTTAAATGGGGATCTAGTTTTTTGAAACATTGCTGGATGAAGAGCTGCCAGCTGGGAGTGAAGCAGGCAAAGGATTGTTTCGAGTTTTAGGTTTAAATTCATTAACAATCATTTGATGTGGCCAAAACTTTGGATCACAAATGATCGGGAACGCGTCATGAGGGACATTTACTTTGAAGGAAGCTATTTCCCGAGGAGTAGAAAATTTAAATTTAGTGATGGAAACTCTAGCTGAAGATTTACTAGAAATATAAGCCGCTAAGGACTCGCATGTAGTGTCAGCTGAAAGCATGGAAACAAACACTTGCTTTCTGGGGGCAACTACATTAAGGATTGGCTGAGGTGGAGCTGAAATTGCAATATGATTAGTTCCCTGATTAAAAAACAGGACTTTGAGAAGTTCTGCGCTTGCGACGTGAAACCACTCTTGACGCAGTTGTCATCGGAGCGGGCTCGATAGTTGGGGGTATGATCGCATCCCCTGGAGAAGGCAAGGGAGTAAATTGTAGAGACGGCGACGGTGACAGAGACAGAATGGTCGAAACGCCCAGATTTTGTGGAGTTGCCAGAAGTGTTGGAGATGTCTGAACGATAGAAGGGGGCACAGGTGAAGGCACACTTAAAAAAAAAAAATTCTAACTGGCGTGTAGGTGGGGTCTCAAATTTGTATTGGCTCAGCAATTCCTCGCCTGAGGCAAAATCATTTGCATGTCAATGCAAACTGGGCACGACCATTTCAAGCCGCCGTTGCCTTTTTTAGCAAAAGCGGTAAATTTTTAACATTCGTGACCAGTAAGCCCTGCACATTTGGCATGCATAATGTTCTCGCACAACCAACAATAAATAAATTGCAGTTGAACAGAATCATCAGCCTGCTTAAAAGTGCAATTATTCTTGCAGCACGACATAATGACTACGGGGGTCAAACAAATTGCACAAATTTAGAAATATAGAAAAAAGTTACAAGAGCGCACAGCGGTGAAAAAAAAGCGCACGAAAATGTAACTAACGAAAAATAGACCGAAGAACAACAACAAGAAGTTTAGTGAGAGCATGCATGAATGCACAGCGAACCCACGCACAAACTATTGTATGCAGACGGAAGCGTGAGAGCAAGGAGTGTAAAGTAAATAACACAAACAATAAAACGCAGCTCTGATGCCGTGTTATTAAATTGAATAATTGATATTATTCGATGCACAGCTGATATACTTTGCACAGAACCCAAAGCGTTATCAATTTAGCGTAAAAATTGGATTATTTAAGATGGTTAAACAGCTTTGATATTAAGAAACAAAATACACAAGTAAGAGTGTTCTAGTCGCGAGTGCCCGACTAGGAGATACCCTGATCCAAGGTCTGACATTCATTCAAGTTATGTATCTGCATTCATACATAGAAGCACACACACACACACATATACAAACACAAGCTGCTTGCTACGCGCGTCATCAATTGCTTTGCTTCTTCTTCTTCCATTAGCCCAAAACTATGTAACATTTAATCGTAAATAACTTCTTTGTTTATTGTCTGATCGTAATGAACATAAAGGACATAAAGATGGCATATAAATGAGCAAATATGTAAAATCCCAAGGTCATACCTCTAAAATTACGTATTTTTCGATTTCTGTAAGATCGGATAGGGGCAATTGAAATGTATTTAACCTCTGTATGCTATAGGAGAATTTATGTACCAAATTTGGTGACTCTAACTCCCTAAACTTTTAAGCTATACCTTAAAAACACTTTTCTGGAATCTTAATTTATCGATAATTTTTGATCGAGCTGGCAGTACAGTAACTTAAACTTAAATATAAATTCGCTAGCTTTAATGACTTTCAAGTTATGCCCGAAAAACACTTGGCTAAAATCGAAATTTATCGATAACTTTTGAACGGGACGAGATATCGAAAAAAAGTGATAAACTTGTATCGTCCCGCCACTACGAGAACTTATATTTCAAATATGAAGTCTCTAGTTTTTGTAGTCTCTGATAAAAACACGTTCATACGGACGGACATGGCTATATCGACTCGGCTATTGATACTGATCAAGAATATATGGGGTCGGAGATGCTTCCTTATGCCTGTTACATACTTTTGCACAAAACCATAATACCCCTTTTCCCCATTTTTAATGGGATCAGGGTATAAAAATGCGGAGCACAAAAAACACGTGAATCACACTCAAACTGAGAACTCTCTCTGACCAGTTAATATAGAGTGTTTGTTAAAGATTTTCTGCGAAACATTTGGCATCAGAAGATGTTATCCTCTTGTATCCATATTTAAAATCGCTTCGACTTAATAACCGATGCTTCTGTGAACGGTATCGGAGCTGTAATATCTTAGGGAAGCAGACTAATAACTATGATCTCCCGGACTCTAAAACAAAGCGAATCGCACTATGTCACGAATGTTTGGGAATTGTTGTCCGTTGTATGGGCCATCGGTAAGCTGCAAAACTACTTGTATGGCACAAAAGAAATTAATATTTTTACTGACCATCGGCCTCTTACCATTGCAGTCTCAGAGAGAAATGCAAACGCTAAAACTAAAATATGGAAGTCTTTTATAGACGAACATAATGCGAAACTGTTCTATAAGCCCAGAAAAGAGAATTTTGTCGCAGATGTTTTTTCCAGGCAAAACATAAATGCCTTACAAAACGAATTTCGGTTTAGACGCTGCAACTGTCCACAGCGAAATCTCACTCACCTACAAGGGCGAGACGACTGAGAAACCCTTAAATTGCTTTAGGAACCAAAAAGTTCTAGAAGATGCACACTTCCCACTTAAGCGGAATATCATACTTTTTGGCAGCAAGACTCGCCACATGATTAACTTTACAGACAATAGCACTCTTTTCGTGATGCTTAAATAACTTGTCATCGAAGATTCAGTTATCGCGATACATTGTGACTTACCAACACTGGGCAGTTTTCAACATGACCTTGTCTCCCAATTTTCTGCAACCAAATTTTGGCACTGCAAAACTTTTGTATCAGATATTACCGACAAAAATGAGCAGGTGGAAATAATAACTGCCGATCACAATCGCGCACAAAGAGCCGCTCAGGAAAATATCAAATAAGTCCTTCGCGACTATTATTTTGCAAAAATTACTTATTTGGCTAATGAAGTTGTCATGAATTGCAGAATATGCACCAAGGCAAAATACGACAGGCGCAAAAAAAAACCAATAACTTGGGTTGAAACCAATTCCATCGTATGCTATCGAAATTCTGCATATCGATATTTTTTCAACGGACAAGAAATTATTCCTAACTTGCATCGACAAGTTTTCAAAGTTCGCCATAGTGGAACCACTGGTGTCACGCACGAAATGCACATTATTCAGTTGGTTAACTTATTCCCGAACACCAACACGATATACTGCAACAATGAGGCTTCGTTCAACTCCGAGACAAACACATCACTACTCAAGAACACTTATAGCATAGATGTCGTCAATGCAACCCCACTTTACAGTAGCTCGAACGGACAGGTGGAACGCTTCCATAGTACCCTGACTGAGATCGCTAGGTGCTTAAAACTCGAGAAAAAAATAGACGACACAACCGAGCTAATCTTGAGGGCAACTGTAGAGTATAATAGGACGATACACTCGGTTACAAACAAAAAACCAATTGAGATAATGCAACGTCTGACGAGTTCAGGCAAATTGTCAAACAGAAAATCGCAAAGGCCCAACAGACCAATATGGACAGATGCAACCCTGCCAGACAAAATAGAGTGTTTGAAGTAGGTGAGAAGGTGTGTGTAAAGAATAATAGGAGACTAGGCAACAAGTTGACCCCATTGTGTTCAGAAGAAAGGATACAAGCAGACCTGGGAACGTCTGTTCTCATTAAGGAGAGGGTGGTCCATAAGGACAACCGCAAATAGCAGTTGCCTTTCAACACCGAACCAAACAACATAAGCTAAGGACAGAACTAAGATGCATAACAACTTTCATTACCACTTTTTCTTCTTACAGGCTCGTGGGTACGATATTCTCTATACTAGCGATAGTGAATGCTCGGTTTACCGATTTTTCGCATTCTAGCTATATACCCGTAATAGACGGAAATGTGTTGTTTTGGGAACTACGGGATTACATAAGATACTCAAATTATTTGACTGTCCTTACAAAGATCGCGGATGAGACAGTAAAGTTGTCCGAGTTTTTTCCACAGTCGCATATGCGAAAACTATTAGATGTTGACATAGAGCATATTAGCAGTCTTCTGTCCGTACACACGGCACAGTGCTAAAGGAAGTGGCAGGCACACCTGATTCTGAAAAAGTCAGAATGTCCGAATCACGACTCATTGAGTCAAACAATAGGCAAGTAGTGATAAACTCAGAGACACAGAAGCAAATAAGCCAACTAAGTGATACCGTGAGATATTCAAAGCAAAAAAGAATGAATTAATTGACTCCCCGCATTTATGCGAAGCATTTTTAGACCGAAATAGAATGATAATAATAGAGATTCAAAATTTTATGATCACAATCACACTTGAAAATCTAATATAATAAACCCTACTATTTTCGATCACAATGATTTTTTTATACCCTGATCCCATTAAAAATTTGAAAAAAGGGTATAATGGTTTTGTGCAAAAGTATATAACAGGCATAAGAAAGCATCTCCGACTCCATAAAGTATATATATTATTGATCGCTATCAATAGTCGAGTCGATCTAGCCATGTACGTCTGGCTGTCCGTCTGACCGTCTGTCCGTCTGTATGAACGCGCTATTCTCGGAGGCTACAAAAGCTAGAGACTTCATATTTAGAATATAAGTGCCGGGTCAATACAAGTTCATCTTTTTTTTTTCGATATCTCAACCCGTTCAAAAGTTATCGATAAATTTCGATTCCAGACCAGTGTTTTTTGGGTATAACTTGAAAGCTATAAGAGCTAGAAGCACCATATTCACAATATATATTCTCGTATAGCATACAAAAGTACAAAACCTTTTTTTTATACCCTGATCCCATTAAAAATGGGAAAAAGGGGTATTATGGTTTTGTGCAAAAGTATGTAACAGGCATAAGGAAGCATCTCCGACCCCATAAAGTATATATATTCTTGATCAGTATCAATAGCCGAGTCGATATAGCCATGTCCGTCTGTCCGTCTGTATGAACGCGTGTTTCTCAGAGACTACAAAAGCTAGAGACTTCATATTTAAAATATAAGTTCTCGTAGTGGTTATCAAGTTTATCATTTTGTTTCGATATCTCGTCCCGTTCAAAAGTTATCGAATAATTTTTAATTTTAGCCGAGTGTTTTTCGGGCATAACTTGAAAGTCATTAAAGCTAGCGAATTTATATTTAAGTTTAAGTTACTGTACTGCCGGCTCGACACAAACTCATCAACTTTTTTTCGATATCTCAATCCTTTCAAAAATTATAGATAAATTAAGATTCCAGAACAGTGTTTTTAAGGTATAGCTTAAAATGTAAAAGAGGTAGAGTCACCAAATTTGATACATATATTTTCCTATAGCATACAAAGGTTAATACTTTTCTTTTTTTGGAAACCCCTCCCGATCTCCAAGAAATCGAAAAATACGTAATTTTAGAGGTATGATTTTATGATGATTCGGATTTTACATAGTTGCACATTTATATGCCATAATTGTGTCCTACAAATTTTATTACGATCAGACAAAAAACAAAGAAGTTATTAACGATTCAATGTACCATAGTTTGTGGCCAAAGGAAGAAAAAGCAAAGCAATTGATGACGCGCGTAGCAAGCAGCTTGTGTTTGTATATGTGTGTGTGTGTTTCTATGTATGAATGCAGATAAATAACTTGAATGAATGTCAGAACTTGGATCAGGGTATATCCTAGTCGGGCACTCTCGACTAGAGCACTCTTACTTGTTTTTTTGATAACTTTCTCCAATCCTCTATAAATCGAAAAATACGTATTTTTATTCAGCATACTTACATATTTGTATGCCATATTTATGTTTCACAAATTTCATAACGATCGGACAATAAACAAAGAAGTTATTTACGATTAAATGTAACATAGATTTGGGTCAATGGAAGAAGAAGAAGCAAAGCAATTGAATGACGTTCGCAGTAGCAGCGTGTGTTTGTATGTGTGTGTGTATGTGTTTATGTATATGAATGCAGATAAAGAATACTGAATGTAAGAACTGGGTTCAGGGTACCTCCTGGTCGGGCACTCTCGACTAGAGCACTCTTACTTTTTTGTCTATACTTCTTCCTTCTTCCTTTTTTCTTGGGATAGAAAAAGCTAGCAACGACTCTACTGCTTCTGATCTATTTGCCAACTTTTTCCAATCAACATATTCCTCTGTCCCCCACACTAACACTTATCCGTATAACATTTCACCTTCGAACCTATTATTTAATCCTGGTATCACAGATGCCTCACTTCTTTCTGCATCTAATTCACTAAAACCATCTTTCTCTCCTGGACCAGACAACATACCTAGTTGTGTGCTCAAGGAGTGCTGTAATTCCCTACTTCAACCATTGCTAAACTTTTTTAACCTATCCCTTGACTCTGCAGTTTTTCCATCTATTTGGAAGGAATCTTTTATCATTCCTCTCCACAAAAAAGGTGGGAAGTCTGATATTTCTAATTACAGAGGCATTGCAAAGCTATCAGCCATCCCTAAATTATTTGAAAAACTTCTAACTTCGTCTTTGCAACATCTCTGTAAGTCGATTTACTCCCCTGCCCAACATGGTTTTGTTAAGAGTCCACTACGACCAATTTGCTTGAATTTACCTCCCTTGTAAATAATGCATTTCTAATGAAAATGCAAACTGATGTCATTTACACCGATTTCAGTAAAGCATTTGACTCTGTCAACCACGAACTTCTGATGTATAAGCTTGATTGCTTAGGATTCCCTCCATCTTTTCTGGCTTGGACTTCCTCCTATTTAAATGGTCGGACTCAACGAGTATTGCTTAGGTCAACTTCTTCGAAACCGGTACACGTCATTTCTGGGGTACCTCAGGGAAGTCATCTTGGACCTTTACTCTTTACTCTTTTTATACCCTGATCCCATTAAAAATGGGAAAAAGGGGTATAATGGTTTTGTGCAAAAGTATGTAACAGGCATAAGGAAGCATATCCGACCCCATAAAGTATATATATTCTTGATCAGTATCAATAGCCGAGTCGATATGGCCATGTCCGTCTGTCTGTCCGTCTGTCCGTCCGTCTGTATGAACGCCTGTTTCTCAGAGACTACAAAAGCTAGAGACTTCATATAAGTTTTCGTAGTGCCGGGTCAATACAAGTTTATCATTTTTTTTTGATATCTCATCCCGTTCAAAAGTTATCGATAAATATCGATTTCAGACAAGTGACATAAAAGCTAGAAACTTTATATTATAGTTTAAGTTACTGTACTGCCGGCTCTAAACAAATTTATAATTTTTTTTCAATATCTCAATCCTTTCAAAAGTTATCGATAAATTAAGTTTCCAAAACAGTGTTTTTAAGGTATAGCTTAAAAGTTATAAGACGTAGAGTCACCAAATTTGGTACATATACTCTCCTAGAGCATACAGAGGTTAAATGCATTTCACTTTTTGGATACCCCTCCCCGATCTCCAAGAAATCGAAAAATACGTATTTTAACTTATATGCCATCTTTGTGTCCTACAAATTTCATTACGATCGGACAATAAACAAAGAAGTTATTACCGATTCAATGTAACATAGTTTGGTGCCAAAGGAAGAAGAAGAAGCAAAGCAAATGTATGACGCGCGTAGCCAGCAGCTTTTGTTTGTATATGTGTGTGTGTTTCTATGTATGAATGCAGATAAATAACTTCAATGAATGTAAGACCTTGGATCAGGGTATCTCCTAGTCGGGCACTCTCGACTAGAGCACTCTTACTTGTTTTATTTATTTTTATTTATTTAATGTCGACTAGAAACAGTCAGACACAGAAAATTTAAATTTACAAGACATTTAAATGAATTGGTTTAAAATAAAAAAAATGTTAATATAAAATTATATAATAAAAGTTAAAAGAAAATTGACAATTAAAAATATAAAATGTAAAAATATAAAATATAAAATCTGGGGGTGTTTAAAAAGCAAAATTGGTCCAACATTTGTTGCAAGGATTGGGGAAAACCCAGAAAAACCCAATCACACCAAAAATAAGTTAGTGTTAGGTATTAATTAGTGTTAGGTATTAGTAGCGGGGAAAGGTGTTTTCATCTATGCACGGTCAGAGATCCCGCGGAGATAGATGAGAACAGATGATTTAACTACAGGGAGAGAGAGTTCTGCCGAGAATACGTGGAATAATGAATTATACGATTTACAAAGGACACGAATTGGATTGTGCAAAGCATAATCAGTCGTGCATGATGATAATGCGAAAGGGACAAAGTTTCTAGTAGGTCTACTAGGAACAGAAAAGTTAAGGCGACCTAAAAGAGAAGAGGAGTCGATATCGCCGTTAATTAACTTATGCAGGAAGACAACACCAAGGGCTGTTCTACGGTTAATAAGCGACGGAAGATTGATGAGTAAAAGGCGACTGGAGTACGATGGCAAACGGAGATTGGGATCCCAGTTTAGTCCACGTAAGGCGAAGAGAAGAAATTGCTTCTGAACAGACTCAATACGATCTTGAGAGTTCTGATACTGGGGGCCCCAAATGCATGAGCAGTATTCAAGGATAGGACGGACCAAGGAAACGTAGAGAAGTTTGGTGGTAAAAGGATCTTTAAATTCTTTCGACCAGCGTTTAATGAAGCCCAGTACACCTCTGGCTGCATTAACGATAGAAGAAATATGGAGATTAAAGCTCAACTTTTTGTCAAAAATAACTCCAAGATCTTTAACTGTAAAAATACGTTGCAATGAAATATTGTCAATCGTATAAGTGGCTAAATGGGGTCTAGAACGACTGAAAGTCATAAACATACATTTTGAACAATTAAGATGCAGTTGGTTTGCCGAACACCAAAGCTGCATAGCGTTCAAATCATCTTGTAGATGAGTATGACACAGGGGATCGGTATACGACAAAATAAGTTTCACATCATCTGCGTACATAAGAATGCGAGAATGTGTCAGAATAGAGGGCAGGTCATTAATAAAAAGAGTAAAGAGTAAAAGTCCAAGATGACTTCCCTGTGGTACCCCAGAAGTGACGTGTACCGTTTTCGAAGAAGTTGACCTAAGCAATACTCGTTGAGTCCGACCATTTAAATAGGAGGAAGTCCAAAGCAGAAAAGATGGAGGGAATCCTAGGCAATCAAGCTTATACAGCAGAAGTTCATGGTTGACAGAGTCAAATGCTTTACTGAAATCGGTGTAAATGACATCAGTTTGCATTTTCATACGAAATGCATCATTTACAAGGGAGGTAAATTCAAGTAAATTGGTCGTAGTGGACCGACTCTTAACAAAACCATGTTGGGCAGGGGAGTAAATCGACTTACAGAGATGTTGCAAAGACGAAGTTAGAAGTTTTTCAAATAATTTGGGGATGGCTGATAGCTTTGCAATGCCTCTGTAATTAGAAATATCAGACTTCCCACCTTTTTTGTGGAGAGGAATGATGAACGGCCCAGGAGAGAAAGATGGTTTTAGTGAATTAGATGCAGAAAGAAGTGAGGCATCTGTGATACCAGGATTAAATAATAAGTTCGAAGGTGAAATGTTATACGGATAAGTGTTAGTGTGGGGGACAGAGGAATATGTTGATTGGAAAAAGTTGGCAAATAGATCAAAAGCAGTAGAGTCGTTGCTAGCTTTTTCTATCCCAAGAAAAAAGGAAGAAGGCAAATTTGAAGATTTGCGCTTTGAATTAACAAAGTTGTAAAATTGCTTAGGATCTTGAGTAAACTGTCGTTTGCAATTATTGAATCAGGCATCAAGAACTCCAACTGTTCAAGCCTTAGCTGTATATATTCCTAATATGTTAATAATTGAATCCATTCTTTTATTTCAAACCCAATGTCATTGGTGTAAATTCTCTACTAGTTGAAAATCCACACTTTAATTTTAATTGTAGATTTACATAATACTCAAACCCAAATATTATTTCATGATCATGTGTTTTTCTAGAATTTAATTTATTTCTAAGTTCAAACGTGTCCATGCTGGTTGAAAAGTCAATTCATACTAAATTGTTAATTAGGATGGGAATAGTATTTAAGGCGAAGCATTTTAACCAGTACAATTTATTCGTCACCATAAAAATGATCAAATTAGATAGAAACACATCTGTTCTTGTTGACTTTCAATATGTATTTGGGAACGAGAGACAGATTTTCGCCAAGGAGTTGGTATTCATGCAAGGCGGCTCTGTCATACCTAATTTCTTTCACCTTAAACCAACCTACAATATTAAAGAGGTGGATGAGGTTACTAGAAAATCTCTAAAGATAAACCGGTATATCGATGGATTGGATTGATCTGATGGCGATATATCATATTTAAGTCTTGGTGAAATATTGAAACCATTAAATAGTTTCACTTCAGTTATTTTACGAGGAAGAGCTAAGAAACAGTTTTTAACCAATTATTTATCTACAAACATAATAGATTTAGAACATGATCAAAGTTTAACACACTTTCCAAACTATTTTACCAATTGTAGAATACATACAAAATCCACAACTCATTGTGCACTCAACAATTTATTTAAACTATTTGTATTCCTAGAAAGCTCTAAATATGAAATAAATGGAAATTAAAATTGTATACAATTTTATATTTCAATTTGAGATGTTCTTTATTACATTTACTCATCTTAAATTAGATGTGTATAATATATTTTAGATTCAGGTTTTCTATAAAATCAGATACAGGTCGAGCATTTCTCAATGCGCATACACCTTTATTTAGATGGCATCCACAATCTGAGAAAAAATGTATATCTAGTTCATCTATTCGCGGACATCCAAACTCTTCAACATTGGTTACTGATGTGCTTAGAAATTTCTCAAGAAACTTTTTCTTTTCATCTACTTTTGTGATAATATGCATGCCTCTAACAAGATCACGAATATAATTTCGCACTTGTATAAAGATAGTGATTTCGAGTTAACTAGAGATTTGTTTTCCGTACATCCTTTGATAATCGAAGAAAGTCGTATGGTGCTTGTACAATGTAATGAATGTCTTGAAATTGTTCATTTTTAAAAACTCAAGCAATTTCTTTTAATATGAAATGTTTATTAATTCCATAGAATCCTTGAATACCAATTACCACTTGATTATCCATTAGTTAGTTAGTTTTTCAAACGATACGCTGAACTAACCCCGTCAATGGTAAATAATCAACTAAACGATCGTGCATTAACAGACAATAAACCTTTGTGTTCCTCACACTTGCACTTTCAAGTTCAATTGAGACTCTAACATCAATTGGACCAGCTTTAACAGTTTCATTCTGATGCGAGAGATCAATAACAATAATCGGTGCTTTTTCTTTAAATTCTCCAGGTGATAACAACGCGTTGCAACGGTCGAGATTCTTTCATATAGTAACTCGTTTGAAAATTTGTATACATATCATACAAAGTAGCAAACCGCTCGCGGTTAAAATTTATGTTCATATCATCATAAGGATATGTTTCCGAGTTAAAGTACGCTTTAAAATTTCTCAAATGATTTTGAACCAATTTATTATTTAGCTCAAAAGCTTTTATTTAAAAACGAGGCCGTTCTCTATTGGCAGCGAGCTTTACGTTCCAGACATGATGAGTACCTTCCGCAAGTGTTGGATTAAGATAACAATCCTATCTACGGAATCCCCAGGTCAAAACTAAACATTTCTAATTTCTTTTCATCACTGAGAGTTATATGCGGTATTTTCCATGGTCTATTTGAAATATTTAGTTTTTGTTCATTTACACCAATTTTAGCACGAAATACATCACCCATATTTTTAGTCATGATTAGTATAAGTTCATGTTTACAATTTAGTAAGACCTTGTTATAGTCTTCTGCAAATCCCAGCAAGTATTTAAGAGGAATAGAGAAATTAAAATAACCACCGTTTGATAGCTCTCTATCAGCTCCATTGAACCAGCCAGAATTTTCAAGCATGTGACTTTCAGACTGGTTAAATGAAATATAGTTTTTATACCCTGATCCCATTAAAAATGGGAAAAAAGGGTATAATGGTTTTGTGCAAAAGTATGTAACAGGCATAGGGAAGCATCTCCGACCCCATAAAGTATATATTTTCTTGGTCACTATCAATAGCCGAGTCGATTTAGCCTTGTCCGTCTGTCCGTCTGTATGAACGCACGTTTCTCAGAGACTACAAAAGCTAGAGACTTCATATTTGAAATATAAGTTCTCGTAGTGCCGGGACAAGACCAGTTTATCATTTTTTTTTCGATATCTCGTCCCGTTCAAAAGTTATCGATAAATTTCGATTCCAGCCAAGTGTTTTTCGGGTATAACTTGAAAGTTATAAAAGCTAGCGACTTTATGTTTAAGTTTAAGTTACTGTACTGCCGGCTCGATACAAACTTATCATTTTTTTCGATATCTCAATCCTTTCAAAAATTATCGATAAATTAAGATTCCAGAACAGTGTTTTTAAGGTATAGCTTGAAAGTAATAGGGTGTCGAGTCACCAAATTTGGTACATATATTCTCCAATAGCATACAAAGGTAAAATTTTTTTTTGTATGCCCCTCTCCAATCTCATAGAAATTGAAAAATACGTTTAAAGGTATGACCTTCGGATTTTACATAGTTGCACATTTATATGCCAGCTTTGTGTCCTACAAATTTCATTCTGATCAGACAATAAACAAAGAAGCTATTAACGATTCAATGTACCATAGTTTAAAGCCAAAGGAAGAAGAAGAATCAAAGCAAATTTATGACGCGCGTAGCAAGCAGCCTTTGTTTGTATATGTGTGTGTGTGTTTCTATGTATGAATGCAGATAAAAAACTTTAATAAATGTAAGACCTTGGATCAGGGTATCTCCTAGTCGGGCACTCTCGACTAGAGCACTCTTACTTGTTTATGTTTGTCGTTGTACCAACAAACCTTGTTCGATCGATTTTAATTCCGTTTAATTCATATCGAATCTCATCAAAAAGGTAGCTCATACAATTGCTTTTTAGCTTAGCATTCTTCGCAGGCAAGCTGTTAGCCAAAGTAATCGAGTCCTCAACATTAATAAAACATTCACTAGGTAATACATATAAATCCTGATTTTGGATTGTAATGCAAACTCATTTCTCTTTAATGATTGGAGATAGGGAGAGTAGCTATGTCTGTGCTGCTGTCATCGACCTTCTTCCTTCTACAGCATAACTTAAAGTGGATGATGATGGGGGATAACACCCGTTTTTATTATTATTATTATTATTATTATTATAGATAATCGTTCTCGTCGCCTCAGATGTAAGCGAAGTGTTACACTCTCTTTACGTAAATTGACTAAGTTTCCGTCCTGATCTACAATCCTTATTATTAGTGATTGTATCTCTCTCGTGGTCACTGGCAAATAAATAAGGTTGTTTGGTTTCTCACTCATTTTATAGCCCGGTGGAACGTTAAAAGCAAACTCATATAACGCATGACTAGATTCATCATTTACATATGATCCGCTTACAATATTACATTCCAAACGAATTGTATTTACTTTTAAAATATCTACAGGTTGATCCGAGATGTGTAAAACATTCGGTTTTAGTTCTCTTCTATGAAACCCAAATAATTGACCGGTGGAATGTTCCTTATTAAAATATATTGAATGTTCCTTTGATGAAATCATTACTTGGAGCGTATTATTGTTGAGTTCAATATGCGGATGGTTTAATATATTTGCTTCTTTTTCCTTCATTTTCTCATTAGCAAATTAGATTAACAGAAAATAGCGTCCAATTAAATGAACTAAATGATATAATAAATGCGATAAATAAAGGTTTTAAAACTATGAATGAATTGAATCAGGAAAAAGATAGAGGTAAGAAATTCGATATTCTTATATTTAATTTACATCACTTTACTGAATATATAGAGAATATAGAATTAGGCATGCAACTTACTAGACTAGGCATATATAATCCAAAACTATTAAGACATAACTACTAGTTACACGTTAACGCTGAAAAACTATTGAAAACAAAAACTTCAACTTGGTTAAAATCAGAAACATGTGAAATATTAATTATTTCCCACAATCCTCGTGAAATTATAAAAACACCTGTTTGTCAAATAATCTCTTATCCCGATGAAAACAAAAATATTTAAGCGGAAATTACAGATCAAAAATATTATATAGAAAATCAAAAAAACAAGAATTTTAAATCAAATTACAACAGATCGTAAATATACTACAACACTTAGACATTTTCAAACTAATTATATAGAACCAAATATTGTAATTACATGGAATTTACCCAAAACAACACTTAATCAAAACTGCATGAACAAGGAAATTGTAATTGAAGGAAATAATATTATAATAATTTATAACTGTTCACTACAATTAAACGAAATATCAATTATAAATTCTATGCTAGACTACACTCAAAATATTTATGTAAGCAACAATATAACTAAATTAAAGCCATTATCATATATCCAAACAAAAAAGATCATAGAAGAACATACCAAATATTATAACGAATTTCAAATAATAAGCGCAACAACATTTATAATAACCATAATTGGCTTAATATTGTTCTTAACTTATAAGTTTAAAAGCTTGCCACATAAACTAATCATTAAATATTAGAAACTAAAAATACAAGAGACACCCACAGATCCCATTGATATAACAAGCGAACTTAAAGGAAACGCCATTTTGTATCCAAAACTTACCATATAAGGACAGGCAAAGTTCTAAAGGTTGGGGGAGTGATATATCCATCATCCATTTACACTTAGCAGCCACATATATCATACATTAAATACTGTAAACACATCACCCATCATACCCAAACTTTGGCGACAACAACGACAATGGTCAATCTGCCTAAAACGTAAACAGCCGTTCAAGCATCTGGCATAAACATAAACATAAACAAATTCCAAAGATCACGCCACTATTGTTGTTCCCACCAAATACGCTCCTACGCAACAAATGCGGACGTTGCACAAACTTCGGCTGACGCAATGTCAAATCATGAAGAGTAAGATCAAAAATACAATTGTCTCTAAGAGAATTTAGAAGCTCATGCAAAAGCCCAAAAAGCCCAAAGCCGAGGTTTCTTCAACGCCCACGCATCAACAGCCTATAGAGTTCGATTTGATACGCAACCGAATAAGGTCGTAACCGTGCGGCTGTATAAAATTATATTGTTAACTTCAGTCCGTTTAAGAATTACTCCATAATATTGTAAAGTGTTTAAATAAAGATATAATTATATTTTTTTAATAAATCTTTTAAACCAAAATACAATTATATACATGAAGCATGAAGCAGCACGTGTGCCGTATTTGATGTATGTCAGGGGTTATTTTCAATACAGGACCAAAGCAGGTTTTGGTTAGGCAGCATGAAGCAGCATGTCGCATATGTTTTAGGTCAGGGGTGAAAACCTCAATACACACACAATTTATCGATAACTTTTGAAAGGATTGAGATATCGAAAAAAAATGATGAGTTTATTTCGAGCCGGCAGTACAAGAACTCAAATAAACATAAACTCAAATATAAAGTTTCTAGCTTTTATGACTTTCAAGTTATGCCCCAAAATCACTTGTCTGGAATCGAAATTTATCGATAACTTTTGAACGGGATGAGATATCGAAAAAAAATGATAAACTTATATTGACCCGGCACTACGAGAACTTATATTTCAAATATGAAGTCTCTAGCTTTTGTAGTCTCTGAGAAACAGGCGTTCATACAGACGGACGGACAGACGAACAGACAGACGGACATGGGTATATCGACTCGGCTATTGAAGAATATATATACTTTATCGGGTCAGAGATGCTTCCTTATGCCTGTTACATACTATTGCAGAAAACCAATATACCTTTTTTCCCCATTTTTAATGGGATCGGGTATAAAAACAATCAACACAAGACTTAGAGCGAGCACCCTACGTACCTCACTCACTGGAACTACAAGCCGCGGTACGCTGCCCAGTATTCCAGACACCAGGATAGTTGGCTACAGGCCCCTTGGAGAGGGGGGTGGGATTGGTCCGTTTCTTGTTCCGTTTTTCTGAGTGTTTTTTCGTGGAACTTTCTCACTCGACGCCTACTTCCCTGTTTTTCTTTTTCTTGCGAATCGCGAAGCAGGTGGAAGACAGGGCTGTGAGCGGTTACAACAGCTGTAGAGGCATACTCCAGGGCTACCAGAGTTGCGAAGCTTCACCGTATCCGAGGCACAAACCTTGGCAGTCAGCAACCTTGACCTCTAGATTAGAGTGACTTCACATACTTTTAGGGTCAGTTCGGTAGTACTGCATACCTCAAGGTGCCCTAATTAGTCGAAGTCACACTGAAAGGATTTGTGCGTCGCTCGGCACTGCCGAGATCCCATCCCCAGGTTTCCGCGCCCGTACTGACACTATATGAAGCACCTCCGATGGCTAGTCCAGCTTTCCCGGAGCTAGAGAAGACGCAAGACGAGTTCGAGCAGTTGGGCGGTACCTTAGACGGTCTAGATGCGCTCTTCCATCGACAGAGGTACATCAACCAGCTCATTAGAGATGAGCTAGCGAAAGCCATTAAACTGCACCGAGCGTACGCCGACAAGAGGAAGGTGGCCACCCAATCACCGCTAGTCCCCATCCACCAGCCGGCGTTTGTAGTAAAGTCGGACAAAGGCACGCAGATGACGCCCAAAGCGGCAAATCCAGTGCGATCAAAGTCTGCCGCCTCGGGGGAAATGGCAGTACAAGCTACAGCGGATCTTGTCAGCACTATCACACCCAAGGCGCAGTGACCGTGACGCGGGTCAACGTCCAGCACCGCAATCACCGAGGAAACGCACATCACCATCAGAGACCTCGACGAGCTAACTAGCAAAGAAGAAATTGCAGCCGCGTTGCGCCGTACATTTATAAGAAGCCCGCCAAAGATGCTATAGATGGCTGGAGATGGGCCATACGGCTAACAGATGCCGGAGCCTTGTTGACAGGTCCAATTGCTGTATTAGAAGCGGAGTATCGGGCCACAAAGCCGCTGACTGCACAAGCGAGCACGCTAATTGCTTTCTTTGCAGCACAAATTGCAGGACAGACACCAGCCAGATGATGAATGTGAGTACTTGTGACTTTGCTTGTTGACAAGTAAAGATCAAACAAATACAAACAAGAGCGGTGAAGAGTCCATTCTTAATTTATTTCCTTTATGGTTTTGGGCCCACATAATCACAGTAATCACAACATTTTGTGTGGGACTGGATTGTTAGAGAGTTTCACATCATGAAACACATCTCGCAGATAATCGCTCATCCTCGACCCTAGACAAACCCTGTTTAGGGCCTGTATTGAAAATAGTCAAAATACCTTTAAAGGTACTGTGTGTGTGTGTTTTGATTTTTTTTCAACCCTGACCTAACCTTTTTATACCCTGATCCCATTAAAAATGGGGAAAAAGGGTATGATGGTTTTGTGCAAAAGTATGTAACGGGCATAAGGAAGCATCTCCGACCCCATAAAGTACATATATTATTGATCGCTATCAATAGTCGAGTCGATCTTGCCATGTCCGTCTGGCTGTCCGTCTGTCCGTCTGTATGAACGCGCTGTTCTCGGAGACTACAAAAGCTAGAGACTTCATATTTGGAATATAGGCTATCCTAGTGCCGGGTCAATACAAGTTTAACTTTTTTTTTCGATATCTCAACCCGTTCAAAAGTTATCGATAAATTTCGATTCTAGACCAGTGTTTATTGGGTTTAACTTGAAAGCTATTAAAGCTAGAAGCACCATATTCACAATATATACTTTCGTATAGCATACAAAAGTACGAAGACTTTTTTTTTTTGATAACTTTCTCCAATCCTCTATAAATCGAAAAAAACGTATTTTTATACGTATGAGATTTAGATTCAGCATACTTACATATTTGTATGCCATCTTTATGTTCTACAAATTTCATAACGATCGGACAATAAACAAAGAAGTTATTTACGATTAAATGTAACATAGATTTGGGCCAATGGAAGAAGAAGAAGCAAAGCAATTGCATGACGTTCGCAGTAGCAGCGTGTGTTTGTATGTGTGTGTGCATGTGTTTATGTATATGAATGCAGATAAAGAATACTGAATGAGAGAACTGGGTTCAGGGTATCTCCTAGTCGGGCACTCTCGACTAGAGCACTCTTACTTGTTTTTTTATTACTTATTTAATTGGTTAAGGGATCAATTAGCGTCTAGATTTTAGGGGTCTGCTTTCGTGTGATCTCCAAGAGAATGGTAAGGATACAGGAAAAGGGTCAAGATTTTATTGATCTCTAAGTGAGCACAGGTGTCTTTCCCTAAGGACGATTCCCTAGAGAAGGGGTGAATGTGCGTACTTGTGACTTTGTTTGTTCACAAGTGAAGATCAACCAAATACAAACAAGAGCGGTGAAGAGTCCTTTCTTAATTTATTGCCTTTATGGTTTTGAGCTCACATTATCACAGAAGCCGCAACATTTTGTGTGGGACTTGATTGTTAGAGAGTTTCAAACATTGAACACACATCTTGCAGTTGTTCGCTCGTCCTCGACCCTGGACAAAACCTGTATTGAAAATAGTCAAAATACCTTTATAGATATGTGTGTGTGTGTGTGCGCGTGTGCTTTGATTTTTTCACCCCTGACCTAAAACATATGCAAGCCATTTTGCAGGTGCTCCCTCGTCCTCGACCCTAGACCAAAACTGTTTAGGGCCTGCATTGAAAATACTCAAAATACCTTTATAGGTGTGTGTGTGTGTGCGCATGTGTTTTGATTTGTTCACCCCTGACTTAAAACAAACGCGTAACACTAGCTGTAGGTATGCGCCCCCTACCTTATAAATACCTTTTTGGCCCTGCATTGGGTATTTCACAATTAAATTAAATAATTGGAAATAGCCAAAACGTATATTGTAAATTGTTTAAATAAATGCAAAATGTTTTCTGCTTTGTTTTTATAATATTGTTTATATTTATTAATCTATGAAATACATGTATATATATATATATATATATATATATATATATATATATATATATATATATATATAATAGTTGTTTCTTAAATAATTAGGCTTATTTATACATTCGTTTTCTTAACATAGTGTATTGTGCTATAAGACGATCCAGTTTTACTTTGCGTATCATATAGAAGTGACAAGCACATGTATCAGCACCTTCGGTAGTCAGATCCGATGACCAGGGGCACGCTGTCAAGTGCTCTCCAAATTTTGATATCTTAAGATGGAAGTTCTCGTACTTTAAGAAATATTCTCGATATTCCTCCAACAATTTCTCGTGCTCAGGGAAAATCACTCCATCAAACTCTTCCAAGAAATCGTCAATTTTCTTTACAATTAATTTGAAACCGCATTTTGAAATTAGACCCATTCTGCTCTGAACTTCTCAATAGCTGAATAGCTACTGTATTAAATCTGCTTACTTAGATCCATCTTATATTGAGTTCGTTCTCTTTTTATACCCTGATCCCATTAAAAATGGGAAAAAAGGGTATAATGGTTTTGTGCAAAAGACTTAAGATTTCATATTTGGAATATAGGTTCTCCTAGTGCCGGGTCAATACAAGTTCAACTTTTTCCGATATCTCAACCCGTTCAAAAGTTATCGATAAATTTTGATTCCAGACCAGTGTTTTTTGGGTATAACTTGAGAGCTAGAGGCACCATATTCACAATATATATTCTCGTATAGCATACAAAAGTACGAAATCTTTTTTTTTTTTGGTAACTTTCTCCAATCTTCTATAAATCGAAAAATACGTATTTTACGTATGACCTTCGGACTCAGCATACTTACATATTTGTATGCCATCTTTATGTTCTACAAATTTCATAACGATCGGACAATAAACAAAGAAGTTATTTACGATTAAATGTAACATAGATTTGGGTCAATGGAAGAAGAAGAAGCAAAGCAATTGAATGACGTTCGCAGTAGCAGCGTGTGTTTGTATGTGTGTGTGTATATGTGTTTATGTATATGAATGCAGATAAAGAATACTGAATGTAAGAACTGGGTTCAGGGTATCTCCTAGTCGGGCACTCTCGACTTGAGCACTCTTACTTGTTTGACCCTGCATTTGGTATTTCACAATTAAATTAAATAATTGAAAATAACCAAAGCAGAGCTAAGGCTTGCGACTCAACTACATGTTGCAGGCGCGTTTTGACACTGTATTGGATTTTTCACAATTAAATAAAATAATTTAAAATTACCTGAACAGACCAAGGACTTATTTATGATCATAAGTGTGAAAGAATCACAAATGAGATTAGTTTTTGATTTCTAAGGTTGCGTTTCCTACTATCTTTGTAGTGTAGGAAGTTAATTTTCGTTTGGAACGAGCTCGACGACTTAACAGAGCTATTTATAGCAGCTTACATTGCCATGCAGCTACATAAAGAGTAAATCTTTTATAGCCAGCTTTTAGGTGTTCTTATAAGAGGCCAATACCATTAACTCGAAATATTTATTAAAATGTTTTTATAAATGAACGTTTCTTAATAGGTATTACAATTGTATTAACAAGTTTGTTGCGTTTCCTACTATCTTTGTAGTGAAGGAAGTTCATTTTCGTATGAAACGACCTCGACGACTTAACAGAGCTATTTTTAGCAGCTTACATTGCCATGCAGCTACATAAAGAGTAAATCTTTTATAGCCAGCTTTTAGGTGTTCTCATAAGAGGCCAATACCATTAACTCGAAATATTTATTAAAATGTTTTTATAAATGAACGTTTCTTAATAGGTATTACAATTGTATTAACAAGTTTGTTACGTCTCAAAGGTCGCAATTCCAACCCGTCAAAGTGTTTATAATTTGGTTGAGGATCAATAGTCGTGTCTATCTGTTTCTAAGCTAACTGGTCTCTGACTTGAAACTTCCTTGCTGAAATTTTATGTTGCACTTTATATGTATTTTATGCTCTAGACCAAAGGTGGGCGCGTAGTGGCTCACGGAGCTCACTGAGCTCACTCCGTTATTTTTTAACAATTGGCGCTTGCAAGTCGCTTGAGCGCCGTCGGCGATATTCCAAAAACAAAATACATGAAGTGTGCGCCGATTCTTGGACTCGAGCCGCGACCGCGTGACATCTGTATTTCGTCGCGACGCGTTTGCGAGATAGCAAAAACAAAATACAGGAAGTGTGCGCCGATGCTTCGACTCGAGACGCGATCGCAAAGCAATAAAATTACAGTTAGGTCCCTGTACACTGGCTAAAAAAATGCAAACTTAACATGTCTTATATAAATACTATTGAATAACTTTGAGTTTTGAATTTATTATTTTGCTCAGTACACACATTTGTTGTGTTAGTTTTGCGCAGATTAACGACCACAGTAGCGGTGTTTGTTGTAGATGTTGTTGTCGGGCTCGCTTGCTAAATTTGGCTGCCCACCCTTGCTTTAAACTATGGTACATTGAATCGTTAATAACATCTTTTTTTATTGTCTTATCTTGAAATTTGTAGGACACAAAGCTGGCTATAAATGTGCAACTATGTAAAGTCCGAAGGTCATACCTTTAAAATTACGTGTTTTTCGATTTCTGTGAGATTGGAGAGGGGTATCCAAAAAGTGAAATGTATTTTACCTTTGAATGTTATAGGATAATATATGTACCAAATTTGGTGACTCTACACCCTATTACTTTTAAGCTATACCTTAAAAACACTGTTCTGGAATCTTAATTTATCGATAACTTTTGAAAGGATTGAAATATCAAAAAAAAAAGACAAGTTTGTACTGAGACAGTAACATAATCTCAAATATAAAGTCGCTTGCTTTTATAACTTTCAAGTTATACCCGCAAAACACTTGGCTGGAATCGAAATTTATCGATAACTTTTGAACGGGACAAGATATCGAAAAAAAATGATAAACTGGTCTTGTCCCGGCACTACGAGAACTTAAATTTTAAATATGAAGTCTCTAGCTTTTGTAGTCTCTGAGAAACGTGCGTTCATACAGACGGACAGACGGTCAGACAGACAGACGGACGGACAGGGCTAAATCGACTCGGCTATTGATAGTGATCAAGAATATATATTCTTTATGGGGTCGGAGATGATTCCTTAGGCCTGTTACATACTTTGGCACAAAACCATAATACCCCTTTTTCACATTTTTAATGGGATCAGGGTATAAAAACAAGGGTATATATACAAAAATTATTATTTATTTTGGCAGTTTATTTATATTTATATAAAATATAAATACGGTTTGGTACTTGTTCCGGTTGTTTCCTACGGCATAAGTTTCCGGCTCCATAGAGGGCCTTTTATGTCAGAGGACAAGAAGCAACAAGCGAAACCACGTCCTTCATTGTACAACGTTCGTCGCTCGTCATTATCAAGCGCTCGCAGCTCGTCCGCGTCATCTGTGTCCAAACCAGAACTGTCCGCTCCTCGATCCAAGCCCAAATCAGTAAGTTTGGCAATTCCGCAGCACAACGAACGCATCACAAGAACTATATCGCAAACAATTTTAGTTTAATCCAAGATGGCCCTCAACGATTTTATTGCTGTGTCGGACAGGCTTAGCCAATTTGAGGCAAAATTCGCAGGCTCGGGAGGCGCATCCCTGTTCACACTTCACGTCGGGACCAGATCCGATCCATATGGGGAAAAGTAGAACTAGCTTTCGAACAAGGGTCCCAAGGCGCCGGATCCAGCGACGATTTGAAAGTGATGCAAGTATGAGCATTGTTACTCAGTCTATAAACGCTGTGTCGCTCAATTAAGCGAGAGTATCGACGCTGCTTTGATAAACAATAAGCAGCAATTACAATCCTTGGCTATGTCCATATCCAGGGGTTATAGTCTCCCCCCAATCGACACAGAGGTCTTTGACGGAGACTATCTGGCAGAATCTCTCAGAAAGATTCGAAAATAAGCGGCTGTTGGTCAACAGCCAACTTAAAGTCCTTTTCAATCTGCCATCAGTTTCCCAAGAGTCCGGAAATGCATTGAAAGAGCTCCAGAGTACGATCCAGGGGTGTTTGACAGCCTTCAAGTTGGCTAAGGTCAGCATTGAAAACTGGGATTGCTTACTCGTATTTCTTTGCTCGTCCAAGCTGCCGAAACTTACCCTTTCCTTATGGGAACAGTCACTCCATAACAAATCCGATATTCCGACTTGGGTTGAATTCGATACATTCCTCACTGAGCGCCATTGAACGCTGGAAGCGATAGAAGACATAAGGCCTAATACGGGAGGTCAAAGTCAATTCAATCTGTGAGGGTACGCCCCATTCTTGTTTGTTAAGGCTGTACTGTAATTGGAGAAGCGACTGTATTACAGTGGCGCCAACTTCACGTCGTAGATCAGTGCATAGTTCGCAACACTTTCACTGTTACAAATATCAGTGCCTTTCGAGTACACTTCACGGTTGCAAAACTCGATTATTCGATATGCAAGTTCTGTCCAGGTGCTCAAAATCCACGCTGCTCTCATATATGCAAATTCTTTACTTTGCAATTTACGAATGCGTTAAGACGTGCAATTGGAATTTAAGGAAAAATTTAAATTAACATAAAGCCGCTCGCGGAGAGTTAATCCGGTCACATCGCGATCAATCCCTGCACCCAGTGCCATATAAAGTGTGGGAAAAAGAATTGATGGCATAATTAAGGGAGTGGCGCGAATATTTCGTAGCTATTGGCAATCCCAATATTAACCCACGTGTTGCAACCTTACTTAAGGTAAGCCTATGTGTGCATGGGTAAATTCCTCCAATAAGGCCTCTTTTCTTTTGAAATCTTAAGGTTACTACATTTTTCTTTTGGCGTCGAGCATAACGCCCTGCCCCTTTTTGTTGGATATCCGAAGCCAAAACAGCGGTGCGCTACAAA
This sequence comes from Drosophila maculinotata, assembly GCA_035045305.1. NCBI lineage: Eukaryota > Metazoa > Arthropoda > Insecta > Diptera > Drosophilidae > Drosophila > Drosophila maculinotata. The sequence goes on from JAWNPD010000421.1 coordinate 747,264, forward strand.
AGGTCTACGGGCAAGCGGTAGGCGCTAGCCCAAACCCACTTGCGTAAACGTCCAGATAAGGTGTAGCCGGAGCATCATCGAATCGTGTGACATCGAATCTCGATGATCTGCTAAGCATACAGCGCATTCATACGTCACAAGCAGCCGTCTACCCAGCGAGATCTACGATACAGCATGCATAGCGAGCGTTAAACTGCCATTGCTACTACTTAACCACATAAATCAGTCGACCGTCGCAAGCATGCAATAATATAGTACATGGTCAGCATATGCAGTCTTAGGAGAGAGTCGTCGTTTCGAAAACCCTCCGTTGGAAAATACCAAATGCAATTGTGATTCGTGCACAGTTGTTAAGGAAGAAGTTTAGAGTTTAATCTTATTATATAAAAACAAACAACGTATTCTAATGCCTTTTTGTACAATCTAATTCATAGCTAATAACGCATACTCATGCTTTTGTTGCATCTATCATCCCCATCTTTATCATTAACATTTTAACAGTCATCATCACCGTCATCAGGCCTGCTGACAGCGAGGGACATATTATGTTGTGAGTACGTCACCGCCCAAATTGTAAAACAAGTAAGATACCGAGTAAGAGTAATATAAAGAAAACGCATAAAGCCATGAATAGGATTTGTTAACACAATAATAGTGTAATATCACCCACCACCTAAAGAATATTATATTGTGTATGCACTCAGTCAAATAACTCAGCCCTCTGCTGTTTTCATATAAAAATATAAAATTGTAATTGAACTGAAATACCCAATTGTATCCTAATACGAACAGTAACCATGAAACGAAAGATCTAGTAAATTAAATAATGTACTATAACCCTCAAATGTTGCCGAAAACCTCTTTATTTCAATCTAATATGAATTAATTAATTCATTTAGATGGGCCCTATAGAGTAACCCACACCACCAAACATGTTAAGGGTAGGGTCATCCAGTTTCTGTTTGATTCTACAGGCTGGGAGGGTAGAGAAGAGGAACATTTCCATCTAGGTTCCTCCAACAGATAGAGCACTCATCTTCACCTTGATTTTAGCATCCTTTCGCTATCAGAGTCTGTCTACAATTTATCCTCGTAACGTATGTATGCATATATCCAAGGTAGCACCAACAACCCACCCCACTTGCCCTGAGCACGGCCGGAAACATAGTAGACAGAGGTGCTACTCATACATAGCCAGCTTGGTCCGTTACAAATCGCAAGGAACCAGCTAAAAAACTTATTCATTCATTCGAAGCAAAGCTCAAGGTAAATGCGCAATCTTCCAAGCAAACTTTGACCTGCCAGCTATGTTTAAAAGAGAACCATCAAATCCGTACCTGCCCAAAATTTCTGCAAATGGCAGTCACCAAAAGGTCCTCCTATATCAGACGACTTAAACTATGTTTAAATTGTTTCGCCAGAGGGCATCAGCTTAAAGACTGCACAAGTAGCCATAACTGTTGCCCGTGCAAAGGTCGCCACAATACTCTGTTGCATCGCGGCGACCCTCCTTCACAAGTATCTTCCAGTTCATTGTTAAGCTCTGTTGCTACTCAATATCTTCCAAATCAAGCAATACAGTCCACTTCAAGTCAAAGTCCGGCAAACATCCATAATTACTTCAAGTCCAACACGCAGGGTGTTCTACTGGGCACTGCCATAATTAACATATGCCACCTAGGCACGTGTTATTATAAGGCTCGTTGATCGCTCCGAAGCAACATTCATTTCGGAACGAATGTTTAGAATCATCAAACTCCCATTTGAACGTGTGACAACCCAAGTTGCCGGACTTAATCAAGCTGTCGCAGCCAATACTGAGAAGTTATGTCACTTCAACATAGGATCTCCAACAAAGCCGCGAGTTCGCATTGAAGCGTCGGCATTTGTACTTCCAAGTGTGGCCACACTGGCAGGTAGACTCTACCATCACATCCGATCCCCGAGAGTTCTTTGAGAGAACTGCCCAATATTCCACTGACTGACCCTTCGTTCTTCAGGAGTTCGCAGATAGATGTGCTATTAGGCGCAGATATCCTACCATCCATCCTACTTGGCGGCTCCATTCCAAACGTCTGTGGCGCGTTATGGGGTCAAGAAACCATTTTCGGTTGGATCCTTACCGGCCCAATAACTACTTGCGCAGCATCCTCCATCTCTGCTTTTTCCACTCGCGTCACGCTCAAAACTGACCAACGATTGGAAAACATCCTCACAAAGTTTTGGGAGGTGGAGGATCTTCCGGTGAAGCCGGTAAAGGAGTCTGGTGCCATATGCGAGGACAACTTTATCCGCACCACAACTAGGGGTGAAAGTGGCAGATATAGTGTCACGCTCCCATTCAAGAAACCTGATCACATCAACTTAGGACATTCAAGGTCAATCGCACTTGCTCAGTTTCTTAAGAACGAGAATCGTTTAAACATAAACTTTCCTTTAAAAGAGCAGTACGACTCCGTGATGCAGGAATATTTGGACTTAGGGCAAATGAGACAAGTCCCCCCTACTTCTGATACTGGGAACTTTTATCTTCCACATCATGCTATTTTTAAACCTGACAGCACTACCACAAAAGTTCGCGTAGTATTTAACGCTTCCAGTCAGTCCACTAACGGCAAGAGCCTAAATGGTATCCTTCATGCAGGTCCAGTTCTTCAATCTGATCTTACTATTCAGATTTTGAAATGGCGTTTCTTCCGTTATGTTTTCAACGCTGATATCACCAAGATGTATCGGCAAATCTTTGTGAAACCAATTCACACGCCATTCCAAAAGATCCTCTATCGGAACAAGGATCAAGAGCTCTGTGACTATGAGCTCAACACTGTCACGTTTGGGGTAAATTGCGCGCCATTCCTGGCAATTCGCGTTTTGCAGCAGCTCGCTAAAGATGTGCTAGCTCAGTTTCCGCGAGCTAGTGACATCATTTCCAACTACATGTATGTCGATGTCACACTAAGCAGTGCGCCATCACTTGCATCAACGAGCTTCAAGGAGCTATGGACACAGCAGGCTTTCCACTACGGAAGTGGACATCAAATGAGAAGGAAGTCCTCCGCGGTATTCCTAAGGACCACCTTCTTTGTGAGGATTTCCTCGAATTCGTGGAAGCCAGCGATGCTAAAACCCTGGGGATCCGATGGCGAGCCGATACGGACGAATTCTTCTTCGCTCCTTCCGAAATTCCTACAAGAGAAACGATCACAAAACGTGAAGTCCTGTCAGAGATAGCTAAGCTTTTCGATCCAGCAGGATGGCTGGCACCAGTCATCGTTCGCGCAAAGATTTTCATGCAGGAAATCTGGCTTCATGAGCTTGGCTGGGACGACCCGATGCCTTTTGAACTTGTTCAGCGTTGGGAAGATTTCACCGCCAATCATCCCCATCTAGGTGACATTCGAGTTCCTCGGTGGGTCTCTTTCCAGCCGAAAGCGACCATCCAAATCCATGGATTCTGTGACGCCTCCCAAAAGGCTTACGGAGCAGCCCTGTATGTTCGCGTGGAAATGCTGCGAGTTTTCAGTCCACCTACTAACGTCCAAGACAAGGGTAGCTCCGGTCAAGACAGTGTCGCTGCCGAGACTCGAGCTATGTGGGGCTGTACTTCTTGCGGAACTATCCTCAGCCATCATTCCTCAGATGCCCACAGGAAACTCCGAATCCTTCTACTGGACCGATTCAACCATCGTTTTAGCCTGGCTCCGCAGATCACCTTGCTCCTGGACAACTTTCGTCGCCAACCGTGTCTCTAAGATCGGCCAGGTAACTGACTGTCAAGCCTGGTCGCACGTGCGGTCTGAGGACAACCCTGCAGATTTGGCAAGTCGTGGAGTGTCAATACAGGAGCTAAAAGATAACCAGCTGTGGTGGAACGGTCCTGACTGGTTACGTCTTCCCCGCTGCCAATGGCCCGTTCCATTAGACTCCTGCCTCGAGACTGACCTAGAACAGCGCCCAGTTAAGGTCCACATAGCGGAACTAGCTCCTTCATGGGATCTTCTAGAGCGTTTCTCCAATTTTAGCCGGGCTTTAAGAGTTATCGCATATATGCTCAGATTCGCTAAGCGATGTCGCCAATCCTCGCTGTTGTTTCCTACACAGCAACTCCAAAAAAGTGAGCTTCTAGAAGCTCAAGAGCGACTCGTAATCCTTACACAGCGGAATTCCTATCCAAAGGAATATAAGTGTCTTCGTGACAAGCGTCTAGCATCTAGCCACGTTTTAAACTTCAATCCGTTTCTTGACCCAAAAGGGATCATGCGAGCATCAGGTCGCATCAGCAATTCCAGCAACCTTAACTACGACGAACGGCATCCTGTGATCCTTCCGTACTCGTGTCCGTTTAACCGTCTCCTTGTCAAGTTCACGCATCACATTTCGCTGCATGGCGGAAATCAATTAATGATGCGCCTCATTCGTTCGAGGTTCTGGATTCCTAAGCTTAAGACTTTGATCACATCCGTGACCAACTCCTGTCGAGCCTGCGTAGTGTTCAGAAAAAGACTTCAGACTCAGCTTATAAGTAGCTTTCCAGAAGAAAGATCGACTTGTTCACGTCCTTTCACACATACTGGCATCGACTGTGCTGGTCCGTTCGACATTAAAAACTACACTGGTCGTGCTTGCCTCATAACCAAAGGCTATGTGTGTGTCTTTGTGTGCTTCAGCACAAGGGCAATCCATCTTGAAGAAACCTCCGACTTGACTACGGACAAACTCCTTGCAGCGTTTGCTCGTTTCATAGCAAGACGCGGTTGCGCGTCGAGACCACGTACAGTCATCACTCTCTATCGTGGCACTTCAATCCACCAAGTGCGCCACACATGGGCGGCTTCTGGGAAGCTGGTGTCAAAAGTTTCAAGGCGCTGTTTTATAAGTCGACGTCAACCTTCAAGTACACTTTTGAAGAGCTCTCCACCCTCCTCGCGAAGATAGAAGCCTGCCTCAACTCGAGACCGATTTCCCCATTATCCGAGGATGTGACGGACTTGCTGGCTCTAACTCCAGGGCACTTCCTGGTAGGAGGCCCACTCCTTGCCGTCAGTGAGCCCGAAATCGAAGGAAATGCAGCGTCGATCCTAAATAGATGGCAACGGCTTAAGGCTCTCAACCAACACTTCTGTTTCCGTTGGAAGGAAGAGTACTTGAAGGAGCTCCACAAAAGGACTAAATGGCAACTACCCGAGAGAAACCTGCAGCAGGGCGACATGGTAGTTGTTAAGGAGGATAACCTTCCATCGAACGAATGGCGTTTGGGACGGGTCAAGGAAACTCCCCCGGGGCAGGATGACCGGGTCCGAGAGACCGATGTTCTTACGACCCGCGGGATTATAAAAAGGCCAGTGGCCAAGCTTATCCTCCTTCCGCTCCAGTCCGAACCCAAAATTCCAAGCTCCCTACAAAAGTCGTGACTAACCGTTTTGTTCGACAAGAGTATGTTGTCTAATTTCTGTTTTGCTTCTATTTCCCCAGGCAACACTCGAGGAGCCATGGCACCTACCTCCAAGCAACAGAAGCAAGCTGGACGCCCACGCGGCGTCGCCTCTTTCCGCTGCCGTGTCTGCCAGGGGGTTCATGCCCTAAAGAAGTGCCAGCGCTTCATGCACCTCGACGCTGAAAAGCGTCTCCGGGCAGTACTCATCAATAAGTACTGTCCCAACTGCCTGGCGCATCAACATTCAGGGCGATCGTGTCGCAGTGGAGCGAGTTGCCGCGTCTGCGGTGGTGAGCACCACACCCTGCTCCACCTGGATGAAGACCGCTCGTCAAGCTCCTCCCAAGAGGCTCGACCGAGGAGCCCATCTCCATGCTCGCTGCGTCACGAGAGGAGACACTCTCCGATCCGAGTGCAACGACCCCCAACACCACCATCCACAGTAGAACTTCCCATCCTGCCGAAGCAGGCAAAGGATTGTTTCGAATTTTAGGTTTAAATTCATTAACAATCATTTGATGTGGCCAAAACTTTGGATCACAAATGATCGGGAACGCGTCATGAGGGACACTTACTTTGAAGGAAGCTATTTCCCGAGGAGTAGAAAATTTAAATTTAGTGATGGAAACTCTAGCTGAAGATTTACTAGAAATATAAGCCGCTAAGGACTCGCATGTTGTGTCAGCTGAAAGCATGGAAACAAACACTTGCTTTCTGGGGGCAACTACATTAAGGATTGGCTGAGGTGGAGCTGAAATTGCAATAGTTCCCTGATTAGCAACAGGACTTTGAGAAGTTCTGCGCTTGCGACGTGAAACCACTCTTGACGCAGTGGTTGTCATCGGAGCGGGCTCGATAGTTGGGGGTATGATCGCATCCCCAGGAGAAGGCAAGGGAGTAAATTGTAGAGACGGCGACGGTGACAGAGACAGAATGGTCGAAACGCCCAGATTTTGTGGAGTTGCCAGAAGTGTTGGAGATGTCTGAACGATAGAAGGGGGCACAGGTGAAGGCACACTTAAAAAAAAAAAATTCTAACTGGCGTGTAGGTGGGGTCTCAAATTTGTATTGGCTCAGCAATTCCTCGCCTGAGGCAAAATCATTTGCATGTCGATGCAAACTGGGCACGACCATTTCAAGCCGCCGTTGCCTTTTTTAGCAAAAGCGGTAAATTTTTAACATTCGTGACCAGTAAGCCCTGCACATTAGGCATGCATAATGTTCTCGCACAACCAACAATAAATAAATTGCAGTTGAACAGAATCATCAGCCTGCTTAAAAGTGCAATTATTCTTGCAGCACGACATAATGACTACGGGGGTCAAACAAATTGCACAAATTTAGAAATATAGAAAAAAGTTACAAGAGCGCACAGCGGTGAAAAAAAGCGCACGAAAATGTAACTAACGAAAAATACTCAAGTTTCACTCAAAAGCTAGAGTAATGCACAAACCGTGTGAAGACCGAAGAACAACAACAACAAGTTTAGTGAGAGCATGCATTAATGCACAGCGAACACACGCACAAACTATTGTATGCAGACAGAAGCGTGAGAGCAAGGAGTGTAAAGTAAATAACACAAACAATAAAACGCAGCTCTGATGCCGTGTTATTAAATTGAATAATTGATATTATTCGATGCACAGCTGATATACTTTGCACAGAAACCAAAGCGTTATCAATTTAGCGTAAAAATTGAATTATTTAAGATGGTTAAACAGCTTTGATATTAAGAAACAAAATTCACAAGTAAGAGTGTTCTAGTCGCGAGTGCCCGACTAGGAGATACCCTGATCCAAGGTCTGACATTCATTCAAGTTATGTATCTGCATTCATACATAGAAGCACACACACATATACAAACACAAGCTGCTTGCTACGCGCGTCATCAATTGCTTTGCTTCTTCTTCTTCCATTGGCCCAAAACTATGTAACATTTAATCGTAAATAACTTCTTTGTTTATTGTCCGATCGTAATGAACATAAAGGACATAAAGATGGCATATAAATGAGCAAATATGTAAAATCCGAAGGTCATACCTCTAAAATTACGTATTTTTCGATTTCTGTAAGATCGGATAGGGGCAAGTGAAATGTATTTAACCTCTGTATGCTATAGGAGAATTTATGTACCAAATTTGGTGACTCTAACTCCCTAAACTTTTAAGCTATACCTTAAAAACACTTTTCTGGAATCATAATTTATCGATAATTTTTGAAAGGATTGAGATATCAAAAAATAATTGAGTTTGTATCGAGCTGGCAGTACAGTAACTTAAACTTAAATATAAATTCGCTAGCTTTAATGACTTTCAAGTTATGCCCGAAAAACACTTGGCTAAAATCGAAATTTATCGATAACTTTTGAACGGGACGAGATATCGAAAAAAAGTGATAAACTTGTATCGTCCCGCCACTACGAGAACTTATATTTCAAATATGAAGTCTCTAGTTTTTGTAGTCTCAGATAAAAACACGTTCATACGGACGGACATGGCTATATCGACTCGGCTATTGATACTGATCAAGAATATATGGGGTCGGAGATGCTTCCTTATGCCTGTTACATACTTTTGCACAAAACCATAATCTATGGACGTTGATGTACTAACGAACAGTACATTCAAGTGGCCCAACGATACCAAGCCAGGGCTTGTTAACGCGCGGACCCAGGCAACATGCAACCCACCTCCCGCCCAACCGACCGAGGGGCGCGCCGCATAACGTGCGGCTACGAAGATCGCGAACTAAGAATAGAACATACAATATAAATACAACAAATGAACATAGACTATTTAAATGTTAGACAGCTGTTGTAATAGTACAGTTCTGAGAGTAGGGACAGAAGTCGCATTACTTATTATCGGGAAAAGGTTATTATAACTAGAGCATAAGATCCGAAAAGGGTTATGAACTGCATAGTTAGTATTACAGGCTTGCAGGGAAATCGGGAAAAAGTTCCTAGTACTTCTGATCGGAACAGCAAAACTAATTTGGCTAATTAATTCTGATGAATCAATTTCACCGTTAATTAGTTTGTGTAAAAAGATTACACCAAGCATGGTTCTACGATCAGAAAGAGAGGGAAGATTTATTAGTAGAAGTCTACTACGGTAAGGAGGCAAGCGAGTATTAGGATTCCAGTGAAGACACCGGAGGGCAAAGAGTAGAAATTGTTTTTGCACAGATTCTATTCTAACCTGATGAACCTTATATTGTGGACACCATATACAAGACCCATACTCAAGAATGGGGCGAACAAGTGAAGTATAAAGAGTCTTAGTAACGTAGGGATCGTCAAATTCTTTCGACCAACGCTTAATGAAACCCAATACACCAAAGGCTCGATTAGCAGCAGAAGAAATATGCTTGTCAAACTTAAGCTTAGGATCCAAAAGGATACCCAAATCATTAACTGACTCAATTCGTTCAAGTGGTTTTCCATTAAGAACATAATTATTTAAAAAGGGCATTCGCCTATAAAAAGACATAACGTTGCATTTACCATAATTTAAATTTAATAAATTTACCCGACACCAGGTTTGAAAGCTCTCTAAATCAGTTTGCAACCTTTTACCAGATAGAAAGTCTGTAGACGAAAAACAAAGTTTAACATCATCGGCATGAACTATAAGTTGTTTGAAAAAACGCAGCAAATAAATCGGCGATGGCCTGATCTGTGTTAGCTGTCGTTTTTTCAAAAAATACGGTTGATGGAAGTGTTGATGATTTACGTTTCGCATTAACGAAGTTATAAAACTGTTTAGGATCCCGCTGAAACTGTAACCTGCAACTTCTAAGGTAATCCTGGTAGCATTGGTTATTCAGGACAGAGAAATTGGATCGAGCAATCAAGTAGTTAGAGAAATCCAAGAAAGAGCCAGTTTCCTTGAACTTTTTGTACAATTTTGACTTTCTATTTTTCATGCTAGTTAATTCCCGTGAAAACCAAAGTGGTTTGTTAGAACTACGTGCATTACGAACCGGGACACATAAATCAAGTAATGAATTTAAGGTTGAGTAAAAAATCGTGATTGCACTGTCCATGTCCCTACACCTGTAAAGCTGGGACCAGTCAGTCTGGGATAAGAGTTGAGTAAGTTTAATAAAATCGGTGTTCCGAAATTGACGAACTCGCTCTGGAGGTAGATTACGTGGGCACATCCCCCGGATAGGTAAATCTATCAACACTTCCAAAGTTGGGTGATAATGATCTTCAGGAAGGGAAATAGGTTCAATACGGGAGACAGATACGAGGGAGGGATCCAAAGCGAAAATAAGATCAAGCATCTTATTCTGAGAATTTGGGATAGCATTGATTTGACACAATGACATCCCAAATAAATTATCAAGAAAATCATGTTGGGTCGTGGGAGTCAATACATTGGAGTCTACATTAGAAATCCAAACAGTCCCAGCAATATTGAAATCACCAAGAACAACAAGAAAATCACGATCAGAAAGCATAGATGATACAGAAAGTATTGCAGAAAAATGCAAAGAATATACAGAATTGTCTGCAGAAGGGGGGATATAAGAACAAGTAATAAAAAGGCTAACACCACTAAGGTTCACTTTGACAGCAACAAATTCAATATCTATAGAACTATCTATTATTACTATTTCTGAAGATAAATCGACATCAACAGCAATAAGTACACCCCCACCACGACGAGGAGTGCGATCTTTTCTATAAATAGAAAATTTGTTAAAAAAAATTTCAGAATTTAAAATGTCGGGCCTTAACCATGTTTCAGAAAAGGCAACGACATCAAAAGTAAAGGACATGCTATTTAGGTAAAGATTACTAAGTTTACTACAAATACCTCTTACATTCTGATAGCCCAGTGAGAGGGAGGATTTTAGTTTTTTGTGCTATCAGAGACTATAGGTGCTGGATTAGACCTAGCAACTACAGAGGGGAGTGCAACCGGAGTCCGATTTTTCTTTTTTGCAGTGTATTCTTTTATGATTAAGTGTTCAGGCCAAAATTCTTTACAACAAATTTTGTTGAAATGATCGGCAGGAACACTTATTTTAAATGAGGAAATTTCACGAAGATACGTAAATTTAATACCCCTTTTCCCCATTTTTAATGGGATCAGGGTATAAAAACGCGGAGCACAAAAAACACGTGAATCACACTCAAACTGAGAACTCTCTCTGACCAGTTAATATAGAGTGTTTGTTAAAGATTTTCTGCGAAACATTTGGCATCAGAAGATGTTATCCTCTTGTATCCATATTTAAAATCGCTTCGACTTAATTACCGATGCTTCTGTGAACGGTATCGGAGCTGTAATATCTTAGGGAAGCAGACTAATAACTTTGATCTCCCGGACTCTAAAACAAAGCGAATCGCACTATGTCACGAATGTTTGGGAATTGTTGGCCGTTGTATGGGCCATCGGTAAGCTGCAAAACTACTTGTATGGCACAAAAGAAATTAATATTTTTACTGACCATCGGCCTCTTACCATTGCAGTCTCAGACAGAAATGCAAACGCTAAAATTAAAATATGGAAGTCTTTTATAGACGAACATAATGCGAAACTGTTCTATAAGCCCAGAAAAGAGAATTTTGTCGCAGATGTCTTTTCCAGGCAAAACATAAATGCCTTACAAAACGAATTTCGGTTTAGACGGTGCAACTATCCACAGCGAAATCTCACTCACCTACAAGGGCGAGACGACTGAGAAACCCTTAAATTGCTTTAGGAACCAAAAAGTTCTAGAAGATGCACACTTCCCACTTAAGCGGAATATCATACTTTTTGGCAGCAAGACTCGCCACATGATTAACTTTACAGACAATAGCACTCTTTTCGTGATGCTTAAATAACTTGTCATCGAAGATTCAGTTATCGCGATACATTGTGACTTACCAACACTGGGCAGTTTTCAACATGACTTTGTCTCCCAATTTTCTGCAACCAAATTTTGGCACTGCAAAACTTTTGTATCAGATATTACCGACAAAAATGAGCAGGTGGAAATAATAACTGCCGATCACAATCGCGCACAAAGAGCCGCTCAGGAAAATATCAAATAAGTCCTTCGCGACTATTATTTTGCAAAAATTACTTATTTGGCTAATGAAGTTGTCATGAATTGCAGAATATGCACCAAGGCAAAATACGACAGGCGCAAAAAAAAACCAATAACTTGGGTTGACACCAATTCCATCGTATGCTATCGAAATTCTGCATATCGATATTTTTTCAACGGACAAGAAATTATTCCTAACTTGCATCGACAAGTTTTCAAAGTTCGCCATAGTGGAACCACTGGTGTCACGCACGATAATATATGTAAAAATGCACATTATTCAGTTGGTTAACTTATTCCCGAACACCAACACGATATACTGCAACAATGAGGCTTCGTTCAACTCCGAGACAAACACATCACTACTCAAGAACACTTATAGCATAGATGTCGTCAATGCAACCCCACTTTACAGTAGCTCGAACGGACAGGTGGAACGCTTCCATAGTACCCTGACTGAGATCGCTAGGTGCTTAAAACTCGAGAAAAAAATAGACGACACAACCGAGCTAATCTTGAGGGCAACTGTAGAGTATAATAGGACGATACACTCGGTTACAAACAAAAAACCAATTGAGATAATGCAACGTCTGACGAGTTCAGGCAAATTGTCAAACAGAAAATCGCAAAGGCCCAACAGACCAATATGGACAGATGCAACCCTGCCAGACAAAATAGAGTGTTTGAAGTAGGTGAGAAGGTGTGTGTAAAGAATAATAGAAGACTAGGCAACAAGTTGACCCCATTGTGTTCAGAAGAAAGGATACAATCAGACCTGGGAACGTCTGTTCTCATTAAGGAGAGGGTGGTCCATAAGGACAACCGCAAATAGCAGTTGCCTTTCAACACCGAACCAAACAACATAAGCTAAGGACAGAACTAAGATGCATAACAACTTTCATTACCACTTTTTCTTCTTACAGGCTCGTGGGTACGATATTCTCTATACTAGCGATAGTGAATGCTCGGTTTACCGATTTTTCGCATTCTAGCTATATACCCGTAATAGACGGAAATGTGTTGTTTTGGGAACTACGGGATTACATAAGATACTCAAATTATTTGACTGTCCTTACAAAGATCGCGGATGAGACAGAAAAGTTGTCCGAGTTTTTTCCACAGTCGCATATGCGAAAACTATTAGATGTTGACATAGAGCATATTAGCAGTCTTCTGTCCGTATTAAAAGTACACCATAGAATGGCCAGAAGCTTAGACTTTTTGGGCACAGTGCTAAAGGAAGTGGCAGGCACACCTGATTCTGAAAAAGTCAGAATGTCCGAATCACGACTCATTGAGTCAAACAATAGGCAAGTAGTGATAAACTCAGAGACACAGAAGCAAATAAGCCAACTAAGTGATACCGTGAGATATTCAAAGCAAAAAAGAATGAATTAATTGACTCCCCGCATTTATGCGAAGCATTTTTAGACCGAAATAGAATGATAATAATAGAGATTCAAAATTTTATGATCACAATCACACTTGAAAATCTAATATAATAAACCCTACTATTTTCGATCACAATGATTTTTTTATACCCTGATCCCATTAAAAATTTGAAAAAAGGGTATAATGGTTTTGTGCAAAAGTATATAACAGGCATAAGAAAGCATCTCCGACTCCATAAAGTATATATATTATTGATCGCTATCAATAGTCGAGTCGATCTAGCCATGTACGTCTGGCTGTCCGTCTGACCGTCTGTCCGTCTGTATGAACGCGCTATTCTCGGAGGCTACAAAAGCTAGAGACTTCATATTTAGAATATAGGTTATCCTAGTGCCGGGTCAATACAAGTTCATCTTTTTTTTTTCGATATCTCAACCCGTTCAAAAGTTATCGATAAATTTCGATTCCAGACCAGTGTTTTTTGGGTATAACTTGAAAGCTATAAGAGCTAGAAGCACCATATTCACAATATATATTCTCGTATAGCATACAAAAGTACACAATCTTTTTTTTATACCCTGATCCCATTAAAAATGGGAAAAAGGGGTATAATGGTTTTGTGCAAAAGTATGTAACAGGCATAAGGAAGCATCTCCGACCCCATAAAGTATATATATTCTTGATCAGTATCAATAGCCGAGTCGATATAGCCATGTCCGTTTCTCAGAGACTACAAAAGCTAGAGACTTCATATTTAAAATATAAGTTCTCGTAGTGGCGGGACGATACAAGTTTATCATTTTTTTTCGATATCTCATCCCGTTCAAAAGTTATCGATAAATATCGATATCAGACAAGTGTTTTTCGGACATAACTTGAAAGTCATAAAAGCTAGAAACTTTATATTCAGGTTTAAGTTACTGTACTGCCGGTTCTAAACAAACTCATCATTTTTTTTTTCAATATCTCAATCCTTTCAAAAGTTATCGATAAATTAAGTTTCCAAAACAGTGTTTTTAAGGTATAGCTTAAAAGTTATAAGACGTAGAGTCACCAAATTTGGTACATATACTCTCCAATAGCAAACAGAGGTTAAATGCATTTCACTTTTTGGATACCCCTCCCCAATCTCCAAGAAATCGAAAAATACGTATTTTAAGAGGTATGACCTTCGGATTTAACATAGTCTCACATTTATATCTTTGTGTCCTACAAATTTCATTACGATCGGACAATAAACAAAGAAGTTATTAACGAATCAATGTAACATAGTTTGGTGCCAAAGGAAGAAGAAGCAAAGCAATTGATGACGCGCGTAGCAAGCAGCTTGTGTTTGTATATGTGTGTGTGTGTTTCTATGTATGAATGGAGTTAAATAACTTCAATGAATGTAAGACCTTGGATCAGGGTATATCCTAGTCGGGCACTCTCGACTAGAGCACTCTTACTTGTTTTATTTATTTTTATTTATTTAATGTCGACTAGAAACAGTCAGATACAGAAAATTTAAATTTACAAGGCATTTAAATGAATTGGTTTAAAATAAAAAAAATTTTAATATAAAATTATATAATAAAAGTTAAAAGAAAATTGACAATTAAAAATATAAAATGTAAAAATATAAAATATAAAATCTGGGGGTGTTTAAAAAGCAAAATTGGTCCAACATTTGTTGCAAGGATTGGGGAAAACCCAGAAAAACCCAATCAGACCAAAAATAAGTCAGTGTTAGGTATTAATTAGTGTTAGGTATTAGTAGCGGGGAAAGGTGTTTTCATCTATGCACGGTCAGAGATCCCGCGGAGATAGATGAGAACATGATTTAACTACAGGGAGAGAGAGTTCTGCCAAGAATACGAGGAATAATGAATTATACGATTTACAAAGGACACGAATTGGATTGTGCAAAGCATAATCAGTCGTGCATGATGATAATGCGAAAGGGACAAAGTTTCTAGTAGGTCTACTAGGAACAGAAAAGTTAAGGCGACCTAAAAGAGAAGAGGAGTCGATATCGCCGTTAATTAACTTATGCAGGAAGACAACACCAAGGGCTGTTCTACGGTTAATAAGCGACGGAAGATTGATGAGTAAAAGGCGACTGGAGTACGATGGCAAACGGAGATTGGGATCCCAGTTTAGTCCACGTAAGGCGAAAAGAAGAAATTGCTTCTGAACAAACTCAATACGATCTTGAGAGTTCTGATACTGGGGGCCCCAAATGCATGAGCAGTATTCAAGGATAGGACGGACCAAGGAAACGTAGAGAAGTTTGGTGGTGAAAGGATCGTTTAATTCTTTCGACCAGCGTTTAATGAAGCCCAGTACACCTCTGGCTGCATTAACGTTAGAAGAAATATGGAGATTAAAGCTCAACTTTTTGTCAAAAATAACTCCAAGAAATATTGTCAATCGTATAAGTGGCTAAATGGGGTCTAGAACGACTGAAATATTAAAGATGTGGATGAGGTTACTAGAAAATCTCTTAAGATAAACCGGTATATCGATGGATTGGATTGATCTGATGGCGATATATCATATTTAAGTCTTGGTGAAATATTGAAACCATTAAATAGTTTCACTTCAGTTATTTTACGAGGAAGAGCTAAGAAACAGTTTTTAACCAATTATTTATCTACAAACATAATAGATTTAGAACATGATCAAAGTTTAACACACTTTCCAAACTATTTTACCAATTGTAGAATACATACAAAATCCACAACTCATTGTGCACTCAACAATTTATTTAAACTATTTGTATTCCTAGAAAGCTCTAAATATGAAATAAATGGAAATTAAAATTGTATACAATTTTATATTTCAATTTGAGATGTTCTTTATTACATTTACTCATCTTAAATTAGTTGTGTATAAAATATTTTACATTCAGGTTTTCTATAAAATCAGATACAGCTCGAGCATTTCTCAATGCGCATACACCTTTATTTAGATGGCATCCACAATCTGAGAAAAAATGTATATCTAGTTCATCTATTCGCGGACATCCAAACTCTTCAACATTGGTTACTGATGTGCTCTCTCAAGAAACTTTTTCTTTTCATCTCCTTTTGTGATAATATGCATGCCTCTTACAAGATCACGAATATAATTTCGCACTTGTATAAATATAGTGATTTCGAGTTAACTAGAGATTTGTTTTCCGTACATCCTTTGATAATCGAAGAAAGTCGTATGGTGCTTGTACAATGTAATGAATGTCTTGAAATTGTTCATTTTTAAAAACTCAAGCAATTTCTTTTAATATGAAATGTTTATTAATTCCATAGAATCCTTGAATACCAATTACCACTTGATTATCCATTAGTTAGTTAGTTTTTCAAACGATACGCTGAACTAACCCCGTCAATGGTAAATAATCAACTAAACGATCGTGCATTAACAGACAATAAACCTTTGTGTTCCTCACACTTGCACTTTCAAGTTCAATTGAGACTCTAACATCAATTGGACCAGCTTTAACAGTTTCATTCTGATGCGAGAGATCAATAACAATAATCGGTGCTTTTTCTTTAAATTCTCCAGGTGATAACAACGGTCGAGATTCTTTCATATAGTAACTCGTTTGAAAATTTGTATACATATCATACAAAGTAGCAAACCGCTCGCGGTTAAAATTTATGTTCATATCATCATAAGGATATGTTTCTCAAATGATTTTGAACCAATTTATTATTTAGCTCAAAAGCTATTATTTCAAAACGAGGCCGTTCTCTATTGGCAGCGAGCTTTACGTTCCAGACATGATGAGTACCTTCCGCAAGTGTTGGATTAAGATAACAATCCTATCTACGGAATCCCCAGGTCCAAAACTAAACATTTATAATTTCTTTTCATCACTGAGAGTTATATGCGGTATTTTCCATGGTCTATTTGAAATATTTAGTTTTTGTTCATTTACACCAATTCTAGCACGAAATACATCACCCATATTTTTAGTCATGATTAGTATAAGTTCATGTTTACAATTTAGTAAGACCTTGTTATAGTCTTCTGCAAATCCCAGCAAGTATTTAAGAGGAATAGAGAAATTAAAATAACCACCGTTTGATAGCTCTCTATCAGCTCCATTGAACCAGCCAGAATATCCAAGCATGTGACTTTCAGACTTGTTTAATGAAATATAGTTTTTATACCCTGATCCCATTAAAAATGGGAAAAAAGGGTATAATGGTTTTGTGCAAAAGTATGTAACAGGCATAAGGAAGCATCTCCGACCCCATAAAGTATATATTTTCTTGATCACTATCAATAGCCGAGTCGATTTAGCCCTGTCCGTCTGTCCGTCCGTCTGTCCGTCTGTATGAACGCACGTTTCTCAGAGACTACAAAAGCTAGAGACTTCATATTTGAAATATAAGTTCTCGTAGTGCCGGGACAAGACCAGTTTATCATTTTTTTTTCGATATCTCGTCCCGTTCAAAAGTTATCGATAAATTTCGATTCCAGCCAAGTGTTTTTCGGGTATAACTTGAAAGTTATAAAAGCTAGCGACTTTATGTTTAAGTTTAAGTTACTGTACTGCCGGCTCGATACAAACTTATCATTTTTTTTTCGATATCTCAATCCTTTCAAAAGTTATCGATAAATTAAGATTCCAGAACAGTGTTTTTAAGGTATAGCTTGAAAGTAATAGGGTGTAGAGTCACCAAATTTGGTACATATATTCTCCAATAGCATACAAAGGTAAAATTTTTTTTTGTATGCCCCTCTCCAATCTCACAGAAATTGAAAAATACGTTTAAAGGTATGACCTTCGGATTTTACATAGTTGCACATTTATATGCCAGCTTTGTGTCCTACAAATTTCATTCTGATCAGACAATAAACAAAGAAGCTATTAACGATTCAATGTACCATAGTTTAAAGCCAAAGGAAGAAGAAGAATCAAAGCAAATTTATGACGCGCGTAGCAAGCAGCCTTTGTTTGTATATGTGTGTGTGTGTTTCTATGTATGAATGCAGATAAAAAACTTTAATAAATGTAAGACCTTGGATCAGGGTATCTCCTAGTCGGGCACTCTCGACTAGAGCACTCTTACTTGTTTATGGTTGTCGTTGTACCAACAAACATTGTTCGATCGATTTCAATTCCGTTTAATTCATATCGAATCTCATCAAAAAGGTAGCCCATACAATTGCTTTTTAGCTTAGCATTCTTCGCAGGCAAGCTGTTAGCCAAAGTAATCGAGTCCTCAACATTAATAAAACTTTCACTCGGTAATACATATAAATCCTGATTTTGGATTGTAATGCAAACTCATTTCTCTTTAATGATTGGAGATAGGGAGAGTAGCTATGTCTGTGCTGCTGTCATCGACCTTCTTCCTTCTACAGCATAACTTAAAGTGGATGATGATGGGGGATAACACCCGTTTTTATTATTATTATTATTATTATAGATAATCGTTCTCGTCGCCTCAGATGTAAGCGAAGTGTTACACTCTCTTTACGTAAATTGACTAAGTTTCCGTCCTGATCTACAATCCTTATTATTAGTGATTGTATCTCTCTCGTGGTCACTGGCAAATAAATAAGGTTGTTTGGTTTCTCACTCATTTTATAGCCCGGTGGAACGTTAAAAGCAAACTCATATAACGCATGACTAGATTCATCATTTACATATGATCCGCTTACAATATTACATTCCAAACGAATTGTATTTACTTTTAAAATATCTACAGGTTGATCCGAGATGTGTAAAACATTCGGTTTTAGTTCTCTTCTATGAAACCCAAATAATTGACCGCTGGAATGTTCCTTATTAAAATATATTGAATGTTCCTTTGATGAAATCATTACTTGGAGCGTATTATTGTTGAGTTCAATATGCGGATGGTTTAATATATTTGCTTCTTTTTCCTTCATTTTCTCATTAGCAAATTAGATTAACAGAAAATAGCGTCCAATTAAATGAACTAAATGATATAATAAATGCGATAAATAAAGGTTTTAAAACTATGAATGAATTGAATCAGGAAAAAGATAGAGGTAAGAAATTCGATATTCTTATATTTAATTTACATCACTTTACTGAATATATAGAGAATATAGAATTAGGCATGCAACTTACTAGACTAGGCATATATAATCCAAAACTATTAAGACATAACTACTAGTTACACGTTAACGCTGAAAAACTATTGAAAACAAAAACTTCAACTTGGTTAAAATCAGAAACATGTGAAATATTAATTATTTCCCACAATCCTCGTGAAATTATAAAAACACCTGTTTGTCAAATAATCTCTTATCCCGATGAAAACAAAAATATTTAAGCGGAAATTACAGATCAAAAATATTATATAGAAAATCAAAAAAACAAGAATTTTAAATCAAATTACAACAGATCGTAAATATACTACAACACTTAGACATTTTCAAACTAATTATATAGAACCAAATATTGTAATTACATGGAATTTACCCAAAACAACACTTAATCAAAACTGCATGAACAAGGAAATTGTAATTGAAGGAAATAATATTATAATAATTTATAACTGTTCACTACAATTAAACGAAATATCAATTATAAATTCTATGCTAGACTACACTCAAAATATTTATGTAAGCAACAATATAACTAAATTAAAGCCATTATCATATATCCAAACAAAAAAGATCATAGAAGAACATACCAAATATTATAACGAATTTCAAATAATAAGCGCAACAACATTTATAATAACCATAATTGGCTTAATATTGTTCTTAACTTATAAGTTTAAAAGCTTGCCACATAAACTAATCATTAAATATTAGAAACTAAAAATACAAGAGACACCCACAGATCCCATTGATATAACAAGCGAACTTAAAGGAAACGCCATTTTGTATCCAAAACTTACCATATAAGGACAGGCAAAGTTCTAAAGGTTGGGGGAGTGATATATCCATCATCCATTTACACTTAGCAGCCACATATATCATACATTAAATACTGTAAACACATCACCCATCATACCCAAACTTTGGCGACAACAACGACAATGGTCAATCTGCCTAAAACGTAAACAGCCGTTCAAGCATCTGGCATAAACATAAACATAAACAAATTCCAAAGATCACGCCACTATTGTTGTTCCCACCAAATACGCTCCTACGCAACAAATGCGGACGTTGCACAAACTTCGGCTGACGCAATGTCAAATCATGAAGAGTAAGATCAAAAATACAATTGTCTCTAAGAGAATTTAGAAGCTCATGCAAAAGCCCAAAAAGCCCAAAGCCGAGGTTTCTTCAACGCCCACGCATCAACAGCCTATAGAGTTCGATTTGATACGCAACCGAATAAGGTCGTAACCGTGCGGCTGTATAAAATTATATTGTTAACTTCAGTCCGTTTAAGAATTACTCCATAATATTGTAAAGTGTTTAAATAAAGATATAATTATATTTTTTTAATAAATCTTTTAAACCAAAATACAATTATATACATGAAGCATGAAGCAGCACGTGTGCCGTATTTGATGTATGTCAGGGGTTATTTTCAATACAGGACCAAAGCAGGTTTTGGTTAGGCAGCATGAAGCAGCATGTCGCATATGTTTTAGGTCAGGGGTGAAAACCTCAATACACACACAATTTATCGATAACTTTTGAAAGGATTGAGATATCGAAAAAAAATGATGAGTTTATTTCGAGCCGGCAGTACAAGAACTCAAATAAACATAAACTCAAATATAAAGTTTCTAGCTTTTATGACTTTCAAGTTATGCCCCAAAATCACTTGTCTGGAATCGAAATTTATCGATAACTTTTGAACGGGATGAGATATCGAAAAAAAATGATAAACTTATATTGACCCGGCACTACGAGAACTTATATTTCAAATATGAAGTCTCTAGCTTTTGTAGTCTCTGAGAAACAGGCGTTCATACAGACGGACGGACAGACGAACAGACAGACGGACATGGGTATATCGACTCGGCTATTGAAGAATATATATACTTTATCGGGTCAGAGATGCTTCCTTATGCCTGTTACATACTATTGCAGAAAACCAATATACCTTTTTTCCCCATTTTTAATGGGATCGGGTATAAAAACAATCAACACAAGACTTAGAGCGAGCACCCTACGTACCTCACTCACTGGAACTACAAGCCGCGGTACGCTGCCCAGTATTCCAGACACCAGGATAGTTGGCTACAGGCCCCTTGGAGAGGGGGGTGGGATTGGTCCGTTTCTTGTTCCGTTTTTCTGAGTGTTTTTTCGTGGAACTTTCTCACTCGACGCCTACTTCCCTGTTTTTCTTTTTCTTGCGAATCGCGAAGCAGGTGGAAGACAGGGCTGTGAGCGGTTACAACAGCTGTAGAGGCATACTCCAGGGCTACCAGAGTTGCGAAGCTTCACCGTATCCGAGGCACAAACCTTGGCAGTCAGCAACCTTGACCTCTAGATTAGAGTGACTTCACATACTTTTAGGGTCAGTTCGGTAGTACTGCATACCTCAAGGTGCCCTAATTAGTCGAAGTCACACTGAAAGGATTTGTGCGTCGCTCGGCACTGCCGAGATCCCATCCCCAGGTTTCCGCGCCCGTACTGACACTATATGAAGCACCTCCGATGGCTAGTCCAGCTTTCCCGGAGCTAGAGAAGACGCAAGACGAGTTCGAGCAGTTGGGCGGTACCTTAGACGGTCTAGATGCGCTCTTCCATCGACAGAGGTACATCAACCAGCTCATTAGAGATGAGCTAGCGAAGGCCATTAAACTGCACCGAGCGTACGCCGACAAGAGGAAGGTGGCCACCCAATCACCGCTAGTCCCCATCCACCAGCCGGCGTTTGTAGTAAAGTCGGACAAAGGCACGCAGATGACGCCCAAAGCGGCAAATCCAGTGCGATCAAAGTCTGCCGCCTCGGGGGAAATGGCAGTACAAGCTACAGCGGATCTTGTCAGCACTATCACACCCAAGGCGCAGTGACCGTGACGCGGGTCAACGTCCAGCACCGCAATCACCGAGGAAACGCACATCACCATCAGAGACCTCGACGAGCTAACTAGCAAAGAAGAAATTGCAGCCGCGTTGCGCCGTACATTTATAAGAAGCCCGCCAAAGATGCTATAGATGGCTGGAGATGGGCCATACGGCTAACAGATGCCGGAGCCCTGTTGACAGGTCCAATTGCTGTATTAGAAGCGGAGTATCGGGCCACAAAGCCGCTGACTGCACAAGCGAGCACGCTAATTGCTTTCTTTGCAGCACAAATTGCAGGACAGACACCAGCCAGATGATGAATGTGAGTACTTGTGACTTTGCTTGTTGACAAGTAAAGATCAAACAAATACAAACAAGAGCGGTGAAGAGTCCATTCTTAATTTATTTCCTTTATGGTTTTGGGCCCACATAATCACAGTAATCACAACATTTTGTGTGGGACTGGATTGTTAGAGAGTTTCACATCATGAAACACATCTCGCAGATAATCGCTCATCCTCGACCCTAGACAAACCCTGTTTAGGGCCTGTATTGAAAATAGTCAAAATACCTTTAAAGGTACTGTGTGTGTGTGTTTTGATTTTTTTTCAACCCTGACCTAACCTTTTTATACCCTGATCCCATTAAAAATGGGGAAAAAGGGTATGATGGTTTTGTGCAAAAGTATGTAACGGGCA
Source organism: Drosophila maculinotata (assembly GCA_035045305.1). Lineage (NCBI taxonomy): Eukaryota > Metazoa > Arthropoda > Insecta > Diptera > Drosophilidae > Drosophila > Drosophila maculinotata. The sequence continues at coordinate 769,782 of JAWNPD010000421.1, forward strand.
TAAGGAAGCATCTCCGACCCCATAAAGTACATATATTATTGATCGCTATCAATAGTCGAGTCGATCTTGCCATGTCCGTCTGGCTGTCCGTCTGTATGAACGCGCTGTTCTCGGAGACTACAAAAGCTAGAGACTTCATATTTGGAATATAGGCTATCCTAGTGCCGGGTCAATACAAGTTTAACTTTTTTTTTCGATATCTCAACCCGTTCAAAAGTTATCGATAAATTTCGATTCTAGACCAGTGTTTATTGGGTTTAACTTGAAAGCTATTAAAGCTAGAAGCACCATATTCACAATATATACTTTCGTATAGCATACAAAAGTACGAAGACTTTTTTTTTTGATAACTTTCTCCAATCCTCTATAAATCGAAAAAAACGTATTTTTATACGTATGAGATTTAGATTCAGCATACTTACATATTTGTATGCCATCTTTATGTTCTACAAATTTCATAACGATCGGACAATAAACAAAGAAGTTATTTACGATTAAATGTAACATAGATTTGGGCCAATGGAAGAAGAAGAAGCAAAGCAATTGCATGACGTTCGCAGTAGCAGCGTGTGTTTGTATGTGTGTGTGCATGTGTTTATGTATATGAATGCAGATAAAGAATACTGAATGAGAGAACTGGGTTCAGGGTATCTCCTAGTCGGGCACTCTCGACTAGAGCACTCTTACTTGTTTTTTTATTACTTATTTAATTGGTTAAGGGATCAATTAGCGTCTAGATTTTAGGGGTCTGCTTTCGTGTGATCTCCAAGAGAATGGTAAGGATACAGGAAAAGGGTCAAGATTTTATTGATCTCTAAGTGAGCACAGGTGTCTTTCCCTAAGGACGATTCCCTAGAGAAGGGGTGAATGTGCGTACTTGTGACTTTGTTTGTTCACAAGTGAAGATCAACCAAATACAAACAAGAGCGGTGAAGAGTCCTTTCTTAATTTATTGCCTTTATGGTTTTGAGCTCACATTATCACAGAAGCCGCAACATTTTGTGTGGGACTTGATTGTTAGAGAGTTTCAAACATTGAACACACATCTTGCAGTTGTTCGCTCGTCCTCGACCCTGGACAAAACCTGTATTGAAAATAGTCAAAATACCTTTATAGATATGTGTGTGTGTGTGTGCGCGTGTGTTTTGATTTTTTCACCCCTGACCTAAAACATATGCAAGCCATCTTGCAGGTGCTCCCTCGTCCTCGACCCTAGACCAAACCTGTTTAGGGCCTGCATTGAAAATACTCAAAATACCTTTATAGGTGTGTGTGTGTGTGCGCATGTGTTTTGATTTGTTCACCCCTGACTTAAAACAAACGCGTAACACTAGCTGTAGGTATGCGCCCCCTACCTTATAAATACCTTTTTGGCCCTGCATTGGGTATTTCACAATTAAATTAAATAATTGGAAATAGCCAAAACGTATATTGTAAATTGTTTAAATAAATGCAAAATGTTTTCTGCTTTGTTTTTATAATATTGTTTATATTTATTAATCTATGAAATACATGTATATATATATATATATATATATATATATATATATATATATATATATATATATATATATGTAATAGTTGTTTCTTAAATAATTAGGCTTATTTATACATTCGTTTTCTTAACATAGTGTATTGTGCTATAAGACGATCCAGTTTTACTTTGCGTATCATATAGAAGTGACAAGCACATGTATCAGCACCTTCGGTAGTCAGATCCGATGACCAGGGGCACGCTGTCAAGTGCTCTCCAAATTTTGATATCTTAAGATGGAAGTTCTCGTACTTTAAGAAATATTCTCGATATTCCTCCAACAATTTCTCGTGCTCAGGGAAAATCACTCCATCAAACTCTTCCAAGAAATCGTCAATTTTCTTTACAATTAATTTGAAACCGCATTTTGAAATTAGACCCATTCTGCTCTGAACTTCTCAATAGCTGAATAGCTACTGTATTAAATCTGCTTACTTAGATCCATCTTATATTGAGTTCGTTCTCTTTTTATACCCTGATCCCATTAAAAATGGGAAAAAAGGGTATAATGGTTTTGTGCAAAAGACTTAAGATTTCATATTTGGAATATAGGTTCTCCTAGTGCCGGGTCAATACAAGTTCAACTTTTTCCGATATCTCAACCCGTTCAAAAGTTATCGATAAATTTTGATTCCAGACCAGTGTTTTTTGGGTATAACTTGAGAGCTAGAGGCACCATATTCACAATATATATTCTCGTATAGCATACAAAAGTACGAAATCTTTTTTTTTTTTGGTAACTTTCTCCAATCTTCTATAAATCGAAAAATACGTATTTTACGTATGACCTTCGGACTCAGCATACTTACATATTTGTATGCCATCTTTATGTTCTACAAATTTCATAACGATCGGACAATAAACAAAGAAGTTATTTACGATTAAATGTAACATAGATTTGGGTCAATGGAAGAAGAAGAAGCAAAGCAATTGAATGACGTTCGCAGTAGCAGCGTGTGTTTGTATGTGTGTGTGTATATGTGTTTATGTATATGAATGCAGATAAAGAATACTGAATGTAAGAACTGGGTTCAGGGTATCTCCTAGTCGGGCACTCTCGACTTGAGCACTCTTACTTGTTTGACCCTGCATTTGGTATTTCACAATTAAATTAAATAATTGAAAATAACCAAAGCAGAGCTAAGGCTTGCGACTCAACTACATGTTGCAGGCGCGTTTTGACACTGTATTGGATTTTTCACAATTAAATAAAATAATTTAAAATTACCTGAACAGACCAAGGACTTATTTATGATCATAAGTGTGAAAGAATCACAAATGAGATTAGTTTTTGATTTCTAAGGTTGCGTTTCCTACTATATTTGTAGTGTAGGAAGTTAATTTTCGTTTGGAACGAGCTCGACGACTTAACAGAGCTATTTATAGCAGCTTACATTGCCATGCAGCTACATAAAGAGTAAATCTTTTATAGCCAGCTTTTAGGTGTTCTTATAAGAGGCCAATACCATTAACTCGAAATATTTATTAAAATGTTTTTATAAATGAACGTTTCTTAATAGGTATTACAATTGTATTAACAAGTTTGTTGCGTTTCCTACTATCTTTGTAGTGAAGGAAGTTCATTTTCGTATGAAACGACCTCGACGACTTAACAGAGCTATTTTTAGCAGCTTACATTGCCATGCAGCTACATAAAGAGTAAATCTTTTATAGCCAGCTTTTAGGTGTTCTCATAAGAGGCCAATACCATTAACTCGAAATATTTATTAAAATGTTTTTATAAATGAACGTTTCTTAATAGGTATTACAATTGTATTAACAAGTTTGTTACGTCTCAAAGGTGGCAATTCCAACCCGTCAAAGTGTTTATAATTTGGTTGAGGATCAATAGTCGTGTCTATCTGTTTCTAAGCTAACTGGTCTCTGACTTGAAACTTCCTTGCTGAAATTTTATGTTGCACTTTATATGTATTTTATGCTCTAGACCAAAGGTGGGCGCGTAGTGGCTCACGGAGCTCACTGAGCTCACTCCGTTATTTTTTAACAATTGGCGCTTGCAAGTCGCTTGAGCGCCGTCGGCGATATTCCAAAAACAAAATACATGAAGTGTGCGCCGATTCTTGGACTCGAGCCGCGACCGCGTGACATCTGTATTTCGTCGCGACGCGTTTGCGAGATAGCAAAAACAAAATACAGGAAGTGTGCGCCGATGCTTCGACTCGAGACGCGATCGCAAAGCAATAAAATTACAGTTAGGTCCCTGTACACTGGCTAAAAAAATGCAAACTTAACATGTCTTATATAAATACTATTGAATAACTTTGAGTTTTGAATTTATTATTTTGCTCAGTACACACATTTGTTGTGTTAGTTTTGGGCAGATTAACGACCAAAGTAGCGGTGTTTGTTGTAGATGTTGTTGTCGGGCTCACTTGCTAAATTTGGCTGCCCACCCTTGCTTTAAACTATGGTACATTGAATCGTTAATAACATCTTTTTTTATTGTCTTATCTTGAAATTTGTAGGACACAAAGCTGGCTATAAATGTGCAACTATGTAAAGTCCGAAGGTCATACCTTTAAAATTACGTGTTTTTCGATTTCTGTGAGATTGGAGAGGGGTATCCAAAAAGTGAAATGTATTTTACCTTTGTATGTCATAGGATAATATATGTACCAAATTTGGTGACTCTACACCCTATTACTTTTAAGCTATACCTTAAAAACACTGTTCTGGAATCTTAATTTATCGATAACTTCTGAAAGGATTGAAATATCAAAAAAAAAAGACAAGTTTGTACTGAGACAGTAACTTAATCTCAAATCTAAAGTCGCTTGCTTTTATAACTTTCAAGTTATACCCGCAAAACACTTGGCTGGAATCGAAATATATCGATAACTTTTGAACGGGACAAGATATCGAAAAAAAATTATAAACTGGTCTTGTCCCGGCACTACGAAAACTTAAATTTTAAATATGAAGTCTCTAGCCTTTGTAGTCTCTGAGAAACGTGCGTTCATACAGACGGACAGACGGTCAGGGCTAAATCGACTCGGCTATTGATAGTGATCAAGAATATATATTCTTTATGGGGTCGGAGATGATTCCTTAGGCCTGTTACATACTTTTGCACAAAACCATAATACCCCTTTTTCACATTTTTAATGGGATCAGGGTATAAAAACAAGGGTATATATACAAAAATTATTATTTATTTTGGCAGTTTATTTATATTTATATAAAATATAAATACGGTTTGGTACTTGTTCCGGTTGTTTCCTACGGCATAAGTTTCCGGCTCCATAGAGGGCCTTTTATGTCAGAGGACCAGAAGCAACAAGCGAAACCACGTCCTTCATTGTACAACGTTCGTCGCTCGTCATTATCAAGCGCTCGCAGCTCGTCCGCGTCATCTGTGTCCAAACCAGAACTGTCCGCTCCTCGATCCAAGCCCAAATCAGTAAGTTTGGCAATTCCGCAGCACAACGAACGCATCACAAGAACTATATCGCAAAAAATTTTAGTTTAATCCAAGATGGCCCTCAACGATTTTATTGCTGTGTCGGACAGGCTTAGCCAATTTGAGGCAAAATTCGCAGGCTCGGGAGGCGCATCCCTGTTCACACTTCACGTCGGGACCAGATCCGATCCATATGGGGAAAAGTAGAACTAGCTTTCGAACAAGGGTCCCAAAGCGCCGGATCCAGCGACGATTTGAAAGTGATGCAAGTATGAGCATTGTTACTCAGTCTATAAACGCTGTGTCGCTCAATTAAGCGAGAGTATCGACGCTGCTTTGATAAACAATAAGCAGCAATTACAATCCTTGGCTATATCCATATCCAGGGGTTATAGTCTCCCCCCAATCGACACAGAGGTCTTTGACGGAGACTATCTGGCAGAATCTCTCAGAAAGATTCGAAAATAAGCGGCTGTTGGTCAACAGCCAACTTAAAGTCCTTTTCAATCTGCCATCAGCTTCCCAAGAGTCCGGAAATGCATTGAAAGAGCTCCAGAGTACGATCCAGGGGTGTTTGACAGCCTTCAAGTTGGCTAAGGTCAGCATTGAAAACTGGGATTGCTTACTCGTATTTCTTTGCTCGTCCAAGCTGCCGAAACTTACCCTTTCCTTATGGGAACAGTCACTCCATAACAAATCCGATATTCCGACTTGGGTTGAATTCGATACATTTCTCACTGAGCGCCATTGAACGCTGGAAGCGATAGAAGACATAAGGCCTAATACGGGAGGTCAAAGTCAATTCAATCTGTGAGGGTACGCCCCATTCTTGTTTGTTAAGGCTGTACTGTAATTGGAGAAGCGACTGTATTACAGTGGCGCCAACTTCACGTCGTAGATCAGTGCATAGTTCGCAACACTTTCACTGTTACAAATATCAGTGCCTTTCGAGTACACTTCACGGTTGCAAAACTCGATTATTCGATATGCAAGTTCTGTCCAGGTGCTCAAAATCCACGCTGCTCTCATATATGCAAATTCTTTACTTTGCAATTTGCGAATGCGTTAAGACGTGCAATTGGAATTTAAGGAAAAATTTAAATTAACATAAAGCCGCTCGCGGAGAGTTAATCCGGTCACATCGCGATCAATCCCTGCACCCAGTGCCATATAAAGTGTGGGAAATAGAATTGACGGCATAATTAAGGGAGTGGCGCGAATATTTCGTAGCTATTGGCAATCCCAATATTAACCCACGTGTTGCAACCTTACTTAAGGTAAGCCTATGTGTGCATGGGTAAATTCCTCCAATAAGGCCTCTTTTCTTTTGAAATCTTAAGGTTACTACATTTTTCTTTTGGCGTCGAGCATAACGCCCTGCCCCTTTTTGTTGGATATCCGAAGCCAAAACAGCGGTGCGCTACGAAAGGGCTACGGGCAAGCGCTAGGCGCTAGCCCAAAACCACTTGCGTAAACGTCCAGATAAGGTGTAGCCGGAGCATCATCGAATCGTGTGACATCGAATCTCGATGATCTGCTAAGCATACAGCGCATTCATACGTCGCAAGCAGCCGTCTACCCAGCGAGATCTACGATACAGCATGCATAGCGAGCGTTAAACTGCCATTGGTACTACTTAACCACATAAATCAGTCGACCGTCGCAAGCATGCAATAATATAGTACATGGTCAGCATATGGAGTCTTAGGAGAGAGTCGTCGTTTCGAAAACCCTCCGTTGGAAAATACCAAATGCAATTGTGATTCGTGCACAGTTGTTAAGGAAGAAGTTTAGAGTTTAATCTGATTATATAAAAACAAACAACGTATTCTAATGCCTTTTTGTACAATCTAATTCATAGCTAATAGCGCATACTAATGCTTTTGTTGCATCTATCATCCCCATCTTTATCATTAACATTTCAACAGTCATCATCACCGTCATCAGGCCTGCTGACAGCGAGGGACATATTATGTTGTGAGTACGTCACCGCCCAAATTGTAAAACAAGTAAGATACCGATGCAACAAGAGTAATATAAAGAAAACGCATAAAGCCATGAATAGGATTTGTTAACACAATAATAGTGTAATATCACCCACCACCTAAAGAATATTATATTGTGTATGCACTCAGTCAAATAACTCAGCCCTCTGCTGTTTTCATATAAAAATATAAAATTGTAATTGAACTGAAATACCCAATTGTATCCCAATACGAACAGTAACCATGAAACGAAAGATCTAGTAAATTAAATAATGTACTATAACCCTCAAATGTTGCCGAAAACCTCTTTATTTCAATCTAATATGAATTAATTAATTCATTTAGATGGGCCCTATAGAGTAACCCACACCACCAAACATGTTAAGGGTAGGGTCATCCAGTTTCTGTTTGATTCTACAGGTTGGGAGGGTAGAGAAGAGGAACATTTCCATCTAGGTTCCTCCAACAGATAGAGCACTCATCTTCACCTTGATTTTAGCATCCTTTCGATATCAGAGTCTGTCTACAATTTATCCTCGTAACGTATGTATGCATATATCCAAGGTAGCACCAACAACCCACCCCACTTGCCCTGAGCACGGCCGGAAACATAGTAGACAGAGGTGCTACTCATACATAGCCAGCTTGGTCCGTTACAAATCGCAAGGAACCAGCTAAAAAACATATTCATTCATTCGAAGCAAAGCTCAAGGTAAATGCGCAATCTTCCAAGCAAACTTTGACCTGCCAGCTATGTTTAAAAGAGAACCATCAAATCCGTACCTGCCCAAAATTTCTGCAAATGGCAGTCACCAAAAGGGCCTTCTATATCAGACGACTTAAACTATGTTTAAATTGTTTCGCCAGAGGGCATCAGCTTAAAGACTGCACAAGTAGCCATAACTGTTGCCCGTGCAAAGGTCGCCACAATACTCTGTTGCATCGCGGCGACCCTCCTTCACAAGTGTCTTCCAGTTCATTGTTAAGCTCTGTTGCTACACAATATCTTCCAAATCAAGCAATACAGTCCACTTCAAGTCAAAGTCCGGCAAACATCCATAATTACTTCACGTCCAACACGCAGGGTGTTCTACTGGGCACTGCCATAATTATCATGTGCCACCTAGGCACGTGTTATTATAAGGCTCGTTGATCGCTCCGAAGCAACATTCATTTCGGAACGAATGTTTAGAATCATCAAACTCCCATTTGAACGTGTGACAGCCCAAGTTGCCGGACTTAATCAAGCTGTCGCAGCCAATCCTGAGAAGTTATGTCACTTCAACATAGGATCTCCAACAAAGCCGCGAGTTCGCATTGAAGCGTCGGCATTTGTACTTCCAAGTGTGACCACACTGGCAGGTAGACTCTACCATCACATCCGATCCCCGAGAGTTCTTTGAGAGAACTGCCCAATATTCCACTGGCTGACCCTTCGTTCTTCAGGAGTTCGCAGATAGATGTGCTATTAGGCGCAGATATCCTACCATCCATCCTACTTGGCGGCTCCATTCCAAACGTCTGTGGCGCGTTATGGGGTCAAGAAACCATTTTCGGTTGGATCCTTACCGGCCCAATAACTACTTGCGCAGCATCCTCCATCTCTGCTTTTTCCACTCGCGTCACGCTCAAAACTGAACAACGATTGGAAAACATCCTCACAAAGTTTTGGGAGGTGGAGGATCTTCCGGTGAAGCCGGTAAAGGAGTCTGGTGCCATATGCGAGGACAACTTTATCCGCACCACAACTAGGGGTGAAAGTGGCAAATATAGTGTCACGCTCCCATTCAAGAAACCTGATCACATCAACTTAGGACATTCAAGGTCAATCGCACTTGCTCAGTTTCTTAAGAACGAGAATCGTTTAAACATAAACTTTCCTTTAAAAGAGCAGTACGACTCCGTGATGCAGGAATATTTGGACTTAGGGCAAATGAGACAAGTCCCCCCTACTTCTGATACTGGGAACTTTTATCTTCCACATCATGCTATTTTTAAACCTGACAGCACTACCACAAAAGTTCGCGTAGTATTTAACGCTTCCAGTCAGTCCACTAACGGCAAGAGCCTAAATGGTATCCTTCATGCAGGTCCAGTTCTTCAATCTGATCTTACTATTCAGATTTTGAAATGGCGTTTCTTCCGTTATGTTTTCAACGCTGATATCACCAAGATGTATCGGCAAATCTTTGTGAAACCAATTCACGCGCCATTCCAAAAGATCCTCTATCGGAACAAGGATCAAGAGCTCTGTGACTATGAGCTCAACACTGTCACGTTTGGGGTAAATTGCGCGCCATTCCTGGCAATTCGCGTTTTGCAGCAGCTCGCTAAAGATGTGCTAGCTCAGTTTCCGCGAGCTAGTGACATCATTTCCAACTACATGTATGTCGATGTCACACTAAGCAGTGCGCCATCACTTGCATCAACGAGCTTCAAGGAGCTATGGACACAGCAGGCTTTCCACTACGGAAGTGGACATCAAATGAGAAGGAAGTCCTCCGCGGTATTCCTAAGGACCACCTTCTTTGTGAGGATTTCCTCGAATTCGTGGAAGCCAGCGATGCTAAAACCCTGGGGATCCGATGGCGAGCCGATACGGACGAATTCTTCTTCGCTCCTTCCGAAATTCCTACAAGAGAAACGATCACAAAACGTGAAGTCCTGTCAGAGATAGCTAAGCTTTTCGATCCAGCAGGATGGCTGGCACCAGTCATCGTTCGCGCAAAGATTTTCATGCAGGAAATCTGGCTTCATGAGCTTGGCTGGGACGACCCGATGCCTTTTGAACTTGTTCAGCGTTGGGAAGATTTCACCGCCAATCATCCCCATCTAGGTGACATTCGAGTTCCTCGGTGGGTCTCTTTCCAGCCGAAAGCGACCATCCAAATCCATGGATTCTGTGATGCCTCCCAAAAGGCTTACGGAGCAGCCCTGTATGTTCGCGTGGAAATGCTGCGAGTTTTCAGTCCACCTACTAACGTCCAAGACAAGGGTAGCTCCGGTCAAGACAGTGTCGCTGCCGAGACTCGAGCTATGTGGGGCTGTACTTCTTGCGGAACTATCCTCAGCCATCATTCCTCAGATGCCCACAGGAAACTCCGAATCCTTCTACTGGACCGATTCAACCATCGTTTTAGCCTGGCTCCGCAGATCACCTTGCTCCTGGACAACTTTCGTCGCCAACCGTGTCTCTAAGATCGGCCAGGTAACTGACTGTCAAGCCTGGTCGCACGTGCGGTCTGAGGACAACCCTGCAGATTTGGCAAGTCGTGGAGTGTCAATACAGGAGCTAAAAGATAACCAGCTGTGGTGGAACGGTCCTGACTGGTTACGTCTTCCCCGCTGCCAATGGCCCGTTCCATTAGACTCCTGCCTCGAGACTGACCTAGAACAGCGCCCAGTTAAGGTCCACATAGCGGAACTAGCTCCTTCATGGGATCTTCTAGAGCGTTTCTCCAATTTTAGCCGGGCTTTAAGAGTTATCGCATATATGCTCAGATTCGCTAAGCGATGTCGCCAATCCTCGCTGTTGTTTCCTACACAGCAACTCCAAAAAAGTGAGCTTCTAGAAGCTCAAGAGCGACTCGTAATCCTTACACAGCGGAATTCCTATCCAAAGGAATATAAGTGTCTTCGTGACAAGCGTCTAGCATCTAGCCACATTTTAAACTTCAATCCTTTTCTTGACCCAAAAGGGATCATGCGAGCATCAGGTCGCATCAGCAATTCCAGCAACCTTAACTACGACGAACGGCATCCTGTGATCCTTCCGTACTCGTGTCCGTTTAGCCGTCTCCTTGTCAAGTTCAATTAATGATGCGCCTCATTCGTTCCAGGTTCTGGATTCCTAAGCTTAAAACTTTGATCACATCCGTGACCAACTCCTGTCGAGCCTGCGTAGTGTTCAGAAAAAGACTTCAGACTCAGCTTATAAGTAGCTTTCCAGAAGAAAGATCGACTTGTTCACGTCCTTTCACACATACTGGCATCGACTGTGCTGGTCCGTTCGACATTAAAAACTACACTGGTCGTGCTTGCCTCATAACCAAAGGCTATGTGTGTGTCTTTGTGTGCTTCAGCACAAGGGCAATCCATCTTGAAGAAACCTCCGACTTGACTACGGAGAAACTCCTTGCAGCGTTTGCTCGTTTCATAGCAAGACGCGGTTGCGCGTCGAGACCACGTACAGTCATCACTCTCTATCGTGGCACTTCAATCCACCAAGTGCGCCACACATGGGCGGCTTGTGGGAAGCTGGTGTCAAAAGTTTCAAGGCGCTGTTTTATAAGTCGACGTCAACCTTCAAGTACACTTTTGAAGAGCTCTCCACCCTCCTCGCGAAGATAGAAGCCTGCCTCAACTCGAGACCGATTTCCCCATTATCCGAGGATGTGACGGACTTACTGGCTCTAACTCCAGGGCACTTCCTGGTAGGAGGCCCACTCCTTGCCGTCAGTGAGCCCGAAATCGAAGGAAATGCAGCGTCGATCCTAAATAGATGGCAACGGCTCAAGGCTCTCAACCAACACTTCTGTTTCCGTTGGAAGGAAGAGTACTTGAAGGAGCTCCACAAAAGGACTGAATGGCAACTACCCGAGAGAAACCTGCAGCAGGGCGACATGGTAGTTGTTAAGGAGGATAACCTTCCATCGACCGAATGGCGTTTGGGACGGGTCAAGGAAGCTCACCCGGGGCAGGATGACCGGGTCCGAGTGGTCGATGTTCTCACGACCCGCGGGATTATAAAAAGGCCAGTGGCCAAGCTTATCCTCCTTCCGCTCCAGTCCGAACCCAAAATTCCAAGCTCCCTACAAAAGTCGTGACTAACCGTTTTGTTCGACAAGAGTATGTTGTCTAATTTCTGTTTTGCTTCTATTTCCCCAGGCAACACTCGAGGAGCCATGGCACCTACCTCCAAGCAACAGAAGCAAGCTGGACGCCCACGCGGCGTCGCCTCTTTCCGCTGCCGTGTCTGCCAGGGGGTTCATGCCCTAAAGAAGTGCCAGCGCTTCATGCACCTCGACGCTGAAAAGCGTCTCCGGGCAGTACTCATCAACAAGTACTATCCCAACTGCATGGCGCATCAACATTCAGGGCGATCGTGTCGCAGTGGAGCGAGTTGCCGCGTCTGCGGTGGTGAGCACCACACCCTGCTCCACCTGGATGAAGACCGCTCGTCAAGCTCCTCCCAAGAGGCTCGACCGAGGAGCCCATCTCCATGCTCGCTGCGTCACGAGAGGAGACACTCTCCGATCCGAGTGCAACGACCCCCAACACCACCATCCACAGTAGAACTTCCCATCCTGCCGACGGTGGCAATCCTTGTCAAGGTCGGTGAAAAAACGTTCGAGATGCGAGCACAGGTCGACCCGTGCAGTCCACACAGCCAAGTCGATGCCTCCTTGGCAAAGGCCCTAGGCCTTTCCGCCACCAGGCTCGATGTTCGGGTCAGTGCTCGCATCAAATCCAAGCACGGAATATATTTTCAAATAGGTAAAATACATTTCACTTTTTGGGTACCCCTCTCCAATCTCACAGAAATTGAAAAATACGTAATTTTAAAGGTATGACCTTCGGACTTTACATAGTTGCACATTTATATGCCAGCTTTGTGTCCTACAAATTTCATTCTGATCAGACAATAAACAAAGAAGCTATTAACGATTCAATGTACCATAGTTTAAAGCCAAAGGAAGAAGAAGAATCAAAGCTTTTGTTTGTATACGTGTGTGTGTGTTTCTATGTATGAATGCAGATAAAAAACTTTAATGAATGTAAGACCTTGGATCAGGGTATCTCCTAGTCGGGCACTCTCGACTAGAGCACTCTAACTTGTTTATTTATTTTCTTATGCAGTCTATTTAATAAATATCTTCATAATATTTCGCCTTCATCTTTGATGTGGAAATACATTTCTGCTAGTTAATTTTGATTAATCTCTATTGTGTGATGTGGTTTACTTTTATACATTTATTACTTTAATTTCTGAGTGTGCTTTGTTTGTGATTAATTGCTTTATAGATATTCCCAATGTATCATTAAGCTTAGAATTTGTATAGCAAATTACCATTGGGAAATTTTATTAGCCTAAGGAGGGCAGGTAACCTATGATTTGGGATAAGAGGTTCGAGGTTGAAATATTTTAACAGAATCTATGTAGGTGTATTAATATATTTACAAAGAGATATATCTGCTAGGTTTTAGACGTCTAGAATATTTTACCTCCTTAGATTTATTATTTTGCTATGTATGGGGATATGAGTTGAATAAATTTAACATTCGTACATACTCGATTTCGTGCAGCACTCTTTAGAACGTTTCAAAGGTCTTGTATCAGCGAACGTTTAAAATGTTTTATTGATTTAGTACATTTACCAAAATGCCTACAGTAAACAACGCAATGCAATTTGCAACCCACTGTAAATAGGTTTTATGTTTTTTCAGCTGCTATTAAGGGATGGATTTAGTTTTATGTGATAATTTTCTCAACAAAACGTTATCAGATTGCTGATTGATACGTCAACTAGGTTTTCGACCTTTTCTCCAAATATTTAATACAGAGTAAAGTAACTATATAGTCTGCGATTATTTTCACCTGATTTGAAACTATATTCGTTTAATTTTTGAGTTGGATTGTTTTAACCTCTTGTGCGCTTCACTTTAATATTAATGGCTGAGATACAAGATATAATGATGATGTTATATGTTTTAATATTGTTTTAGCTTTTAGCAGAGACCGTTTTTTTGTATTTTCCACATATTTTTATTTTCTTATTTTTTTTTTAATGACACTAACAGTATAATTTGGAAAACAGGGATCCGCATTAGATTTTCTTGTTTTATTTAATAATTCGAGCGAATGTGAGTTATTGTTACTTATTGCTTGTATTCACTTAATTGAAAGTAGAATGGACTCACATTTAGTATGGACTTTTAGTTTGCTGCGCTGGATAAGGATTCCATTAGTTTTAATTTTGGTACATATATGGTCTTGCTCATATTCTATAGCAAGGGTGGGCGCGTAGTGGCTCACGGAGCTCACTCCGTTATTTTTTAACAATCGGCGCCTGCAAGTTGCTTGTGCGCCGTCGCACAGTGGCGCCCGTAGAACAAGTGAGGTTGCAAAAATTAAAAATTTCATTTTCCCCTAAAAAATATTGAATGAACCTATTTTATAGGAAATTTTCCAACGATCTCAAATCTGCTATCTTTGATACAACCAGATATTTGGTTTAGAAGATATAGCCCTTCAACGTTGCTTTTTTTTCAGTGTTACAATACAAAATCCCAAAAACTAGGAAACGGATCGTCATTATTTTTAATTTTATTGATAGATATATTTATAAGAAAAAAATATAAAAAAAAAATTTTACTGTTTGCTTAGCATTTGACCAGGTAAAAAAAATTATAATTTATTGTTTTTGCCATATTTTCAAAATAGGTTCTTTGATTATTCCTTTATCTAATGCAAAAAGTTTCAGCTGCCCGTTTTTGATCGCAAAGCAATAAAATAACAGTTAGGTGCTTGTACACTGACTAAACAAATTCAAACTTAACATGTCTTAAATGATATTGAATAACTTTAAGTTTTGAATTTATTATTTTGCTCAGTGCACACATTTGTTGTGTTAGTTTTGCGCAGATTAAAGACCACAGAAGCGGTGTTTGTTGTAGATGTTGTTGTCGGGCTCACTTGCTAAATTTGGCTGCCCACCCTTGTTCAAAAGGTTTATAGACGATTTGAGGCACACTAGCTAGCTTTTGGTAGTTGCTAAGGACCAGCCTTCAGATAACATATATTCCAGTAGGGTTTTATTTTAAATTTTTATGAAAAGTGAGCGGGACTTTTAGGTATTAAGTGACCTCAGTTTCCTTTGAATAATGGCTGGATTCCACTAGCATTTTGTTGTTATTGAAAGTTAAATATAAATTAATGATTTGTCGCATTTTGTCTTATACATTATGCCTAAAGTTGATTTCATCAGTTTTGTTATTGAAATATTTTAGATCTTTTTTATATAAATTAGGTTAGTTTGTCTAAAATAAGTTTTTACAAATCTTATTGACCATTCAAGAGACCTTTTGTAGGTGAGCTATGTTATTAAATCATTTTGATTTTTGCTTTAGGAAATTCTTAATTTATTACTTGATCTTATCACAGGACAGGATGAATAAGATTTTTTTTGTGCCTTTCTAATTTTATAACGATAGTAGCTGGAGCTATGTGTCAATGTGAGAGTGCTCATTTTGTTCCCATTTTGAGTAACAGTCATGACAGATATAATTTTAAGGGGATGTATAATTTATGTTGCTCTTATTTCTAATGCCTTCAAGCTAATTTTATTAATTACTCAAACGCACCCTACTGAGGATGTATGCATAGTATTACAGTTCTACTTAGCTTTCTGAGAAGAGAATATACAAATTCAAGGAATACTCTTGATATTTTGTTATTCTATGTATTGTTCTTTGTTCTTAGTTTTATATTGTTAAGATTGCGCTACAGAAATATTTGAAAATTGAGACACAACAATCACTTTAAAAACGATGTTTTACTTGCATTATCACTATTTCTGTGAGTTTGTATAAAAAGTGAGTAACAGATAACCGGGACCATGGACAATTTGTTATCTTAAGTTTATTTTCTGTCCAACACATACTATTGAGTATAGGTATGAAATACGTGATTTTTTTCCCACTCATGTGGTTGACTTAAGAATCCCTAGCTCAATAAAATTTTTTACATGCTCAGGTACTATAGTTTGTTTCATTATTTGTATAATCCAGATTGTAGGGAATATGACTTTGAGGCTTGAGCCATTTGCTTAAAAATATTCAAAAATCTGAGGATTGACTTAAACTTCAGACGCGAAGTACATTATCTTAAGCTTGCTTGGTTCATATTTTGAATTTTCCATGGTTTTTAAACT
The DNA here is from genome assembly GCA_035045305.1 of Drosophila maculinotata. NCBI lineage: Eukaryota > Metazoa > Arthropoda > Insecta > Diptera > Drosophilidae > Drosophila > Drosophila maculinotata. The sequence continues at coordinate 785,655 of JAWNPD010000421.1, forward strand.
GTATTATTATAAATGTATTACTCGGTTCTATCCATACCTTTGCAGGTTAACATTAGTTTATTCGTTCTTTTTAAGAAGTTTATTTTGATTTTTTAAATGTCGCTACCTAGATTGACTAGAGTTATATTTTATCATGCTTTTGATAAGGTTTTTTTATTTCTATTATTGTTATTAGTTTTTAAATCAACGCTTGCTTTAGCGCCATGCTGTTTGCTTTTAGGATTACGTGAAGGGTAAAGAGTTAAAATTAAAGGAGCATTTTAGCTCGAATGTTCTGCAAGGGCCTGTCTTAATAGCCAAACATTCCTTGATAGCATTTTCTTATTTAGAACCGAAACTATTTTTATATCTCTAATTATTCAGGTGACTGCCGAAGATTTAATTTCAAAAATGGACTATTTTTATACCCTTATCCCATTAAAAATGGGAAAAAGGGGTATTATGGTGCAAAAGTATGAACAGGCATAAGGAAGCATCTCCGACCCAAAAAAGTATATATATTCTTGATCAGTATCAATAGCCGAGTCAATTTAGCCATGTCCGTCTGTCTGTCCGTCCGTCTGTATGAACGCCTGTTTCTCAGAGACTACAAAAGCTAGAGACTTCATATTTGAAATATAAGTTCTCGTAGTGGCAGGACGATACAAATTTTTTTTCGATATCTCGTCCCGTTCAAAAGTTATCGATAAATTTCGATTTCAGACAAGTGTTTTTCGGGCATAACTTAAAAGTCATAAAAGATTAAAATTTTTTATTTAAGTTTAAGTTACTGTACTGCTGGTTCAATACAAATTCATCATTTTTTTTTGATATCTCAATCCGTTCAAAAGTTATCGACAAATTGAGATTCCATAACAGTGTTTTAAAGGTATAGCTTGTTGCAGTGGGATGTCAGTCTATCGATAGGGACTGTCCAAATGGGTAACAGGGTGGCAACGCTATGAACGGTTAACAGACCTAGAGAGAGAGAGAGAGGGCGTTCACGAGGAGTTTGGGTGAGCGCGCGCAAATGTACACGCACACATGCAAACGTTCAAATTTCGTTTCTGCTTTAGCTAACGGAATTGACAAACAGCAAAATTTCGATTTGGCAGCTATACAATCTTAAAGTGACTCTCGCTCCAGCTAAATCTTTCAAGTGTCTGGCAAATTTAATAAAAGTGAGTGTCAGCAAAGGGGATGTGCAACGCCCAGATAAAGAAAAATGTGTGGTTTTATAAAACCTTTCAGGCCGATCCAGCAGTTCGTGGCTCTGCAGGGAATGGCTATTAATACGTGGCAGCAAAGGGACCACTCATAGCCATCACCAAGTGCATTGATCGATCGGGGTGCGGCGCTGGAGCCAGTTAAAGTGGGATACCCTAGAAGCTGCAGCGACTCCCCGAATAACCATTTGGCCTTCGAAAGATCCAAACAGGAGGGTGCAGAGTGAGTCCGTTCCAAAGGAGAGCAGTGCGACGAGAGTCCTTTAGCAGTTAATTCACGAATGTTGAAATTTCAATATGTTAGCGGCCCAAGCAAACAAATTAAATTCTGTATAACAAAAAAAAGTATAAAGAAACAAGGTGGACGCATTTACTGGTGCCGCAGATAATACCACGGCTTGCATTGAATGTGTTGCTACTCAGAGATACCGCGCCGGAATTATTATACCCGCTACTATTTATTAATATATTTATTTGATTTGATATTTATATATTTATTTGATCTATTATATATTTATTTATTTAATTTATATTTTTGTGTGACTGATAATTTATCAGTTTCAATTCTCGTGTGAGTGTCCTTATGCAGTAACGCAATTCTAACCACGTAAAGTGTAATATACGCGTAGACCAATTAGAGTTTTCGTATGAGTTTTTAGAGGTCCCTTACATTTGTCCCTTGGAGCTCATACAGGATGAGGTAGGGTAGCAATACGTGTTTCCTGACCTCCGGTAATTAAAGTACACTTAAGTTTTGCAAGTGAATGATTTTGGTTTGCCTCGCGTATTGATCGCTCGCTTATGGTGCACCACTATTTTAATTAGCCAGTTGCCTGGAGACATTCTCATGCCAAAAATGTTGTAAATAGTAATGCGAGGAAAATAAATCTAAATGTTATCGTGTAAGAGAAATAAGAATTAAATGTTCAATTGCACGAAATGTGCGCTTAAGACCCTTTAATGAAGGAGAGGGGAACATATAGACCGTTAGGATAAGTGCTATTTAAAATCTAGCAAAACAAGTAAGAGTGCTCTAGTCTTGAGTGCCCGACTAGGATATACCCTGATCCAAGGTCTTACATTCATTGAAGTTATTTATCTGCATTCATACATAGAAACATACACACATATACAAACAAAAGCTGCTGGCTACGCGCGTCATACATTTGCTTTGCTTCTTCTTCTTCCTTTGGCCCCAAACTATGTTACATTGAATCGTTAATAACTTCTTTGTTTATTGTCCGATCGTAATGAAATTTGTCGGACGCAAAGATGGCATATAAATGTGAGGCTATGTAAAATCCGATGGTCATACCTCTTAAAATACGTATTTTTCGATTTCTAGGAGATCGGGGAGGGGCATCCAAAAAGTGAAATGCATTTAGCCTCTGTATGCTATTGGAGAGTATATGTACCAAATTTGGTGACTCTACGTCTTATAACTTTTAAGCTATACCTTAAAAACACTGTTTTGGAAACTTAATTTATCGATAACTTTTTAAAGAATTACGATATTGAAAAAAAAATGATGAGTTTGTTTAGAGCCGGCAGTACAGTAACTTAAACCTGAATATAAAGTTTCTAGCTTTTATGACTTTCAAGTTATGCCCGAAAAACACTTGTCTGAAATCGATATTTATCGATAACTTTTGAACGGGATGAGATATCGAAAAAAAATGATAAACTTGTATTGACCCGGCACTACGAGAACTTATATTTAAAATATGAAGTCTCTAGCTTTTGTAGTCTCTGAGAAACAGGCGTTCATACAGACGGACGGACAGACGGACGGACGGACAGACGGACAGACAGACGGACATGGCCATATCGACTCGGCTATTGATACTGATCAAGAATATATATATTTTATGGGGTCGGAGATGCTTCCTTATGCCTGTAACATACTTTTGCACAAAACCATAATACCCCTTTTTCCCATTTTTAATGGGATCAGGGTATAACAAGTAAGAGTGCTCTAGTCGAGAGTGCCCGACTAGGATATACCCTGATCCAAGGTCTTACATTCATTGAAGTTATTTATCTGCATTCATACATAGAAACACACACACACACATATACAAACACAAGCTGCTTGCTACGCGCGTCATCAATTGCTTTGCTTCTTCTTCCTTTGGCACCAAACTATGTTACATTGAATCGTTAATAACTTCTGAGTTTATTGTCCGATCGTAATGAAATTTGTAGGACACAAAGATGGCTAATAAATGTGAGACTATGTAAAATCCGAAGGTCATACCTCTTAAAATACGTATTTTTCGATTTCTTGGAGATCGGGGAGGGGTATCCAAAAAGTGAAATGCATTTAACCTCTGTGTGCTATTAGAGAGTATATGTACCAAATTTGGTGACTCTACGTCTTATAACTTTTAAGCTATACCTTAAAAACACTGTTTTGGAAACTTAATTTATCGATAACTTTTGAAAGGATTGAGATAATGAAAAAAAAATGATGAGTTTGTTTAGAGCCGGCAGTACAGTAGCTTAAACCTGAATATAAAGTTTCTAGCATTTATAACTTTCAAGTTATGCCCGAAAAACACTTGTCTGAAATCGATATTTATCGATAACTTTTGAACGGGATGAGATATCGAAAAAAAATGATAAACTGGTCTTGTCCCGGCACCACGAGAACTTATATTTCAAATATGAAGTCTCTAGCTTTTGTAGTCTCTGAGAAACGTGCGTTCATACAGACGGACAGACGGACGGACAGACGGACAGGGCTAAATCGACTCGGCTATTGATAGTGATCAAGAATATATATACTTTATGGGGTCGGAGATGTTTCCTTATGCCTGTTACATACTTTTGCACAAAACCATAATACCCCTTTTTCCCATTTTTAATGGGATCAGTATTGCAAATGGGCAACATCCTGGAAAATTTTCAGAAATAAAATATAACACGAGAAGACGAAGTCTCGCAAATCGTGATCTGTCATTTATGCCATTCGGATTCTGCGGCTCGTAAGGAGCACAGACTCACTTCAATTGCGCAGAGGAAGAGTGACGCGCACGACATTTTCAACGTTTGTTCAGCGCCGAGTAGGGATAGAATAGGTCGTGGAGACTTATACGTCTCAGGTGGAGACAGAATATATGGCTCCAAGAATGTAGGGTAGTATCCAGAAGCGTTCAGGTCACTAAGGCTAATGGTGTGTCGTTGCCGCTTTTTGTAGCAGGCGATTCGCCACTGTGACCATTGCCTGGTGGAAAATTGTGATATGAACGAGACTGTGATACAAAAAAATGTGATATAGAGTAGGTTGTTTTTTTTTTGTTTTAGGTCGGCAATTTAAATGATAAATTAATATTTTTTTTTTGACTATGTGTATGTCACACAATCATACGTTTTCGGAGCTTGTGGTCGTCACCAAGTCTTTCAGGGGTTAACGAGTTTCCCGTAAGATCTATAATTTTTATGCGATGCATTCGGACTCCTGAGAAGAGAGGGACAAACACATTTTGAAGAAAATGATATGGATTAGGGAATAAGGGCAACGAATCTTGACTATCGGCCATACTCCAGAAGAATGGCCAGAATAGTCGACATCAAGCCCAGGTTTCAGCACTTGAAAATTAATAGCGTAGTTTGGATAAATAGCACTCCAGCGGGTAGTATGGTTCCCTCTCCTTCTTGATTTGTATGATTTGTTTTGAACTTATTTTCGTTTGAAATTTATTTTGTTGGTTGGAATTTATTTTTTTTTGTGGTCCGGTTGATAAATAGCGTATTATAACGGAGTGGTTCAGACAAGTGTTTTATAAGCAGTAAACATTTTGTGGTGTGTGATTGAGTGAGAAAATTTTTCTCATGGCGTCTGGCGGTCAGCAAGGTGACCATAGTCACCAAACCCGCTCAAAGGGATCCCCTCTTGAAGAGAGCTTATGGGGGGAAAGCGAAGGCAATGAAGCAAGGCTACCGTTACAGATGCATAAGGGTTTGTTGCGCACCCCAACAAGATCGATAGGTGCGAGCAGGCCAGAGGCACCACTGGAACTGGGGGCTGCCGAGAAGTCAGCCGTTAATGTGGCGTTAGCTCAGGCCCACGCTACTTACAGGCAGTCCTTACCACCAGGGATTAGCGAGGTGCTAAGGGAAGAGATTCGGGCAGGCATGCAAAATATGATGCAGTTATTAAATGAAGTGCTACGACCGCGAGTTGCGTCTGATCAGCAAGGAGCCCCACCTAGGCCGTCGTCTATCGATACTAGGGAGCCGGAGTCCATAGCCAAACCCAATCTTGGGGCAGTGCCCAAACAGCACCTAAGCAACGTGCTCTTTGCTCCATCTCCTTCCCCAAGGCTTTCGCATAGGAACACGGAAGACGCGGTTACCAGCCCATATCGGGTCGAGCGACAAGCTCGGGATTGGCGTAATCCGTGGGCTGATCAAAAGAGTGGCGATGAGCAAATGGACCCGGAGGCCGAAAACTACGAGCCGAGGTACCAAAACATTTTTGATCGGGGAAATCATTCTTGGAAGGTAGATAGATGGGGGGTATCGTTTGATGGAAACAGCCGTCAAGCATCGGTTGAGGATTTTGTTTCCGGATAGAGTTTCTGCAACACCTATATAGATGCCCATGGAGCGAAGCTCTCAAGTCGTTTCATACCTTGCTGGTGGGTAAAGCAAGGGAATGGTACTGGGTGCATGTGAGGCAAGCTAGAGTCGATAGTTGGCAATCCTTGAGGAGCGCACTGCTCGATAGGTTTCGAGGCCCATGGTCCGAGCACGACAGGATGCATGAGCTGTTGAAACGAGAGCAGCAGCCCGGAGAAGTGGCGGAGGAGTGTATTCATGCCATGAGACAACTAGCATCGCGCTTACAGAAGCGTCTGAATGAGCGACAGTTGATCAAAATTATCAAGAAGGGTCTACGCGAACACCTAGCCCGTTACTTGTATGCGATGGACATATTCACAGTCGACCAGTTGCGAAATGAAGCGTGTGAAGTGGAAGCCAGTTTTAGAAGACGACATAGCCGTCCAATATATGGGTACTCACAGCGCTATACAGGGGGAAAAAAGGCGGGGGTCGACGAGTTGGAAGTAGAGCCAGAAGAGATGGCGGAAGTGCGGTTTGAGGCGAAGCGTCAGGGCCGACCCGGTTGATGGAACTGCGAGGACATGATTTCCGGGATTGTCCAGCCCTAGAAAGGAAGCTGTTTTGCTATCGATGTGGTTGTCCCGGCGTCATCTCTCCAAAATGTCTAGAATGTTCGGGAAACGGGCGGTTGGGCGTGAAGAGAATGGGCGACTCACGCTCGAAAGCGCAGCCGGTGAGGGAAGAGGACCAGATGTAGACGAAGAAAAGGTTGGTAGGGATAAGAACGCATGTCAGGCTAAAAATACTCTTCGGCATTTACCCATGGAAGAAAGGTGGAGGAAGTATTTAGAAACAAGGAATAGAATTTTTGCAAATAGGCAGTTAGAGGGCATGCGAGTGGTGACGCGTCAAGTGAAGAAAGCACGCGAACGCTTTCGCAGGCGGCACATGGTAAAACGGCAAATTCTGGAGGCTGTCACCCGGGGCGAATTAACAGATTCGCGCGTGTTTGCCGAAGTCCTGGTGGGTAACCGAACTATTCGGGGGCTTCTGGACACAGGCGCGAGCGTGAGTTTGCTGGGGAAAGGCAGTCGGGAATTAATAGAAGAGCTAGGGATACCCATGATACCATATGTATCAACGGTACGAACCGCCGGCGGAGAGGATCGGTCTATTATAAGCCGGGTGGATCTGCCGATAGTATATGAGGGCTTGCAGAAAAATTTGAACTTCTTTATATGCCCATATCTACTGCAGTCTGCTTATTTTGGGGTGGATTTCTGGAGAGCCTTCAACTTAGCACCGGCGGCTTTAGGAACAGAGAAGCCCATCTCTGACCAAAGCCAAGTGGAAGAGCTATTGGCTGGGTCGATGGAGCACTATAGAGAGGAGGAAGAAGATGTGGCGGCGCGTGATCTGGATTCATGGGAGTTGTCCAATGATGAGAGAGCGGAACTGGAGGTAGTAAAAAGGAAATATCTTACTTTTGAACAGGCTGGGTTGGGTAAAACCGATAAGGAGCAACACACCATTGACTTGGTGGAGGGCTCGCAACCGTTCAAAGATAGGCCTTATCCCCTGTCTCCAGCTATGCAAAAGATATTGGATGGCGAGGTGGACAAAATGTTGAGTTTAGGCATAATCGAGGAAAGCAATAGTCCCTGGAGTAACCGCACCACGGTAGTGCGACGGCCGGGCAAAAATCGGTTTTGCCTCGATGCGCGCAAACTCAACAAATTGACCATAAAGGACGCTTACCCACTGCCCTGCATAGAAAGTATCCTGTCTAGAATCGATCGAACGAGTTATATATCTAGCGTTGATCTAAAGTTCGCTTATTGGCAGGTCGAATTAGACGAGAAGAGTAAGCCTTACACGGCGTTCACAATTCCTGGCAGACCTTTGTATCAGTTCAGAGTTATGCTTTTCGGATTATGTAATGCGGCGCAGCGGCTGGTCCGTCTGATGGATAAAGTAATACCCACTGAGATGCGGACCGATGTCTTTGTCTATCTGGATGATTTCCAGACACATCTGAAATATTTGCGTCAGGTAGGCCAGTGCTTGCGGGAAGCCAACCTGTCGATCGGATTACAAAAATCCAAATTCTGTTTCAAAGCCTTAAAATATCTCGGCTTTATCATCGGGGGTTGCAGGCTACGCATGGACCCGGAACGAGTGATAGCCATCAAACGAATTCCGGCGCCTCGTTCGCGCAAAGAAGTTCGTGCTTTTCTAGGAACGGCAGGATGGTATCGTAGATTCATTAAAGATTTCGCGACGTTGGCGGTGCCTTTGACTGAATCGCTTAAAAAGGACAGTGGTTTGTTTTGGGAGAGGAAGGCGTAAGGGCTGTGGAGAAGTTGAAGACGGCTCTAACTACTGGCCCAGTGCTCATACACGCAGATTTCACAAAACGTTTTTTTTGTGCAGTGTGATGCGTCGCAGTTCGGAGTAGGGGCTGTGTTATTCCAAAAGGATTTGGAATATCGAGAGCACCCTATAGCTTTTTTCTCGGCAAAGTTGAATAAACATCAGCGAAACTATTCCGTTACGGAGAAAGAATGTTTGGCGGTGATCCTGTCGATACGCAAGTTTAGGCCATACATCGAAGGGATGCCCTTTACGTGTCTGACCGACCACGCCAGTCTGAAGTGGCTGATGTCCATGAAAGATCTGAGTGGCAGGTTAGCTAGGTGGTCGTTACAGCTACAAGGCTTTGATTTCGATATCGAACATCGCAAGGGTAGTGAGAACGTGGTGGCTGATACTTTGTCGCGGAGTGTAGAGGCGATGAGTTTGGATCCGGGAGAATTGTTGGGGTTTGAGACATTAGCTTTTGAGTCGAGTGAGTACCGCGAATTATTAGAACAGGTCAGGCTAAACCAAGATAAGTTACCCGATATCAAAATTGAGGGAGGCGTCTTGTTCAAGCGGATGGGTTTCACTCGTATGGAGGACGAATTAGAGGAGTCCACGTGGAAGCTATGGATTCCCAGCGTCTTGACGGCCGGTTTAATTGAAAAGGCTCATGATCAATAAACAGCGGGACACGGAGGAGTAGTCAAAACCTTAGCAAATTTACGGCGGCAATTTTACTGGCCCGGCATGGCAGTGCAAGTGAGAGAGTGGGTACAGCAGTGCGTAACTTGTAAGGAGAGCAAGGCCCCGAATTTCAGCATGCGTGTAGGCATAGGCCAAGAGGTACAGACCAGTCGACCGTTCCAAAAACTTAACGCAATTTTTTGGCGAAGTATCCGCGGTCGAAACAGGGCCAAGCATGGATTTTCATAGTTGTAGACCATTTCTCAAAGTTCACATTTTTGAAGGCTATGCGCGAAGCCACTGCTGCTAAAGTAGTTGACTTTTTAGTCAATGAAGTCTTTTACAAATTTGGCGTACCCGAGGTCATCCACTCGGCAATCCGAGCATACCTCGAACAAGATCACCGGGAATGGGATAGGTATTCGCCAGAGATTGAGGTAGCCATCCCAAACGCCGTGCACTCTGCAACAGGAGTAACTCCGTTCTTCGCTGTTTTCGGACATCACATGTTCCTCAACGGGGCTAATAAATAACTAGCTCGGAAATTAGGGTCTCTAGATGATCATGAAATTTCTCATCTGCATCCAGCGGATAAGATTCAGCTCATTAGACAACGAATCCAGGGTTGTCTGCATTCCGCGTATGAACGAAGTCATCAACGTGGTGAGATACGAGCGAGGAAGTTTAAGGCGGAACCCGGCCAGGAAGTTTATCGGCGAAATTTCGTGATAAGCGACTTTGGGAAAGCTTTTAACGCCATGTTTGCTCGGCGATTTCTGAGAGCTCGAGTAGTGCGGAGGATAGGGAATAATTCCTATTTAATGGAGGATTTGACGGGACGATCTCTGGGGGTGTACCACGCTAAGGACCTACGGCTCTAGTCTTAAGTCGTGGTGTGCCCCACGTTAGGGCGCTGTTTTGGAAGAGAAGGCAGCCGGCCAGTTGGCTCAGAAAGGTCTAGACGCCATCCCAGGTGCTCCCGCAGATTCCGTCGGTTGCTCGGCATCCCGGAGAATCTTTGGCTGATGTTGCATTGGGATGTCGGTCTATCGATAGGGACTGTCAAAATGGGTAACAGGGTGGCAACGCTATGAACGGTTAACATACCTAAAGAGAGAGAGGGAGAGGGCGTTCACGAGAAGTTTAGGTGAGCGCGCGCAAATGTTCACGCACACATGCAAACGTTCAAATTTCGTTTCTGCTTTAGCTAACGGAATTGACAAACAGCAAAATTTCGATTTGGCATAGCAACAGCGGCAAGGAAAGTGCAATTTGATTTGAACAGAGTACAGTCGGCATTGCAAAGCCAAAGGCAGCTATACAATCTTAAAGTGACTCTCGCTCCAGCTAAATCTTTCAAGTGGCAAATTTAATAAAAGTGAGTGTCAGCAAAGGGGATGTGCAACGCCCAGATAAAGAAAAATGTGTGGTTTTATAAAACCTTTCAGGCCGATCCAGCAGTTCGTGGCTCTGCAGGGAATGGCTATTTATACGTGGCAGCAAAGGAACCACTCATAGCCATCACCAAGTGCATTGATCGATCGGGGTGCGGCGCTGGAGCCAGTTAAAGTGGGATACCCTAGAAGCTGCAGCGACTCCCCGAATAACCATTTGGCCTTCGAAAGATCCAAACAGGAGGGTGCAGAGTGAGTCCGTTCCAAAGGAGAGCAGTGCGACGAGAGTCCTTTAGCAGTTAATTCACGAATGTTGAAATTTCAATATGTTAGCGGCCCAAGCAAAAAAATTAAATTCTGTATAACAAAAAAAAGTATAAAGAAACAACATCAGTCACAAAAGTACTCTCATAGAGATCAGTCGTGCCTTCACTTATACAAATCACCACAAAGCAGAAACCTCGCACAAAACAAGCCAACAAAATAAACAAAAACAACTTCAATTGAATCCAAAAATAAATATAACATCTCATTGCGCGACAACCTAACGGCACGAGCACCAGAGGCGTCGAAATGGGGGACCCCCCCGACCGAGGGCCCGGAGCTATAGCCCAAAACGTAAAACTTCTTCAATCACCTGGACCAAAGTTTCTCATCATCACCAGAACAGACACAAGCAAAGACCTCAACCTGGTTTCCCCCTTTCTTATAAAGAAACAAGTTGACTACGTCTGTGACGGCGAAGTCGAAATATGCAAGAAAACTAGGAACGGAACAATATTAGTCAAGACAAAAACAAACATGCAAGCGAAAAAACTTATACAGTTAAAAACTCTCGCAAGCGACATCAACGTCATCGTCACAGTTCACAGCTCTCTTAACTACTCGAAAGGCGTAATATACTCTAACGACTTAAGAGGGATAGAAGAAGCCGAAATTCAAAGAGAACTTGCGTACCAACAGGTTTGTGAAGTAAAAAAAATACTTAAAAGAGAAAACGGAGCGCTTAAGGAGACTGGACTCTGCATCATCACATTCAACCTACTAGACTTACCGGATTATCTTATGATAGGATACCAAAGAACCCAAGTAAGACAATGCATACCTTAACCAATGAGATGCAACAATTGCTTCAAATTTGGACACCTGCAGAAATTTTGTAAGAGCATTAAACTCAGCTTCAACTGCGGGGGAGAATTTCACACTGATGCCACCACACAAGAGAAATGCATCAAACCACAACACTGTATAAACTGCAACGAAGACCAGAACTCATCTAGCCCACACAACTCCACAAACAAAAAATGCCCTGTATTCGTAACACAACAAGAATTACAAGCAATCAAAACCACAAACAAATGTGACAACAAAACAGCTCTCTCAATCTTACGATCACGAAACACAACTAATACACCTCACTCTTACTCCTCGGTCACCAAAACACTACAGTCCTCTACACAAGCTCAACAACAGCACGCTCCATCACATCAGCCACACACAGCAACACAACTACAACCTCAGCATCCATCCACATCTCAACGTCAACATGTATCCTACTCGGATCTCAACTCATATCTCGAAAGTAAGAAAGACAACACAGATGCACCTTCGAAAAATATAAAAATCTTACCACTTAATACAACAAAACGTAGACTAGCAGCAATTAAAGCTGCAAACAAAATCAGCAGTTCACGTAGCAAAAAAACAAAGCAGAAAATATCCAATACCGACGCCTTGAGCAGCAACGACTGTTCGGGGGAAATGGAAACAGATTAAACTAAAGTAGACTAAATACTAGGAATATTATGCTTAAAATTATCCAGTGGAACTTAAAAGGTTATAGTAACAACTATAGCGAACTACAAATCCTCATTAATAAACATAAACCCCATATAATAGCCCTGCAAGAAACACACATCACCCATACCCACGCTCTACCAAATCCAATAAATTACAAACTTTACCAATCCAACAACAGTAACACTTTTGGAGGCGCTGCACTTCTTGTTCACACCTCTATCTCACATAATCAACTGCTATTAAGCCCTGACTTTGACGCAGTAAGTCTAAATATACATTCCCAACAAAAAATCAATATAATCTCAGCCTACATCTCCCCTAATAAAGCTTTCTCACGAAGCAATCTTGATAATGTCCTGAATCCAACAACCCACCCCACACTAGCACTCGGCGACTTCAACAGTTGGCACCCCTACTGGGGATCCCCAAAAGCTAATACCAGAGGCAACATAATAGCTAAATATATAGACCAAACAGACTACATACTCATGAACGACAAATCCCCCACCCACTTCTCAACACACAATACTTTCACACACATTGACCTCTCCCTTGCCTCATCCATCATTGCCCCAAATATCCAATGGAATATACTAAACGACCTTAATGGTAGTGATCACTTCCCCATTCTATTAACCCTATTCCACAACACTATCCCCCCGGTACTCACTGTCAAACCAACTTTTAAACTAAAAGAAGCAAACTGGGACCTCTTTAGGAAAGCCTTAATGAGCAACTCCGCCTCCACCTCTGATGCAAGCAACAACATAAACAAAGAAGCAGCCAAAGTTAAAACAATAATTATTCAAAGTGCCCACCTTACAATCCCCCAAAACACCATACACACACTTCCTCGTACAGTACCTTGGTGGAACAAGAACCTAACATCCCTAAAGAGAGACAAAAACATTAAATGGGTGCAACTGAAGAGAAACATTAACACTGACAACATAATTCAATACAGAAAAGCCAATGCTTTGCTAAAAAGAGCCATACGACAAGCAAAAAAGAATCCATCTCCGAATTTACTAAAGGCATCAATCCCAATTCCGACCCAAGCAAAATGTGGGCAAACATCAAGCGGCTATGCGGCCTTTTCCCAACAAAACACATACACTCCATAGTCAATCCCAATACCAACACAACTACAATCAACCCTACTGAAATAGCCAATATTTTCGGATCCAAATGGTCAGCCGAAGCGCAAGACGATAAATTCTCCCCCACATTCAGATCTACCAAAACACACCTACTCAACACCACACCGACATATACTCCTTCCAGTACAGCCCTAGAAATCGAGCAAGACATAACTTATACAGAATTCCTGTCAGCACTAAACTCACTAAAGGGCACAACCCCCGGACCCGACCGTATATCATATTCAATGATTCAAAACTCGCCACATAACTTCAAACATAGAATCCCCAAACTGTATAATAATATACTAACCTCCCACATACCACAATCATTTAAAGTAAGTCTTGTTCTTCCCATTCTCAAACCCAACAAACCACAAACTGAATTTAAATCCTATAGACCTATTACCCTTAATCCATGTTTAGCCAAGGTACTAGAAAAAATTATCTCCAAAAGGCTGTGGTGGTTTGTTTCTAGAAACAAACTCAAACACAGCAATCAAAATGGCTTTAAGCGAGGAAAGTCAGTTCTAGATAGTCTACTCTATATAGACCATCTAGCAACTAGAGCACTTCACTCAAAAAACACATATCGATAATTTCCCTAGACTTCACTAAAGCATTTGACAGAATAGGCATCCACTCCATCCTCCAACAACTTCAAGAATGGCAGACCGGACCAAAAATTCTGAAATTCGTATCTAATTTCATGAAAAATAGGAAGATCTTAGTAAAAATCGGAAAAACACTCTCTGACAGTTTCCCTCTTCATAATGGTATCCCACAAGGTTCCCCAATTTCAGTTATCCTTTTCCTAATAGCCTATAACTCCCTCACAAAAATCATTTCTCTTAACAAAGAAATAAAATTCTGTGCGTACGCAGATGATTTTCATTTAATTATTGAACATAAAAAACAAAAAAATCCCACTACAAACCTGCAGCCCCTGTTCAACAATATAAAACAATGGTGCACCTTTTCTGGCGCATCCCTCGCCATCGAAAAGTGCCAACACCTTCATATATGCCGAAAACACAACTGTACCTGTAATATACGCACAGGACAAATCATTATACCAACCACAAACACCCTTAAAATTTTAGGCCTAACACTCAACAACAGATACTCCTGGAAAAGTCATATAGACAAACTAAAAACAGACCTGGCCAAGCCACTAAACATTGTAAAGCACCTTTCATCTTTCAAATATAATACCAACTGCTCCACCTTAATACAAATAGTAAAATCCACCATAATTTCCAAAATAGACTTTTATCTCCCAATATACGGTCATGCCCCAAAGTCGCACCTAAATAAAATTAACACTATCCAAAACTCAGCAGTTAGAACGGCCTTAGGCGCATTCCGTACCACACCTACCAACAACCTACTCCTTGAAGCCCAAATCAAAACCACAATAAATAGAAGAGACTTCATAACAGGAAAGCTCATAAAAAAAATATTAAACTCAAATGACTCTCCTATCAAGAATTTTGCAAAGCCCCAAAAAAGAAAGTACAAATACCCCAGCACCATAGACAGAATAATAAATACCAGCAACCTACTTAACTTGCCATTCGCCCCAACCAAAACCACATTTCATGCAAAATTTGATATGAAAACAATTTATAAAGCAATAGACTGCACACTGGCACAGCATAATAAAAACACTACCCCCCCAATAATATACCAACAACTCTTCCTATCAATCAAAAACTCCCTACCAACCCACAACTTCATTTACACGGACGGCACCAAGATCAATGACACCATTGGCTTTAGCATAACAACAGAAAACGTAACACTTAAAAGCGGACTTCTACCACAATACTCCTCGGTTCTCTCTAGTGAACTAATCGCCATCCAAGAAGCCATCAGGCTCTGCGTAAAACAATCAGGAAAACATGCCATTTGCTGTGACTCGCTGTCTGCAATCAAATCAATTAAAAATATTGCCAACAACTCTTACCACACCCTACTAGCAAGAAACCTCATTAGTAGTAACTACCCAAAAATATTGTTGATCTGGGTACCCAGTCACATGGGTATCAAAGGGAACGAAAACGCAGACCAAGCTGCTAAACACACATATAGGCTTCCCCTCATCTATACCCCAAATTATAACAACAAAGACATAACCCAATTCCTTAAGCAACACCACAATGAAAAACACAACGAGCTAAAAGAAAAATGTTCACATTGGTACCAACAAATCAACAACAACCCCTCAAAATATACATACCCTAACAATGACCTCCTCAGAAAACAACAAATCCTTATAAACCGAGTCCGCCTCGGCCACACTAAATTAACAAACGCCCACTACATAGACAGAAACCTAAGCAGCAGTTGCCAGTTCTGCAATAACCCCAACATAAACCTAGAACACCTAATACTCCACTGCCCATCTCTCGCCCAACACAGATCTTCCACCTTCCACAACTCAAACCCAATGCGCATACTTGCAGACCCCTCCAACCACAACTTAAAAATTATATTAGAATTCTTAATGAAGAGCAACATTGCAGACAAAATATAAAACCAAAAAAAAAAAAAATTAATAAAATTTAATATTAACTTTAATTATGAAAAATTATAACTAACATGTGAATATAAAAATATAAAAATTTGTATATATGTAAATATGTCAAATAATTGAGTTTAAGGCCTTAGTAGCTCTGCTCAAAAACACCTAAGTTTACTTATAGTTTAAACCATAAGTAAGCTTTATATAATAATAATAATAATAATAATAATAATAAAGAAACAAGGTGGACGCCTTTACTGGTGCCGCAGATAATACCACGGCTTGCATTGAATGTGTTGCTACTCAGAGATACCTCGCCGATGCCTTCACCAAAATTTGTATTAAATAATTAAATTATTTAAATTAGTATATCTTGGAATTATTATACCCGCTACTATTTATTAATATATTTATTTGATTTGATATTTATATATTTATTTGATCTATTATATATTTATTTATTTAATTTATATTTTTGTGTGACTGATAATTTATCAGTTTCAATTTTCGTGTGAGTGTCCTTATGCAGTAACGCAATTCTAACCACGTAAAGTGTAATATACGCGTAGACCAATTAGAGTTTTCGTATGAGTTTTTAGAGGTCCCTTACATTTGTCCCTTGGAGCTCCTACAGGATGAGGTAATTAAAGTACACTTTAGTTTTGCAAGTGAATGATTTTGGTTTGCCTCGCGTATTGATCGCTCGCTTATGGTGCACCACTATTTTAATTAGCCAGTTGCCTGGAGACATTCTCATGCCAAAAATGTTGTAAATAGTAATGCGAGGAAAATAAATCTAAATGTTATCGTGTAAGAGAAATAAGAATTAAATGTTCAATTGCAAATACGAAATGTGCGCTTAAGACCCTTTAATGGAGGAGAGGGGAACATATAGACCGTTAGGATAAGTGCTATTTAAAATCTAGTAAAAAAAGGGTGTTGACTAAAATAAAAGTTTAGCAACACTGGTTGAGTGGGCACGTTAGGGCAGAACATCGACGCCCCGTTTTAGTGTTGAAAGAGTTGTAGGTTTTGTTTGGTTGGTATTATTGCCGATTAAATGGTATCGTAGATCAGCTGTTTTTTTTTGTTTAGAGATGTGCAGACTTGGTCTTTTTGGTGTGATTGTTCGCGACGGCGGGCACGGGTGAACCCACCCCTATAAGAGAGTACTGGCTGGCTGGCGCTGCCCCATGAGATAAACCGACACGTAACAAGCTTAAAGGTTATAAGAGGTAGACGCATAAAATTTAGTATGTATTTCGATATCTCGTTCCGTTCAAAAGTTATCGATAAATTTCGATTCCAGCCAAGTGTTTTTGGGGTATAACTTGAAAGTTATAAAAGCTAGTGACTTTATGTTTAAGTTTAAGTAACTGTACTGCCGGCTCGATACAAACTTATCATTTTTTTCGATATCTCAATCCTTTCAAAAGTTATCGATAAATTAAGATTCCAGAACAGTGTTTTTAAGGCATAGCTTAAAAGTTATAGGGTGTAGAGTCACCAAATTTGGTACATATATTTTCCAATAGCATACAAAGGTAAAATACATTTCACTTTTTGGATACCCCGCTCCAATCTCACAGAAATTGAAAAATACGTAATTTTAAAGGTATGACCTTCGGATTTTACATAGTTGCACATTTATATGCCAGATTTGTGTCCTAAAACGATTCAATGTACCATAGTTTAAGGCCAAAGGAAGAAGAAGAATGTATGACGCGCGTAGCAAGCAGCTTTTGTTTGTATAAGTGTGTGTGTGTTTCTATGTATGAATGCAGATAAAAAACTTTAATGAATGTAAGACCTTGGATCAGGGTATCTCCTAGTCGGGCACTCTCGACTAGAGCACTCTAACTTGTTTATTTATTTTCTTATGCAGTCTATTTAATAAATATCTTCATAATATTTCGCCTTCATCTTTGATGTGGAAATACATTTCTGCTAGTTAATTTTGATTAATCTCTATTGTGTGATGTGGTTTACTTTTATACATTTATTACTTTAATTTCTGAGTGTGCTTTGCTTGTGATTAATTCAGTATACAATTTTTTTTTTTTATATAATTAAATATGCTGTATAGATATTCCCAATGTATCATTAAACTTAGAATTTGTATAGCAAATTACCATTGGGAAATTTTATTAGCCTAAGGAGGGCAGGTAACCTATGATTTGGGATAAGAGGTTCGAGGTTGAAATATTTTAACAGAATCTATGTAGGTGTATTAATATATTTTCAAAGAGATATATCTACTAGGTTTTAGACGTCTAGAATATTTTACCTCCTTAGATTAATTATTTTATTATTTTGCTATGTATGGGGATATGAGTTGAATAAATTTAAAATTCGTACATACTCGATTTCGTGCAGCACTCTTTAGAAGGTTTACAAGGTCTTGTATCAGCGAAAGTTTAAAATGTTTTATTGATTTAGTACATTTACCAAAATGCATACAGTAAACAACGCAATGCAATTTGCAAACCCACTGTAAATAGGTTTTTAGTTTTTTTCAGATGCTATTAAGGGATGGATTTAGTTTTATGTGATAATTTTCTCAACAAAACGTTATCAGATTGCTGATTGATACGTCAACTAGGTTTTCGACCTTTTCTCCAAATATTTAATACAGAATAAAGTAACTATATAGTCTGCGATTATTTTCACCTGATTTGAGTCTATATTCGTTTAATTTTTGAGTTGGATTGTTTTAACCTCTTGTGCACTTCACTTTAATATTAATGGCTGAGATACAAGATATAATGATGATGTTACATGTTTTAATATTGTTTTAATTTTTAGCAGAGACCATTTTTTTGTATTTTCTACATATTTTTATTTTCTTATTCTTTTTTTAATGACACTAACAGTATAATTTGGAAAACAGGGATCCGCATTAGATTTTCTTGTTTTATTTAATAATTCGAGCGAATGTGAGTTATTGTGACTTATTGCTTGTATTCTACTTAATTGAAAGTAGAATGGACTCACATTTAGTATGGACTTTTAGTTTGCTGCGCTGGATAAGGATTCCATTAGTTTTAATTTTGGTATTTATAAGGTCTTGCTCGTATTCAATAGGTTTATAGACGATTTGAGGCACACTAGCTAGCTTTTGGTAGTTGCTAAGGACCAGCCTTCAGATAACATATATTCCAGTAGGGTTTTATTTTAAATTTTTATGAAAAGTGAGCGGGACTTTTAGGTATTAAGTGACCTCAGTTTCCTTTGAATAATGGTTGGATTCCACTAGCATTTTGTTGTTATTGGAAGTTACATATAAATTAATGATTTGTCGCATTTTGTCTTATACATTTTGCCTAAAGTTGATTTCATCAGTTTTGTTATTGATATATTTTAGATCTTTTTTATATAAATTAGGTTAGTTTGTCTAAAATAAGTTTTTACAAATCTTATTGACCATTCACGAGACCTTTTGTAGGTGAGCTATGTTATTAAATCATTTTGATTTTTGCTTTAGGAAATTCTTAATTTATTACTTGATCTTATCACAGGACAGGATGAATAAGACTTTTTTTGTGCCTTTCTAATTTTATAACGATAGTAGCTGGAGCTATGTGTCAATGTGAGAGTGCTCATTTTGTTCCCATTTTGAGTAACAGTCATGACAGATATAATTTTAAGGGGATGTATAATTTATGTTGCTCTTATTTCTAATGCCTTCAAGCTTATTTTATTAATTACTCAAACGCACCCTACTGAGGATGTATGCATAATATTACAATTCTACTTAGCTATTTGAGAAGAGAATATACAAATTCAAGGAATACTCTTGATATTTTGTTCTTCTATGTATTGTTCTTTGTTCTTAGTTTTATATTGTTAAGATTGCGCTACAGAAATATTTGAAAATTGAGACACAACAATCACTTTAAAAACGATGTTTTACTTGCATTATCACTATTTCTGTGAGTTTGTATAAAAAGTGAGTAACAGATAACCGGGACCATGGACAATTGGTTATCTTAAGTTTATTTTCTGTCCAACACATACTATTGAGTATAGGTATGAAATACGAGATTTTTTCCCACTCATGTGGTTGACTTAAGAATCCCTTGCTCAATAAAAACTTTTACATACTCAGGTACTATAGTTTGTTTCATTATTTTTATAATACAGATTGTAGGGAATATGACTTTGAGGCTTGAGCCATTTGCCTAAAAATATTCAAAAATCAGAGGATTGACTTGAACTTCAGACGCGAAGTACATTATCTTAAGCTTGCTTGGTTCATATTTTGAATTTTCCATGGTTTTTAAACTGTATTATTATAAATGTATTACTCGGTTCTATCCATACCTTTGCAGGTTAACATTAGTTTATTCGTTCTTTTTAAAAAGTTAATTTTGATTTTTTAAATGTCGCTAACTAGATTGACTAGAGTAATATTTTATCATGCTTTTGACAAGGTTTTTTTATACCCTGATCCCATTAAAAATGGGAAAAAGGGGTATAATGGTTTTGTGCAAAAGTATGTAACTGGCATAAGGAAGCATCTCCGACCCCATAAAGTATATATATTCTTGACTAGTATCAATAGCCGAGTCGATATAGCCATGTCCGTCTGTCCGTCTGACCGTCTGTCCGTCTGTATGAACGCGTGTTTCTCAGAGACTACAAAAGCTAGAGACTTCATATTTGAAATTTAAGTTCTCGTAGTGGCGGGACGATACAAGTTTATCATTTTTTTTTCGATATCTCATCCCGTTCAAAAGTTATCGATAAATATCGATTTCAGACAAGTGTTTTTCAGGCATAACTTGAAAGTCATAAAAGCTAGAAACTTGATATTCAGGTTTAAGTTACTGTACTGCCAGTTCTAAACAAACTTTTCATTTTTTTTCAATATCTCAATCCTTTCAAAAGTTATTGATAAATTAAGTTTCCAAAACAGTGTTTTTAAGGTATAGCTTAAAAGTTATAAGACGTAGAGTCACCAAATTTGGTACATATATTTTCCAATAGCATAAAGGGGTTAAATGCATTTCACTTTTTGGATACCCCTCCCCGATCTCCAAGAAATCGAAAAATACGTGTTTTAAGAGGTATGACCTTCGGATTTAACATAGTCGCACATTTATATGCCATCTTTGTGTCCTACAAATTTCATTACGATCGGACAATAAACAGAGAAGTTATTAACGATTCAATGTACCATAGTTTAAAGTCAAAGGAAGAAGAAGAATCAAAGCAAATGTATGACGCGCGTAGCAAGCAGCTTTTGTTTGTATATGTGTGTTTGTGTTTCTATGTATGAATGCAGATAAATAACTTCGATGAATGTAAGACCTTGGATCAGGATATATCCTAGTCGGGCACTCTCGACTAGAGCACTCTTACTTGTTATACCCTGATCCCATTAAAAATGGGAAAAAGGGGTATTATGGTTTTGTGCAAAAGTATGTAACAGGCATAAGGAATCATCTCCGACCCCATAAAGTATATATATTCTTGATCACTATCAATAGCCGAGTCGATTTAGCCCTGTCCGTCTGTCCGTCCGTCTGTCCGTCTGTCCGTCTGACCGTCTGTCCGTCTGTATGAACGCACGTTTCTCAGAGACTAGAAAAGCTAGAGACTTCATATTTAAAATATAAGTTCTCGTAGTGCCGGGTCAATACAAAATTATCATTTTTTTTCGATATCTCGTCCCGTTCAAAAGTTATCGATAAATTTGAATTCCAGCCAAGTGTTTTTCGGGTATAACTTGAAAGTCATAGAAGCTAGAAACTTTATATTTGAGTTTAGGTTACTGTATTGCTGGCTCTAAACAAACTCATCATTTTTTTTCAATTTCTCAATCCTTTCAAAAGTTATCGATTAATTAAGTTTCCAAAACAGTGTTTTTAAGGTATAGCTTAAAAGTTATAAGACGAAGAGTCACCAAATTTGGTACATATACTCTCCAATAGCATACAGAGGTTAAATGCATTTCGTTTTTTGGATACCCCTCCCCGATCTCCAAGAAATCGAAAAATACGTATTTTACATAGTCTCACATTTATATGCCATCTTTGTGTCCTACAAATTTCATTACGATCGAACAATAAACAAAGAAGTTATTAACGATTCAATGTAACATAGTTTGGGGCCAAAGGAAGAAGAAGAAGCAAAGCAAATGTATGACGCGCGTAGCCAGCACCTTTTGTTTGTATATGTGTGTGTGTGTCTATGTATGAATGCAGATAAATAACTTCAATGAATGTAAGACCTTGGATCAGGGTATATCCTATTATTGTTATTAGTTTTTAAATCAACGCTTGCTTTAGCGCCATGCTGTTTTCTATTAGGAGTACGTGAAGGGTAAAGAGTTAAAATTAATAGCTAAACATTCCTTGATAGCATTTTCTTATTTAGAACCCAAACTATTTGTATATCTCCAATTATTTAGGTGACTGCCGAAGATTTCATTTCAAAAATGGACTATTTTTATACCCTGATCCCATTAAAAATGGGAAAAAGGGGTATTATGGTTTTGTGCAAAAGTATGTAACAGGCATAAGGAAGCATCTCCGACCCCAAAAAGTATATATATTCTTGATCAGTATCAATAGCTGAGTCGATATAGCCATGTCCGTCTGTCTGTCCGTCCGTCTGTATGAACGCCTGTTTCTCAGACACTACAAAAGCTAGAGACTTCATATTTGAAATATAAGTTTTCGTAGTGGCGGGACGATAAAATTGTTTTTCGATATCTCGTCCCGTTCAAAAGTTATCGATAAATTTCGATTTCAGACAAGTGTTTTTCGGGCATAACTTGAAAGTCATAAAAGATTGAAATTTTTTATTTAAGTTTAAGTTACTGTACTGCTGGTTCAATACAAACTCATCATTTTTTTTTCATATCTCAATCCTTTCAAAAGTTATCGATAAATTAAGATTCCATAACAGTGTTTTAAAGGTATAGCTTTAAGGTTATAAGAGGTAGACGCATCAAATTTAGTATGTATATTTTCCTATTGTATACAAAGGTAACATTTTTTCACTTTTTTGATACCTCCTCCCGATCTCCAAGAAATCAAAAAAATACGTATTTTAAGAGGTATGACCTTCGGATTTTACATAGTCTCATATTTATAAGCCATCTTTGTGTCCTACAAATTTCATTACGATCGGACAATAAACAAAGAAGTAATTAACGATTCAATGTAACATAGTTTGGGGCCAATGGAAGAAGAAGCAAAGCAATTGCATGACGCGCGTAGCCAGCAGCTTGTGTTTGTGTGTGTGTGTTTCCATGTATGAATACAGATAAATAACTTGAATGAATGTCAGACCTTGGATCAAGGTATATCCTAGTCGGGCACTCTCGACTAGAGCACTCTTATTTGTTAAACTTTTTTTTCTTTACTTTTTAAGTTTTTTATTTGTTTTTTAAGCCTTTTATAATAGATCTAGATATTAATTTTTGTTATAGCTAGAAGGTTTTTTATTCTATTGTTTTGCTTTGATTTGAAGTTCGACGATAGTTCTATAGGCTTAGAGGGAATCTACATTTGAAGGATGATATTAAAGACGGTGTGAATCAAGGATTGTAAAGCAGTAAGCATTGAAACATAAATGCTCTGTTGAAGACATTTAAGGAAATTTTATTGAGACGGGAACTCTCTTTATATTCAAGAAATATTTTGAAGCCTAAAAGAAGGCAAGAAATTCAGATGATAAATAATTTTTAATAATTGTTTTTTTTTTTTTTTCTTTCAGTCTGTCGTGAATGCTTGAGCTGCACCCACGGACAACCGCATCGCCGCGGTAGAAAACCAATAAGCAATACAAGATTAAGAGAACAAAACGAAATAACGGCACTGCCATGTCGCCGCGAGTGCAAAAGAAACTAAAAAAATTAGACACTGGGCAGAGCCCAAACTCTAATTATTTCTCTCCACTACAAACGGTAGATGATCTCACTGATAAGTGTGATGATGGCACTGAGCAAATCGTGAAAGAAAACAAAGTGTTCATACCGCCTATTACGGTACTTAAATGTACAGTGGACCAACTACATTGTATTTGCAAAGAGATTAACTGCACTAAATATTCCATCAGGAAGATTTCCATTGGAATTAAACTTCATTGTGAGGAAAAAAAAGACTATGATGCAGCCTGCCGCATACTAAACGGAAAGTACGAATTCTTTTCCTACGCTAATAAAAATGATAAGCCGTACAAAGCCCTGCTTTTGGGGCTTGACTTCATGGAAACAGATAAAGTCAAAAATAACCTCATCGACATGGGACTACAATGTGTGGATGTTAAACGTGTCCAAAGGAAGAGAGTAAACAACTGCGACTTGATCATTTACGTGGTCTACTTCACCAAAAAAACTACAACTCTGAGCGATCTAAAGAAAAACCACTCTGTCATAAATTACGTCAGGATCACCTGGGACTATCAGAAGCGTAATAGTAACAAAATCACTCAGTGTTACAATTGTCAGATGTTTGGGCATGGATCAAGCTGCTGTGCTGTAAAGTCTTACTGTTCAATCTGCGCGGGACATCACAAGTCAACTGAGTGTCAGGAAAATGCAACTGTTAAGTGCGCCAATTGTAGCGGCCCACATAAATCAAATTTTGCTGATTGTCCAAGCAGACAACATTATCTCGGTTTACGATCTCGTTTTCAATCAAATCGCGCTAGCTATCAACCAAGGAATACGGCCAGAAATCCTCAGCCGTTTAATATGGACCAATTTCCAAGACTGCATACCCATAACTCTGTGCCAATGATCCCCTCCTGGGTAACGCCACCAAATATGTCTAAGGGAAACCAAGATCTCTTTACCCTCGAGGAAGTCAAGAACCTCACTTTTGAATTAATAAATAATTTAAGAAATTGTAGGTCCAAAGCAGACCAGTTTGAGGTCATAACTTCCTTGGCATGTAAATTTTTAGCATAATGCCAGACAATCTTTTGATTATAACATGGAATGCCAGAGGCATTAGAAATAAAAAAATTGAACTGTTTAATTTCCTTCTCCAAAATAAAGTAGACATCTGCTTTCTTACAGAGACTTGGCTCAACAGCTCGATTTCAATTAAACACAATGATTTTCACTGTTTGAGAAATGATCGAGTGGACAACAGAGGGGGAGGGGTAGCATTAATTGTAAAAAAGAATATTCGCCATAGCTTGCTACCCCTCCCCAATACTTCAGTTATTGAAACTATTGGCATAAACTTATCTAACGCGACTAGTACCCAGACAGCAGTTTATTGTTGCTATTTCCCCGGGGGAAAGGCAGATAATGCTAAAAAACAACAGTTTAAAAACGATATACGCTTACTGACCAGCTTTAATGGCAATTTCGTTCTAGGAGGAGATTTTAACTGTCGACATCGCAGATGGGGCTGTGGTAGGGCAAATTCCTTTGGAAACGTACTTCATGATTTTACTGTCGCAAACGGAATTACGTTATTCTACCCAGCAGATCACACTCACATCCCAGCAAACAGTAGGAGCCAAGGATCAACACTTGATATTTTTTTAACCAACTGTTCTCAACTGTTATCAAACATCAAAGTTATCAACGATCTTAATTCCGATCACCTACCTGTGCAAATCACTCTAAACACTAGACCCAGAATTATTAATTCCTTCTACTACGATTATAAAAACGCCAACTGGTTGGACTTTGCAAAAATAGTTAATGTGTTGGCATCTAGAGTTGGTCAATTTACAGTTCAAAATTCTGATGATGTAGATAAGTTAATCTCTGTCTTTAATAATATCATACGAGCAGCGAAATACAACAGCGTTCCCAAGAAAAGTGTAAGAGTTTCCCCTAAGCCTCTCCCACCTAGCATAATATCACTAATTAAGCGTAGAAATATCCACCGCAGGAACTGGCAGAGATATAGAAACCGGACGGACTTTGTTCTCTACAAATGGCTTAGCCAACTTATCAGTTATACGATTTTTAAATTCAGCAATGAATCCTGGAACAATCGATTATCCACCCTAGACAAATGCTCTTCTCCCTTTTGGAATCTCACAAAAGTTTTAAAGAACAAACATATTGTCATCCCTTCTCTCAGCGAGGGCTCAAGACGTTATACTACTCCTGAGCAGAAAGCCGAGTTATTAGCCCAAACATTTAGCCTAAATCACTCATTTTCTAGTCACCTTAGTGACCCCAGCACAATTAGTGAGGTCAATGAATCTATGATGGCATTAGATTCGCTTTCACCCATCCCTGATGAGACATTCTATGTATCGGTTGCTGATATATCAGCGATCTTAAAAAAGTTAAAGGCCAAAAAAGCCCCAGGTCCAGATGGAATTGAAAACAGATGCCTAAAAGCACTTCCACGCAGAGGTATCCAACTTCTATCCAAAATTATTAATGAGTGCTTGCGCCTCTGCTATATCCCAAAGGAGTGGAAACTTACCAAGGTTATTGTCATTCGGAAGGCAAACAAGCCGCCCGAGCTGCCGTCTTCTTATCGCCCTATAAGTCTGTTGTCTTCAGTCAGTAAAATACTAGAAAGAGTCATCAAAAATAAGCTTTCTCAGCATTTGGATGTCAACGAATTACTTCCTCCGGAACAATTTGGCTTCCGCCGAGAACACAGTGCTCAGCATCCTTTAGTCAGAATTAAAAAAATTGTAAAGTCCAACTTTTCTAGATCTAAATCTACTCGTATGGTTCTATTAGATATAAAAGCAACGTTTGATTCCGTATGGCACAACGGACTCATTTATAAAATGATCATTTTGAACTTTCCTCCTGAACTCTCTAAAATAACAAGCTGCTATCTGAATAATAGATCCTTTATGGTACATGTAGGCAACGCCAAGTCCCAGGCATTGAATATACTAGCAGGTTGCCCACAAGGCTCATGTCTCTCACCTCTCCTTTACAACATATACACGTCAGACTTCCCAATCTTAAGTGGATGCACTGCCTCAATTTTTGCTGATGACACTGCTGTTCTCTGCTCTGGAACGCTTTCTGCTGAGATTACAGTTAACCTCCAGAACGCCTTCAATTCTCTGGTTTCTTACTTCACTAAGTGGAAGATATTAGTTAACCCTGATAAAACTCAAGCCATTTATTTTACTAGCAAGCGCAAAGCAATTTACCTTCCAAACAGACTTATTAAATTGAATTATGTTGATGTCGAGTGGGAAAAAAGCGTGAGATACTTAGGGGTAATGCTCGACCAAAAATTAACATTCCAAGACCATATCAACGTCACTATTAAAAAACTTAATGTACTAGTACGTAGTCTATATCCCTTAATCAATAGGAACTCGCGACTCAGCATTGTAAATAAAATGTACTTATTTAGATCAGTTTTTCAAGCTGTAATATTCTATGGAGCACCTGTTTGGGCTGATATTGCAAAATGTCACTTAAATAAACTCCAAATCAGTCAAAACAAAATACTAAAATTGGTACATAATCTTCCCTGGTACCACTCTACTGTCGATCTCCATCACAAGGCAAACATTGAATTAGTAGCCGATAGACTTAATCGTTTGCACCTAAGTTTCAGAAATAGATGTATAAATTCGACCTATTCACACTTAAATGTTATAGCACACTCACTCTAGTTTTTAAGAAAAAATCTACTACTACGTAAAATTGTTCATGGGGTTTTTGTAATTAATTTTTCCCTACTTGTTCAACAAGTTTAAAGATTTTTCGATGATTTTTAGGGTTTTGTTGCTTTAGAATACACTTGAAGAATGACATTTAAAACGCTATCATACCATGTTAGATAGATTTTTCGATGATTTTGGGGGTTTTTTTTTCTTAGTGAACATGATATCCCCAAAATTAGGTGAATTGCATTTCACATTAGAATTTAATTTGTGATTTTTGGGGGTTCGTGCTATAACTTTAAAGTATTTCTTGGCTTTGTCAGAAGAACCAAAAATTTGTATTTTTTCCTATAATTGATTTATTGCTTGAAAGAAGCGATTTTTTTTATTTTGCCAAGGTACATAACTATATTGATTTAAGTGATATATTGTCATATTAATTTTTTTTTTGATTTTGCCTTTACATTGTAGTTAAAGATTAGTTTTGCGTGCTTGAAATAAACTCACATTCGAAGCATGTTATTTAAAAGCAGAGATTATTAATGTACTGTAAGTGCTGTATGTGAGGCTTTAGATT
Source organism: Drosophila maculinotata (assembly GCA_035045305.1). Lineage (NCBI taxonomy): Eukaryota > Metazoa > Arthropoda > Insecta > Diptera > Drosophilidae > Drosophila > Drosophila maculinotata. Next base: position 813,485 of record JAWNPD010000421.1, read on the forward strand.
CTTATAAATTAAATTTGTTACACAGAACTCAAGCCCTCTTTTGGTAACCCATTATTAAATTACACACACATTATTATTTTAATTTTTTGACTCTTACATGTTTTAAAAAATATCTGCATTCATTCATAGAAACACACACACACACATATACAAACACAAGCTGCTTGCTACGCGCGTCACCAATTGCTTTGCTTCATCTTCCTTTGGCCACAAACTATGGTACATTGAATAATTAATACCTTCTTTGTTTTTTGTCTGATCGTAATAAAATTTGTAGGACACAAAGATGGCATAAAAATGTGCAACTATGTAAAATCCAAAGGTCATACCTCTAAAATTACGTATTTTTACATTTCTGTGAGATCGGGGTATCCAAAAAGTGAAATGTATTTAACCTCTGTATGCTGTAGGAGAATATATGTATCAAATTTGGTGACTCTACCTCTTATAACTTTTAAGCTATACCTTAAAAACACTGTTCTGGAATAATAATTTATCGATAATTTTTGAAAGGATTGAGATATCGAAAAAAAATGATGATTTTGTGTCGAGCCGGCAGTACAGTAACTTAAACTTAAATATAAATTCGCTCGCTTTAATGACTTTCAAGTTATGCCCGAAAAACACCTCGCCACTACGAGAACTTATATTTCAAATATGAAGTCTCTAGCTTTTGTAGTCTCTGAGAAACACGCGTTCATACAGACGGACAGACGGACATGGCTATATCGACTCGGCTATTGATAAAGATCAAGAATATATATACTTTATGGGGTCGGAGGTGCTTCCTTATGCCTGTTACATACTTTTGCACAAAACCATAATACCCCTTTTTCCCATTTTTAATGGGATCAGGGTATAAAAAATGGACCCCTGTTTCTAAAAACGGGGGCCTGTTTATGAGAGAACCGACCCCTGTTTGATCAAACTTATCTCGGCTTATACAGAAACCACTCTGTTTCAACCGATCTGGATCGGGTTCAGTACACATAATAACAAATTAATGAGCATAAACTTAAAAAAAAAAACAATATATTATAATATAAACTTTTGGACAAAAAAAAATACTTGATATTTTTAAGAAAACAAATTTTTTTAATGAAAAATTTTTAGTAAAAAATGTTTAAAAACAAATTTTTAAGAAACAGATTTTTTAACCAAAAAATCCGAAATAAAATTTTTTTATTATAGGGTGCTTTACATATACATACATATACATATACATATACATATACATATACATATACATATACATATACATATACATATACATATACATATACATATACATATACATATACATATACATATACATATACATATACATATACATATACATATACATATACATATACATATACATATACATATACATATACATATACATATACATATACATATACATATACATATACATATACATATACATATACATATACATATACATATACATATACATATACATATACATATACATATACATATACATATACATATACATATACATATACATATACATATACATATACATATACATATACATATACATATACATATACATATACATATACATATACATATACATATACATATACATATACATATACATATACATATACATATACATATACATATACATATACATATACATATACATATACATATACATATACATATACATATACATATACATATACATATACATATACATATACATATACATATACATATACATATACATATACATATACATATACATATACATATACATATACATATACATATACATATACATATACATATACATATACATATACATATACATATACATATACATATACATATACATATACATATACATATACATATACATATACATATACATATACATATACATATACATATACATATACATATACATATACATATACATATACATATACATATACATATACATATACATATACATATACATATACATATACATATACATATACATATACATATACATATACATATACATATACATATACATATACATATACATATACATATACATATACATATACATATACATATACATATACATACATATACATACATATATTATTTTATTGATGTGTTGGAAGAATTGAGGTGAAATTGTTCTTCCTTCTTTACCCGCCCTACCTGTAAAAGCATAGTATGTTCTGGCTTTTACCCATTTGCATACCGATGGGATGTGCTGTACCGAAGGTGCCCCAATTAAACTAGATTAATTCATTATGATCATGACTTCATTCGGTATTAGTTTTCCAAGGTGTTACAGTACATCATGTATTATAATATTAAATTAACAATTTGAGTTAGCAGAAGGCTATTCTACTATGTACGCAACTTGAAATTATTATTAAGTATATGAAAAAATATGAATGTTAAAACTTTAAGAAAAACTAAAAATGTGCACTATGAAAATGAAGAAAATACCACTCACACCAGCAAATAGAGCGACACATGCAAAATTAAGATTATAATTAGCTTAATGAATTTCAAAACGTTTACAAAATCATAACTTATACTACATAATACTTGGGTGCGTCCTCTTAAAAACACTCGTTGACCATACGACAGTCTGGGCCAACGGTCGTTGATTGCCACCAAGGGTGGATTGACACTTTTGATCTGCTGGGCCGTGGACAATCATACGTCAGGTGTGAAGGGGAGTAATGCACTGGGTGTCCGACGAGAGACTATTGCAGGAACACCAGCAGGCGTTGTGGATGCACTCGCTTGCTGTGTTATATAGTACACTACTGCAGAATAAGCGAGGGTAAAACGCGGAGCGATGCACTAGAGCGACGGGGCGCTTGTTTGCAAAGCGATGCGCACGGCACTGCCCTGCCGTTTCACTGTGTCACCGCCGATGTGGCCCTAGATCACTACCAAAGCCGTACATTAGCATTTACGCAGGCATCGAATACTCAGGCTTACCTGTAGTTGAGGCTATAAATCTTTTCACCGGTTTAAGGAAGGTAAACTTGGTATAATGATCTCAAATTATATAGATACCAATGTGTCTCTTTTTCGTGCGTGGAAATGGTACGATAAATTTTGACGTTTGACACAACTCACAGGTGCGAATATAATCGCGCACGTTAATGACCATATTCGGCCAGTACAAGTTGCTCCGAATGCGATCCAGACATTTGGACATGCAACAATGAGCGGAAGTTGGCTCATGTGCTGCCTTAATAACATCGGTTCGCAATTCTTCGGGTACATACAGCTTCCAACTATACGATAGGTGTAAGCTGACGGAAATTCTGCACAAGTAATCATCTATGACTTATAATTCAGGCGGGTTTGAGAAATCGGTCTTTTTCTAATTTATTTATTTGATTTAATGTCGACTAGAAACAGTCAGACACAGAAAATTTAAATTTACAAGACATTTAAATGAATTGGTTTAAAATAAAAAAAATTTTAATTTAAAATTATATAATAAAAGTTAAAAGAAAATTGACAGTTAAAAATATAAAATGTAAAAATATAAAATATAAAATCTGGGGGTGTTTAAAAAGCAAAATTGGTCCAACATTTGTTGCAAGGATTGGGGAAAACCCAGAAAAACCCAATCAGACCAAAAATAAGTTAGTGTTAGGTATTAATTAGTGTTAGGTATTAGTAGCGGGGAAAGGTGTTTTCATCTATGCACGGTCAAAGATCCCGCGGAGATAGATGAGAACAGATGATTTAACTACAGGGAGAGAGAGTTCTGCCGAGAATACGTGGAATAATGAATTATACGATTTACAAAGAACACGAATTGGATTGTGCAAAGCATAATCAGTCGTACATGATGATAATGCGAAAGGGACAAAGTTTCTAGTAGGTCTACTAGGAACAGAAAAGTTAAGGCGACCTAAAAGAGAAGAGGAGTCAATATCGCCGTTAATTAACTTATGCAGGAAGACAACACCAAGGGCTGTTCTACGGTTAATTAGCGACGGAAGATTGATGAGTAAAAGGCGACTGGAGTACGATGGCAAACGGAGATTGGGATCCCAGTTTAGTCCACGTAAGGCGAAGAGAAGAAATTGCTTCTGAACAGACTCAATACGATCTTGAGAGTTTTGATACTGGGGGCACCAAATGCATGAGCAGTATTCAAGGATAGGACGGACCAAGGAAACGTAGAGAAGTTTGGTGGTGAAAGGATCTTTAAATTCTTTCGAACAGCGTTTAATGAAGTCCAGTACACCTCTGGCTGCATTAACGATAGAAGAAATATGGAGATTAAAGCTCAACTTTTTTTCAAAACTAACTCCAAGATCATTAACATCTTTAAAAATACGTTGCAATGAAATATTGTCAATCGTATAAGTGGCTAAATGGGGTCTAGAACGACTGAAAGTCATAAACATACATTTTGAACAATTAAGATGCAGTTGGTTTGCCGAACACCAAAGCTGCATAGCGTTCAAATCATCTTGTAGATGAGTATGACACAGGGGATCGGTATACGACAAAATAAGTTTCACATCATCTGCGTACATAAGAATGCGAGAATGTGTCAGAATAGAGGGCAGGTCATTAATAAAAAGAGTAAAGAGTAAAGGTCCAAGATGACTTCCCTGTGGTACCCCAGAAGTGACGTGTACCGTTTTCGAAGAAGTTGACCTAAGCAATACTCGTTGAGTCCGACCATTTAAAAAGGAGGAAGTCCAAACCAGAAAAGATGGAGGGAATCCTAGGCAATCAAGCTTATACAGCAGAAGTTCATGGTTGACAGAGTCAAATGCTTTACTGAAATCGGTGTAAATGACATCAGTTTGCATTTTCATTGCAAAACTCAACAGATTTAAATGCTTCGGAGGACAAATCAATTTCTGGCAAAGATTATATTTCAACTACAGCGACTTCGTCTTTAAAGACACGAGACAATGCGTCTGCTACTACGTTCTCGCTTCCCTTGCGGTGTTCAATCGAGAACGAGTATCCCTGCAATTTAAACGACCATCGCACAAGTCGACCACTGATCAGTCACTACCTTAAATTCATGGCCTTCAATATACATGCGGAATCTTTTGACAGCGAGGCACCCTAGCTCGGTGACTGAGTAATTGCGTTGAGCCTTGTTCAGTTTCTTAGACATAGAAGCAATTGGTCTCTCGTTTCCAAGTTCGTCGCACTGGGCCAAAACTGCACCTCTGCCGTACATAGAAGCATCACATTGCACTACGAAAGGCTTAAAATAATCAGGATGTACTAGAAATGGAGCGGAGCAAAGTTTTATTTTGACATTTTCGAAGGCGCTCGATCATTCCACTCAAACTCTTTGCTACGCAACAATTCAGTTAAAGGGTATGTGATAGTTGAATACAAATAAATCGCTGTTACCATCCGGTCATGCCCAAGAATCGTTTGAGTTGACGTTTGGTTTTTGACACCGAAAATTCTGACACTGCTTAAATTTTACCAGGATTTATTTGCAAAGTACCTTCGCCAACGATATATCCAAGGTACTCCACCTTTTTTTAGCAAAAATTGCTTTTTCGAACATTTATCGTGAGTCCGGCCTTTCGCAACAACATGGATATCTCTGCGAGATGGGTTAGATGATCTTCGAAGTTGGAAGATAAAATCAATAAATCATCTAAGTATGCTAATACGTGACCTTTAAACTTGTAGGGTATCACTAGATCCATGAGCCTGCACATAGTCTGCGGCGCATTACAAAGTACAAATGGAATTTTTTTGAATTGGTTAAGAAGCCTGTTTGGAATTGTAAAGGCAGTTTTTGCGCGTGATGACTCATCTAGACTGACTTGCTAGAAGGCGTTTTTCAAGTCTATTTTCGAGATACATCGAACAGGGGAAAGTCTACTCAATAAGCCTTCCAGATTTGGAATGGGATAGGCATCCTTGAGAGTCACCTTATTAATCTTTCGTGAGTCTAAGCAAAATCTGACTTTCACGGGTTTTACTATCAGCACAGCCGGAAACGACCAAGCTGAAGAAGGCGTTTCTTCTATTACACCAAGTTCGATCATTCGGTCAATTTCTTCGCATAAAAGCTTCTCGCTGGCTGGCAAAAGGGGATAGAACCTTTGTTTTATGGGCTTGGTAATATCGGTATCGACTGTGATTTCGACTAGAGTCGTCTTTCCCAAACCATCTCTCTAAAACGATGGAAAAGTCGCTACAATTAGGCACAGACTCTTTTCCTGAGCTGGTGTTAGCACTAACTTGTCTGTGTCTCCGGTTTCGAGTTTGATCCGAAAGACTAATGCCAAAGGCTCTCCAGAAATCCAAGCCACAAATTATATCTTGTCTGATGGACGAAACTATTATAAATTAAAATTTCGCGTGGATAGAGTTGTTTGACACTGGAATAGAAATTGTGCCAACAACGTGTTGTTTTTGGCCATCCGCCGTGCGAACTTCGCCTTTTAGGGGGCTAAACTTGGTGTTGCTGTCAAGAATATGTTTAGCTAGTTTCCCGCCTAATACGCTTTTATTTGCTCCGCTGTCTAACAAAGCCGATACTCTTCATCAACGATTTTTAACTGAGTAAATGGACGAATGTCGTTTGTTTTATGCACAATTGCTGAAATTTAAAACTTGTTCAAGGCACGTCTATTGTTCCAAAAAGTACGTGAACGTTTTGAGGAACGAGATGCTGAAGAAGTTCTGGCGTTAGAATTAAATATTTCAGCTCTGCGTAATTCATAATGCTGCAAACGCTCCTGATAAGGTTTAAAACTAATATGATTGGGTACGTCAGGGGAATATGTGGACATAGCAGATGTTGTCTTAGATATTATCGAAAACTTTTTGGAGGCTACGATCGGCATCAGTCAGCTGATACTGTAAAGCGTCAGCAATCGTTAAAATGGAATCAAGAAGTTTGTCAAAGTACTCGTTGCTCCGACGTAAGCTTACGACGTCTAATCGCGTCTTTAATGTCTTCATCGATATGTTGGTCTTTGTATCGTTCCCGCAGTTGGTTTCAGAGATGAAACCAGGTCATTGGGGAGCTACGATGAAATCTCCAATAAAAGATTAGCGCTGAGCCCATGAACAAGAGATTACCGAACTGATAAAGTATGTCAAAATCACCGTTTAGACATTAAGCTGTTAAGCAATTGATGCGATAAATAAAATCTTCTACGGGGATGCTATCAGTCAATCCAGAAAATTTTAGATGCCAATTTGCTTGAGATACAATCTGGCCTATCGACAAGGTGGTGTGGAGCTTGCAGAATGTCACTTTACCACTCCGTTTGAGGACCGTCGTCGGCTTCTCGTTGAAGTAACGATTGTAAATTTAGATTTCTAATGGCTGTGCTAATTTCATCAGCAATCGTAGCGGCCATACTAGCCCTATGAGATTCTAATGAGCTTGAAATTAACTGCTGTAAACGTTGATCAGTAATACGAGCGGTATCCGGTTTGCGATTGTTCAATGAGCCTCGTGGATTGCGCAGATTCGAAGACGTTTGTGGTCTCGTATTCGAGGCTGCTGAAGCATGGCGAGGTGCGGCTCTAGTAGTCGGCCGATTTTTAGGGATTGTGCCGATAGGAGCATTATTGCCTGTAGCACTTTGCGTGCTTGGAGGTGACCCGGTACGACAAATGTGTAAGGCAAGTCGTGTCTCAATTTGCTCACGTGTACATGATTGCCTGCAAACGGGACATGTCTCATTGGAAGATAATCAAACGGAAAGACACTGCTAATGCAATTTATGGTTGAAGGGAGTCACTACAGCTTCCGTGTCTTGAAACGAGTCATTACAGATCGGACACACGCTTGTTGGAGTTTGACTGGACGTAATGACTTTTAGACTACGTCGGACTGCCATGTTAACGGATAACAAGACTGGTTCCTCTTTTCAGAAGCCAATAAAGATACGGTATGATCAAACGATCTAATACAAAATTAACGAAATAACGACAAAGAATCTATATAATGTTAGGACTTGTTCTTCGGTAAATGCATATATCACAACGGTCGTGCACATCAATAGTTCTACGTATTCACAAAAACTAGAATGAATGTTGTATGTAAATCTAAGAGGAACTTGCCGAAAACATCCAGCAAGAGCAGTCTCAATTATATTTAAATAAACAGGACAAATTTGCATTTAAGAAATTCTATTGCTCGGTATAGGACAAACATCAGAGCTTTAAGTCTCTAAGTAAATCGAATATCCTAATCACATAAAAGAATATAACTGATCAACAAATTTGCAATACAAATTAATATCCTTCAATAAGATACGATTTATGATCTGGTCGGGCTCTGAACAGGATAACAGAATGACCGCTATTCCTAGGTACAATCGTAAATGCAGATTTTATCAAAAATACTAAGGCTGGGTATGATCGTGGAGGAGAAGGTCTGAGGAGAAGGGTTGGGAGCACGGAGTACAGAGAAACTCTGCATTGAGTACAGTATCCGATATAAACTTAAGTAAAGTATTGTACATTCTACAATGGCATAAGCATACATCGACCCACCGTACCAACTAGGAGTTATTCAATATTTCTACTACAATTTGTAGTTTCCCTGCAGCCGTACGGACCCCACGTTGGGCGCCATTAAATTATGTAACGAACACGATGTCGGCAACGTTTCGGGAGCATACTCTGTCTCTTCAAATCGACTGTGCTCAGGGCAAAAGGGGGTGGGTCTTTTGCACCCTGACCACGAGAACTGTGTTAATTAGGTATTTTATTGATGTGTTGGAAGAATTGAGGTGAAATTGTTCTTCCTTCTTTACCCGCCCTTCCTGTAAAAGCATATTATGTTCTTGCTTTTACCCATTTGCATACCGATGGGATGTGCTGTACCGAAGGTGCCCCAATTAAACTAGATTAATTCATTATGATCATGACTTCAGATGTTGCGGCAGCGAAGCCAGATCAAGCAATGAGTTCGGCGCTGTGTGCCGCTGATCGCAAGAAGAATATTCTCTGCCTGCCAGCTGCGCTTTGCCTTCGTGTCGCAGTCGCAGCACACGAAGCTGCTTGGGAGCTCACAATTCAAAACTGTTATGCAACCACTTTTTAGTCGATTTGACGCCTCTATGTGTGGTGTGCTTAGTGGTTGAGGTTAAATCAGCCGATCTAATGGGCTTTCTCGCCAGCAACAATTATGATGGCCAATAATTGCTTGTTTACGGGAGGTTATTATACCCTGATCCCATTAAAAATGGGAAAAAGGGGTATTATGGTTTTGTGCAAAAGTATGTAACAGGCATAAGGAAACATCTCCGACCCCATAAAGTATATATATTCTTGATCACTATCAATAGCCGAGTCGATTTAGCCCTGTCCGTCTGTCCGTCCGTGTCCGTCTGTATGAACGCACGTTTCTCAGAGACTACAAAAGCTAGAGACTTCATATTTGAAATATAAGTTCTCGTGGTGCCGGGACAAGACCAGTTTATCATTTTTTTTCGATATCTCGTCCCGTTTAAAAGTTATCGATAAATTTCGATTCCAGCCAAGTGTTTTTCGGGTATAACTTGAAAGTTATAAAAGCTAGCGACTTTATATTTAAGCTTAAGTTATTGTACTACCGGTTCGATACAAACTTATCATTTTTTTTTCGATATCTCAATCCTTTCAAAAGTTATCGATAAATTAAGACTCCAGAACAGTGTTTTTAAGGTATAGCTTAAAAGTTATAAGATGTAGAGACACCAAATTTGGTACATATATTCTCCTATAGCATACAAAGGTAAAATACATTTCACTTTTTAAATACCCCTCCCCAATCTCACAGAAATTGAAAAATACGTAATTTTAAAGGTATGACCTTCGGATTTTACATAGTTGCACATTTATATGCCATCTTTGTGTCCTACAAATTTCATTTTGATCAGACAATAAGCAAAGAAGTAATTAACGATTCAATGTACCATAGTTTAAAGCCAAAGAAAGAAGAAGAATCAAAGCAAATGTATGACGCGCGTAGCAAGCAGCTTTTGTATGTATATGTATGAATACAGATAAATAACTTCAATGCATGTAAGACCTTGGATCAGGGTATCTCCTAGTCGGGCACTCTCGACTAGAGCACTCTTACTTGTTGTTTGTGCGTCTGCACGTTTCAAGGCGATCGAAAAAAGTAGAGCCGGAAATGGTTCTGGACTGATTGGCACATGAAAAACAGTCCTGCTTATTAAAATCCAGGGCTGTTTTCGAATTAGCCTGCCAACCGGACTGATTTGACATTCACCTCATACACGGATGTCGATGCGATATATGGCGATTCCATTGCATCAAGGTTGCCAATTAGTGCGATCTTGATGCTTATCGGCCTTGGCATAGATATCGATAACCATGGCGGTTATTTTCAAATCAAACCCGCACAACATATACATACATATACATACATATACATACATATACATACATATACATACATATACATACATATACATACATATACATACATATACATACATATACATACATATACATACATATACATACATATACATACATATACATACATATACATACATATACATACATATACATACATATACATACATATACATACATATACATACATATACATACATATACATACATATACATACATATACATACATATACATACATATACATACATATACATACATATACATACATATACATACATATACTAAGATACCAAGCCAGGGCTTGTTAACGCGCGGACCCAGGCAACATGCAACCCACCTCCCGCCAACCGACCGAGGGGCGCGCCGCATAACGTGCGGCTACGAAGATCGCGAAATACGTATAGAACATACAATATAAATACAACAAATGAACATAGACTTTTTAAATGTTAGACAGATGTTGTAATAGTACAGTTCTGAGAGTAGGAACAGAAGTAGCATTACTTATTATCGGGAAAAGGTTATTATTACTAGAGCATAAGATCCGAAAAGGGTTATGAACTGCATAGTTAGTATTCTTGCAGAGAAATCGGGAAAAAGTTCCTAGTTCTTCTGATCGGAACAGCAAAACTAATTTGGCTTATTAATTCTGATGAATCAATTTCACCGTTAATTAGTTTGTGTAAAAAGATTACACCAAGCATGGTTCTACGATCAGAAAGAGAGGGAAGATTTATTAGTAGAAGTCTACTACGGTAAGGAGGCAAGCGAGTATTAGGATTCCAGTGAAGACACCGGAGGGCAAAGAGTAGAAATTGTTTTTGCACAGATTCTATTCTATCCTGATGATTTTTGTGGACACCATAAACAAGACCCATACTCAAGAATGGGGCGAACAAGTGAAGTATTAAGAGTCTTAGTAACGTAGGGATCGTCAAATTCTTTCGACCAACGCTTAATGAAACCCAAGACACCAAAGGCTCGATTAGCAGCAGAAGAAATATGCTTGTCAAACTTAAGCTTGGGATCCAGAAGGATACCCAAATCATTAACTGACTCAATTCGTTCAAGTGGTTTTCCATTAAGAACATAATTATTTAAAAAGGGCATTTGCCTTTAAAAAGACATGACGTTGCATTTACCACAATTTAAAATTAATAAATTTACCCGGCACCAGGTTTGAAAGCTTTCTAAATCAGTTTGCAACCTTTTACCAGATAGAAAGTCTGTAGACGAAAACAAAGTTTAACATCATCGGCATACATCAGCACCAGAGAGTGTGTTATCAAACAAGGGACCAAGGTGACTACCTTGTGGTACTCCGGACGTGACATGAACAGACTTAGAGACAAGTCCTTAAAAAAAGACTTTTTGGGATCTTAAACTTAGATAATTGGAGATCCAAAGAATAAAGTTTTTTGGAAATCCCAGAAGATGAAGTTTATGAAGTAATAGAGAATGATTAACGGAATCAAAAGCCTTACTGAAATCGGAATTCATAACAAAAGAAGTGAATTCAAGTAAGTTAGTGGTAGTAGATCTATTTTTCACAAACCCGTGCTGGCAGGGTGAAATTATAGATCTACAAAGATGTTGTAGTTGAGAAGTTATTAATTTATCAAAAATCTTAGGAATAGCAGACAACTTAGAAATACCTCTATAGTTTTGAACGTTTGACTTGTTTCCTTTTTTATGGAGAGGAATAATAAATGATTCTTTCCACATGACGGGAAAAGAGCACAACTCGACGGACAGATTAAAAATCTTATATAATGGCCTCAAAGACCTTCAGCACAGTACCTAAGCACGCAGCCTGGTACTCCATCAGGTCCCGGTGAGAATACTGGCTTAATGGCCTTAAGATCATTTAATAGCGAGCTTTCCGTTATCAAAGGTCCAAATATGCAATTAGAGACATATACATAATAAGGATATGGCAAAACCAATTGAACATTTGATGAACTATAAGTTGTTTGAAAAAACGCAGCAAATAAATCGGCGATGGCCTGATCTGTGTAAGCTGCCGTTTTTTCAAACAATACGGTTGATGGAAGTGTTGATGATTTACGTTTCGCAATAACGAAGTTATAAAACTGTCAGGACAGAGAAATTGGATCGAGCAATCAAGTAGTTAGAGAAATCCAAGGAAGAGCCAGATTCCTTGAACTTTTTGTACAGTTTTGACTTTCTATTTTTCATGCGAGTTAATTCCTGTGTAAACCAAATTGGTTTGTTAGAACTACGTGCATTACGAACCGGGACACATAAATCAAGTAATGAATTTAAGGTTAAGTAAAAAATCGTGATTGCACTGTCCATGTCCCTACACCTGTAAAGCCGGGACCAGTCAGTCTGGGATAAGAGTTGAGTAAGTTTAATAAAATCGGTGTTCCGAAATTGACGGGCACATCCCCCGGATAGGCAATTCTATCAACACTTTCAAAGTTGGGTAATAATGATCTTCTGGAAGGAATATAGGTTCAAAACGGGAGACAGATACGAGGGAGGGATCCAAAACAAAAATAAGATCAAGCATCTTATTCTGAGAATTTGGGATAGCATTGATGTGACACAATGACATCCCAAATAAATTATCAAGAAAATCATGTTGGGTCGTGGGAGTCAATACATTCGAGTCTACATAAGAAATCCAAACAGTACCAGCAATATTGAAATCACCAAGAACAACAAGAAAATCACGATCAGAAAGCATAGATGAAAAATGCGAAGAATATACAGAATTGTCTGCAGAAGGGGGAATATAAGAACAAGTAATAACAAGTAAGAGTGCTCTAGTCGAGAGTGCCCGACTAGGATATACCCTGATCCAAGGTCTAACATTCATTGAAGTTATTTATCTGCATCCATACATAGAAACACCATACGCGCGTCATACATTTGCTTTGCTTCTTCTTCTTCCTTTGGCACCAAACTATGTTACATTGAATCGTTAATAACTTCTTTGTTTATTGTCCGATCGTAATGAAATTTGTAGGACACAAAGATGGCATATGAATGTGAGACTATGTAAAATCCGAAGGTCATACCTCTTAAAATACGTATTTTTCGATTTCTGGGAGATCGGGGAGGGGTATCCAAAAAGTGAAATGCATTTAACCTCTGAATGCTATTGGAGAGTATATGTACTAAATTTGGTGACTCTACGTCTTATAACTTTTAAGCTATACCCTAAAAACACTGTTTTGCAAACATAATTTATCGATAACTTTTGAAAGGATTAAGAAATTGAAAAAAAATTTATGAGTTTGTTTAGAGCTGGCAGTACAGTAACTTAAACCTGAATATAAAGTTTCTAGTTTTTATGGCTTTCAAGTTATGCCCGAAAAACACTTGTCTGAAATCGATATTTATCGATAACTTTTGAACGGAATGAGATATCGAAAAAAAATGATAAACTTGTTTTGACACGGCACTACGAAAACTTATATTTCAAATATGAAGTCTCTAGCTTTTGTAGTCTCTGAGAAACAGGCGTTCATACAGACGGACGGTCAGACGGACAGACAGACGGACATGGCCATATCGACTCGGCTATTGATACTGATCAAGAATATATATACTTTATGGATTCGGAGACGCTTCCTTATGCCTGTTACATACTTTTGCACAAAACCATTATACCCCTTTTTCCCATTTTTAATGGGATCAGGGTATAAAAAGGCTAACCCCACGAAGGCTCACTTTGACAGCAACTAATTCAATATCTATAGAACTATCTATTATTACTATGTTTCAGAAAAGGCAACGACATCAAAAGTAAAGGATATGCTATTTAGGTAAAGATTACTAAGTTTACTACAAATACCTCTTACATTCTGATAGCATAGTGAGACGGAGGATTTTAGTTTTTCTGCTATCAGAGACTATAGGTGCTGGATAAGACCTAGCAACTACAAAGGGAAGTGCAACCGGAGTCCGATTTTTCTTTTTTACAGTGCATTCTTTTATAATTAAGTGTTCAGGCCAAAATTCTTTACAACAAATTTTCTTGAAATGATCGGCAGGAACACTTATTTTAAATGAAGTAATTTCCCGAAGATACGTAAATATACATTTTTCCACCGTAATATTGGCTTCAGATTTTGCCCGAATAAAGGCCTTGACATCGTCAGATGAAGTATCAGGGGCAAGCCTAGAAACAAAAATTTGTTTTTTTGGTGGGACACCTACAAGGGTATTAACATCAACCGCAGCTGTAACTCCAGGAGGAGCTATAGCCTTAATTGAAAGATCATTTGATTTGGCAAACATACTAGCAAGAGTATGTTGACTTGCAACAACACTGCCAGCAAGCGCCGAGACAGAAATTTCTACTGCGTCAGCAGGAACAACATCCATGGGTATAGCGTTGATTTCCTCACTACCGACTACTATCTGAGGACGTGGGGATGGAAAATCCATCAGTGATGGAGCAGATGAAACAACTGGGACTGTTGGGACCGAAAGCTCATTAGGGCCAATTGACAGCCTATGATTGGCCTTTTGGCGCTTAGGAGACTCGTTCAAAAGTTTCATGCCTTTGAACTCGTCATCCAACGCAGAGAAACCTTCGAACAGTTTTTTGAACCGACCGAAAATATCTCCAAAGCCATTCTTGGTCTGCCTCATGAATCCCATCATATCCCTTTCGACATCCCTACAGGTCTCACAAGTCCAATTTAAGCCTGATTTGGACTCGATCAGGTCTATAATACGGCCGTTGAGGCCAGCGCATTTTTCGTGCGCAACATTATCGCACAGCCAGCAACAAACGAAACCCATTTTTTGCGTAACAGACATACATTTTTATTTTGTTAAAAAAGAGTAAGAGTAAAAGAAGGTTTCTCTGCGTTGGATGACGAGTTCAAAGGTATGAAACTTTTGAACGAGTCTCCTAAGCGCAAAAAGGCCAATCATAGACTGCCAATTGGCCCTAATGAGTTTTTGGTGCCAACAGTCCCAGTTGCTTCATCTGCTCCATCACTGATGAATTTTACATCCCCACGTCCTCAGATAGTAGTCAGTAGTGAGGAAATCAACGCTATACCCATGGATGTTATTCCTGCTGACGCAGTAGAAATTTCTGTCTCGGCGCTTGCTGGCAGTGTTGTTGCAAGTCAACATACTCTTGCTGGTATGTCTGCCAAATCAAATGCTCTTTCAATTAAGGCTTTAGCTCCTCCTGGAGTTACAGCTGCGGTTGATGTTAATACCTTTGTAGCTGTCCCACCAAAAAAACAAATTTTTGTTTCTAGGCTTGCCCCTGATACTACATCTTACGATGTCAAGGCCTTTATTCAGGCAAAATCTGAAGCCAATATTACGGTGGAAAAATTTAAATTTACGTATATTCGGAAAATTTCTTCATTTAAAATAAGTGTTCCTGCCGATCATTTCAGCAAAATTTGTTTGTTAAAAGAATACACTGTAAAAAAAAAAATCGGACTCCGGTTGCATTCCCGTTTGTAGTTGCTAGATCTAATCCAGCACCTATAGTCTCTGATAGCACAAAAAACTAAAATCCTCCGTCTCACTATGCTATCAGAATGTAAGAGGTATTTGTAGTAAACTTAGTAATCTTTACCTAAATAGCATATCCTTTACTTTTGATGTCGTTGCATTTTCTGAAACATGGTTAATGCCCGACATCCTAAATTCTGAAATTTTTTTTAACAATTTTCCGTTTATAGAAAAGATCGCACTCCTTGTTTTGGTGGGGGTGTACTTATTGCTGTTGATGCCGATTTATCTCCAGAAATAGTAATAATAGATAGTTCTATAGATATTGAATTTGTTGCTGTCAAAATGAGCCTTCGTGGTGTTAGCCTTTTTATTACTTGTTCTTATATTCCCCCTTCTGCAGACAATTCTGTATATTCTTCGCATTTTTCAGCAATTCTGTATCATCTATGCTTTCTGATCGTGATTTTCTTGTTGTTCTTGGTGATTTCAATATTGCTGGGACTGTTTGGATTTCTAATGTAGACTCCAATGTATTGTCTCCCACAACCCAACATGATTTTCTTGATAATTTATTTGGGATGTCATTGTGTCAAATCAATGCTATCCCAAATTCTCAGAATAAGATGCTTGATCTTATTTTCGTTTTGGATCCCTCCCTCGTATCTGTCTCCCGTATTGAACCTATATCCCTTCCAGAAGATCATTATCACCCAACTTTGGAAGTGTTGATAGATTTGCCTATCCGGGGGATGTGCCCACGTACTCTACCTCCAGAGCGAGTTCGTCAATTTCGGAACACCGATTTTATTAAACTTACTCAACTCTTATCCCAGACTGACTGGTCCCGGCTTTACAGGTGTAGGGACATGGACAGTGCAGTCACGATTTTTTACTCAACCTTAAATTCATTACTTGATTTATGTGTCCCGGTTCGTAATGCACGTAGTTCTAACAAACCGATTTGGTTTACACAGGAATTAACTCGCATGAAAAATAGAAAGTCAAAACTGTACAAAAAGTTCAAGGAATCTGGCACTTCCTTGGATTTCTCTAACTACTTGATTGCTCGATCCAATTTCTCTGTCCTGACAGTTTTATAACTTCGTTATTGCGAAACGTAAATCATCAACACTTCCATCAACCGTATTGTTTGAAAAAACGGCAGCTTACACAGATCAGGCCATCGCCGATTTATTTGCTGCGTTTTTTCAAACAACTTATAGTTCATCAAATGTTCAATTGGTTTTGCCATATCCTTATTATGTATATGTCTCTAATTGCATATTTGGACCTTTGATAACGGAAAGCTCGCTATTAAATGATCTTAAGGCCATTAAGCCAGTATTCTCACCGGGACCTGATGGAGTACCAGGCTGCGTGCTTAGGTACTGTGCTGAAGGTCTTTTGAGGCCATTATATAAGATTTTTAATCTGTCCGTCGAGTTGTGCTCTTTTCCCGTCATGTGGAAAGAATCACTTATTATTCCTCTCCATAAAAAAGGAAACAAGTTAAACGTTCAAAACTATAGAGGTATTTCTAAGTTGTCTGCTATTCCTAAGATTTTTGAGAAATTAATAACTTCTCAACTACAACATCTTTGTAGATCTATAATTTCACACTTCCAGCACGGGTTTGTGAAAAATAGATCTACTACCACTAACTTACTTGAATTCACTTCTTTTGTTATGAACCGATTTCAGTAAGGCTTTTGATTCCGTTAATCATTCTCTTTTACTTCATAAACTTCATCTTCTGGGATTTCCAAAAAACTTTATTCTTTGGATCTCCAATTATCTACGTTTAAGATCCCAAAAAGTCTTTTTTTAAGGACTTGTCTCTAAGTCTGTTCATGTCACGTCCGGAGTACCACAAGGTAGTCACCTTGGTCCCTTGTGATAACACACTCTCTGGTGCTGATGTATGCCGATGATGTTAAACTTTTTTCGTCTACAGACTTTCTATCTGGTAAAAGGTTGCAAACTGATTTAGAAAGCTTTCAAACCTGGTGCCGGGTAAATTTATTAATTTTAAATTGTGGTAAATGCAACGTCATGTCTTTTTAAAGGCAAATGCCCTTTTTAAATAATTATGTTCTTAATGGAAAACCACTTGAACGAATTGAGTCAGTTAATGATTTGGGTATCCTTCTGGATCCCAAGCTTAAGTTTGACAAGCATATTTCTTCTGCTGCTAATCGAGCCTTTGGTGTCTTGGGTTTCATTAAGCGTTGGTCGAAAGAATTTGACGATCCCTACGTTACTAAGACTCTTAATACTTCACTTGCTCGCCCCATTCTTGAGTATGGGTCTTGTTTATGGTGTCCACATCAGGATAGAATAGAATCTGTGCAAAAACAATTTCTACTCTTTGCCCTCCGGTGTCTTCACTGGAATCCTAATACTCGCTTGCCTCCTTACCGTAGTAGACTTCTACTAATAAATCTTCCCTCTCTTTCTGATCGTAGAACCATGCTTGGTGTAATCTTTTTACACAAACTAATTAACGGTGAAATTGATTCATCAGAATTAATTAGCCAAATTAGTTTTGCTGTTCCGATCAGAAGAACTAGGAACTTTTTCCGATTTCTCTGCAAGCCTATAATACTTACTATGCAATTCATAACCGTTTTCGGATCTTATGCTCTAGTTATAATAACCTTTTCCCGATAATAAGTAATGCTACTTCTGTCCCTACTCTCAGAACTGTACTATTACAACATCTGTCTAACATTTAAATAGTCTATGTTCATTTGTTGTATTTATATTGTATTTTATGCGGCGCGCCCCTCGGTCGGTTGGGCGGGAGGTGGGTTGCATGTTGCCTTCTTCCTTCCTTCTTCCACTTACACTTAGCAGCCACATATGTCATACATTAAATACTGTAAGCACATCACCCATCATACCCAAACTTTGGCGACAACAACGACAATGGTCAATCTGCCTAAAACGTAAACAGCCGTTCAAGCATCTGGCATAAACATAAACATAAACAAATTCCAAAGATCACGCCACTATTGTTGTTCCCACCAAATACGCTCCTACGCAACAAATGCGGACGTTGCACAAACTTCGGCTGACGCAATGTCAAATCATGAAGAGTAAGTTAAAAAATACAATTGTCTCTAAGAGAATTTAGAAGCTCATGCAAAAGCCCAAAAAACCCAAAGCCGAGGTTTCTTCAACGCCCACGCATCAACCGCCTATAGAGTTCGATTTGATACGCAACCGATTAATGTCGTAACCGTGCGGCTGTATAAGATTATATTAATAACTTCAGTCCGTTTAAGAATAACTCCATAATATTGTAAAGTGTTTAAATAAAGATAAAATTATATTTTTCTAATAAATCTTTTAAACCAAAATACAATTGGCACAGCCGGTAGGATCGCTAAGAGAGAGAGAGAGTTCAGAAAGAGTTCACAGTTTAGTGTGATCCACATGTTTTTTGTGCTCCGCATTTTTATACCCTGATCCCATTAAAAATGGGAAAAAAAGCATATAAGCTTGAAACTTTATATTTTAGTTTAAGTTACTGTACTGCCGGCTCTAAGCAAACTCATCATTTTTTTTTCTCGATATCTCAATCCTTTCAAAAGTTATCAATAAATTAAGTTTCCAAAACAGTGTTTTTAAGGTATAGCTTAAAAGTTATAAGACGTAGAGTCACCAAATTTGGAACATATATATTTTCTAATAGCATACAGAGGTTTAATACATTGCACTTTTTGGATACTTTTCCCCGATCTCCCAGAAATCGAAAAATACGTATTTTAAGAGTTATGACCTTCGGATTTTACATAGTCTCACATTTCAATGCCATTTGTGTCCTACAAATTTCATTACGATCGGACAATAAACAAAGAAGTTATTAACGATTCAATGTAACATAGTTTGGGGCAAAATGAAGAAGAAAAAAAGCAAATTTGTGACGCGCGTAGCCAGCAGCTTTTGTTTGTATATGTGTGTGTGTGTTTATATAGATGAATGCAGATAAATAGCTTCAATGAATGTAAGACCTTGGATCAGGGTATATCCTAGTCGGGCACTCTCAACTAGAGCACTCTTACTTGTTTAAATTGGAAAAGATGGCAAAGCTTCTCGTTAGGGATTTTGCCTCAGGCGAGGAATTGCTGAGCCAATACAAATTTGAGACCCCACCTACACGACAGTTAGAATCTCTTTTTTTAAGTGTGCCTTCACCTGTGCCCCTTCTATCGTTCAGACATCTCCAACACTTCTAGCAACTCCACAAAATCTGGACGTTTCGACCATTCTGTCTCTGTCACCGTCGCCGTCTCTACAATTTACTCCCTTGCCTTCTCCAGGGGATGGGATCATACCCCCAACTATCGAGCCCGCTCCGGTGACAACCACTGCGTCACGAGTGGTTTCACGTCGCAAGCGCAGAACTTATCAAAGCCATGTTTCTAATGAGGGAACTAATCATATTGCAATTTATGCTCCACCTAAGCCAATCCTTAATTTAGTTGCCCCCAGAAAGCAAGTGTTGGTTTCCAGGCTTTCAGCTGATACTACATGCGATCATTTGTGATCCAAATTTTGGCCACCTCAAATGATTGTTCATGAATTTCAACCTAAAATTCGAAACAATCCTTTGCCTGTTTCACTTCCAGCTGGCAGTTCTTCATCCAGCAATGTTTCAAAAAACTAGATCACCATTTAACTACCATTCAATACCAGAATGTAAGAGGCCTTATGTCTAAACTCAAAAATGTATTCATGAACAGTATTTCTTTTGATTCTGACATTATCGCTTTCTCAGAAACTTGGTTAAGCTCCACAGTGTCTGACTGCGAAATTTTGGCCAATAACTTTATTATTTATAGACGCGATCGGCCGACTCGAGGTGGTGGCGTACTAATCGCCATCAAAACCACACTCCAGTCGGATATTTTTAATTTCTCTGCGCCAGCTAGTGTTGAAATTGTTGCTGTTAAAATTATTTTCGCATCAAGGGCCTTATATATTTCACGCTCCTATATTTCCCCTTCTTCCGATATTCAAGTCTATAGGCAACATATATTTTATATTAGGAAAATTTCAACCCATGTGCGTGATAATGACTTATTTGTAGTGTTAGGTGATTTCAATCTGTCAAGCATTACATGGTCACTTTTCAATAGTACAAACCACTTTATACCCTCAGCTCAACATGATTTTTTCGATTGCATGTTCGATCTTTCGTTGTTTCAAATCAATTCAATACTAAATCACTTGAATGGAATGCTTGATCTGGTTTTTATCAACGATAGCTCTACAGCTGCTATATCAAGATCAGCGCCTTTAACAATGCCGGAAGATTCGTACCATCCCACTATAGTAATTTCACTTTCATTTTTTAGAACATGTTCTTTGCCTTCATCCCCTACTAAAAAACGATATTGCTTCCTTAAAGGGAATTATAGTCTTCTGAACCAGCATATTTATGCAACAGATTGGTTTTTTTTAAACAATTCGCTTGACATAGATGTTGCTGCTAACATATTCTATGAAACCCTTTATGCATTGTTTGATATCTGCTATCCGAAATACATCCGTTCGCCTGCTTCAAGCCAAGGCAGTACGGTTTACAACACGACTCTCTTACTTAAAAAACATTAAATCTAAGTGTTTTTAAAAGTTTAAGAAGTCTGGTTCAAGTGTTGACTTGTCCAAATATTCTGTAGCCAAGTCCAACTTAGTCCTTTTAAACTCCCAAGATCCTTAGCAATTTTACAACTTTGTTAATTCAAAGCGCAAATCTTCAAATTTGCCTTCTTCCTTTTTTCTTGGGAAAGAGAAAGACAGCAACGACTCTACTGCTTCTAATCTATTTGCCAATTTTTTCCAATCAACATATTCCTCTAACCCCCCCACTAACACTTATCCGTATAACATTTCACCTTCGAACCTATTATTTAATCCTGCTATTACTAAAACCGTCTTTCTCGCCTGGGCCAGACAAGTTGTGTGCTCAAGGAGTGCTGTAATTCCCTACTTCAACCATTGCTAAAACTTTTTAACCTATCCCTTGACTCTGCAGTCTTTCCATCTATTTGGAATAAATCGTTCATCATTCCTCTCCACAAAAAAGGTGGGAAGTCTGATATTTCTAATTACAGAGGCATTGCAAAGCTTTCAGCCATTCCAAAATTATTTGAAAAACTTCAACTGCGTCTTTGCAACATCTCTGTAAGTCGATTTACTCCCCTGCCCAACATGGTTTTGTTAAGAGTCGGTCCACTACGACCAATTTACTTGAATTTACCTCCCTTGTAAATGATGCATTTTTTATGAAAATGCAAACTGATGTCATTTACACCGATTTCAGTAAAGCATTTGACTCTGTCAACCACGAACTTCTGCTGTATAAGCTTGATTGCTTAAGATTCCCTCCATCTTTTCTGGCGTGGACTTCCTCCTATTTAAATGGTCGGACTCAACGAGTATTGCTTAGGTCAACTTCATCAAAAACGGTACACGTCACTTCTGGGGAATGTCATCTTGGACCCTTATTCTTTACTCTTTTTATTAATGACCTGCCCTCTATTTTGTCACATTCTCGCATTCTTATGTACGCAGATGATGTGAAACTTATTTTGTCGTATACCGATCCCCTGTGTCATACTCATCTACAAGATGATTGGTGTTCGGCCAACCAACTGAATCTTAATTGTTCAAAATGTATGTTTATGACTTTCAGTCGTTCTAGACCCGATTTAGCCACTTATACGATTGATAATGTTTCATTGCAACGTATTTTTACAGTTAAAGATTTTGGAGTTAATTTTGACAAAAAATTGAGCTTTAATCTCTATATTTCTTCTATCGTTAATGCAGCCAGAGGTGAACTGGACTTCATTAAACGCTGTTCGAAAGAATTTAATGATCCTTTCACCACCAAACTTTTCTACGTTTCCTTGGTCCGTCCTATCCTTCAATACTGCTCATGCATTTGGTGCCCCCAGTATCAAAACTCTCGAGATCGTATTGAGTCTGTTCAGAAGCAATTTCTTCTCTTCGCCTTACGTGGACTAAACTGGGTACCCAATCTCCGTTTGCCATCGTACTCCAGTCGCCTTTGACTCATTTATCTTCAGTCGCTAATTAACCGTTGAACAGCCCTAGATGTTGTCTTCCTGCATAAGTTAATAAGCGGCGATATTGACTCCTCTTCTCTTTTAGGTCGCCTTAACTTTTCTGTTCCTAGTAGACCAACTAGAAACTTTGTCCCTTCGTATAATTTATTATTCCACGTATTCTCGGTGGAACTCTCTCTCCCTGTAGTTAAATCATCTGTTCTGATCTATCTCCGCGGGTGCTCTGACCGTGCATAGATGAAAACACCTTTCCGCGCTTTTAATACCTAACACTAATTAATACCTAACACTAACTAATTTTTGGTCTGATTGGGTTTTCCTGGGTTTTCCCCAATCCTTGCAATAAATGTTGGACCAATTTGCTTTTTAAACACCCCCAGATTTTATCTTTTTAATTGTCAATTTACTTTTAATTTTTATTATATAATTTTAAATTAAAATTTTTTTATATTAAACCATTAAATTTAAATATATTGTAATTTTAAATTTAAATTTTCTGTGTCTTACTGTTTCTAGTCGACATTAAATTAATAAAATAAAAAAAAAAAGTTTTAAACAGTTCGTTAAAAACAAAACATTCAAACAGTGAACAACTTTAAAACATCAATAACAAAAACACAACAAACGATGACCCTTGAATTGTCAGAGCAGCACTTAAGCCAGGCGCAGCTAAGACAAGTGCCTGCGTTCGACGGAACAATTGAGATGCTGCGCGGATTCATAAGAGGAGTGGACTTTATCCTAGAACTTTACCTGACACGAGACGTTCGCCAACACAGCGTGATGTTTGGCGCGATAGAAATGCAGCTGTTCGGAGAGGCCCAACGTGCATCACAAACCAAAATTTAATAATAACAAAAATCAAAATTCAAATAACCGAAGGAATGGCGGAAATAATTACCAACAACATCAAAATTTGCAAGTGGCAAGTTATAATCATCTAAAACAAAATCAACAAGATCAAATCTCGCAAGTACCAAAACAACCTCAAAATAACGTAGAGCATCAGTAGGCCCAACAAGAATTCAAATATAAATTGAATCAAGGTAGATACCAAAATCCCATAAATTACCAGCAGAACCAGGCATCTACAAGTGGAACCAAGCCACCGATAACAAGTTAGAGTGCTCTAGTCGAGAGTGTCCGACTAGAAGATACCCTGATCCAAGGTCTTACATTCATTCAAGTTATTTATCTGTATTCATACATGGAAACACACAAACACAAACTGCTGGCTCCGCGCGTCATGCAATTGCTTTCTTTCTTCCTATTCCCTTGGCCCCAAACTATGGTACATTGAATCGTTTATAACTTCTTTGTTTATTGTCTGATTTGTCGGACACAAAGATGGCATATAAATGTGTAACTTTGTAAATTCCGAAGGTCATACCTCTAAAATTACGTATTTTTCGATTTCTGTGAGATCGGAGAGGGGATCCGAAAAGTGAAATGTATTTAAACTCTGTATGCTATAGGAAAATATATGTACCAAATTTGGTGAGTCTACCTTTCATAACTTTTAAGCTATACCTTAAAAACACTGTTCTGGAATCTTAATTAATCGATAACTTTTGAAAGGATTGAGATATCAAAAAAAAATTATGATTTTGTATTGAGCCGGCAGTACAGTAACTCAACTTAAATATAAAGTCGCTAGCTCTAATGACTTTCAAGTTATGCCCGAAAAACAATTGGCTGGAATCGAAATTGATCGATAACTTTTGAACGGGACGAGATATCGAAAAAAAATGATAAACTTGTATCGTCCCGCCACTACGATGACTTATATTTCAAATATGAAGTCTCTAGCTTTTGTAGTCTCTGAGAGACACGCGTTCATACAGTCGGACAGACGGACATGGCTATATCGAATCGGCTATTGATACTGGTCAAGAATATATATATTTTATAGGGTCGGAGATGCCAGATACCATAATATTTCCTTTTTACCATTTTTAATGGGATCAGGCTATAAAAAGACAGCGTGATGGTACCAGTACTCAAATGATAATGGGATACGTCTGAAAATTTTCATCAAGAAGCCTCAGATCAGGAACAGGAAGAAACGGAGGACTAAATCCATTTATAAAGCTGGTTATGAACGATGAAGTTCTAAAAGTAGTAATAGACACAGGTTCTTCAATTAATTTAAATTTATGGAATTTTAAAAAAGTAAAGAAACTTTTAACGTTCATACTATCAATGGAATAGTAGAGTTAATAGAAAGCATATCGTTAGCACCCAGTAACATCTGTCCACTTCACCAAAAATTCTACAATTTCTCAGACAACTATGATGTGTTGTTAGTTAGATGCTACTTAGCCGCATGCAAATTGAAAATCGATTATGCAAAAGAAACAATCACTTTAGGTGAATACACTTTTTCCTTTAGATATAATAATGATTATCATGAAGAAGACAATACTGCACCTGAGTGCCTTGCTTCGCCTTCAACTTCAGACTTTACCTATAATTTCGCTATTAATCACGAATTAAGAGAAACGAATGAATTTAGATTAGATCATCTAAATTCAGAAGAAAAAGAAGAGTTAAAAAAGTTTTTAATTGCGTTTAAAGACCTTGAGTACAAAGAAAGTGAAAATTTGACATTTACAAGTACAATAAGGCACTCAATAAAAACCAAACATGAAGATGCCATCTTCAGAAAACCGTTTAAATATCCCCAATCATACGACATAGAAGTAAATGGGCAGATCAATGAAATGATGCAACAAGGGATTATTCGCAGGTCGAAATCGCGCTATTGCTCACGCATCTGGATTGTTCCTAAAAAGAAGGACGCTTCAGGTAAAGAAAAATGCAGGATAGTCAAAGACTACCGAAACCTCAACGAGATCACCGTTGACGATAAATTTCCCATCCCAATCATGGATGAAATACTAGACAAACTCGGAAGGTGTCAGTATTTCACCGCGATTGACCTTGCTAAGGGTTTCCATCAAATTCAAATGAACCCTCAACACCAAAAACAGCGTTTTCAACTAAACATGATCATTACGAATACACACGTATGCCATTTAGTTTAAAACATGCCCCAGCAACATTTCAACGTTGCGTTAACAATCTTTTGGAAGACTTAATTTACAAAAATTGTTTAGTTTATTTAGATGACATAATTATCTATTCCAGTTCATTGGAAGAACACATTTTTTCTCTAAAAAAGGTATTCACAAAACTCAGAGAAGCCAATTTAAAATTACAATTGGACAAATGTGATTTCATGAGAAAAGAAACAGAATTTCTCGGGCATATAGTCACAACCCCAGGCATTAAGCTAAGCCCTAACAAAATAACAGCTGTAATGAAATTTCCTATACCAAAAACACCCAATCAAGTTAAATCATTCTTAGGACTGTGTGGTTTTTATAGGAAATTTATATCCAATTTCACAAAAATTGTAAAACCTATGACTCTAAGACTAAAAAAAGAAGCAACTATAAACATACAAGACCAAGATTACATCTCAGCATTCGAGAAATTAAAAGTACTCATATCTTCAGATCCAATACTGATCTACCCCAACTTCGAGAAAAAATTCTCACTAACCACTGACGCAAGCAACTTTGCTATAGGCGCTGTTCTTTCACAGGATCACAAACCCATCAGTTATGCCAGTAGAACTCTAAACGACCACGAAATTAACTACTCAGAAATAGAAAAGGAACTATATGCTATTGTTTGGGCCTCTAAACATTTCAGGTCTTACCTCTTCGGTAGACAATTTAAAATTCTCAGTGACCATAAACCACTTGTTTGGTTGAATAATATCAAAGAACCAAACATGAAGTTGCAAAGATGGAAAATTAGGCTAAATGAGTTTGATTATCACATCAAGTATTTGGCAGGTAAAGAAAATTATGTAGCGGACGCCTTATCAAGAAAAAAAATATATGAAGTTTTGTTAGAAGAAAGTTCTAACAGCGCAAGAGCAACAATGCATAGCGCCCAAGAAGACAATCAAAGAAATATTCAAATAACAGAAAGGCCCCTTAATTATCAACAGGCAGATAGAACTAATAAGAGGAAATGATTATAAAGCTGAAACAACCCACTATTTCCACAAAACTAATATCACACAACTTACAAAGACATGTCAAACACTCACGCAAAAGAAATAATTAAAGAATACTTATGCACAAAAAAGAGCGTTATTTACTTTCACAACACAATAGACTTTTTAACATTCCAAAAAGCCTATTTCGAAATAATAATTCCGAATAATTTAACAAAAGTCATGAAATCAAGTAAAAAATTAATAGATTTACAAACATATGCAGAATTTAAAGAAACATAAAGACTTATTACACCCAGGTAAAGAGAAAACAGTTAATTGGTTTAAAGAAAAATATTATTTTCAAGACCACCAAAATTTAATTCAATATTTAATAAATGAATGTGAAATTTGTAACATGGCAAAAACTGAACATAGAAATACAAAACAAGAATTTGAAATTACCCCGGAAGTTAACAATATCAGAGAAAAGTACGTAATGGATTTTTACATGATAGGTAACAATCAATTTTTATCTTGCATCGATATATATTCAAAATTCGCAGCACTAATAGAAGTAAAAGGTAGAGACTGGTTAGAAGCCAAACGAGCTATTACTACAATAATCAATGAAATGGGAAAACCCATAGAAATCAAGGAAGACAAAGATTCAGCATTCATTTGTATTGCATTACAGACATGGTTAAAATCTGAAAATGTAAACATTAACATTACAACAAGCAAAACAGGTATTTCAGATGTCGAAAGATTTCACAAAACAGTTAACGAAATATTTAGAATCATAAATAGCGAGACAGATATTGAAAACAAAATAACAAAATTTGAAACAATTCTATACACATACAATCATAAAACAAAACACAAAACGACCAATAGAACACCAGCAGAATATATATATGCAGGAACACCCATCAAATAAACAACTTAAACAAAAAACGTAATAACTACGAAATAGACACTAGGTTTAGACAGTCTCCATTAGTAAAATCAAAAACAACTAACCCTATTAATAAAACAGGAGATTTAAGACAACTTGATGATAAACATTTCGAAGAAACCAATAGAGGAAGAAAAGTAACACATTATAAATCAAAATTTAAAAAGAAAAAGAAAATTAATTCTAGTCAAAACAATATTAATTCCAGATCAATAAACTAAAGCGACTAGGAACAATAATCACCAACATAGAATAAAGCACATTATAATAACACTAATAATATTTATCATTCACTATACCAAAGGACAGAGTATAGAAATAATTCCTATTCAAGCACCAAACGGTTACCATATTTATAAAACAGGTATTATAAATATTCCTTCAGATTTCGAATATCATTATCTAACAGTAATTATAACTAAAACAGAACAAACATATAATTAACTAATTAGACAAGCGGAAGAATTTAAAAATTCAATTCAAATTCAATATTTAACAGAAAAATTAGACAGAGGAATAAACGGAATAAGAATAGTTAAACGCAGTAAAAGAGAGCCACTAAATACTGTTGGAACAGCCTATTAATACATATTCGGAACATTAAATCAAGACGACAAGGAAGAATTAGAAGGAAAAATAATTAAATTAACAGAAACAAGTAAGAGTGCTCTAGTCGAGAGTGCCCGACTAGGAGATACCCTGATCCAAGTTCTGACATTCATTCAAGTTATTTATCTGCATTCATACATAGAAACACACACACACATATACAAACAGAAGCTGCTTGCTACGCGCGTCATCAATTGCTTTGCTTCTTCTTCCTTTGGCCACAAACTATGGTACATTGAATCGTTAATAACTTCTTTGTTTTTTGTCTGATCGTTATTAAATTTGTAGGACACAAAGATGGCATAAAAATGTGCAACTATGTAAAATCATACCTCTAAAATTACGTATTTTTACATTTCTGTGAGATCGGGGAGGGGATATGTACCAAATTTGGTGACTCTACCTCTTATAACTTTTAAGCTATACCTTAAAAACAGTGTTCTGGAATCTTAATTTATCGATAATTTTTGAAAGAATTGAGATATCGACAAAAAAAATTGATAAGTTTGTGTCGAGCCGGCAGTACAGTAACTTAAACTTAAATATAAACTCGCTAGCATTAATGACTTTCAAGTTATGCCCGAAAAACACTTAGCTAAAATTGAAATTTATCGATAACTTTTGAACGGGACGAGATATCGAAAAAAAAATGATAAACTTGTATCGTCCCGCCACTACGAGAACTTAAATTTCAAATATGAAGTCTCTAGCTTTTGCAGTCTCTGAGAAACACGCGTTCATACAGACGGACAGACGGACAGACGGTCAGACGTACAGACGGACAGACGGACATGGCTATATCGACTCGGCTATTGATACTGATCAAGAATATATATACTTTATGGGGTCGGAGATGCTTCCTTATGGCTGTTACATACTTTTGCACAAAACCATAATACCCCTTTTTCCCATTTTTAATGGGATCAGGGTATAAAAAGCGTCCAATTAAATGAACTAAATGATATAATAAATGCGATAAATAAAGGTTTTAAAACTATGAATGAATTGAATCAGGAAAAAGATAGAAGTTAGAAATTATATATTCTTATATTTAATTTACAGCACTTTACTGAATATATAGAGGATATAGAATTAGGCATGCAACTTACTAGACTAGGCATATTTAATCCAAAACTATTAAAACATAGCTACTTGTTACACGTTAACGCTGAAAAACTATAGAAAACAAAAATTTCAACTTGGTTAAAATCCAACACATGTGAAATATTAATTATTTCCCATAATCCTCGTGAAATTATAAAAACACCTATTTGTCAAATAATCTCTTATCCCGATGAAAACAAAAATATTTTTACGGAAATTACAGATCAAAAATATTATATAGAAAATCAAAAAAACAAGAATTTTAAATCAAATTACAACAAATTGTAAATATACTACTACACTTAGAAATTTTCAAACTAATTATATGGAACAAAATATTGTAGTTACATGGAATTTACCCAAAACAACACTTAATCAAAACTGCATGAACAAGGAAATTGTAATTGAAGAAAATAATATTATAAAAATTTATAACTGTTCACTACAATTAACCGAAATATCCATTATAAATTCTATGCTAGACTACACTCGAAATTTTTATGTAAGCAACAATATAACTAAATTAAAGCCATTATCATATATCCAAACAAAAAAGGTCATAGAAGAACATACCAAATATTATAACGAATTTCAAATAATAAGCGCAACAACAAATTTATAATTACCATAATTGGCTTAATATTGTTCTTAACTTATAAGTTTTAAAGCTTGCCACATAAATGAATCATTAAATATAAGAAACTTAAAATACAAGAGACACCCATAGATCCAATTGATATAACAAGCGAACTTAAAGGAAACGCCATATTGTATCCAAAACTAACCATCTGAGGACAGGCAAAGTTCTAAAGGTTGGGGGAGTGATACTTACCACTTACACTTAGCAGCCACATATATCATACATTAAATACTGTAAGCACATCACCCATCATACCCAAACTTTGGCGACAACAACGACAATGGTCAATCTGCCTAAAACGTAAACAGCCGTTCAAGCATCTGGCATAAACATAAACATAAACAAATTCCAAAGATCACGCCACTATTGTTGTTCCCACCAAATACGCTCCTACGCAACAAATGCGGACGTTGCACAAACTTCGGCTGACGCAATGTCAAATCATGAAGAGTAAGTTAAAAAATACAATTGTCTCTAAGAGAATTTAGAAGCTCATGCAAAAGCCCAAAAAACCCAAAGCCGAGGTTTCTTCAACGCCCACGCATCAACAGCCTATAGAGTTTGATTTGATACGCAACCGATTAAGGTCGTAACCGTGCGGCTGTATAAAATTATATTGTTAAATTCAGTCCGTTTAAGAATGACTCCATAATATTGTAAAGTGTTTAAATAAAGATAAAATTATATTTTTTTAATAAATCTTTTAAACCCAAAATACAATTATTTATATGAAGCATGAAGCAGCACGTGTGCCGTATTTGATGTATGTCAGGGGCTATTTTCAATACAGGACGAATACAGGTTTTGGTTAGGCAGCATCAAGCAGCACGTCGCATATGTTTTAGGTCAGGGGTGAAAAACTCAATACACACACACACACACTCACTCACTCAGGAGTCAAACATATACATATATGTGTATCGCGTCGCGTTTTTTAAGTCTTCCCGGTTGCATCAAGTGTTTGATAGTACCCTGCGGCAAATATAAACAAGTTCTTACATTCATAATTCTTTACCTGCATTCATACATAGAATCACACACACACATATACAAACACAAGCTGCTGGCTACGCGCGTCATGCAATGGCTTTCATTCTTCTTCTTCCTTTGGCCCCAAACTATGGTACATTGAATCGTAAATAACTTCTTTGTTTATTGTTTGATCGTTATGAAATTTGTTGGACACAAAGATGGCATATAAATGTGCAACTATGGAAGGTCATACCTCTCAAATTACGTATTTTTCTATTTCTGTGAGATAGGGGGGAAGGTATCCAAAAAACGAAATGAATTTAACCTCTGTATGCTATAGGAGAATATATGTACCAAATTTGGTGACTCTACCTCTTATAACTTTTAAGTTATACCTTAAAAACACTGTTCTGGAATCTTAATTTATCGATAACTTTTGAAAGGATTGAGATATCGAAAAAAAATGATGAGTTTATTTCGAGCCGGCAGTACAAGAGCTCAAATAAACATAAACTCAAATATAAAGTTTCTAGCTTTTATGACTTTCAAGCTATGCCCCAAAATCACTTGTCTGGAATCGAAATTGATAGATAACTTTTGAATGGGATGAGATATCGAAAAAAATGATAATTTTGTATTGACCCGGCACTACGAGAACTTATATTTCAAATATGAAGTCTCTAGCTTTTGTAGTCTCTGAGAAACAGGCGTTCTTACAGACGGACGGACAGACGGACAGACAGACGGACATGGCTATATCGACTCGGCTATTGAAGAATATATAGACTTTATCGGGTCAGAGATGCTTTCCTATGCCTGTTACATACTTTTGCAGAAAACCAATATACCCTTTTTCCCCATTTAATGGGATTGGGGTATAAAAACAATCAACACAAGACTTAGAGCGAGCACCCTACGTACCTCACTCACTGGAACTACAAGCCGCGGTACGCTGCCCAGTATTCCAGACACCAGGATAGTTGGCTACAGGCCCCTTGGAGAGGGGGGGGGGGGGGTGGGATTGGTCCGTTTCTTGTTCCGTTTTTCTGAGTGTTTTTTCGTGGAACTTTCTCACTCGACGCCTACTTCCCTGTTTTTCTTTTTCTTGCGAATCGCGAAGCAGGTGGAAGACAGGGCTGCGAGCGGTTACAACAGCTGTAGAGGCATACTCCAGGGCTACCAGAGTTGCGAAGCTTCACCGTATCCGAGGCACAAACCTTGGCAGTCAGCAACCTTGACCTCGATATTAGAGTGACTTCACATACTTTTAGAGTCAGTTCGGTAGTACTGCATACCTCAAGGTGCCCTAATTAGCCGAAGTCACACTGGAAGGATTTGTGCATCGCTCGGCACTGCCGAGATCGACACGATATGAAGCACCTCCGATGGCTAGTCCAGCTTTCCCGGAGCTAGAGAAGACGCAAGACGAGTTCGAGCAGTTCGGCGGTACCTTAGACGGTCTAGATGCGCTCTTCCATGGACAGAGGCACATCAACCAGCTCATTAGAGATGAGCTAGCGAAAGCCATTAAACTGCACCGAGCGTACGCCGAAAAGAGGAAGGTGGCCACCCAGTCACCGCTAGTCCCCATCCACCAGCCGGCGTTTGTAGTAAAGTCGGACAAAGGCACGCAGATGACGCCCAAAGCGGCAAATCCAGTGCGATCAAAGTCTGCCGCCTCGGGGGAAATGGCAGTACAAGCTACAGCGGATCTTGTCAGCACTATCACACCCAAGGCGCAGTGACCGTGACGCGGGTCAACGTCCAACACCGCCTAAGAAGAACAGACCGGACAAGAGCACCACATCTGGCCCTGCATTGCAAACGGCTACACCACCACGGAGCGAGTGGAAAAAGGTGCAGACCAAGAAGCTTTCCAGGCCTTTAGGAAAGCCGCCAGCAGCGAGGGTCCGAGCTGATGCGCTCGTCATAAGTGCCAAGGGTAATCTCACATACAGCGAAGTGCTGTCGTTGGTCACTCGCAGGCAAGACCATAAGCTTAACTGTGTCCGTGACAAGGTCGCCAAAGCTCGTCGAACAGCGAAGGGGGACTTACTTCTCGAGCTAAGTGGAGCTGGCCTCGAATGCACACAGAAACTTAAAGAGGAAATTGAGCTGGTGCTGGGTGAAAGTGCAGGAGTACGCTCAATCACCGAGGAAGAGCACATCACCATCAGAGACCTCGACGAGCTAACTAGCAAAGAAGAAAATGCAGCCGCGTTGCGCCGTACATTTATAAGAAGCCCGCCAAAGATGCTATAGATGTCTGGAGATGGGCCATACCGCTAACATATGGCGGAGCCCTGTTGACAGGTCCAATTGCTCTATTAGAAGCGGCGTATCGGGCCACAAAGCCGCTGACTGCAAAAGCGAGCACGCTAATTTCTTTCTTTGCAGCACAAATTGCAGGACAGACACCAGCCACCAGGTAGGACGCAGTAGATGAATGTGCGTACTTGTGACTTTGCTTGTTGAAAAGTAAAGATCAAACAAATACAAACAAGAGGGGTGAAGAGTCCATTCTTAATTTATTGCCTTTATGGTTTTGGGCCCACATAATCACAGTAATCACAACATTTTGTGTGGGACTGCATTATTATAGAGTTTCACCTTTTTTTACCTTTATAGGTACTGTGTGTGTCTGTGCGTGTGCTTTGATTTTTTCACCCCTCACCTAAAACATATGCGACCCATCTGCTGCTTCATGCTGCCTTACCAAAACCGGTTTTGGTCCTGTATTGAAAATACTCAAAATATTTGCGTGTGTTTTGATTTTTTTTCAACCCCCGATCTAACCTTTTTATACCCTGATCCCATTAAAAATGAGAAAAAAGGGTATAATGGTTTTGTGCAAAAGTATGTAACAGGCATAAGGAAACATCTCCGACCCCATAAAGTATATATATTATTGATCGCTATCAATAGTCGAGTCGATCTAGCCATGTCCGTCTGGCTGTCCGTCTGTCCGTCTGTATGAACGCGCTGTTCTCGGAG
The DNA here is from genome assembly GCA_035045305.1 of Drosophila maculinotata. Classification (NCBI taxonomy): domain Eukaryota; kingdom Metazoa; phylum Arthropoda; class Insecta; order Diptera; family Drosophilidae; genus Drosophila; species Drosophila maculinotata. The sequence continues at coordinate 847,716 of JAWNPD010000421.1, forward strand.
ACTACAAAAGCTAGAGACTTCATATTCGATATCTCAACCCGTTCAAAAGTTATCGATTAATTTCGATTCCAGACCAGTGTTTTTTGGGTATAACTTGAAAGCTATAAGAGCTAGAGGCACCATATTCACAATTTATATTCTCGTATAGCATAAAAAAGTACAAAATGTTTTTTTTTATACCCCGATCCCATTAAAAATGGGAAAAAAGGTATTATGGTTTTGTGCAAAAGTATGTAACAGGCATAAGGAAGCAACTCCGACCCCATAAAGTGTATATATTCTTGATCAGTATCAATAGCCGAATCGTCTGTCCGTCTGTCCGTCCGTCTGTATGAACGCCTGTCTCTCAGAGACTACAAAAGCTAGAGACTTCATATTTGAAATATAAGTTCTCGTAGTGGCGGGACGATACACATTTTTTTCGGTATCTCGTCCCGTTCAAATGTTATCGATAAATTTCGATTTCAGACAAGTGTTTTTCGGGCATAACTTGAAAGTCATAAAAGCTAGAAACTTTATATTTAAATTTAAGTTACTGTACTGCCGGCTCAATACAAACTCATCATTTTTTTCGATATCTCAATCCGTTCAAAAAATGTCGATTAATTCAGTTTCCAAATCAGTGTTTTTAAGGTATAGCTTAAAAGTTATAAGACGTAGAGCCACCAAATTTGATACATATATTCTCCTCCGATCTCACAGAAATTGAAAAATATGTTTTAAAGGTATGAATTTCGGATTTGACATAGTTGCACATTTATATGCCATTTTTGTGTCCTACAAATTTCATTACGATCAGACAATAAACAAAGAAGTTATTAACAATTCAATGTTCCATAGTTTGGGGCCAAAGGAAGAAGAAGAAGGAAAGCAATTGCATGACGCACGTAGCCAGCAGCTTGTGTTTGTATATGTGTGTGTGTGTTTCTATGTATGAATGCAGATAAAGAATTATGAATGTAAGAACTGGGTTCAGGGTATCTCCTAGTCGGGCACTCTCGACTAGTGCACTCTTATTTGTTTCTTTTGCATTTGTGGAAAGAAATATTTTTTGAGGATTTGTTCTTTGTTTTCTTTCGCGTTGCGGTGCGCTCTTTTATGTTCTATCGCTATCATCTCGCTTTGTTGGCTTTCTGATGTGACATCTTCTACCAATTTTTCCGTGAATCTTATCTTGTATGCGCTAAAATGCAGTGGGTACATGTTTTGTATTTTGCCCATAATACGCTCAGAAGTAAATATACCATTTAAAATTTTTGGGTCAAGCCTTTGTTTCATGATTTCTATTAAATCGGCTTGTGTGTAAGTGGGTCTTTAAACTATGTGTCTGTGATATGTGGGAAATATGATTTCGATATTGTAAGAAGTCATGTCTTCTGTAAACATGAGTATCTGGTTTTTAAGCACGTTAATCGGGCTTTCTACGAAGTATATTAAGTTATGGGAGGAACTGTCGTTACTATGGACAGTTGCTGTAGAGCTTATTGTATTAAATTCCTGTTTTGGAGGGTTTCTAGACAGAGCGTCTGTTACTACGTTAATTCGTAATTGAATTCTTCCAAATAACTTTTCCAACGTTTAAGTTTACCATTGTGATTTTTATTGCTTAATGCAAAGGTTAAAGGTTGATGGTGTGTAAAGATCACGACTTTTGCAGTACCGTATAGGTACATTCTCAAAATTTGCAATGCCCATACAATTGCTAACATTTATTTTTCGTTAGTGGCGTTATTCTCTTGTAAGAAATGAATGTAATGAGTTTGCCTTCCAGTTCTAGGACTGCTCCAATGGCATAATTTGAGGCATCTGTTGTCAGATGGAATTTCTTTTTCGAAGTTGGGGTAACTTAACATGACATCTGCAGAGCTAAGTGTGGTTTTTAATTTATAAAATGAGTTTAGTGCTTCGTTATCTAAATTAATTTTTATTTTGTCTGATACTTTTGTTGAAATTCGACCACCCTCTCCTTTGAGTAGTATGCTGAGAGGCTTGGCCAGTTTGGCATAGTCTCTAATGAATCGTCTGTAGTATCTTGAAAGCCCTAAAATGATCTGAGTTCCTTAAGGGTTGTTGGCATAGGGAAATTGGCAATATTGCTTTGACTTTTTCTATATTGGTTTTAACTCCTTTGTCTGACATGTAAAGCCTAAAAAATGTACTTCTTTTTTAAAGAATTCACATTTGTCTATTTGCACTTTCATGATATCATTTTGTAAGGTCGTGAACACTTGTTCTAAGTGATGAACATGTTCCTTTTCTGTTTTTTTTTTTTCAATATGATCCCTCAGAATGTCTTCTTGGGCTCTTTGGAAAATTGAATGTGAATTCTTTAGTCCGAAGGGAAGGCGTGTCAATTCATATTTGCTCCATTGACAGCGAATGCCGTTTTTCGATATCGTCTGTCTTAAGCAGTATCTGATGAAATCCGCTCTTTAAGTATAGGAAAAAATACTTATTATCTCCTATCTCAGGCATTGGGTAACGATCGGAAATGGTAACTGTGTTCAGCTTGCGGTAATCTATAACTAGTCTATATTTCTATATATGGTGCGTTATACGGAGAACGGGAAGGTCGGATTATTCCGTCGTCTAACATTTCTTGAAGTTGCATTTCAACTTCTTGTTCTAAAGTTACAGGGTATGGATAGTGTTTGCTATATACGGGTGTATGTGGTAAGGTTCTTTTTATACCCTGATCCCATTAAAAATGGGAAAAAGGGGTATTATAGTTTTGTGCAAAAGTATGTATCAGGCATAAGGAAGCATCTCCGACCCCATAAAGTGTATATATTCTTGATCAGTATCAATAGCCGAGTCGACCGTCCGTCTGTATGAACGCCTGTTTCTTAGAGACTACAAAAGCTAGAGACTTCATATTTAAAATATAAGTTCTCGTAGTGCCGGGTCAATACAAATTTATCATTTTTTTTCGATATCTTGTCCTGTTCAAAAGTTATCGATAAATTTCGATTTCAGATAAGTGTTTTTCGGGCATAGCTGGAAAGTCATAAAAGCTAGAAACTTTATATTTGAGTTTAAGTTACTGTACTGCCGGTTCAATACAAACTTATCATTTATTTATTTATTTAATTATTTAATGTCGACTAAAAAGAGTCAGACACAGAAAATTTAAATCAAAATTATATGATATTTAAATTTAATGGTTTAATATAAAAAAATGTTAATTTAAAATTATATAATAAAAATTAAAAGTAAATTGACAATTAAAAAGATAAAATCTCGGGGTTTTTAAAAATTGGTCCAACATTTATTGCAAGGATTGGGGAAAACCCAGAAAAACCCAATCAGACCAAAAATTAGTTAGTGTTAGGTATTAATTAGTGTTAGGTATTAATAGCGGGGAAAGGTGTTTTCATCTATGCACGGTCAGAGAACCCGCGGAGATAGATGAGAACAGATGATTTAACTACAGGGAGAGAGAGTTCCACCGAGAATACGTGGAATAATAAATATACGATTTGCAAAGGACATGAATTGGATTGTGCAAAGCATAATCAGTCGTGCATGATGATAATACGAAGGGGACAAAGTTTCTAGTTTGTCTACTAGGAACAAAAAAGTTAAGGCGACCTAAAAGAGAAGAGGAGTCAATATCGCCGCTTATTAACTTATGCAGGAAGACAACACCTAGGGCTGTTCTACGGTTAATTAGCGACGGAAGATTAATGAGTAAAAGGCGACTGGAGTACGATGGCAAACGGAGATTGGGATCCCAGTTTAGTCCACGTAAGGCGAAGCGAAGAAATTGCTTCTGAACAGACTCAATACGATCTTGAGAGTTCTGATACTGGGGGCCCCAAATGCATGAGCAGTATTCAAGGATAGGACGGACCAAGGAAACGTAGAGAAGTTTGGTGGTAAAAGGATCTTTAAATTCTTTCGACCAGCGTTTAATGAAGCCCAGTACACCTCTGGCTGCATTAACGATAGAAGAAATATGGAGATTAAAGCTCAACTTTTTGTCAAAAATAACTCCAAGATCTTTAACTGTAAAAATACGTTGCAATGAAATATTGTCAATCGTATAAGTGGCTAAATGGGGTCTAGAACGACTGAAAGTCATAAACATACATTTTGAACAATTAAGATTCAGTTGGTTGGCCGAACACCAAAGCTGCATAGCTTTCAAATCATCTTGTAGATGAGTATGACATAGGGGATCGGTATACGACAAAATAAGTTTCACATCATCTGCGTACATAAGAATGCGAGAATGTGACAAAATAGAGGGCAGGTCATTAATAAAAAGAGTAAAGAGTAAAGGTCCAAGATGACTTCCCTGAGGTACCCCAGAAGTGACGTGTACCGTTTTCGAAGAAGTTGACCTAAGCAATAATCGTTGAGTCCGACCATTTAAATAGGAGGAAGTCCAAACCAGAAAAGATGGAGGGAATCTTAAGCAATCAAGCTTATACAGCAGAAGTTCGTGGTTGACAGAGTCAAATGCTTTACTGAAATCGGTGTAAATGACAACAGTTTGCATTTTCATAAAAAATGCATCATTTACAAGGGAGGTAAATTCAAGCAAATATGCCGTAGTGGACCGACTCTTAACAAAACCATGTTGGGCAGGGGAAAAAATCGACTTACAGAGATGTTGCAAAGACGAAGTTAGAAGTTTTTCAAATAATTTAGGGATGGCTGATACCTTTGCAATGCCTCTGTAATTAGAAATATCAGACTTCCCACCTTTTTTGATTGTGTTTGTATATGTGTGTGTGTGTTTCTATGTATGAATGCAGATTAAGAATTATGAATGTAAGAACTGGGTTCAGGGTATCTCCTAGTCGGGCACTCTCGACTAGAGAACTCTTACTTGTTTCTCCTATTACGTTTGTCGTGTATGTAATCTTTTGATCTGGGTCTGCAAAAAGTGTTTTGTATTTATTTGCCAAGCTGCTTGTTATTTTCTTTTGGCTGTCGGACACATGATCTGTTCGGACTTTTATGTTGTTTACTGACTGTGCGGGCAGTTGTCTTATTCTAAATTGTCTTTTGCTGTTTACTCTTAAAATATAATTTTTGACATCAATTACAACAATAAGTTGTTTCATGGTATCATTGCCTAAAATACCGTGGAAAGTTTATAAAGTTGACAAAATGAAAACTCAGATTACGGTGTCGTTAACACCGAAGAGGTTTAGGAAGGTATGATGTGTAATTGCTATTTGACCTTCTATTAAATTTGCGAATTGGCTTTATGATTAACGAAGGTTGTATGTAATTTTGGTTAGATCCGGTATCTATCAAGAAATTAAGATGTTTTCCGTCCCTCGTTCTACATTGAAAATTAAGTAGAGAGGAACGATTCAGTCTAAAAATTTACGTCAAAACATATCTGTTGTGTCTATCTGTGGGTCATCGTTCTGTGAACATTCTGTTACGTCATGTGCATCTGATATTCCCTCAGTTTCCATGGCAGCGTAATAATTTTGGTCGTCCACGAATTGTTCATATGAATCTGTATAAGCGCTTGCATAGGCGTCAGCATAAATGCTGGCGTTAGTGTCATTTTCATCTTCCGCGACCTGCCCTAATACTTCTCCTGTATTAATGTGGAACTGTCTTTGGAATTTGTTGGGGACTTGCACTGAGTTTGAAGGTGGCGGTCTTTTGCCATAAAACTGATTGTTATCGGGTCTATTCATATAGTTTACATGTCTGGTTCGGACAGACGAATCTATCTCCATTGGTTGTGGAGCTGGTTGTGGTTTTGGGGCTAATGGTCTAGGTGGTGCATAATTTTGTACCGGTGGACCATAGTGGGGTATAAATGATTGAAATTGTGGTGTTGGCTTAAAAAATTGTTTCTGAGTCTGGAAAGGTATTTGGAGATTTGCATTAGGTGAGTAATATAAATTTGGTTGGAATTTTTGTCTGTCTATTGCGAATCTTGTTTGATTATGCGCTTGATGTTGTCTTGGTGGTAACGAGGGTGCTCGTCCCAAGTTCGGAAATTTCGGCGTTTGGTGGTTTCTAACGTTCTGGTTTTCTAGCAAGCTGCAGAGATGCAGTGCGTGACCTAAATCGTAAGGCTCTTTAATAGCTAATAGCTGCGAAAGATTGCCGTTGAGACCTCTAACAAACGTGTCTAAAGCCTTATCTCGGTATATAACTGTCATCGCCTGGATGGTCTCCTGGGATGCTTCAAGGCTTCCTATCTGATTGAGAATCAAGGACAATTGGTGATAGACAGCCTGATAAAAGTCTACTACTGAGCTATTTCCTTGGGATAGTGAATAGAGTTGGTACTCTAGGGTCTTCAAATCCCGTCTGTCAGCGTAATGAGCAGTTAAGCATTTTGAAATTGCTGTCCAGTCAAGAGGGGTGTTATATGATTCTAATACGGCATCTGCTTGTCCAATAATTTTATTTCGGATAGCTAGTAAAAACCATAGAACTTAGGGGATCCAATTTTGTTTTCGTAGATCTTGAGTACTCGTTCAACACTTTTTTTCACGAAGTTAATTCACTTTTTTTACCGGTAAAGTCTCTAAGTATTCGTACTATGTCTGGTAGGATAAATATTTTGAAGAGTTAAAAAAAATTATTTGAAAATTTGTAAGCTCTAAATTTGCTTGGATAAAAGTGTGTTATATTAAAGTCAATTCTTTTTTTTAGTGTTTTGCTTTTATTGTTTCAATTTAAATTTTCTTGTTTTAGATTTCTTAATATTACGTGTTTTCCTTAATTTTCAGATTTTAGTGTTTCAATTTTTCTTTGTATTTCTTAAGTCTATGTGCTTACATAAATAGATAGCTCATGCTTCCCGCGATGGTGGCTCTGAATTGATCCTTTTCCTCCGTTTTGCGGCTACTCCGGTTCTCGGCTCACACTTCCTTCCGCGGTCCCCTACGGACGGACACTATAGAGTTTTTGCTGAACTTGTGCTTCCCACGATGGTGGCTTCGAATTGATCCTTTTCCTCCGATGTACGGCTACTCTGGTTCTCTGCTCACACCTTCTCTCGTGGGCCTCTACGGGCGGACACGTAAAGAGATGTTAAACAGTGGGTTTTTTTTGTTTGGAACCGTAGTAAATCGTAGATCGTTTTTTGGTGGATAAGACACTTGTCACGTTCGCGTTATAGCTGGTTTTACTGGTATTTTTACACGAACCGTAGCTATTATATAGGCACTTATTTCTCGACACGATTTAACTTCATTTACCACGGTCCCTGGTCGGGCGCCAATTAAATGTTTGACTTATATTTTCTTTAAAAAAACAATCATTCTTTTATTGAGTCGAATTAGGAACTAAAGCTTAATACTAATTACATTGGTTTTTATAGGCTATCGCTGCTGAAGCTTTGTCGTGGTTTGTTGTTGTGTACGCTGGGCGTCTCTGCCGACGCACCGCTGCGAGTTGTTGCTAACGTTGGGCTGTTTGTTGTTGTCAACGTGCCGCTGGGCGTTGCTGCTGACGTTGGGTGTCCGGTTGCATCCCGTCTTGGAGTGTACTTGGTGTGATGGCCATTGCACTGTTTGTCTTGCGCATTGTTTTACTCACGGTGGTTCTTGTTGTCAAAATAGCTGACTCGGCGCACATGTCGCTGAGGCCTGGGAACGTCTTGGCTTGAATTGGTCTTGTTGTATAGGGTGGGCCATCTATCGGTTTCGATTTGAAGCACGGGTTAATTTGAGTCTGGCAACACTTATGTCATTCTTCTTCAGTATATTCAGTATATTATCTCCGCTGAACGAACTGAATCGGTTTACGTTTGAGCCGCGTGACCATCCACTTCGTGTTACCTTCGCTCAATGGGCCAACGAGCAGCTAATCAATGATGTCGATTTTGCGAAAAAAATCATCTTTTCGGACGAAGCTCATTTTCATCTTGGTGGCTACGTCAATAAGTCAAACTGCCGTATCTGGGGCTCGGAAAACCCACACGAGGACTGTTTGGTGCGGATTGTGGAACGGAGCCATCATTGGCCCATATTTCTTTGAAGACGAGGGCGGAGCAACCGTTACGGTCAATTTTTGTGCCGATTTTTTTTGTGCCCGCTCTTGATGGTATTGATGTGGACAATGTTTGGTTTCAGCAGGATGGTGCAACTTGTCACACATCTCATGCCACAATCGACTTATTGCGCGAAACGTTCGATGGCCGTATAATCAGCCGAAATCGTTTTGTTAATTGGCCGCCAAGAAGCTGCGACTTGACACCGTTGGACTATTTCTTGTGGGGCGCCGTTAAAGAAAAGTGTAATGCCCACCGTCGAGAGACAATTGACCATTTGAAGGCCAACATTCGTGATGCCATTGACGAGATATGGCCCCAAACACTCGAAAAGTGCTCGAAAATTGGTCCGACCGAATGGGCTACTGCTAAGCCAGCCGCGGCAGCCATTTGAATAAAATAATATTCCATTTCTAAGCGGAACAATTGTACTTCAAAATAAAAAAATAAATTTGGCAAAATCTCAAAGCGTTTTTGTTTTATTGAATTTTTAAATCGAAACTTTTAAATGGCCCACCCTTTATTATGTGTGGCCTTAACTTGTATGTATATGAATGCATATGTATGTAAATGGCTACTGTACTAACGAACAGTACATTCAAGTGGCCCAACGATACCAAGCCAGGGCTTGTTGTGCGCGGACCCAGGCAACATGCAACCCACCTCCCGCCCAACCGACCGAGGGGCGCGCAGCATAACGTGCGGCTACGAAAATCGCGAAATACGAATAGAACATACAATATAATACAACAAATGAACATAGACTATTTAAATGTTAGACAGATGTTGAAATAGTACAGTTTTGAGAGTAGGGACAGAAGTAGCATTACTTAATATCGGGAAAAGGTTATTATAACTCCGAAAACGGTTATGAATTGCATAGTAAGTATTATAGGCTTGCAGATAAATCGGAAAAAGTTCCTAGTTCTTCTGATCGGAACAGCAAAACTAATTTGGCTAATTAATTCTGATGAATCAGTTTCACCGTTAATTAGTTTGTGTAAAAAGATTACACCAAGCATGGTTCTACGATTAGAAAGAGAGGGAAGATTTATTAGTAGAAGTCTACTACGGTAAGGAGGCAAGCGAGTATTAGGATTCCAGTGAAGACACCGGAGGGCATAGAGTAGAAATTGTTTTTGCACAGATTCTATTCTATCCTGATGAACCGTATATTGTGGACACCATATACAAGACCCATACTCAAGAATGGGGCGAACAAGTGAAGTATAAAGAGTCTTAGTAACGTAGGGATCGTCAAATTCTTTCGACCAACGCTTAATGAAACCCAAGACAACAAAGGCTCGATTAGCAGCAGAAGAAATATGCTTGTCAAACTTAAGCTTGGGATCCAGAAGGATACCCAAATCATTAACTGACTCAGTTCGTTCAAGTGGTTTTCCATTGAGAACATAATTATTTAAAAAGAGCATTTGCCTATAAAAAGACATGACGTTGCATTTACCACAATTTAAATTTAATAAATTTACCCGGCACCAGGTTTGAAAGCTTTCTAAATCAGTTTGCAACCTTTTACCAGATAGAAAGTCTGTAGACGAAAAACAAAGTTTAACATCGGCATACATCAGCACCAGAGAGTGTATTATCACGGAAGAAAGGTCATTAATGAACAATATAAATACCAAGGGACTAAGGTGACTACCTTGTGGTACTCCGGACGTGACCTGAACAGACTTAGAGACAAGTCCTTTCAAAAAGAATTAAGTTTTTTGGAAATCCCAGAAGATGAAGATTATGAAGTAAAAGAGAATGATTAACGGAATCAAAAGCCTTACTGAAATCGGTGTAAATAACATATGTTTGCATTTTGTTTTGAAATCCCTTCATAATAAAAGAAGTGAATTCAAGTAAGTAAGTGGTAGTAGATCTATTTTTCATAAACCCGTGCTTCAAGGTGAAATTATAGATCTACAAAGATGTTGTAGTTGAGAAGTTATTAATTTCTCAAAAATCTTAGGAATAGCAGACAACTTAGAAATACCTCTGTAGTTTTGAACGTTTGACTTGTTTCCTTTTTTATGGAGAGGAAAAATAAATGATTCTTTCCACATGACGGGAAAAGAGCACAACTCGACGGACAGATTAAAAAGCTTATATAATGGCCTCAAAAGACCTTCAGCACAGTACCTAAGCACGCAGCCTGGTACTCCATCAGGTCCCGGTGAGAATACTGGCTTAATAGCCTTAAGATCATTTAATAGCGAGCTTTCCGTTATTAAAGGTCCAAATATGCAATTAGAGACATTTACATTGTAAGGATATGGCGAAACCAATTGAACATTTGATGAACTATAAGTTGTTTAAAAGAACGCAGCAAATAAATCGGCGATGGCCTGATCTGTGTTAGCTGTCGTTTTTTCAAAAAAAAAAGTTGATGGAAGTGTTGATGATTTACGTTTCGCATTAACAAAGTTATAAAACTTTTAAGGATCCCGCTGAAACTGTAACCTGCAACTTCTAAGGTAATCCTGGTAGCATTGGTTATTCAGGATAGATAAATTGGATCGAGCAATCAAGTAGTTAGAGAAATCCAAGAAAGAGCCAGTTTCCTTGAACTTTTTGTACAATTTTGACTTTCTATTTTTCATGCTAGTTAATTCCCGTGTAAACCAAATTGGTTTGTTAGAACTACGTGCATTACGAACCGGGACACATAAATCAAGTAATGAATTTAAGGTTGAGTAAAAAATCGTGATTGCACTGTCCATGTCCCTACACCTGTAAAGCCGGGACCAGTCAGTCTGGGATAAGAGTTGAGTAAGTTTAATAAAATCGGTGTTCCGAAATTGACGAACTCGCTCTGGAGGTAGAGTACGTGGGCACATCCCCCGGATAGGCAAATCTATCAACACTTCCAAAGTTGGGTGATAATTATCTTCTGGAAGGGATATAGGTTCAATACGGGAGACAGATACGTTGGAGGGATCCAAAACGAAAATAAGATCAAGCATCTTATTCTGAGAATTTGGGATAGCATTGATTTGACACAATGACATCCCAAATAAATTATCAAGAAAATCATGTTGGGTGGTAGGAGTCAATATTTTGGAGTCTACATAAGAAATCCAAACAGTCGCAGCAATATTGAAATCACCAAGAACAACAAGAAAATCACGATCAGAAAGCATAGATGATACAGAGTATATTGCAGAAAAATGCGAAGAATATACAGAATTGTCTGCAGAAGGGGGAATATAAGAACAAGTAATAAAAAGGCTAACGCCACGAAGGCTCACTTTGACAGCAACAAATTCAATATCTATAGAACTATCTATTATTACTATTTTTGAAGATAAATCGGTATCAACAGCAATAAGTACACCCCCACCACGACGAGGAGTGCGATCTTTTCTATAAACGGAAAATTTGTTAAAAAAAATTTCAGAATTTAGGATGTCGGGCCTTAACCATGTTTCAGAAAAGGCAACGACATCAAAAGTAAAGGATATGCTATTTAGGTAAAGATTACTAAGTTTACTACAAATACCTCTTACATTCTGATAGCCCTGTGAGAGGGAGGATTTTAGTTGTTTGTGCTATAAGAGACTATAGGTGCTGGATTAGACCTAGCAACTACAGAGGGGAGTGCAACCGGAGTCCGATTTTTCTTTTTTACAGTGTATTCTTTTATAATTAAGTGTTCAGGCCAAAATTCTTTACAACAAATTTTGCTGAAATGATCGGCAGGAACTCTTATTTTAAATGAAGAAATTTTCCGAATATACGTAAATTTAAATTTTTCCACCGTAATATTGGCTTCAGATATTGCCTGAATAAAGGCCTTGACATCGTAAGATGTAGTATCAGGGGCAATAGAACGAAAATTTGTTTTTTTGGTGGGACACCTACAAGGGTATTAACATCAACCGCAGCTGTAACTCCAGGATGAGCTATAGCCTTAATTGAAAGAGCATTTGATTTGGCAGACATACCAGCAAGAGTATGTTGACTTGCAACAACACTGCCAGCAAGCGCCGAGACAGAAATTTCTACTGGGTCAGCAGGAACAACATCCATGGGTATGGCGTTGATTTCCTCACTACTGACTACTATCTGAGGACGTGGGGATGTAAAATCCATCAGTGATGGAGCAGATGAAGCAACTGGGACTGTTGGCACCGAAAGCTCATTAGGGCCAATTGACAGCCTATGATTGGCCTTTTTGCGCTTAGGAGACTCGTTCAAAAGTTTCATACCTTTGAACTCGTCATCCAACGCAGAGAAACCTTCGAACAGTTTTTTAAACCGACCGAAAATATCTCCAAAGCCTTTCTTGGTCTGCCTCATGAATCCCATCATATCCCTTTCGACATCCCTACAGGTCTCACAAGTCCACTTTAAGCCTGATTTGGACTCGATCAGGTCTATAATACGGCCGTTGAGGCCAGCGCATTTTACGTGCTCAACATTATCGCACAGCCAGCAACAAACGAAACCCATTTTTTGCATAACAGACATACATTTTTATTTTGTTAAAAAAGAGTAATTAATTTCAACAAAAAATATTATTAAAAAAAAGAACACTGCAAAATAGTACTAAAAGCAACAAATATAATAAATATATGACGCTAATTTCTATTTACGACAATAACGAAAACGAACAAGTAAGAGTGCTCTAGTCGAGAGTGCCCGACTAGGATATACCCTGATCCAAGGTCTTACATTCATTGAAGTTATTTATCTGCATTCATACATAGAAACACACACACATATACAAACAAAAGCTGCTGGCTACGCGCGTCATACATTTGCTTTGCTTCTTCTTCTTCCTTTGGCCCCAAACTATGTTACATTGAATCGTTAATAACTTCTTTGTTTATTGTCCGATCATAATGAAATTTGTAGGACACAAAGATGGCATATAAATGTGAGACTATGTAAAATCCGAAGGTCATACCTCAAATACGTATTTTTCGATTTCTTGGAGATCGGGGAGAGGTATCCAAAAAGTGAAATGCATTTAACCTCTGTATGCTATTGGAGAGTATATGTACCAAATTTGGTGACTCTACGTGCTATCCCTTAAAAACACTGTTTTGGAAACTTAATTTATCAATAAATTTTTTAAAGGATTAAGATATTGAAAAATAAATAATGAGTTTTGTTTAGAGCCGGCAGTACAGTAACTTCAGCTCAAATTTAAAGTTTAAAGCTTATGTGACTTTCAAGTTATGCCCGAAAAACACTTGTCTGAAATCGATATTTATCGATAACTTTTGAACGGAATGAGATATCGAAAAATATGATAAACTTGTATTGACCCGGCACTACGAGAACTTATATTTCAAATATGAAGTCTCTAGCTTTTGTAGTCTCTGAGAAACAGGCGTTCATATAGACGGACGGACAGACGGACAGACGGACAGACGGACAGACGGTCAGACGGTCAGACGGTCAGACGGACAGACGGACAGACAGACGGACATGGCTATATTGACACGGCTATTGATACTGATCAAGAATATATAAACTTTATGGGGTCGGAGATGCTTCCTTATGGCAGTTACATACTTTTGCACAAAACCATTATACCCCTTTTTCCCATTTTTAATGGGATTAGGGTATAAAAACAGAACGGCGCGAGCGCGACGACCGAAATTAGCACAAACAGAACAGAAGAGCGCGGCCACCGCCAACCACAAAGTTAAACGAGAGCGCAGGAGAGCGAGAGCAAGCACGAGCGCGAAAATAACCAAAACGGTATAAAATTTATACCTTTGAACTCGTCATCCAACGCAGAGAAACCTTCATACAGTTTTTTGAACCGACCGAAAATATCTCCAAAGCCTTTCTTGGTCTGCCTCATGAATCCCATCATATCCCTTTCGACATCCCTACAGGGCTCACAAGTCCACTTTAAGCCTGATTTGGACTCGATCAGGTCTATAATACGGCCGTTGAGGCCAGCGCATTTTTCGTGCGCAACATTATCGCACAGCCAGCAACAAACGAAACCCATTTTTTGCGTAACAGACATACATTTTTATTTTGTTAAAAAAGAGTAATTAATTTCAACAAAAATCATAAGTCACCCTAAAACTTTCCGCTGCATAATTGCTGATCTATCACTTTAAGCCAAGACATAAACAGGAAGGCGCAAGCCCCACACATAATTTATGTAAACATCCCACAGATCGCGAAGCTGTCGCTTCAATACATAAGTTAATGTAAACATTTCCAATGTACTCGTATTTAAAATTACGTCACAAAAAGATAAATCATCAGAGTAAAAGCTTTCAAAGCTCGCTCCCCAAATTGTACATAAGAAGCCGATCCTTCTTTATAATCATGATGCACACAGTTAGTTCTACGCTTGCAGATGCAAGTTCATACTCTGTTAATCAAGCACTTCACTTAAACAATAAGTTCCACTTATTGTATTTGTGAACTTCTTATACACTTAGCAATTCATATAAATAAAAATTCGTTTTTTTTCGACTAAGAGAGAATCGAGTATTTAATTATATATATAACAATAAATATATATATATATAAAACAAGCTAGGTTCAATTGACGCTAATTTCTATTTACGACAATAACGAAAACGAAAAACAGAACGGCGCGAGCGCGAAAATAACCAAAACGGTATAAATACAATGAAAAAGTGTTAGCAACAACAATGCAACTGCACAAGACAAACCAGTATGCTTGGGCTACTGTTTGTTGTTGTATTTAAACACAATTCGAAATATGTTAATAAGCTAATAATTATTGTCCAACTATGTGTTTCACACAACCGAATGTAATTCACAAGCCACAAGTAATTTATAAAACGTAAAACCGCAAATTCACGATTGAATAGAACGAAGAAACAATATTAATATCGAAGCGCAATAAAAAAACACGTCTGTTTGTTAATGCGAGCGAGGCAATATATCACTATATATATATGTATGTATGTGTATGTATATGTATGTATATGTATGTATATGTATGTATATGTATGTATATGTATGTATATGTATGTATATGTATGTATATGTATGTATATGTATGTATATGTATGTATATGTATGTATATGTATGTATATGTATGTATATGTATGTATATGTATGTATATGTATGTATATGTATGTATATGTATGTATATGTATGTATATGTATGTATATGTATGTATATGTATGTATATGTATGTATATGTATGTATATGTATGTATATGTATGTATATGTATGTATATGTATGTATATGTATGTATATGTATGTATATGTATGTATATGTATGTATATGTATGTATATGTATGTATATGTGTGTATATGTATGTATATGTATGTATATGTATGTATATGTATGTATATGTATGTATATGTATGTATATGTATGTATATGTATGTATATGTATGTATATGTATGTATATGTATGTATATGTATGTATATGTATGTATATGTATGTATATGTATGTATATGTATGTATATGTATGTATATGTATGTATATGTATGTATATGTATGTATATGTATGTATATGTATGTATATGTATGTATATGTATGTATATGTATGTATATGTATGTATATGTATGTATATGTATGTATATGTATGTATATGTATGTATATGTATGTATATGTATGTATATGTATGTATATGTATGTATATGTATGTATATGTATGTATATGTATGTATATGTATGTATATGTATGTATATGTATGTATATGTATGTATATGTATGTATATGTATGTATATGTATGTATATGTATGTATATGTATGTATATGTATGTATATGTATGTATATGTATGTATATGTATGTATATGTATGTATATGTCTGTATATATTGTGAGGGTTTGATTTGAAAATAACCGCCACGCTTATCGATATCTATGCCGAGGCCGATAAGCATCAAGATCGCACTAATTGGCAACCTTGATGCAATGGCATCGCCATATATCGCATCGACATCCGTGTATGAGGTGAATGTCAAATCAGTCCGGTTGGCAGGCTAATTCGAAGGCAACCCTGGATTTTAATAAGCAGGACTGTTTTTCATGTGCCAATCAGTCCAGAACCATTTCCGGCTTTACTTTTTTCGATCGCCATGAAACGTGCAGACGCACAAACAATAACCTTCCGAAAACAAGCAATAATTGGCCATCATAATTGTTGCTGGCGAGAAAACCCATTAGATTGGCAGATTTAACCTCAACCACTAAGCATACCACTCATAGAGGCGTCAAATCGACTAAAAAGTGGTTGCATAAAATGTCGGAACAATCAGCACCCAAGCAGCTTCGTGTGCTGCGACTGCGACACGAAGGCAAAACGCAGCAGGCAGGCAGAGAATATTCTTCTTGCGATCAGCGGCACACAGCGCCGAACTCATTGCTTGGTCTAGCTTCGCTGCCGCAACATCTATTTCGACGCTCCGAAACGCTTACATATATGCAAATAAGCAGCAACACATATATGTATATTCAATAACAAGAAGACATGCGGCCATTGCTGTGAATTTCCGGCGTTGCCTCTTTTCTGTAGTCGTTCGAGCTTGTAGGTAGAGATGTTGCAATAGTTCTATGAGGCAGCCAGTGGCCGAAATTTAGATTTTTCAGCCCGCTGTGCTTCTCTTCGAAATGGAGGGTATTAGGGCATAATTAATATGTTTGCAACACTTACTGGCAATTAACATTAAAAATCTATTAAGTCATAATTATTATTTATTAATTTAATACATTTTATGTTATCAAAGAACTATCACCATTAATAACAATATTTTTTCGTTTTTATTAATAGTTTAATTTAATATATTTATTTATTGGCGACTAGAGGCAGTCACATAGGAAATTTAAATAACTGTTAGGAAATTAAAATTATAAAACAGAGTAATAAGCTAAATATTTTTGGTAAGGGTATTTATGCGCTGCCATTTAATGATATCGATGTTGCGGCAGCGAAGCCAGAGCAAGCAATGAGTTCGGCGCTGTGTGCCGCTGATCGCAAGAAGAATATTCTCTGCCCGCCTGCTGCGCTTTGCCTTCGTGTCGCAGTCGCAGCACACGAAGCTGCTTGGGAGCTCACAATTCAAAACTGTTATGCAACCACTTTTTAGTCGATTTGACGCCTCTATGTGTTGTATGCTTGTGCCTCAACTACAGGTACGCATGAGTATTCGATGCATGCGTAAATGCTAATTTACGGGATTGGTAGTGATCTGGGGCCACATCGGCGGTGACGCAGTGAAGCGGCAGGGCAGTACCGTGCGCATCGCTTTGCAAAAATCCCCATCGCACTAGTGCATCGCTCCGCGTTGTACCCACGCTTGCTAATAATACCGAATGAAGTCATGATCATAATGAATTAATCTAGTTTAATTGGGGCACCTTCGGTACAGCACATCTCATCGGTATGCAAATGGGTAAAAGCAAGAACATACTATGCTTTTACAGGTAGGGCGCGTAAAGAAGGAAGAACAATTTCACCTCAATTCTTCCAACACATCAATTAAATACCTTATTAACACAGTTCTCGTGGTCTGTAATATCTCCTGTTCCTGTCTTCACTCTGTGTTGGTTTTGGTTATGTGACGCGAACGTCTCGTTTAATTTTGTGTTTGGCGGTGGCCGCGCTCTTCTGTTTCTGTTTGTGCTAATTTCGGTCGTCGCGCTCGCGCCGTTCTGTTTTTCGTTTTCGTTATTGTCGTAAATAGAAATTGTCAATTTTGAACCTAGCTTGTTATATATATATATTATATTTGTTGCTTTGCAGTGTATTTTATGAACTATTTTGCAGTGTTCTTTTTTATTATTATTTTTTGTTGAAATTAATTATTATTTTTTTAACAAAATAAAAATGTATGTCTGTTGCTCAAAAAATTGCCAGGTGCGTGCAAATGTAAAAATGGGTTTCGTTTGTTGCTGGCTGTGCGATAATGTTGCGCACGAAAAATGCGCTGGCCTCAACGGCCGTATTATAGATCTGATCGAGTCAAAGTCAGGCTTAAATTGGACTTGTGAGACCTGTAGGGATGTCGAATGGGATATGATGGGATTCATGAGGCAGACCAAGAAAGGCTTTAGTGATATTTTCGGTCGGTTCAAAAAACTGTTCGAAAGTTTCTCTGCGTTGGATGACGAGTTCAAAGGTATGAAACTTTTGAACGAGTCTCCTAAGCGCAAAAAGGCCAATCATAGACTGTCAATTGGCCCTAATGAACTTTTGGTCCCAACAGTCCCAGTTGCTTCATCTGCTCCATCACTGATGGATTTTACATCCCCACGTCCTCAGATAGTAGTCAGTAGTGAGGAAATCAACGTCATACCCATGGATGTTGTTCCTGCTGACCCAGTAGAAATTTCTGTTTTGGCGAATGCAGGCAGTGTTGTTGCAAGTCAACATACTCCTGCTGATATGTCTGCCAAATCAAATGCTCTTTCAATTAAGGCTATAGCTCCTCCTGGAGTTACAGCTGCGGTTGATGTAAATACCCTTGTAGGTGTCCCACCAAAAAAACCAATTTTTGTTTCCAGGCTTGCCCCTGATACTACATCTTACGATGTCAAGGCCTTTATTCAGGCGAAATCTGAAGCCAATATTACGGTGGAAAAATTTAAATTTACGTATCTTCGGGAAATTTCTTCATTTAAAATAAGTGTTCCTGCCGATCATTTCAGCAAAATTTGTTGTAAAGAATTTTGGCCTGAACACTTAATCATAAAAGAATACACTGTAAAAAAGAAAAATCGGACTCTGGTTGCACTCCCCTCTGTAGTTGCTAGGTCTAATCCAGCACCTATAGTCTCTGATAGCACAAAAAACTAAACTTAGTAATCTTTACCTAAAAAGCATGTCCTTTACTTTTGATATCGTTGCCTTTTCTGAAACATGGTTGAGGCCCGACATCTTAAATTCTGAAATTTTTTTTTAACAAATTTTCCGTTTGTAGAAAAGATCGCACTCCTCGTCGTGGTGGGGGTGTACTTATTGCTGTTGATGTCGATTTATCTTCAGAAATAGTAATAATAGATAGTTCTATAGATATCGAATTTGTTGCTGTCAAATTGAGCCTTCGTGGTGTTAGCTTTTTTATTACTTGTTCTTATATTCCCCCTTCTGCAGACAATTCTGTATATTCTTCGCATTTTTCAGCAATACGCTCTATATCATCTATGCTTTCTGATCGTGATTTTCTTGTTCTTGGTGACTTCAATATTGCTGGGACTGTTTGGATTTCTAATGTAGACTATAATGTATTGACTCCCACGAACCAACATGATTTTCTTGATAGTTTATTTGGGATGTCATTGTGTCAAATCAATGCCATCCCAAATTCTCAGAATAAGATGCTTAATCTTATTTTCGTTTTGGATGCCTCCCTCGTATCTGTCTCCCGTATTGAACCTATATCCCTTCCTGAAGATCATTATCACCCAACTTTGGAAGTGTTGATAGATTTACCTATCCGGGGGATGTGCCCACGTACTCTACCTCCAGAGCGAGTTGGTCAATTTCAGAACAGCGATTTTATTAAACTTACTCAACTCTTACCCAGACTGACTGGTCCCAGCTTTACAGGTGTAGGGACATGGACAGTGCAATCACGATTTTTTACTCAACCTTAAATTCATTACTTGATTTATGTGTCCCGGTTCAAAATGCACGTAGTTCTAACAAACCAATTTGGTTTACACGGTAATTAACTAGCATGAAAAATAGAAAGTCAAAATTGTACAAAAAGTTCAAGGAAACTGGCTCTTTCTTGGATTTCTCTAACTACTTGATTGCTCGATCCAATTTATCTATCCTGAATAACCAATGCTACCAGGATTACCTTAGAAGTTGCAGGTTACAGTTTCAGCGCGATCCTAAAAAGTTTTATAACTTCGTTAATGCGAAACGTAAATCATCAACACTTCCATCAACTTCTTTTTTAAAAAACGACAGCTAACACAGATCAGGCCATCGCCGATTTATTTGCTGCGTTTTTTCAAACAATTTATAGTTCATCAAATGTTCAATTGGTTTCGCCATATCCTTACAATGTAAATGTCTCTAATTGCATATTTGGACCTTTAATAACGGAAAGCTCGCTCTTAACTGATCTTAAGGCTATTAAGCCAGTATTCTCACCGGGACCTGATGAAGTACCAGGCTGCGTGCTTAGGTACTGTGCTGAAGGTCTTTTGAGGCCATTATATAAGCTTTTTAATCTGTCCATCGAGTTGTGCTCTTTTCCCGTTATGTGGAAGGAATCATTTATTATTCCTCTCCATAAAAAAGGAAACAAGTCAAACGTTCAAAACTATAGAGGTATTTCTAAGTTGTCTGCTATTCCTAAGATTTATTTATTTATTAAATTTAAATTGTGGTAAATGCAACGTCATGTCTTTTTATAGGCGAATGCCCTTTTTAAATAATTATGTTCTTAATGGAAAACCACTTGAACGAATTGAGTCAGTTAATGATTTGGGTATCCTTTTGGATCCCAAGCTTAAGTTTGACAAGCATATTTCTTCTGCTGCTAATCGAGCCTTTGGTGTCTTGGGTTTCATTAAGCGTTGGTCGAAAGAATTTGACGATCCCTACGTTACTAAGACTCTTTATACATCACTTGTTCGCCCCATTCTTGAGTATGGGTCTTGTATATGGTGTCCACAATATACGGTTTATCAGGATAGAATAGAATCTGTGCAAAAACAATTTCTACTCTTTGCCCTCCGGTGTCTTCACTGGAACCCTAATACTCGCTTGCCTCCTTACCGTAGTAGACTTCTACTAATAAATCTTCCCTCTCTTTCTGATCGTAGAACCATGCTTGGTGTGATCTTTTTACACAAACTAATTAACGGTGAAATTGATTCATCAGAATTAATTAGCCAAATTAGTTTTGCTGTTCCGATCAGAAGTACTAGGAACTTTTTGCCGATTTCCCTGCAAGCCTGTAATACTAACTATGCAGTTCATAACCCTTTTCGGATCTTATGCTCTAGTTATAATAATCTTTCCCGATAATAAGTAATGCTACTTCTGTCCCTACTCTCAGAACTGTACTATTACAACATCTGTCTAACATTTAATATTTTATGTTCTATTCTTATTTCGCGATTTTCGTAGCCGCACGTTATGCAGCGCGCCCCTCGGTCGGTTGGGCGGGAGGTGGGTTGCATGTTGCCTGGGTCCGCGCGTTAACAAGCCTGGCTTGGTATCGTTGGGCCACTTGAATGTACTGTTCGTTAGTACATCAACGTCCATAGAAAAGACCCACCTCCTTTTGCCCTGAGCACAGTCGATTTGAAGAGACAGAGTATGCTCCCGAAACGTTGCCGACATCGTGTTCGTTACATAATTAAATGGCGACCAACGTGGGGCCCGACCGCCCGAACGGCTGCAGGGAAACAACAAATTGTAGTATATAACTCCTAGTTGGTACGGTGGGTCGATGTATGCTTATGCCATTGTAGAATGTACAATACTTTACTTAAGTTTATATTGGATACTGTACTCAATGCTAAGTTTCTCTGTACTCCGTGCTCCCAACCCTTCTCCTCAGACCTCCTCCTCCACGATCATACCCAGCCGTAGTATTTTTGATAAAATCTGCATTTACGATTGTACCTAGGAATAGTGGTCATTCTGTCATCCTGTTTGGAGCCCGACCAGATCATAAATCGTATCTTATTGAAGAATAACAATTTGTATTGCAAATTTGTTGATCAGTTATATTCTTTTATGTGATTAGGGAATTCGATTTACTTAGAGACTTAAAGCTCTGATGTTTGTCCTATACCGAGCAATAGAATTTCTTAAATACAAATTTGTCCTGTTTATTAAAATGTTATCGGCAAGTTCCTCTTAGATTTACATACAATTTGCATATTCTAGTTTTTTTTAAGTAATCTCAGCTTTTCTCGTGTGAATACGTAGAAATATTTATGTGCACGACCGTTGTGATATATGCATTTACCGAAGAACAAGTCCTAACATTATATAGATTCTTTATCGTTATTTCGTTAATTTTGTATTAGATCGTTTGATCATACCGTAACTTTATTGGCTTCTGAAAAGAGGACCCAGTCTTGTTATCCGTTAACATGGCAGTCCGACGCAGTCCAGAAGTCATTACGTCCAGTCAAACTCCAACAAGCGTGTGTCCGATCTGTAATGACTCGTTTCAAGACACGGAAGCTGTAGTGACTCCCTTCAACCATAAATTGCATTAGCAGTGTCTTTCCGTTTGGTTACCATTAGAAATCTAAATTTACAATCGTTACTTCATCGAGAAGCCGACGACGGCCTCAAACGGAGTGGTAAAGTGACATTCTGCAAGCTCCACACCACCTTGTCGATAGGCCAGACTGTATCTCAAGCATTGTTTCAAATTGGCATCTAAAATGTTCTGGATTGACTGATAGCATCCCCGTCGAAGATTTTATTTATCGCATCAATTGCTTAACAGCTCAATGTCTAAACGGTGATTTTGACATACTTTATCAGTTCGGTAATCTCTTGTTCATGGGCTAAGCGCTAACCTTTAATTGGAGATTTTATCATAGCTCCCCAATGACCTGGTTTCATCTCTGAAACCAACTGCGGGAACGATACAAAGACCAACATACCGATGAAGACATTAAAGATGCGATTAGACGTCGTAAGCAAAGGAGCAACGAGTACTTTGACGAACTTCTTGATTCCATTTTAACGATTGCTGACGCTTTACAGCAGCAGCTGACTGATGCTGCTATCATTAAGCGAAATCTTGAGCCTGAACTAAGATATGAATTACTTCATGTACCCACCCCGACTCTAGCGTCGTTAAGAAGTGAGTGCCATAGACATGAAGACTTTCACTCTAACGTTGCCTGCAAGCCGTTTTCTCGACCCTTGAATACACGGCGCAATATATATGAACTCGTTCATACTGCAGAAGAGATTGATCAGACCAAAGAAATAGAGCCAATGGAGCTAAACGCTCTTCGCGCTCAAGAGAAATTGAAGTGCTGGAATTGTGAGGTAGATGGTCATAGATAACAAGACTGTCTCCAACCACGTCGCGTATTTTGTTGCAGGTGTGGCCTTATTGATATGTACAAACCGTAAATCGGAAAACACGCGACAAGTTGTTCGTCTAACATCGAAGGCGAATATCCGATCGTAGCCTCCAAAAAGTTTTCGATAATATCTAAGACAACACCTGCTATGTCCACATATTCCCCTGACGTACCCAATCATATTAGTTTTAAACCTTATCAGGAGCGTTTGCAGCACTTTTTGGAACAATAGACGTGCCTTGAACAAGTTTTAAATTTCAGCAATTGTGCATAAAACAAACGACATTCGTCCATTTACTCAGTTAAAAATCGTTGATGAAGAGTATCGGCTTTGTTAGACAGCGGAGCAAATAAAAGCGTATTAGGCGGGAAACTAGCTAAACATATTCTTGACAGCAACACCAAGTTTAGCCCCCTAAAAGGCGAAGTTCGCACGGCGGATGGCCAAAAACAACACGTTGTTGGCACAATTTCTATTCCAGTGTCAAACAACTCTATCCACGCGAAATTTTAATTTATAATAGTTTCGTCCATCAGACAAGATATAATTTGTGGCTTGGATTTCTGGAGAGCCTTTGGCATTAGTCTTTCGGATCAAACTCGAAGCCGGAGACACAGACAAGTTAGTGCTAACACCAGCTCAGGAAAAGAGTCTGTGCCTAATTGTAGCGACTTTTCCATCGTTTTAGAGAGATGGTTTGGGAAAGACGATTCTAGTCGAACACACCGTCGATACCGATATTACCAAGCCCATAAAACAAAGGTTCTATCCCCTTTGGCCAGCCAGCGAGAAGCTTTTATGCGAAGAAATCGACCGAATGATCGAACTTGGTGTAATAGAAGAAACGCCTTCTTCAGCTTGGTCGTTTCCGGCTGTGCTGATAGTAAAACCCGTGAAAGTCAGATTTTGCTTAGACTCACGAAAGATTAATGGAGTGACTCTCAAGGATGCCTATCCCATTCCAAATCTGGGAGGCTTATTGAGTAGACTTCCCCCTGTTCGATGTATCTCGAAAATAGACTTGAAAAACGCCTTCTAGCAAATCAGTCTAGATGAGTCATCACGCGCAAAAACTGCCTTTACAATTCCAAACAGGCTTCTTTACCAATTTAAAAAAATGCCATTTGTACTTTGTAATGTGCCGCAGACTATGTGCAGGCTCATGGATCTAGTGATACCCTACAAGTTTAAAGGTCACGTATTAGCATACTTAGATGATTTATTGATTTTATCTTCCAACTTCGAAGATCATCTAACCCATCTCGCAGAGATATCCATGTTGTTGCGAAAGGCCGGACTCACGATCAATGTTCGAAAAAGCAATTTTTGCTTAAAAAAGGTGGAGTATCTTGGATATATCGTTGGCGAAGGTACTTTGCAAATAAATCCTGGTAAAATTTAAGCAGTGTCAGAATTTTCGGTGTCAAAAACCAAACGTCAACTAAAACGATTCTTGGGCATGACCGGATGGTAACAGCGATTTATTTATATTCAACTATCACATACCCTTTTAGTTAATTGTTGCGTAAAAATGAGTTTGAGTGGAATGATCGAGCGCCTTCGAAAATGTCAAAATAAAACTTTGCTCCGCTCCATTTCTAGTACATCCTGATTATTTTAAGCCTTTCGTAGTGCAATGTGATGCTTCTATGTACGGCAGAGGTGCAGTTTTGGCCCAGTGCGACGAACTTGGAAACGAGAGACCAATTGCTTATATGTCTAAGAAAAAATTACTCAGTCACCGAGCTAGGGTACCTCGCCGTTGTGTTGGCTGTCAAAAGATTCCGCATGTATATCGAAGGCCATGAATTTAAGGTAGTGACTTATCTCGTGTCTTTAAAGACGAATTCGCTGTAGTTGAATTAGAATCTTTGCCAGAAATTGATTTGTCCTCCGAAGCATTTAAATCTGTTGAGTATTGCAATTTAAAAGACCGATTTCTCAAACCTGCCTGAATTATAAGTCATAGATGATAACATGTATTATAGTGCAGAATTTCCGTCAGCTTACACCGATCGTATGGTTGGAAACTGTATGTACCCGAAGAATTGCGAACCGATGTTATTAAGGCAGCACATGAGCAGCCAACTTCCGCTCATTGTTGCATGTCCAAATGTCTGGATCGCATTCGGAGGAACTTGAACTGGCCGAATATGATCATTATTTTTAATGGCACTTAATTTATGTTTTTTTTTAATGGGCTCACCTGTCACTTATTATTTTTTTATTGCTTTTTTAATGGGTTAAGGGACCAATTAGCGAGGGGAAAGGGAAAAGGGTCAAGATTTTAGGTGTCGACGATTTGTGCGATCTCGAAGAGAAAGGTAAGGACACAGGAAAGGGGCAAAATTTATGGGTGAGAGAAATGTCGGCTCGTGTATGATCTCGAAGCGAAAGGTAAGTGGGAAAAGAATCAACATTTTATTGATCTCTAAGTGAGCACAGGTGTCTTTCCCTAAGGACGATTCCCAAGTAAAGATCAAACAAATACAATCAAGAGCGGTGAGGAGTCCATTTTTAATTTATTGCCTTTCTGGTTTTGGGCTCACATAATCACAGTAACCACAACATTTTGTGTGGGAACTTGATTGTTAGAGAGTTTCACCCCTGACCTAAAACATATGCGGCACACGTGCCACACCCCCGACCTAACCTTTTTTGACCCTGCATTTGGTATTTCACAATTAAATTAAATAATTGAAAATAACCAAAGCAGAGCTAAGGCTTGTTATATACAGGTGTGTGTTTTGATTTTTTTACTTCTAGCCTACACCATATGCGACTCAAAACTACATGTTGCAGGCGCGCTTTTGACACTGTATTGGATTTTTCACAATTGAATGAAATAATTTAAAATAACCTGAACAGACCAAGGACTTATTTATGATCATAAGTGTGAAAGAATCACAAATGAGTTTAGGTTTTGATTTCTAAGGTTGCGTTTCCTACTATCTTTGTAGTGTAGAAAGTTCATTTTCGTATGGAACGAGCTCGATGACTTAACAGAGATATTTTTAGCAGCTTACATTGCAATGCAGCTACATAAAGAGTAAATCTTTTATAGTCAGCTTTTAGGTGTTCTGATAAGAAGCCAATACCATTAACTCCAAATATTTATAAAAATGTTTTTATAAATGAACGTTTCTTAATAGGTATTACAATTGTATTAACAAGTTTGTAACGTCCCGAAGGTGGCAACTCCAGCCTCTCAAAGTATACACAATTTGGTTCAGGATCAATAGTCGTGTCTATCTGTTTCTATGCAAACTGGTCTCGGACTTGAAACTTCCTTGCTGAAATTTTATGTTGCATTTTATATGTATTTTTGCTCTAGAGAGTACATATGACTGAGTCGACCGGACCGGACTTTAATTAATCGAGCGAAAGATAAGTTCTCGTCCAAACAACTTTTTTTGCTGTAGGTAGTACATATGTCCGACTAAACTCACTAATGTTATTTATATTAATAATTAAATTTAAATTTGGACAGATTGACCGCGGTCAATTAATTTAAGCTTTCAGAAGATAGTGGTTCTTGCTTGTGTAAATTGTATAATTAATTTGAATTCATCTATTTTTCATCCATAACATAACTAGCATAATCTTTAATTGGATTGATTTTTATTATTTCAAATTTAATAGTTGAGGTTGACTTTTTACATTCCTCTCGCTTCTGTTCATCGCTTTTCTTAAAGATGCTCTGATTGCTACCTAGAGCTATCTCACCTCCAACATGCTTTATTCTTATATTCCACGATTCCCTTTCTATTTATTTTTTTATTTCTTTTCTTATGCACTCTATTTAATAAATATCTTCATAATATTTCGGCTTTATCTTTGATGTGGAAATACATTTCTGCTAGTTAACTTTGATTAATCTCTATTGTGTGATGTGGTTTACTTTTATACATTTATCACTTTAATTTCTGAGTGTGCTTTGCTTGTGATTAATTCAGTATACATTTTTATATAATTAAATATGCTGTATAGATATTCCCAATAAAACTTTGAATTTGTATAGCAAATTACCATTGGAAAATTTTATAAGCCTAAGCAGGGCAGGTAGCCTATGATTTGGGACAAGAGGTTTTTGTTAATGAAATATTTTAACAGAATCTATGTAGGTGTATTAATATATTTACAAAGAGATATATCTACTAGGTTTTAGACATCTAGAATATTTTACCTTCTTAGATTAATTATTTTGCTATGTATGGGGGGGGGGGGGGTTTATTTTTTTTTTTTTTTTTTTTTTTTTTTTTTTTTTTTTTTTTGTGGTGTTTTGTTGGTTTGTGTTTTGTTTTTTTAGGTTTAATTTTTTATTTTTTTTTTTTTTAAAAAAAAAAAAAAAAAAAATAAATAGGTTTTTAGTTTTTCAGATGCTATTTAGGGATAGATATAGTTTTATGTGATAATTTTCTCAACAAAACGTTCAATCAGATTGCTGATTGATACGTCAACTAGGTTTTCGACCCTGTCTTCAAATATTTAATACAGAGTAAAGTAACTATCTAGTCTGCGATTATTCTCACCTGATTTGAGTCTAGTTTCGTTTGATTTTTTAGTTGGATTGTTTAAACCTTAATTCGCTGCATAAAGAGTTTGAGCGACTCTTGTGCACTTCTTTTTAATATTAATGGCTGTGATGCAACCTGAGTATAATGATGATGTTACATGTTTTAATATTATTTTAGTTTTTATCAGAGACCATTTTTTGTATTTTCCTCATATTTTTATTTTCTTTTTTTAATGACACTAACAGTATAATTTCAAAAACAGGGATCCGCATTAGATTTTCTTGTTTTATTTAATAATTCGAGCGAATGTGAGCTATTGTGACTTATGGCTTGTATTCTACTTAATTGAAAGTAGAATGGACTCACATTTAGTATGGACTTTTAGTTTGCTGTGGTGGATACGGATTCCATTAGTTTTAATTTTGGTATTTATAAGGTCTTGCTCATATTCTATAAGTTTATAGACGATTTGAGGCACACTAGTTAGCTTTTGATAGTTGCTAAGGACCAGCCTTTAGATAACATATCTTCCAGTAGTGTTTTATTTTAAATTTTTTATGAAAAGTGAGCAGGACTTTTAGGTATTAAGTGACCTCAGTTTCCTTTGAATAATGGTTGGATTCCACTAGTATTTTGTTGTTATTGGAAGTTAAATATAAATTAATGATTCGTCGCATTTTGTCTTATACATTTTGCCTAAAGGTGATTTCATCAGTTTTGTTATTGATATATTTTAGATCTTTTTTATATTAATTAGGTTAGTTTGTCCAAAATAAGTTTTTACAAATCTTATTGACCATTCATGAGACCTATTGTAGGCGAGCTATGTTATTAAATCATTTTGATGTTTGCTTTAGGAAATTCTTAATTTATTACTTGATCTTATCACAGGACAGGATGAATTAGTTTTTTTTTTGTGCCTTTCTAATTTTATAACGATAGTAGTTGGAGCTATGTGTCAATGTGAGAGTGCTCATTTTGTTCCCATTTTTAGTAAAAGTCATGACAGATATAATTTTAAGGGGATGTATAATTTATGTTGCTCTTATTTCTAATGCCTTCAAGCTAATTTTATTAATTACTCAAACGCACCCTACTGAGGATATATGCATAGTATTACAATTCTACTTAGCTATCTGAGAAGAGAATATACAAATTCAAGGAATACTCTTGATATTTTGTTCTTCTATGTATTGTTCTTTGTTCTTAGTTTTATATTGTTAAGATTGCGCTAAAGAAATATATGAAAATTGAGACGCAACAATCACTTTAAAAACGATGTTTTACTTACATTATCACTATTTCTGGGAGTTTGTATAAAAAGTGAGTAACAGATAACCGGGACCATGGACAATTTGTTATCTTAAGTTTATTTTCTGTCACACATATTGAGTATGGGTATGATATACGTGATTTTTTTCCCACTCATGTGGTTGACTTAAGAATCCCTTCCTCATTAAAAACTTTAACATACTCAGGTACTGTAGTTTGTTTCATTATTTGTATAATCCAGATTGTAGGGATTATGACTTTGAGCACTAAGCATACAACCACTTTTTAGTCGATTTGACGCCTCTATGTGTTGTTTGCTTATTGCTTTGAGGCTTGAGTCATTTGCTTAAAAATATTCAGAAGTCTGAGGATTGACTTGAACTTCAGACGCGAAGTACATTATCTTAAGCTTGCTTGGTTCATATTTTGAATTTTCCATGGTTTTTAAACTGTATTATTATAAATGTATTGCTCGGTTCTTGAATAAAGCCATACCTTTGCAGGATAACATTAGTTTATTCGTTCTTTTTAAGAAGTTAATTTTGATTTTTTAAATGTCGCTAACTAGATTGACTAGAGTAATATTTTATCATGCTATTGACAAGGTTTTTTTATTTTTTTTTTATTATTGTTATTAGTTTTTAAATCAACGCTTGCTTTAGCGCCATGCTGTTTGCTTTTAGGATTACGTGAAGGGTAAAGAGTTAAAATTAAGGGAGCATTTAAGCTCGAATGTTCTGCAAGGGCCTGGCTTAATAGCTAAACATTCCTTGATAGCATTTTCTTATTTAGAACCCAAACTATTTTTATATCTCCAATTATTCAGGTGACTGCCGAAGATTTAATTTCAGAAATGGACTATTTTTAACTTTTTTTTTCTTCACTTTTTAAGTTTTTCATTTGTTTTTAAAGCCTTTTATAATAGATCTAGATATTCATTTTTATTATAGTTAGAAGGTTTTTTGTTCTATTGTTTTGTTTTGATTTAAAGTTCGACGATAGTTCTATAGGCTTAGAGGGAATCTACATTTGAAGGATGATATTAAAGACGGTGTGATTCAAGGATTGTAAAGCAGTAAGCATTGAAACATAAATGCTCTGTTGAAGACATTTAAGGAAATTTTATTGAGACGGGAACTCTCTTTATATTCAAAAAATATTTTGAAGCCTTAAAGAAGGCAAGAAATTCAGATGATAAATAATTTTTAATAATTGTTTTTATCTTGCTTAAGACCATTAATGTGAATGTATTTTTTTAATTTTTTAGTAAGGAGTTTTTTTTATATTTTTATTTTTAATGACGTTAGCATTGTTCAACAAGTATAAAGATTTTTCGATGATTTTGACGGTTTTGTTGCTTTAGAATACACTTGAAGAATGACATTTAAAACGCTATCATTTTTTACCATGTTAGATAGATTTTTCGATGATTTTGGGGGTTTTTTTTTCTTAGTGAACATGATGTCCCCAAAATTAGGTGAATTGTATTTCACATTAGAATTTAATTTGTGATTTTTGGGGGTTCGTGTTATAACTTAAAAGTAATTCGTGGATTTGTCAGAAGAACCAAAAATTTGTATTTTTTCCTATAATTGATTTATTGCTTGAAAGAAGCATTTTTTTTTATTTTGCCAAGGTACATAGTTATATTGATTTAAGTGATATATTTATTTTCTTATGCATACTATTTAATAAATATGTTATAATATTTTGCCTTCATCTTTGATGTGGAAATACATTTCTGCTAGTTAATTTTGTTTAATCTCTATTGTGTGATGTGGTGCTTTGGTTGTGATTAATTCAGTATACATTTTTATATAATTAAATATGCTATATAGATATTCCCAATTTATCATTTAAACTTTGAATTTAAATAGCAAATTACCATTGGAAAAATTTATTAGCTTAAGGAGGGCAGGTAGCCTATGATTTGGGATAAGAGGTTTTTGTTTTGTTTTTTTGAAATATTTTAACAGAATCTATGTAGGTGTATTAATATATTTACAAAGAGATATATCTACTAGGTTTTAGACATCTAGAATATTTTACCTCCTTAGATTAATTATTTTATTATTTTGCTATGTATGAGGGGGGGGGGGGGGGAGTTGAATAAATTTAACATTCGTACATACTCGATTTCGTGCAGCACTCTTTAGAAGGTTTACAAGGTCTTGTATCAGCAAACGTTTAAAATGTTTTAATGATTTAGTACATTTACCAAAATGCATACAGTAAACAACGCAATGCAATTTGCAACCCACCGTAAATAGGTTTTTAGTTTTTTCAGATGCTATTTAGGGATAGATATAGTTTTATGTGATAATTTTCTCAACAAAACGTTCAATCAGATTGCTGATTGATACGTCAACTAGGTTTTCGACCCTTTCTCCAAATATTTAATACAGAGTAAAGTAACTATCTAGTCTGCGATTATTTTCACCTGATTTGAGTCTAGTTTCGTTTAATTTTTTAGTTGGATTGTTTTAACCTTAATTCGCTGCATAAAGAGTTTGAGCGACTCTTGTGCACTTCACTTTAATATTAATGGCTGAGATACAACCTGAGTATAATGATGATGTTACATGTTTTAATATTGTTTTAGTTTTTATCAGAGACCATTTTTTGTATTTTCCTCATATTTTTATTTTCTTTTTTTAATGACACTAACAGTATAATTTCAAAAACAGGGATCCGCATTAGATTTTCTTGTTTTATTTAATAATTCGAGCGAATGTGAGTTATTGTGACTTATTGCTTGTATTCTACTTAATTGAAAGTAGAATGGACTCACATTTAGTATGGACTTTTAGTTTGCTGTGGTGGATACGGATTCCATTAGTTTTAATTTTGGTATTTATAAGGTCTTGCTCATATTCTATAAGTTTATAGACGATTTGAGGCACACTAGTTAGCTTTTGATAGTTGCTAAGGACCAGCCTTTAGATAACATATCTTCCAGTAGTGTTTTATTTTAAATTTTTTATGAAAAGTGAGCGGGACTTTTAGGTATTAAGTGACCTCAGTTTCCTTTGAATAATGGTTGGATTCCACTAGTATTTTGTTGTTATTGGAAGTTAAATATAAATTAATGATTCGTCGCATTTTGTCTTATACATTTTGCCTAAAGGTGATTTCATCAGTTTTGTTATTGATATATTTTAGATTTTTTTTATATTAATTAGGTTAGTTTGTCCAAAATAAGTTTTTACAAATCTTATTGACCATTCATGAGACCTATTGTAGGCGAGCTATGTTATTAAATCATTTTGATGTTTGCTTTAGGAAATTCTTAATTTATTACTTGATCTTATCACAGGACAGGATGAATTAGGTTTTTTTTTGTGCCTTTCTAATTTTATAACGATAGTAGTTGGAGCTATGTGTCAATGTGAGAGTGCTCATTTTGTTCCCATTTTTAGTAAAAGTCATGACAGATATAATTTTAAGGGGATGTATAATTTATGTTGCTCTTATTTCTAATGCCTTCAAGCTAATTTTATTAATTACTCAAACGCACCCTACTGAGGATATATGCATAGTATTACAATTCTACTTAGCTATCTGAGAAGAGAATATACAAATTCAAGGAATACTCTTGATATTTTGTTCTTCTATGTATTGTTCTTTGTTCTTAGTTTTATATTGTTAAGATTGCGCTAAAGAAATATATGAAAATTGAGACGCAACAATCACTTTAAAAACGATGTTTTACTTACATTATCACTATTTCTGGGAGTTTGTATAAAAAGTGAGTAACAGATAACCGGGACCATGGACAATTTGTTATCTTAAGTTTATTTTCTGTCACACATATTGAGTATGGGTATGATATACGTGATTTTTTTCCCACTCATGTGGTTGACTTAAGAATCCCTTCCTCATTAAAAACTTTAACATACTCAGGTAATGTAGTTTGTTTCATTATTTGTATAATCCAGATTGTAGGGATTATGACTTTGAGCACTAAGCATACAACCACTTTTTAGTCGATTTGACGCCTCTATGTGTTGTTTGCTTAGTGCTTTGAGGCTTGAGTCATTTGCTTAAAAATATTCAGAAGTCTGAGGATTGACTTGAACTTCAGACGCGAAGTACATTATCTTAAGCTTGCTTTATATTTTATGGTTTTTAAACTGTATTATTATAAATGTATTCTCGGTTCTTGAATAAAGCCATACCTTTGCAGGCTAACATTAGTTTATTCCTTCTTTTTAAGAAGTTGATTTTGATTTTTTAAATGTCGCCAACTAGATTGACTAGAGTTATATTTTATCATGCTATTGACAAGGTTTTTTTTATTTATATTATTGTTATTATATATTAAATCAACGCTTGCCTTAGCGCCATGCTGTTTGCTTTTAGGATTACGTGAAGGGTAAAGAGTTAAAATTAAGGGAGCATTTTAGCTCGAATGTTCTGCAAGGGCCTGGCTTAATAGCTAAACATTCCTTGATAGCATTTTCTTATTTAGAACCCAAACTATTTTTATATCTCCAATTATTCAGAAGATTTAATTTTAAAAATTGACTATTTTTAACTTTTTTTTATTTTCATTTCATAAGTTTTTCATTTGTTTTTAAAGCTTTTTATAATAGATCTAGATCTAGATATTCATTTTTATTATAGTTAGAAGGTTTTCGTTCTATTGTTTTGCTTTGATTTTAAGTTCGACGATAATTCTATAGGCTTTGAGGGAATCTACATTTGAAGGATGATATTAAAGACGGTGTGATTCAAGGATTGTAAAGCAGTAAGCATTGAAACATAAATGCTCTGTTGAAGACATTTAAGGAAATTTTATTGAGACGGGAACTGTCTTTATATTCAAGAAACATTTTGAAGCCTAAAAGAAGGCAAGAAATTCAGATGATAAATAATTTTTAATAACTGTTTTTATCTTGCTTAAGACCATTAATGTGAATGTGTTTTTTTGATTTTTTGGTAAGGAGTATTTTTTTTTATTTTTTATTTTTAATGACGTTAGCATTGTTCAACAAGTTTAAAGATTTTTCGATGATTTTGAGGGATTTGCTGCTTTAGAATACACTTAAAGAATGACATTTAAAACGCTGTCATTTTTTACCATGTTAGATAGATTTTTCGATGATTTTGGGGGGTTTTTTTTTCTTAGTGAACATGATGTCCCCAAAATTAGGTGAATTTCATTTCACATTAGAATTTAATTTGTGATTTTTGGGGGTTCGTGTTATAACTTTAAAGTAATTCGTGGCTTTGTCAGAAGAACCAAAAATTTGTATTTTTTCCTATAATTGATTTATTGCTTGAAAGAAGCATTTTTTTTTAGTTTGCCAAGGTACATAACTATATTGATTTAAGTGATATATTGAATTTATTTATATATTTATTTTCTTATGCACACTATTTAATAAATATGTTCATAATATTTTGCCTTCATCTTTGATGTGGAAATACATTTCTGCTAGTTAATTTTGTTTAATCTCTATTGTGTGATGTGGTTTACATTTATACATTTATTACTTTAATTTCTGAGTGTGCTTTGGTTGTGATTAATTCAGTATACATTTTTATTTAATTAAATATGCTATATAGATATTCCCAATGTATCATTAAACTTTGAATTTAAATAGCAAATTACCATTGGGAAAATTAATTAGCTTAAGGAGGGCAGGTAGCCTATGATTTGGGATAAGAGGTTTTTGTTGTTGTTTTTTTGAAATATTTTAACAGAATCTATGTAGGTGTATTAATATATTTACAAAAAAATATATCTACTAGGTTTTAGACATCTAGAATATTTTACCTCCTTAGATTAATTATTTTATTATTTTGCTATGTATGGGGGGGGGGGGGGGGGGGGAGTTGAAAAAATTTAACATTCGTACATACTCGATTTCGTGCAGCACTCTTTAGAAGGTTTACAAGGTATCAGCAAACGTTTAAAATGTTTTAATGATTTTGTACATTTACCAAAATGCATACAGTAAATAACGCAATGCAATTTGCAACCCACCGTAAATAGGTTTTTAGTTTTTTCAGATGCTATTTGGGGATAGATATAGTTTTATGTGATCATTTTCTCAACAAAACATTCAATCAGATTGCTGATTGATACGTCAACTAGGTTTTCGACCCTTTCTCCAAATATTTAATACAGAGTAAAGTAACTATCTAGTCTGCGATTATTTTCACCTGATTTGAGTCTAGTTTCGTTTCATTTTTTAGTTGGATTGTTTTAACCTTAATTCGCTGCATACAGAGTTTGAGCGACTCTTGTGCACTTCACTTTAATATTAATGGCTGAGACACAACCTGAGTATAATGATGATGTTACATGTTTTAATATGGTTTAAGTTTTTATCAGAGACCATTTTTTGTATTTGCCTCATATTTATACCCTGATCCCATTAAAAATGGGAAAAAGGGGTATAATGGTTTTGTGCAAAAGTATTTAACAGGCATAAGGAAGCATCTCCGACCCCATAAAGTATATATATTCTTGATCAGTATCAATAGCCGAGTCGATATAGCCATGTCCGTCTGTCTGTCCGTCTGTCCGTCTGTCCGTCTGACCGTCTGTCCGTCCGTCTGTATGAACGCCTGTTTCTCAGAGACTACAAAAGCTAGAGACTTCATATTTGAAATATAAGTTCTCGTAGTGCCGGGTCAACACAAGTTTATCATTTTTTTTCGATATCTCGTCCCTTTCAAAAATTATCGATAAATATCGATTTCAGAGAAGTGTTTTTCGGGCATAACTTGAAAGTCATAAAAGCTAGAAACTTAAAATTTAAGTTTAAGTTACTGTACTGCCGGCTCTTAACAAACTTATCATTTTTTTTCAATATCTCAATCCTTTCAAAAGTTATCGATAAATGAAGTTTCCAAAACAGTGTTTTTAAGGTATAGCTTAAAAGTTATAAAGTGTAGATTCACCAAATTTGGTACATATACTCTCCAATAGCATACAGAGGTTAAATGCATTTCACTTTTTGGATACCCATTCCCGATCTCCAAGAAATCGAAAAATACGTATTTTAAGAGGTATGACCTTCGGATTTTACATAGTCTCACATTTATATTCCATCTTTGTGTCCTACAAATTTCATTACGATCGGAAAGCAAACAAAGAAGTTATTAACGATTCAATGTAACATAGTTTGGGCCAAAGGAAGAAGAAGAAGCAAAGCAAATGTATGACGCGCGTAGCCAGCAGCTTTTGTTTGTATATGTGTGTGTGTTTCTATGCATGAATGCAGATAAATAACTTCAATGAATGTAAGACCTTGGATCAGGGTATATCCTAGTCGGGCACTCTCGACTAGAGCACTCTTACTTGTTTTATTTTCTTTTTTTTAATGACACTAACAGTATAATTTCGAAAACAGGGATCCGCATTAGATTTTTTGTTTTATTCAATAATTCGAGCGAATGTGAGTTATTGTGACTTATTGCTTGTATTCCTACTTAATTGAAAGTAGAATGGACTCACATTTAGTATGGACTTTTAGTTTGCTGTGGTGGATACGGATTCCATTAGTTTTAATTTTGATTTGAGGCACACTAGTTAGCTTTTGATAGTTGCTTAGGACCAGCCTTTAGATAACATATCTTCCAGTAGTGTTTTATTTTAAATTTTTTATGAAAAGTGAGCGGGATTTTTAGGTATTAAGTGACCTCAGTTTCCTTTGAATAATGGTTGGATTCCACTAGTATTTTGTTGTTATTGGAAGTTAAATATAAATTAATGATTCGTCGCATTTTGTCTTATACATTTTGCCTAAAGGTGATTTTATCAGTTTTGTTATTGATATATTTTAGATTTTTTTTTTATATTAATTAGGTTAGTTTGTCCAAAATAAGTTTTTACAAATCTTATTGACCATTCATGAGACCTATTGTAGGCGAGCTATGTTATTAAATCATTTTGATGTTTTCTTTAGGAAATTCTTAATTTATTACTTGATCTTATCACAGGACAGGATGAATTAGTTTTTTTTTTGTGCCTTTCTAATTTTATAACGATAGTAGTTGGAGCTATGTGTCAGTGTGACAGTGCTCATTTTGTTCCCATTTTTAGTAAAAGTCATGACAGATATAATTTTAAGGGGATGTATAATTTATGTTGCTCTTATTTCTAATGCCTTCAAGCTAATTTTATTACTTACTCAAACGCACCCTACTGAGGATATATGCATAGTATTAAAATTCTACTTAGCTATCTGAGAAGAGAATCAACAAATTCAAGGAATACTCTTGATATTTTGTTCTTATATATATTGTTCTTTGTTCTTAGTTTTATATTGTTAAGATTGCGCTAAAGAAATATATGAAAATTGAGACACAACAATCACTTTAAAAACGATGTTTTACTTACATTATCACTATTTCTGGGAGTTTGTATAAAAAGTGAGTAACAGATAACCGGGACCATGGACAATTTGTTATCTTAAGTTTATTTTCTGTCACACATATTGAGTATGATATACGTGATTTTTTTCCCACTCATGTGGTTGACTTAAGAATCCCTTCCTCATTAAAAACTTTAACATACTCAGGTACTGTAATTTGTTTCATTATTTGTATAATCCAGATTGTAGGGATTATGACTTTGAGCACTAAGCATACAACCACTTTTCAGTCGATTTGACGCCTCTATGTGTTGTTTGCTTATTGCTTTGAGGCTTGAGTCATTTGCTTAAAAATATTCAGATGTCTGAGGATTGACTTGAACTTCAGACGCGAAGTACATTATCTTAAGCTTGCTTGGTTCATATTTTGAATATTCCATGGTTTTTAAACTGTATTATTACTCGGTTCTAGAATAAAGCCATACCTTTGCAGGTTAACATTAGTTTATTCGTTCTTTTTAAGAAGTTGATTTTAATTTTTTAAATGTCGCTAACTAGATTGACTAGAGTTATATTTTATCATGCTATTGACAAGGTTTTTTTTATTTATATTATTGTTATTAGTTTTATAATCAACGCTTGCTTTAGCGCCATGCTGTTTGCTGTTAGGATTACGTGAATGGTAAAGAGTTAAAATTAAGGGAGCATTTGAGCTCGAATGTTCTGCAAGGGCCTGGCTTAATAGCTAAACATTCCTTGATAGCATTTTCTTATTTAGAACCCAAACTATTTTTATATCTCCAATTATTCAGAACATATAATTTTAAAAATTGACTATTTTTAACTTTTTTTTATTTTCATTTCATAAGTTTTTCATTTGTTTTTAAAGCCTTTTATAGTAGATCTAGATATTCATTTTTATTATAGTTAGAAGGTATATAAGCTTTTTAATCTATCCATCGAGTTGTGCTCTTTTCACGTTATGTGGAAGGAATCATTTATTATTCCTCTCCATAAAAAAGGAAACAAGTCAAACGTTCAAAACTATAGAGGTATTTCTAAGTTGTCTGCTATTCCTAAGATTTTTGAGAAATTAATAACTTCTCAACAACAACATCTTTGTAGATCTATAATTTCACCCTGCCAGCACGTGTTTGAGAAAAATAGATCTACTACCACTAACTTACTTGAATTCACTTCTTTTCTTATGAAGGGGTTTCAAAACAAAATGCAAATAGATGTTATTTACACCGATTTCAGTAATGCTTTTGAATCCGTTAATCATTCTCTTTTACTTCATAAACTTCATCTTCTGGGATTTCCAAAAAACTTAATTCTTTGGATCGCCAATTATCTAAGTTTAAGATCCCAAAAAGTCTTTTTTAAAGGACTTGTATCTAAATCTGTTCAGGTCACGACCGGAGTACCACAAGGTAGTCACCTTGGTCCCTTATTATTTACATTGTTCATTAATGACCTTCCTTCCGTGATAACACACTCTCTGGTGCTGATGTATGCGGATGATGTTAAACTTTGTTTTTCGTCTACAGACTTTCTATCTGGTAAAAGGTTGCAAACTGATTTAGAAAGCTTTCAAACCTGGTGTCGGGTAAATTAATTAAATTTAAATTGTGGTAAATGCAACGTAATGTCTTTTTATAGGCGAATGCCCTTTTTAAATAATTATGTTCTTAATGGAAAACCACTTGAACTTGAAATTGAGTCAGTTAATGATTTGCGTATCACTTTGGATCCCAAGCTTAAGTTTGACAAGCATATTTCTTCTGCTGCTAATCGAGCCTTTGGTGTCTTGGGTTTCATTAAGCGTTGGTCGAAAGAATTTGACGATCCCTACGTTACTAAGACTCTTTATACTTCACTTGTTCGCCCCATTCTTGAGTATGGGTCTTGTATATGGTGTCCACAATATACGGTTCATCAGGATAGAATAGAATCTGTGCAAAAACAATTTCTACTCTTTGCCCTCCAGTGTCTTCACTGGAACCCTAATACTCGCTTGCCTCCTTACCGTAGTAGACTTCTACTAATAAATCTTCCCTCTCTTTCTGATCGTAGAACCATGCTTGGTGTGATCTTTTTACACAAACTAATTAACGGTGAAATTGATTCATCAGAATTAATTAGCCAAATTATTTTTGCTGTTCCGATCAGAAGTACTAGAAACTTTTTGCCGATTTCCCTGCAAGCCTGTAATACTAACTATGCAGTTCATAACCCTTTTCGGATCTTATGCTCTAGTTATAATAATCTTTCCCGATAATAAGTAATGCTACTTCTGTCCCTACTCTCAGAACTGTACTATTACAACATCTGTCTAACATTTATATTTTATGTTCTATTCTTATTTCGCGATTTTCGTAGCCGCACGTTATGCAGCGCGCCCCTCGGTCGGTTGGGCGGGAGGTGGGTTGCATGTTGCCTGGGTCCGCGCGTTAACAAGCCCTGGCTTGGTATCGTTGGGCCACTTGAATGTACTGTTCGTTAGTACATCAACGTCCATAGAAAAGACCCACCCCCTTTTGCCCTGAGCACAGTCGATTTGAAGAGACAGAGTATGCTCCCGAAACGTTGCCGACATCGTTTTCGTTTCATAATTAAACGGCGCCCAACGTGGGGCCCGACCGCCCGAACGGCTGCAGGGAAACAACAAATTGTAGTATATAACTCCTAGTTGGTACGGTGGGTCGATGTATGCTTATGCCATTGTAGAATGTACAATACTTTACTTAAGTTTATATCGGATACTGTACTCAATGCTGAGTTTCTCTGTACTCCGTGCTCCCAACCCTTCTCCTCAGACCTCCTCCTCCACGATCATACCCAGCCGTAGTATTTTTGATAAAATCTGCATTTACGATTGTACCTAGGAATAGTGGTCATTCTGTCATCCTGTTTGGAGCCCGACCAGATCATAAATCGTATCTTATTGAAGAATAACAATTTGTATTGCAAATTTGTTGATCAGTTATATTCTTTTATGTGATTAGGGAATTCGATTTACTTAGAGACTTAAAGCTTTGATGTTTGTCCTATACCGAGCAATAGAATTTCTTAAATACAAATTTGTCCTGTTTATTAAAATGTTATCGGCAAGTTCCTCTTAGATTTACATACAATTTGCATATTCTAGTTTTTTTTAAGTAATCTCAGCTTTTCCCGTGTGAATACGTAGAAATATTTATGTGCACGACCGTTGTGATATATGCATTTACCGAAGAACAAGTCCTAACATTATATAGATTCTTTATCGTTATTTCGTTAATTTTGTATTAGATCGTTTGATCATACCGTATCTTTATTGGCTTCTGAAAGGAGGACCCAGTCTTGTTATCCGTTAACATGGCAGTCCGACGCAGTCCAGAAGTCATTACGTCCAGTCAAACTCCAACAAGCGTGTGTCCGATCTGTAATGACTCGTTTCAAGACACGGAAGCTGTAGTGACTCCCTTCAACCATAAATTGCATTAGCAGTGTCTTTCCGTTTGGTTATCTTCCAATGAGACATGTCCCGTTTGCAGGCAATCATGTACACGTGAGCAAATTGAGAGACGACTTGCCTTACACATTCGTCGTACCGGGTCGCCTCCAAGCACGCAAAGTGCTACAGGCAATAATGCTCCTACCGGCACAATCCCTAAAAATCGGCCGACTACTACAGCCGCACCTCGCCATGCTTCAGCAGCCTCGAATACGAGACCACAAACGTCTTCGAATCTGCGCAATCCACGAGGATCATTGAACAATCGCCACCCGGATACCGCTTGTATTACTGATCAATGTTTACAGCAGTTAATTTCAAGCTCATTAGAATCTCATAGGGCTAGTATGGCCGCTACGATTGCTGATGAAATTAGCACAGCCATTAGGAATCTAAATTTACAATCGTTACTTCAACGAGAAGCCGACGACGGTCCTCAAACGGAGTGGTTAAGTGACATTCTGCAAGCTCCACACCACCTTGTCGATAGGCCAGATTGTATCTCAAGCATTGTTTCAAATTGGCATCTAAAATGTTCTGGATTGACTGATAGCATCCCCGTAGAAGATTTTATTTATCGCATCAATTGCTTAACAGTTCAATGTCTAAACGGTGATTTTGACATACTTTATCAGTTCGGTAATCTCTTGTTCATGGGCTAAGCGCTAACCTTTTATTGGAGATTTTATCATAGCTCCCCAATGACCTGGTTTCATCTCTGAAACCAACTGCGGGAACGATACAAAGACCAACATACCGATGAAGACATTAAAGATGCGATTAGACGTCGTAAGCAAAAGAGCAACGAGTACTTTGACGAACTTCTTGATTCCATTTTAACGATTGCTGACGCTTTACAGCAGCAGCTGACTGATGCTGCTATCATTAAGCGAAATCTTGAGCCTGAACTAAGATATGAATTACTTCATGTACCCACCCCGACTCTAGCGTCGTTAAGAAGTGAGTGCCATAGACATGAAGACTTTCACTCTAACGTTGCCTGCAAGCCGTTTTCTCGACCCTTGAATACACGGCGCAATATAAATGAACTCGTTCATACTGCAGAAGAGATTGATCAGACCAAAAAAATAGAGCCAATGGAGCTAAACGCTCTTCGCGCTCAAGAGAAATTGAAGTGCTGGAATTGTGAGGTAGATGATCATAGATAACAAGACTGTCTCCAACCACGTCGCGTATTTTGTTGCGGGTGTGGCCTTATTGATATGTACAAACCGTTAATCGGAAAACACGCGACAAGTTGTTCGTCTAACATCGAAGGCGAATATCCGATCGTAGCCTCCAAAAAGTTTTCGATAATATCTAAGACAACACCTGCTATGTCCACATATTCCCCTGACGTACCCAATCATATTAGTTTTAAACCTTATCAGGAGCGTTTGCAGCATTATGAATTACGCAGAGCTGAAATATTTAATTCTAACGCCAGAACTTCTTCAGCATCTCGTTCCTCAAAACGTTCACGTACTTTTTGGAACAATAGACGTGCCTTGAACAAGTTTTAAATTTCAGCAATTGTGCATAAAACAAACGACATTCGTCCATTTACTCAGTTAAAAATCGTTGATGAAGAGTATCGGCTTTGTTAGACAGCGGAGCAAATAAAAGCGTATTAGGCGGGAAACTAGCTAAACATATTCTTGACAGCAACACCAAGTTTAGCCCCTTAAAAGGCGAAGTTCGCACGGCGGATGGCCAAAAACAACACGTTGTTGGCACAATTTCTATTCCAGTGTCAAACAACTCTATCCACGCGAAATTTTAATTTATAATAGTTTCGTCCATCAGACAAGATATAATTTGTGGCTTGGATTTCTGGAGAGCCTTTGGCATTAGTCTTTCGGATCAAACTCGAAACCGGAGACACAGACAAGTTAGTGCTAACACCAGCTCAGGAAAAGAGTCTGTGCCTAATTGTAGCGACTTTTCCATCGTTTTAGAGAGATGGTTTGGGAAAGACGACTCTAGTCGAACACACCGTCGATACCGATATTACCAAGCCCATAAAACAAAGGTTCTATCCCCTTTCGCCAGCCAGCGAGAAGCTTTTATGCGAAGAAATCGACCGAATGATCGAACTTGGTGTAATAGAAGAAACGCCTTCTTCAGCTTGGTCGTTTCCGGCTGTGCTGATAGTAAAACCCGTGAAAGTCCGATTTTGCTTAGACTCACGAAAGATTAATGAGGTGACTCTCAAGGATGCCTATCCCATTCCAAATCTGGGAGGCTTATTGAGTAGACTTCCCCCTGTTCGATGTATCTCGAAAATAGACTTGAAAAACGCCTTCTAGCAAATCAGTCTAGATGAGTCATCACGCGCAAAAACTGCCTTTACAATTCCAAACAGGCTTCTTTACCAATTTAAAAAAATGCCATTTGTACTTTGTAATGCGCCGCAGACTATGTGCAGGCTCATGGATCTAGTGATACCCTACAAGTTTAAAGGTCACGTATTAGCATACTTAGATGATTTATTGATTTTATCTTCCAACTTCGAAGATCATCTAACCCGTCTCGCAGAGATATCCATGTTGTTGCGAAAGGCCGGACTCACTAGCCAAATTAGTTTTGCTGTTCCGATCAGAAGTACTAGGAACTTTTTGCCGATTTCCCTGCAAGCCTGTTATACTAACTATGCAGTTCATAACCCTTTTCGGATCTTATGCTCTAGTTATAATAACCTTTTCCCGATAATAAGTAATGCTTCTTCTGTCCCTACTCTCAGAACTGTACTATTACAACATCTGTCTAACATTTATATTTTATGTTCTATTCTTATTTCGCGATTTTCGTAGCCGCACGTTATGCAGCGCGCCCCTCGGTCGGTTGGGCGGGAGGTGGGTTGCATGTTGCCTGGGTCCGCGCGTTAACAAGCCCTGGCTTGGTATCGTTGGGCCACTTGAATGTACTGTTCGTTAGTACATCAACGTCCATAGAAAAGACCCACCCCCTTTTTCCCTGAGCACAGTCGATTTGAAGAGACAGAGTATGCTCCCGAAACGTTGCCGACATCGTTTTCGTTACATAATTAAACGGCGCCCAACGTGGGGCCCGACCGCCCGAACGGCTGCAGGGAAACAACAAATTGTAGTATATAACTCCTAGTTGGTACGGTGGGTCGATGTATGCTTATGCCATTGTAGAATGTACAATACTTTACTTAAGTTTATATCGGATACTGTACTCAATGCTGAGTTTCTCTGTACTCCGTGCTCCCAACCCTTCTCCTCAGACCTCCTCCTCCACGATCATACCCAGCCGTAGTATTTTTGATAAAATCTGCATTTACGATTGTACCTAGGAATAGTGGTCATTCTGTCATCCTGTTTGGAGCCCGACCAGATCATAAATCGTATCTTATTGAAGAATAACAATTTGTATTGCAAATTTGTTGATCAGTTATATTCTTTTATGTGATTAGGGAATTCGATTTACTTAGAGACTTAAAGCTCTGATGTTTGTCCTATACCGAGCAATAGAATTTCTTAAATACAAATTTGTCCTGTTTATTAAAATGTTATCGGCAAGTTCCTCTTAGATTTACATACAATTTGCATATTCTAGTTTTTTTTTAAGTAATCTCAGCTTTTCCCGTGTGAATACGTAGAAATATTTATGTGCACGACCGTTGTGATATATGCATTTACCGAAGAACAAGTCCTAACATTATATAGATTCTTTATCGTTATTTCGTTAATTTTGTATTAGATCGTTTGATCATACCGTATCTTTATTGGCTTCTGAAAGGAGGACCCAGTCTTGTTATCCGTTAACATGGCAGTCCGACGCAGTCCAGAAGTCATTACGTCCAGTCAAACTCCAACAAGCGTGTGTCCGATCTGTAATGACTCGTTTCAAGACACGGAAGCTGTAGTGACTCCCTTCAACCATAAATTGCATTAGCAGTGTCTTTCCGTTTGGTTATCTTCCAATGAGACATGTCCCGTTTGCAGGCAATCATGTACACGTGAGCAAATTGAGAGACGACTTGCCTTACACATTCGTCGTACCGGGTCGCCTCCAAGCACGCAAAGTGCTACAGGCAATAATGCTCCTACCGGCACAATCCCTAAAAATCGGCCGACTACTAGAGCCGCACCTCGCCATGCTTCAGCAGCCTCGAATACGAGACCACAAACGTCTTCGAATCTGCGCAATCCACGAGGATCATTGAACAATCGCCACCCGGATACCGCTTGTATTACTGATCAATGTTTACAGCAGTTAATTTCAAGCTCATTAGAATCTCATAGGGCTAGTATGGCCGCTACGATTGCTGATGAAATTAGCACAGCCATTAGGAAT
The DNA here is from genome assembly GCA_035045305.1 of Drosophila maculinotata. Classification (NCBI taxonomy): domain Eukaryota; kingdom Metazoa; phylum Arthropoda; class Insecta; order Diptera; family Drosophilidae; genus Drosophila; species Drosophila maculinotata. Next base: position 892,650 of record JAWNPD010000421.1, read on the forward strand.
CTAAATTTACAATCGTTACTTCAACGAGAAGCCGACGACGGTCCTCAAACGGAGTGGTTAAGTGACATTCTGCAAGCTCCACACCACCTTGTCGATAGGCCAGATTGTATCTCAAGCATTGTTTCAAATTGGCATCTAAAATGTTCTGGATTGACTGATAGCATCCCCGTAGAAGATTTTATTTATCGCATCAATTGCTTAACAGTTCAATGTCTAAACGGTGATTTTGACATACTTTATCAGTTCGGTAATCTCTTGTTCATGGGCTAAGCGCTAACCTTTTATTGGAGATTTTATCATAGCTCCCCAATGACCTGGTTTCATCTCTGAAACCAACTGCGGGAACGATACAAAGACCAACATACCGATGAAGACATTAAAGATGCGATTAGACGTCGTAAGCAAAAGAGCAACGAGTACTTTGACGAACTTCTTGATTCCATTTTAACGATTGCTGACGCTTTACAGCAGCAGCTGACTGATGCTGCTATCATTAAGCGAAATCTTGAGCCTGAACTAAGATATGAATTACTTCATGTACCCACCCCGACTCTAGCGTCGTTAAGAAGTGAGTGCCATAGACATGAAGACTTTCACTCTAACGTTGCCTGCAAGCCGTTTTCTCGACCCTTGAATACACGGCGCAATATAAATGAACTCGTTCATACTGCAGAAGAGATTGATCAGACCAAAGAAATAGAGCCAATGGAGCTAAACGCTCTTCGCGCTCAAGAGAAATTGAAGTGCTGGAATTGTGAGGTAGATGATCATAGATAACAAGACTGTCTCCAACCACGTCGCGTATTTTGTTGCGGGTGTGGCCTTATTGATATGTACAAACCGTTAATCGGAAAACACGCGACAAGTTGTTCGTCTAACATCGAAGGCGAATATCCGATCGTAGCCTCCAAAAAGTTTTCGATAATATCTAAGACAACACCTGCTATGTCCACATATTCCCCTGACGTACCCAATCATATTAGTTTTAAACCTTATCAGGAGCGTTTGCAGCATTATGAATTACGCAGAGCTGAAATATTTAATTCTAACGCCAGAACTTCTTCAGCATCTCGTTCCTCAAAACGTTCACGTACTTTTTGGAACAATAGACGTGCCTTGAACAAGTTTTAAATTTCAGCAATTGTGCATAAAACAAACGACATTCGTCCATTTACTCAGTTAAAAATCGTTGATGAAGAGTATCGGCTTTGTTAGACAGCGGAGCAAATAAAAGCGTATTAGGCGGGAAACTAGCTAAACATATTCTTGACAGCAACACCAAGTTTAGCCCCTTAAAAGGCGAAGTTCGCACGGCGGATGGCCAAAAACAACACGTTGTTGGCACAATTTCTATTCCAGTGTCAAACAACTCTATCCACGCGAAATTTTAATTTATAATAGTTTCGTCCATCAGACAAGATATAATTTGTGGCTTGGATTTCTGGAGAGCCTTTGGCATTAGTCTTTCGGATCAAACTCGAAACCGGAGACACAGACAAGTTAGTGCTAACACCAGCTCAGGAAAAGAGTCTGTGCCTAATTGTAGCGACTTTTCCATCGTTTTAGAGAGATGGTTTGGGAAAGACGACTCTAGTCGAACACACCGTCGATACCGATATTACCAAGCCCATAAAACAAAGGTTCTATCCCCTTTGGCCAGCCAGCGAGAAGCTTTTATGCGAAGAAATCGACCGAATGATCGAACTTGGTGTAATAGAAGAAACGCCTTCTTCAGCTTGGTCGTTTCCGGCTGTGCTGATAGTAAAACCCGTGAAAGTCCGATTTTGCTTAGACTCACGAAAGATTAATGAGGTGACTCTCAAGGATGCCTATCCCATTCCAAATCTGGGAGGCTTATTGAGTAGACTTCCCCCTGTTCGATGTATCTCGAAAATAGACTTGAAAAACGCCTTCTAGCAAATCAGTCTAGATGAGTCATCACGCGCAAAAACTGCCTTTACAATTCCAAACAGGCTTCTTTACCAATTTAAAAAAATGCCATTTGTACTTTGTAATGCGCCGCAGACTATGTGCAGGCTCATGGATCTAGTGATACCCTACAAGTTTAAAGGTCACGTATTAGCATACTTAGATGATTTATTGATTTTATCTTCCAACTTCGAAGATCATCTAACCCGTCTCGCAGAGATATCCATGTTGTTGCGAAAGGCCGGACTCACTAGCCAAATTAGTTTTGCTGTTCCGATCAGAAGTACTAGGAACTTTTTGCCGATTTCCCTGCAAGCCTGTTATACTAACTATGCAGTTCATAACCCTTTTCGGATCTTATGCTCTAGTTATAATAACCTTTTCCCGATAATAAGTAATGCTTCTTCTGTCCCTACTCTCAGAACTGTACTATTACAACATCTGTCTAACATTTATATTTTATGTTCTATTCTTATTTCGCGATTTTCGTAGCCGCACGTTATGCAGCGCGCCCCTCGGTCGGTTGGGCGGGAGGTGGGTTGCATGTTGCCTGGGTCCGCGCGTTAACAAGCCCTGGCTTGGTATCGTTGGGCCACTTGAATGTACTGTTCGTTAGTACATCAACGTCCATAGAAAAGACCCACCCCCTTTTTCCCTGAGCACAGTCGATTTGAAGAGACAGAGTATGCTCCCGAAACGTTGCCGACATCGTTTTCGTTACATAATTAAACGGCGCCCAACGTGGGGCCCGACCGCCCGAACGGCTGCAGGGAAACAACAAATTGTAGTATATAACTCCTAGTTGGTACGGTGGGTCGATGTATGCTTATGCCATTGTAGAATGTACAATACTTTACTTAAGTTTATATCGGATACTGTACTCAATGCTGAGTTTCTCTGTACTCCGTGCTCCCAACCCTTCTCCTCAGACCTCCTCCTCCACGATCATACCCAGCCGTAGTATTTTTGATAAAATCTGCATTTACGATTGTACCTAGGAATAGTGGTCATTCTGTCATCCTGTTTGGAGCCCGACCAGATCATAAATCGTATCTTATTGAAGAATAACAATTTGTATTGCAAATTTGTTGATCAGTTATATTCTTTTATGTGATTAGGGAATTCGATTTACTTAGAGACTTAAAGCTCTGATGTTTGTCCTATACCGAGCAATAGAATTTCTTAAATACAAATTTGTCCTGTTTATTAAAATGTTATCGGCAAGTTCCTCTTAGATTTACATACAATTTGCATATTCTAGTTTTTTTTTAAGTTATCTCAGCTTTTCCCGTGTGAATACGTAGAAATATTTATGTGCACGACCGTTGTGATATATGCATTTACCGAAGAACAAGTCCTAACATTATATAGATTCTTTATCGTTATTTCGTTAATTTTGTATTAGATCGTTTGATCATACCGTATCTTTATTGGCTTCTGAAAGGAGGACCCAGTCTTGTTATCCGTTAACATGGCAGTCCGACGCAGTCCAGAAGTCATTACGTCCAGTCAAACTCCAACAAGCGTGTGTCCGATCTGTAATGACTCGTTTCAAGACACGGAAGCTGTAGTGACTCCCTTCAACCATAAATTGCATTAGCAGTGTCTTTCCGTTTGGTTATCTTCCAATGAGACATGTCCCGTTTGCAGGCAATCATGTACACGTGAGCAAATTGAGAGACGACTTGCCTTACACATTCGTCGTACCGGGTCGCCTCCAAGCACGCAAAGTGCTACAGGCAATAATGCTCCTACCGGCACAATCCCTAAAAATCGGCCGACTACTAGAGCCGCACCTCGCCATGCTTCAGCAGCCTCGAATACGAGACCACAAACGTCTTCGAATCTGCGCAATCCACGAGGATCATTGAACAATCGCCAACCGGATAGCGCTCGTATTACTGATCAATGTTTACAGCAGTTAATTTCAAGCTCATTAGAATCTCATAGGGCTAGTATGGCCGCTACGATTGCTGATGAAATTAGCACAGCCATTAGGAATCTAAATTTACAATCGTTACTTCAACGAGAAGTCGACGACGGTCCTCAAACGGAGTGGTAAAGTGACATTCTGCAAGCTCCACACCACCTTGTCGATAGGCCAGATTGTATCTCAAGCATTGTTTCAAATTGGCATCTAAAATGTTCTGGATTGACTGATAGCATCCCCGTAGAAGATTTTATTTATCGCATCAATTGCTTAACAGCTCAATGTCTAAACGGTGATTTTGACATACTTTATCAGTTCGGTAATCTCTTGTTCATGGGCTAAGCGCTAACCTTTTATTGGAGATTTTATCATAGCTCCCCAATGACCTGGTTTCATCTCTGAAACCAACTGCGGGAACGATACAAAGACCAACATACCGATGAAGACATTAAAGATGCGATTAGACGTCGTAAGCAAAGGAGCAACGAGTACTTTGACGAACTTCTTGATTCCATTTTAACGATTGCTGACGCTTTACAGCAGCAGCTGACTGATGCTGCTATCATTAAGCGAAATCTTGAGCCTGAACTAAGATTTGAATTACTTCATGTACCCACCCCGACTCTAGCGTCGTTAAGAAGTGAGTGCCATAGACATGAAGACTTTCACTTTAACGTTGCCTGCAAGCCGTTTTCTCGACCCTTGAATACACGGCGCAATATAAATGAACTCGTTCATACTGCAGAAGAGATTGATCAGACCAAAGAAATAGAGCCAATGGAGCTAAACGCTCTTCGCGTTCAAGAGAAATTGAAGTGCTGGAATTGTGAGGTAGATGGTCATAGATAACAAGACTGTCTCCAACCACGTCGCGTATTTTGTTGCGGGTGTGGCCTTGTTGATATGTACAAACCGTAAATCGGAAAACACGCGACAGGTTGTTCGTCTAACATCAAAGGCGAATATCCGATCGTAGCCTCCAAAAAGTTTTCGATAATATCTAAGACAACACCTGCTATGTCCACATATTCCCCTGACGTACCCAATCATATTAGTTTTAAACCTTATCAGGAGCGTTTGCAGCATTATGAATTACGCAGAGCTGAAATATTTAATTCTAACGCCAGAACTTCTTCAGCATCTCGTTCCTCAAAACGTTCAGGTACTTTTTGGAACAATAGACGTGCCTTGAACAAGTTTTAAATTTCAGCAATTGTGCATAAAACAAACGACATTCGTCCATTTACTCAGTTAAAAATCGTTGATGAAGAGTATCGGCTTTGTTAGACAGCGGAGCAAATAAAAGCGTATTAGGCGGGAAACTAGCTAAACATATTCTTGACAGCAACACCAAGTTAAGCCCCCTAAAAGGCGAAGTTCGCACGGCGGATGGCCAAAAACAACACGTTGTTGGCACAATTTCTATTCCAGTGTCAAACAACTCTATCCACGCGAAATTTTAATTTATAATAGTTTCGTCCATCAGACAAGATATAATTTGTGGCTTGGGTTTCTGGAGAGCCTTTGGCATTAGTCTTTCGGATCAAACTCGAAACCGGAGACACAGACAAGTTAGTGCTAACACCAGCTCAGGAAAAGAGTCTGTGCCTAATTGTAGCGACTTTTCCATCGTTTTAGAGAGATGGTTTGGGAAAGACGACTCTAGTCGAACACACCGTCGATACCGATATTACCAAGCCCATAAAACAAAGGTTCTATCCCCTTTGGCCAGCCAGCGAGAAGCTTTTATGCGAAGAAATCGACCGAATGATCGAACTTGGTGTAATGGAAGAAACGCCTTCTTCAGCTTGGTCGTTTCCGGCTGTGCTGATAGTAAAACCCGTGAAAGTCAGATTTTGCTTAGACTCACGAAAGATTAATGAGGTGACTCTCAAGGATGCCTATCCCATTCCAAATCTGGGAGGCTTATTGAGTAGACTTCCCCCTGTTCGATGTATCTCGAAAATAGACTTGAAAAACGCCTTCTAGCAAATCAGTCTAGATGAGTCATCACGCGCAAAAACTGCCTTTACAATTCCAAACAGGCTTCTTTACCAATTTAAAAAAATGCCATTTGTACTTTGTAATGCGCCGCAGACTATGTGCAGGCTCATGGATCTAGTGATACCCTACAAGTTTAAAGGTCACGTATTAGCATACTTAGATGATTTATTGATTTTATCTTCCAACTTCGAAGATCATCTAACCCATCTCGCAGAGATATCCATTTTGTTGCGAAAGGCCGGACTCACGATCAATGTTCGAAAAAGCTATTTTTGCTTAAAAAAAGTGGAGTATCTTGGATATATCGTTGGCGAAGGTACTTTGCAATTAAATCCTGGAAAAATTGAAGCAGTGTCAGAATTTTCGGTGTCAAAAACCAAACGTCAACTAAAACGATTCTTGGGCATGACCGGATGGTAACAGCGATTTATTTATATTCAACTATCACATACCCTTTAACTGAATTGTTGCGTAAAAAAGAGTTTGAGTGGAATGATCGAGCGCCTTCGAAAATGTCAAAATAAAACTTTGCTCCGCTCCATTTCTAGTACATCCTGATTATTTTAAGCCTTTCGTAGTGCATTGTGATGCTTCTATGTACGGCAGGGGTGCAGTTTTTGCCCAGTGCGACGAACTTGGAAACGAGAGACCAATTGCTTATATGACTAAGAAACTGAACAAGGCTCAACGCAATTACTCAGTCACCGAGCTAGGGTACCTCGCCGTTGTGTTGGCTGTCAAAAGATTCCGCATGTATATCGAAGGCCATGAATTTAAGGTAGTGACTTATCTCGTGTCTTTAAAGACGAATTCGCTGTAGTTGAATTAGAATCTTTGCCAGAAATTGATTTGTCCTCCGAAGCATTTAAATCTGTTGAGTATTGCAATTTAAAAGACCGATTTCTCAAACCTGCCTGAATTATAAGTCATAGATGATAACATGTATTATAGTGCAGAATTTCCGTCAGCTTACACCGATCGTATGGTTGGAAACTGTATGTACCCGAAGAATTGCGAACCGATGTTATTAAGGCAGCACATGAGCAGCCAACTTCCGCTCATTGTTGCATGTCCAAATGTCTGGATCGCATTCGGAGGAACTTGTAATGGCCGAATATGGTCATTAACGTGCGCGATTATACTCGCACCTGTGAGTTGTGTCAAACGTCAAAATTGCCTACGCGTGCTCTAAGACCACTTATAGGAAGCCAAGTCGTGAGCGGACCATTTCCACGCACGAAAAAGGGACACATTGGTATCTACATAATTCTAGATCCTTATACCAAGTTTACCTTCCTTAAACAGGTAAAAAGATTTATAGCCTCAACTACAGGTAAGCCTGAGTATTCGATGCCTGCGTAAATGCTAATGTACGGCTTTGGTAGTGATCTAGGGCCACATCGGCGGTGACGCAGTGAAACGGCAGGGCAAGCGCCCCGTCGCTCTAGTGCATCGCTCCGCGTTTTACCCACGCCTGCTCTGCAGTAGTGTACTATATAACACAGCAAGCGAGTGCAGCCACAACAACTCTCAACTCCCAGTACGACAGTAGGAGGATACTGCCGGTTCTAATCCACTTAATTTATGGGTTTTTTTAATGGGCTCACCTGTCACTTTTTATTTTTGTATTGCTTTTTAATGGGTTAAGGGACCAATTAGCGAGGGGATAGGGAAAAGGGTCAAGATTTTAGGTGTCGGCTTTCGTGTGATCTCGAAGAGAAAGGTAAGGACACAGGAAAAGGGTCAAAATTTAAGGGTGAGAGAAAGGTCGGCTCGTGTATGATCTCGAAGCGAAAGGTAAGTTCATGGGAAAAGGGTCAACATTTTATTGATCTCTAAGTGAGCACAGGTGTCTTTCCCTAAGGACGATTCCCTAGAGAAGGGGTGAATAAATGTGCGTACTTGTGACTTTGCTTGTTGACAAGTAAAGATCAAACAAATACAATCAAGAGCGGTGAGGAGTCCATTTTTAATTTATTGCCTTTATGGTTTTGGGCTCACATAATCACAGTAACCACAACATTTTGTGTGGGAACTTGATTGTTAGAGAGTTTCACACCCTGACCTAAAACATATGCTAGACCAAACCTGTTTAGGGCCTGCATTGAAAATAGTCAAAATACCTTTATAGGTGTGTGTGTGTGTGTGTGTGCACGTGTGTTTTGATTTTTTCACCCCTCACCTAAAACATATGCGATCCATCTGCTGCTTCATGCTGCCTTACCGGTTTTGGTCATGTATTGAAAATACTCAAAGTACCTTTAGAGGTGTGTGTGTTTGTTTTGATTTTTTTCACCCCTGACCTAAAACATATGCGGCACACGTGCCACACCCCCGACCTAACCTTTTTTGACCTGCATTTGGTATTTCACAATTAAATTAAATAATTGAAAACAACCAAAGCAGAGCTAAGGCTTGTTATATACAGGTGTGTGTTTTGATTTTTTTACTTCTAGCCTACACCATATGTGACTCAAAACTACATGTTGCAGGCGCGTTTTGACACTGTATTGGATTTTTCACAATTAAATGAAATAATTTAAAATAACCTGAACAGACCAAGGACTTATTTATGATCATAAGTGTGAAAGAATCACAAATGAGTTTAGGTTTTGATTTCTAAGGTTGCGTTTCCTACTATCGTTGTAGTGTAGAAAGTTCATTTTCGTATGGAACGAGCTCGATGACTTAACAGAGCTTTTTTTAGCAGCTTACATTGCAATGCAGCTACATAAAGAGTAAATCTTTTATAGTCAGCTTTTAGGTGTTCTGATAAGAGGCCAATACCATTAACTCGAAATATTTATAAAAATGTTTTTATAAATGAACGTTTCTTAATAGATATTACAATTGTATTAACAAGTTTGTTACGTCCCAAAGGTGGCAACTCCAGCTGTGTCTATCTGTTTCTCTGCAAACTGGTCTCTGACTTGAAACTTCCTTGCTGAAATTTTATGTTGCATTTTATATGTATTTTTTTTTTGCTCTAGAGAGTACATATGACTGAGTCGACCGGACCGGACTTTAATTATTCGAGCGAAAGATTAGTTCTCGTCCGAACAACTTTTTTTTGCTGCAGGTAGTACATATGTCCGACTAAACTCACTAATGTTATTTATATTAATAATTAAATTTAAATTTGGACAGATTGACCGCGGTCACCTAATTTAAGCTTTCAGAAGATAGTGGTTCTTGCTTGTGTAAATTGTATAATTAATTTCAATTCATCTATTTTTCGCCCATAACATAACTAGCATAATCTTTAATTGGATTGATTTTTATTATTTTATTATTTCAAATTTAATAGTTGAGGTTGACTATTTACATTTCTCTCGCTTCTGTTCATCGCTTTTCTTAAAGATGTTCTGATGGCTACCTAGAGCTACCTCACCTCCAACATGCTTTATTCTTATATTCCACGATTCCCTTTCACATATAAAGTTTTTGATATTTATTTATATATTTATTTTCTTATGCACACTATTTAATAAATATCTTCATAATATTTCGCCTTCATCTTTGATGTGGAAATACATTTCTGCTAGTTAATTTTGTTTAATCTCTATTGTGTGATGTGGTTTACTTTTATACATTTATTACTTTAATTTCTGAGTGTGCTTTGGTTGTGATTAATTCAGTATACATTTTTATATAATTAAATATGCTATATAGATATTCCCAATGTATCATTAAACTTTGAATTTATATAGCAAATTACCATTGGGAAATTTTATTAGCTTAAGGAGGGCAGGTAGCCTATGATTTGGGATAAGAGGTTTTTGTTAATGAAATATTTTAACAGAATCTATGTAGGTGTATTAATATATTTACAAAGAGATATATCTACTAGGCTTTAGACATCTAGAATATTTTAAATAGGTTTTTAGTTTTTTCAGATGCTATTTAGGGATAGATATAGTTTTATGTGATCATTTTCTCAACAAAACGTTCAATCAGATTGCTGATTGATACGTCAACTAGGTTTTCGACCCTTTCTCCAAATATTTAATACAGAGTAAAGTAACTATCTAGTCTGCGATTATTTTCACCTGATTTGAGTCTAGTTTCGTTTCATTTTTTAGTTGGATTGTTTTAACCTTAATTCGCTGCATAAAGAGTTTGAGCGACTCTTGTGCACTTCACTTTAATATTAATGGCTGAGATACAACCTGAGTATAATGATGATGTTACATGTTTTAATATTGTTTTAGTTTTTATCAGAGACCATTTTTTGTATTTGCCTCATATTTTTATTTTCTTTTTTTTAATGACACTAACAGTATAATTTCGAAAACAGGGATCCGCATTAGATTTTCTTGTTTTATTTAATAATTCGAGCGAATGTGAGTTATTGTGACTTATTGCTTGTATTCTACTTAATTGAAAGTAGAATGGACTCACATTTAGTATGGACTTTTAGTTTGCTGTGGTGGATACGGATTCCATTAGTTTTAATTTTGGTATTTATAAGGTCTTGCTCATATTCTATAAGTTTATAGACGATTTGAGGCACACTAGTTAGCTTTTGATAGTTGCTAAGGACCAGCCTTTAGATAACATATCTTCCAGTAGTGTTTTATTTTAAATTTTTTATGAAAAGTGAGCGGGACTTTTAGGTATTAAGTGACCTCAGTTTCCTTTGAATAATGGTTGGATTCCACTAGTATTTTGTTGTTATTGGAAGTTAAATATAAATTAATGATTCGTCGCATTTTGTCTTATACATTTTGCCTAAAGGTGATTTCATCAGTTTTGTTATTGATATATTTTAGATCTTTTTTATATTAATTAGGTTAGTTTGTCCAAAATAAGTTTTTACAAATCTTATTGACCATTCATGAGACCTATTGTAGGCGAGCTATGTTATTAAATCATTTTGATGTTTGCTTTAGGAAATTCTTAATTTATTACTTGATCTTATCACAGGACAGGATGAATTAGTTTTTTTTTTGTGCCTTTCTAATTTTATAACGATAGTAGTTGGAGCTATGTGTCAATGTGAGAGTGCTCATTTTGTTCCCATTTTTAGTAAAAGTCATGACAGATATAATTTTAAGGGGATGTATAATTTATGTTGCTCTTATTTCTAATGCCTTCAAGCTAATTTTATTAATTACTCAAACGCACCCTACTGAGGATATATGCATAGTATTACAATTCTACTTAGCTATCTGAGAAGAGAATATACAAATTCAAGGAATACTCTTGATATTTTGTTCTTCTATGTATTGTTCTTTGTTCTTAGTTTTATATTGTTAAGATTGCGCTAAAGAAATATATGAAAATTGAGACACAACAATCACTTTAAAAACGATGTTTTACTTACATTATCACTATTTCTGGGAGTTTGTATAAAAAGTGAGTAACAGATAACCGGGACCATGGACAATTTGTTATCTTAAGTTTATTTTCTGTCACACATATTGAGTATGGGTATGATATACGTGATTTTTTTCCCACTCATGTGGTTGACTTAAGAATCCCTTCCTCATTAAAAACTTTAACATACTCAGGTACTGTAGTTTGTTTCATTATTTGTATAATCCAGATTGTAGGGATTATGACTTTGAGCACTAAGCATACAACCACTTTTTAGTCGATTTGACGCCTCTATGTGTTGTTTGCTTAGTGCTTTGAGGCTTGAGTCATTTGCTTAAAAATATTCAGAAGTCTGAGGATTGACTTGAACTTCAGACGCGAAGTACATTATCTTAAGCTTGCTTGGTTCATATTTTGAATATTCCATGGTTTTTAAACTGTATTATTATAAATGTATTACTCGGTTCTAGAATAAAGCCATACCTTTGCAGGTTAACATTAGTTTATTCGTTCTTTTTAAGAAGTTAATTTTGATTTTTTAAATGTCGCTAACTAGATTGACTAGAGTAATATTTTATCATGCTATTGACAAGGTTTTTTTATTTTTATTATTGTTATTAGTTTTTAAATCAACGCTTGCTTTAGCGCCATGCTGTTTGCTTTTAGGATTACGTGAAGGGTAAAGAGTTAAAATTAAGGGAGCATTTTAGCTCGAATGTTCTGCAAGGGCCTGGCTTAATAGCTAAACATTCCTTGATAGCATTTTCTTATTTAGAACCCAAACTATTTTTATATCTCCAATTATTCAGAAGATTTAATTTCAAAAATTGACTATTTTGAACTTTTTTTTATTTTCATTTGTTTTTAAAGCCTTTTATAATAGATCTAGATATTCATTTTTATTATAGTTAGAAGGTTTTCGTTCTATTGTTTTGTTTTGATTTGAAGTTCGACGATAATTCTATAGGCTTAGAGGGAATCTACATTTGAAGGATGATATTAAAGACGGTGTGATTCAAGGATTGTAAAGCAGTAAGCATTGAAACATAAATGCTCTGTTGAAGACATTTAAGGAAATTTTATTGAGACGGGAACTCTCTTTATATTCAAGAAATATTTTGAAGCCTAAAAGAAGGCAAGAAATTCAGATGATAAATAATTTTTAATAATTGTTTTTATCTTTCTTAAGACCATTGATGTGAATGTATTTTTTTGATTTTTAGTAAAGAGTATTTTTTTTATTTTTTATTTTTAAAGACGTTAGCATTGTTCAACAAGTTTAAAGATTTTTCGATGATTTTGAGGGTTTTGTTGCTTTAGAATACACTTGAAGAATGACATTTAAAACGCTATCATTTTTTACCATGTTAGATAGATTTTTCGATGATTTTGGGGGTTTTTTTTTTAGTGAACATGATGTCCCCAAAATTAGGTGAATTGCATTTCACATTAGAATTTAATTTGTGATTTTTGGGGGTTCGTGTTATAACTTTAAAGTATTTCTTGGCTTTGTCAGAAGAACCAAAAATTTGTATTTTTTCCTATAATTGATTTATTGCTTGAAAGAAGCGATTTTTTTTTTTTGCCAAGGTACATAACTATATTGATTTAAGTGATATATTGTCATATTAATTTTTTTTTTGATTTTGCATTTACATTGTAGTTAAAGATTAGTTTTGCGTGCTTGAAGTGAACTCACATTCGAAGCATGTTATTTAAAAGCAGAGATTATTAATGTACTGTAAAGGAGCTGTATGTGAGGCTATAGATTCTTTTTAATTAAATTTGTTACACAGAATCCAAGCCCTCTTTTGGTTACCCATTATTAAATTAAAGATAATTTTTAAAATTTCACATTATTATCTTAATGTTTTTAACTTTTACATTTTTTAAAAAACCAAATTTTTTTTGTGAATCCGGCGCTTGCTTACCTATAAGCAATCATCTTTAATTTTTTGTATACATATTGTTTTTTTTTTGAGTACTGATGTGTTTATTTCACTACGAAACACTATACATCATTAGACGAGTAGCGTTTTGTAGTAGTAGTAGTAAATACTTGGATATAGATTTATTTATATTTGTTTCTTCTTTATTAATTTAGCTCAAGACTTGCATACTAGAACCATCCTACATTGGGGGTGGAACATAAAAACCAATAATAATATATAAAGATTAATTAATAAATAATTAAATAAAAATGCCTCATTTTGTACTTTCCTTAAGAACGTAGTATATAACAGCAATATATATATTCAGACTATCCTGTCTGTTTCGACTAACTGCTCCCTTATTTAACCACACCCTGTTAAGCCCGTTACCAATTTTATCCGATCTCTGGCGCTCTTTAGTTCACATATATTTAAAACTGATTGAACATAAACTAAAGAAATTGTCAAAAAAAAGAAACGCGCTAAATGAAAACATAACAAGTAAGAGTGCTCTAGTCGAGAGTGCCCGACTAGGATATACCCTGATCCAAGGTCTACATTCATTGAAGTTATTTATCTGCATTCATACATAGAAACACACACACATATACAAACAAAAGCTGCTTGCTACGCGCGTCATACATTTGCTTTGATTCTTCTTCTTCCTTTGGCTTTAAACTATGGTACATTGAATCGTTAATAACTTCTTTGTTTATTGTCTGATCATAATGAAATTTGTAGGACACAAAGATGGCATATAAATGTGTAACTATGTAAAATCCGAAGGTCATACCTTTAAAATTACGTATTTTTCGATTTCTGTGAGATCGGAGAGTGGTATCCAAAAATGAAATGTATTTTACCTTTGTATGCTATAGGAGAATATATGTACCAAATTTGGTGACTCTACGTCTTATAACTTTTAAGCTATACCTTAAAAACACTGTTCTGGAATCTTAATTTATCGATAACTTTTGAAAGGATTGAGATATCGAAAAAATGATGAGTTTGTATCGAGCCGGCAGTACAGTAACTTAAACTTAAATATAAAGTTTCTAGCTTTTATGACTTTCAAGTTATGCCCGAAAAACACTTGTCTGAAATCGAAATTTATCGATAACTTTTGAACGGGACGAGATATCGAAAAAAATGATAAACTGGTATTGTCCCGGCACTACGAGAACTTATATTTCAAATATGAAGTCTCTAGCTTTTGTAGTCTCTGAGAAACATGCGTTCATACAGACGGACAGACGGACATGGCTATATCGACTCGGCTATTGATACTGATCAAGAATATATATACTTTATGGGGTCGGAGATGCTTCCTTATGCCTGTTACATACTTTTGCACAAAACCATAATACCCCTTTTTCCCATTTTTAATGGGATCAGGGTATAAAAACATCAAATTTGGGAGTAGCTGCGAGTGAATATAATCAAATGGATACATTTAAACTGATACCGCAAACTCATTAGAAAATTCTAAAGAAGAATATAGTTGATAAGCTGCTTACGAGACTTAATGAAGAAGAAAATGTTTTTTACGACTCCTCTTAAACCTGAAATCAAACCCGTTTTAAACTAAAACCGCCCCCTGTTTTTAATAACGGCCCCCTGTTAAAACAAGTAAGAGTGCTCTAGTCGAGAGTGCCCGACTAGGATATACCCTGATCCAAGGTCTTACATTCATTGAAGTTATTTATCTGCATTCATACATAGAAACACACACACACATATACAAACACAAGCTGCTTGCTACGCGCGTCATCAATTGCTTTGCTTCTTCTTCCTTTGGCACCAAACTATGTTACATTGAATCGTTAATAACTTCTGAGTTTATTGTCCGATCGTAATGAAATTTGTAGGACACAAAGATGGCTCATAAATGTGAGACTATGTAGAATCCGAAGGTCATACCTTTAAAAATACGTATTTTTCGATTTCTTGGAGATCGGGGAGGGGTATCCAAAAAGTGAAATGCATTTAACCTCTGTATACTATTGGAAAATATATGTACGAAATTTTGTGACTCTACGTCTTATAACTTTCAAGCTATACCTTAAAAACACTGTTTTGGAAACTTAATTAATCGATAACTTTTGAAAGGATTAAGATGTTGAAAAAAAAATGATGAGTTTGTTTAGAGCCGGCAGTACAGTAACTTAAACCTGAATATAAAGTTTCTAGCATTTATGACTTTCAAGTTATGCCCGAAAAAAACTTGTCTGAAATCTATATTTATCTTTCAAATATGAAGTCTCTAGCTTTTGTAGTCTCTGAGAAACACTCGTTCATACAGACGGACAGACGGTCAGACGGACAGACAGACGGACATGGCCATATCGACTCGGCTATTGATACTGATCAAGAATATATATACTTTATGGGGTCGGAGATGCTTCCTTATGCCTGTTACACACTTTTGCACAAAACCATAATACCCCTTTTTCCCATTTTTAATGGGATCAGGGTATAAAAAGAACGGACCACTGTTTCTAAAAACGGGCGCCTATTTATGATAGAACCGACCCCTGTTTGAAAAAACGAACCCCTGTTTCTAAAAACGGGCACCTGTTTATGATAGAACCGACCCCTGTTTGAAAAAACCTTATCTCGGATTAAACAGAAACCACTTTGTTTCAACCGATCTGGATCGGGTTAAGTACACATAATAACAAAATAATGAGCATAAGCCTAAAAAAAAGCATTATTTTATAAAAGAAACTAGTAGTAGGAAACTGGCGACTCAAAACCACTTAATTTATGGGTTTTTTTAATGGGCTCACCTGTCACTTTTTATTTTTTTATTCCTTTTTTAATGGGTTAAGGGACCAATTAGCGAGGGGGAAGGGAAAAGGGTCAAGATTGTAGGTGTCGGCTTTCGTGTGATCGCGAAGCGAAAGGTAAGGACACAGGAAAAGGGATCAAGATTTAAGGGTGAGAGAAAGGTCGGCTCGTGTATGATCGCGAAGCGAAAGGTAAGTTCATGGGAAAAGGGTCAACATTTTATTGACCTCTAAGTGAGCACAGGTGTCTTTCCCTAAGGACGATTCCCTAGGGAAGGGGCGAATGAATGTGCGTACTTGTGACTTTGCTTGTTGACAAGTAAAGATCAAACAAATACAAACAAGAGCGGTGAAGAGTCCATTCTTAATTTATGGCCTTTATGGTTTTGGGCTCACATAATCACAGTAACCACAACATTTTGTGTGGGAACTTGTTTGTTAGAGAGTTTAACACTCAAACACACTTGCAGGCGCTCGCTCGCTCGTCCTCGACCCTAGACAAAACCTGTTTAGGGCCTGCATTGAAAATAGTCTAAATACCTTTATAGGTGTGTGTGTGTGTGTGTGTGTGTGTGTGTGTGTGTGTGTGTGTGTGTGTGTGTGTGTGTGTGTGTGTGCGTATGTTTTTGATTTTTTCACCCCTCACCTAAAACATATGCAATCCATCTGCTGCTTCATGCTGCCTTATCAAAACCGGTTTTGGTCATGTATTGAAAATACTCAAAATACCTTAAGAGGTGTGTGTGTGTGTGTGTGTGAGTGTTTTTGATTTTTTTCACCCCTGACCTGAAACATATGCGGCCTACGTGCTGCTTGATGCTCCCTAACCAAAACCGGTTTTGGTCCTCTAGTGTAAATAACCCCTGACCTACAACAAATACGGCACACGTGCTGATTCATGCTTCATGCCCCCTTCTTATCAAATACCGCTTTGGCCATGCATTTGGTATTTCACAATTAAATTAAATAATTGGAAATAGCCAAAACGTATACTGTAAATTCTTTAAATAAATAAATACAAAATTTTGTTTTCTTCTTTTTTTTGTTTTAATAATATTGTTTATATTTATTAATAAATGAAATACATGTATAGATATATATTAGTTGTATCTTAAATAATAATATTTTTTATTTATTCATTCGTTTTCTTAACATTGTGTATTGTGCTATAAGACGATCCAGTTTTACTTTGCGTATCATATAAAAGTGACAAGCACAAGTATCAACCCCTTCTGTAGTTACATCCAAAGACCAGGGGCACGCTGTCAAATGCTCTCCGAATTTTGATGTCCTTAGATGAAAGTTCTCGTACTTTAAGAAATATTCACGATATTCCTCAAGTAATTTCTCGTGCTCAGGGAAAATCACTCCATCAAACTCAGTCAAGAAATCATCAATTTTCTTAACAATTGTTTTAAAACCAAATTTTGAAATAAGACCCATACTGCTCTGAACTTCTCAATAGCTGAATTACTACTGAATTAAATCTGCTTACTAAAATCCTTCTTATATTGAGTTCGTTCTCTTTTTTGTCTATACTTAACTACATCTCTTTCTATTTCTCTTCCCATCTTGTTTGAAATTTCAAAGCATAAACGAGTCAAATCAATTTTAACATCATTTTCATAATATGCTTCTAGATCAGAAAGTGTATATTATATTTCCTTAAAATTTTGGTATAATATAATTATAATATAATTTTATTTGATTTTGAAATTGTGTAAAAATGTTTTTTTTTTTTAAAATGACACTTTACTGTACCAATTAATGGATGATCAATTATTGAATCAGGCATCAAGAACTCAAACTGTTCAAGCCTTAGTTGTATATATTCTTTAAATGTTAATAATTGAATCCATTCTTCTTTTTCAAAACCAATGAAATTGCGCTTATGTTGTTGCATCCAGATCATTGGTGTAAATTCTCTACTAGTTGAAAATCCACACTTTAATTTTAATTGCAGATTTACATAATACTCAAAACCAAATATTATTTCATGATCTTGTGTTTTTCTAGAATTTCTTTTTTTTCTAAGTTCAAACGTGTCCATGTTAGTTGAAAAGTCAATTCAAACTAAGTTGATAATTAGGATGGGAATAGTATTTAAGGCGTAGAATATTCAGCATTTTAACTAGTACAATTTATTCATCACCAGCAAAATGATCAAAGTGGATAGAAACTCATCTGTCCTCGTTGACTTTCAATATGTATTTGGGAACGATAGGCAGATTTTTGTCAAAGAGTTGGTATTCATGCAAGGCGGCTCAGTCATACCTAATTTCTTTCACTTTAAACCACCCTACAATATTAAAGAGGTGGATGAAGTTACTAAAAAATCTCTAAAGATAAACAAACAGTATATCGATGGACTCGATTGGTCTGATGGCGATGTATCATATTTAAGTCTTGGTGAAATATTGAAACCATTGAATAGTTTCACTACAGTTATTGTACGAGGAAGAGCTAAGAAACAGTTTTTAACCATCTATTTATCTACAAACATAATAGATTTAGAACTTAATCAAAGTTTATCAAACTTTTCAAACTATTTTACTAATTGTAGAATACATAAAAAATCCACAAGTCATTGTGCACTCAATAATTTATTTAAACTCTTTGTATTCCTAGAAAACTCTAAATATAAAATAAATGGAAATTAAAATTGTATAAAATTTATATAAAATAAAAAATACTTTTATTTTTAAAATTTGACTTGTACTTTATTTCAATTACACATTTTAAATTAGTTGTGTATAATATATTCTACATTCAAGTTTTCTATAAAATCAGATACAGCTCGGGCATTTCTCAATGCACATACACCTTTATTTATATGGGATCCACAGTCTGAGAAACAATTTTTATTCAATGCATCTATTCGCGGACATCCAATCTCTTCAACATTGGTTACTGATGTGCTTAAAAATTTCTCAAGAAACTTTTTCTTTACATCTCCTTTCGTGATTATATGCATGTCTCTAACAAGATCACGAATATAATTTCGCACTTGTATAAAGTGTACATTCCCATCATTCCAACAGAGATAGTGTTGATTTCGGGTTAACCAGAGATTTGTTTTTCGTACATCCTTTGATAATCGAAGAAAGTCGTATGGTGCTTCTACAATGTAATGAATATCTTGAAATTGTTCATTTTTAAAAACTCCAGAAATTTCTTTTAATATGAATTGTTTATTAATTCCATAGAATCCTTGAATGTCAATAACCACTTGATTATCCATTAGCTTGATAAGTTGTTTTTAAACGATACGCTGAACTAGCCCCGTCAATGGTGAATAATCAACTAAACGATCGTGCATTAACAGACAATAAACCTTTGTACTCTTAACACTTGCACTTTCAAGTTCAATTGAGACTCTAACATCAATTGGACCTGTTTTAACAGTTTCATTCTGATGCGAGAGATCAATAACAATAATCGGTGCTTTTTCTTTAAATTCTCCAGGTGATAGCAACGGTCAAGATTCTTTCATATAGTAACTCGTTTGAAAATTTGCATACATATCATACAAAGTGGCAAATCGTTCACGGCTAAAATTTATGTTCATATCATCATAAGGATATGTCTCCGAGTTCAAGTACACTTTCAAATTTCTCAAATGATTTTGAATCAATTTATTATTTAGCTCAAAAGCTATTATTGCAAAACGAGGTCGTTCTCTATTGGCAGCGAGCTTTACGTTCCAGACATGATGAGTACCCTCAGCAAGTGTTGGATTAAGATAACAATCCCAGCTGCGGAATCCCAATGACAATGAACCTCCATTTTTCGTTAAACTAAACATTTTTAATTTCATTTCATCGCTGAGAGTTATATGTGGTATTTTCCATGTTATATTTGAAATATTTAGTTTATGCTCATTGACACCAATTTTAGCATGAAATACATCCCCCATATTTTTAGTCATGAGTAGTATAAGTTCATGTTTACAATTTAGTAAAACCTTGTTATAGTCTTCAGCAAATCCAAGCAAGTATTTCAGGGGAATAGAGAAATTAAAATAGCCACCGTTTGATAGCTCTCTATCAGCTCCATTGAACCAGCCAGAATTTCCAAGCATGTGACTTTCAGACTTGTTTAATGAAATGTAGTTTTTTATGGTTGTTGTTGTGCCAACAAACCGTGTTCGGTCGATTTCAATTCCGTTTAATTCATAGCGAATCTCATCAAAAAGGTACCCCATACAATTGTTTTTCAACTTAGCATTCTCCGCAGGCGAGCTGTTAGCCAAAGTAATCGAGCCCTCAACATTAAGGAAACTCTCACTCGGCAATACATATAAGTCCTGATTTTGTATTGTAATGCGAACTTCATCATTACTCTTAAATGATTGGAGATAGGGAGAGTAGCTATGATATTCTTTTTTAATTATACTCTCATCTGAGTAAGCTTTCTCTCGAACATTTAGTAGGTTGCTCATTATTTTCTAATTTTTATACCCAAAGATTGTAAAAATAATCGGTTCTCAATTGTAAGTGCTACTCTCATCGACCTTCTTCCTTCTACACTATAACTTAAAGTGGACGCTGATGGGGGATAACACCCGTTTTTATTATTATTATTATTATTATTATAGATAATCATTCTCGTCGCCTTAGATGCAAACGAAGTGTTACACTCTCTTTACGTAAATTGACTAAGTTTCCGTCCTGATCTACAATCCGTATTATTAATGATTGTATCTCTCTCGTGGTCACCGGCAAATAAATAAGATTATTGGGTTTCTCACTCATTTTATAGCCCGGTGGAACGTTAATAGGTGGGGTATTTATTTTAAAATATCTACAGGTTGATCGAGATGTGTAAAGCATTCGGCTTTAGTTCTCTTCTATGAAACCCGAATAATGGTCCAATGGAATGTTCCTTGTTAAAATATATTGAGTGTACTTTGTTGAAATATTACTTGAAGCGTGTTATTATTGCTTTCAAAATGCGGATGGTTTAATATATTTGCTTCTTTTTCCTTCATTTTCTCATTAATAATATCACTTATATCATTGAGTTCGTATGATCCCACGGGAATTTCAAAAACATGGTCCCCAATATGAAATAAATTATTATCATGATCAACATTCGGAATCGAATTGTACATATGAAAATCAATGAGTGCACACTCATAATTCCCGCGCAATTCAATGGGCGGATGATAGTTCGCTCCCAAAATTGAGCTGCTTCCAGTTAACGTTAACGTTGTTGCCATTTCGATAGATTATTATGAAGTGAAATAATAAATTATGTATCTGATATTATATCTTAAATTGTAATGAAATCGGAAAACCCTCGTCTATAGCGTCCTCTCTCCATTGAATCATCTTTACTTATTAATAGGAATCCATACTTTTCCTTCCAGCATAATTGACAAATTTTCTTGAACGATTCAAAATTCATGTCTACACCCACATGATCTTGATACACATGTTTCATATTTAACTCATCTTGTTTAAACATTATGATCATATTAGCATTATCACGAACAAGATGTTTTGGGATTCGTGTATACGTTTGACATAAATAAAACGCATCGATATTATTATGTCGCCCCATACAGAATTACGCACGAATATTGTTTTGCTTTTCACATGCTACATCATCAAATATCATTAGGGAATTTTTTCTTGCTTTATTTGGCGGTATAACATTCTCATTTTCAGAAAATGTGAAAAACCCCATACCCTTTATTGGGGTGATAAGTGCTTTCAAGTATTCATATTTCGGTTGATTCAAAGACTTTGAATACAAATAAATATTTTCAAACTTTAAGCCGTTAGGACTTTCAATCAAGCTTATCATCACATTTGTTTTACCACAATTAGAAGGTCCAACGAGTAGTGCTCGAATTGAGTTGGGTAATAAACTGCTATGTCTTACTTGATTTTTTTCATCATTTTGACATTCGATATTTCTCACTTCTATAAGGGTTTTCTGTTTTATTAATCGCATATTACTTAAAGTTTTTCTCAGCAGCTTGTCACTCATTAACAAGTCCTTGAAGATTAAACAACAAATAAAATAGTTATGCGCTTTTATAAATCGTTTAGTAACACACCGAACGTCTATCTCGGTGGAGGTCTTGTTGATAACATAATCAATTCCCTACCACTTGAGCTTCATTTACCAGGCTATCAGTTTTGTGGGCCAGGAACAAAACTTGAAAAGCGGTTAGAGCGTGGTGATAAAGGGATAAACCCATTAGATGCTTCCTGCAGAGAGCATGATATAGCATATTATAAACATAAAGAATTGAAAAATCGTCATATAGCCGACTCAATATTAGCTCAAAGGGCGTGGGAGCGTGTAAAAGCCCCCGACAGTAGTATTGGAGAAAAGTCTGCTGCGTATTTCGTATCAAACGTAATGAAAGCTAAGAAAAAATTCGGCATGGGTCTCAAGCATAAAGTAAAGAAAATAAAACCGTGTCAGAATAAGAAAAAATTAATGAATGCTGTGAGAGCTGTGAGAGCTGCCAGCAGCATATTGAAGAAGGAAAAACCATATGATATTCATTCTGCGATAAAAATTGCTAGAAAAGCTATAAACAAGACAATTGGACGAAAAAAGAAAGATGTAATAATTCCCCGAGTGATTAACGTTCCTAAAATAGGAGGGTTCTTACCACTTGTACCCATTTTAACAGCACTTGGGGCTTTAGGTGGTGTTGCGTCTGGTGGTGCAGCAATTGTTAAGAGTATTAATAATGCTAAAAACGCTAAGAAACAACTAGATGAGAATAAACGTCATAACAAAAAAATGGAAGCCATTGCTTTAGGAAATGGCTTATATCTAAAACCATATCAAAAAGGTTATGGCCTATCAACTACCTCTCAAAAAAATTTTTAGCTGAGCTGCCCAATAAACCGCTTTCAAACATTGATATTATGAATTTTGGTCGCAAGCATATCCCTCATTTCAGAGGTGTCTTTATGAGGGATTCACTACCGAAACGAAAAAAGGAATGTGGTGTTATTAACTTAGACTCTATAACCGGAAGTGGAACACACTGGGTAGCTTACTATGTAACAGGAAATGAAAACAGATATTTTGATAGTTTTGGGAACTTACCCCCACCTAAAGAACTTATACGATATTTAGGAGAGAACATAAAATACAATTATACTCAAGAACAACGATTTGGTACATTTAATTGTGGGCATTTATGTTTAAGATTTTTATTATCGATTACAACACCTACTTTTTACTAAAAGTAGCTCTAAAAACAAGTACTTGTTTAGTTTATAAAATAAAGATTAATAAGAAAACTTGAAATCAATTTATGGGTTTTTCTGCAACTAATGAATATATATAACACTAATTTATATTCAAACTATCATCAGTCTGTTTCGAGCAATTGATTAGTGTACGACTCCTGTTTAAAATAACAGCCCCTGTTTAAAATAACGGCCCCTGTTTAAAATAACGGACCCTGTTTAAAATAACAGCCCCTGTTTAAAATAACGGACCCTGTTTAAAATAACGGCCCCTGTTTTAAATAACAGCCCCTGTTTTAAATAACAGCCCTCGGTTTAAGCTGGAACGGCCCCCTGCTTAAAATAACAGCCCCCGGTTTAAGCTGTTTGAAAAAGTGAAACCGCTCTATTTCAAACGATTTGAATCAGGTTTTTGTTACTGATAGGTGCATACATATTTTAAAATGAATGAGCATATACTAAAGGAATTAACAAAAACAAGAAACGCTCTAAAAAGAAAATTTCAAAGTATTAAATTGGGAAGAGCTGCGAATGAATATCAGCTTGAGGAAACATTTAAACCAATAACACAACCTCTAAAGAAAATCGTTAAAGGGAATATTATAGCTAGAGAAGAAACGAAAGTCAAGAGAGAAGATGTAGCTGATACAAAAAATGAAATCAAAGAAGACGATGAAAATTATAGTAATATTTTTTTTGACGCTATCGATGGCCAAATCTCTAGAGACCAATCTCATTCTCAACCTCTTGTATCAAGCGAACAAACTAATGAGGATTATAATCAGGCTACTACTTCAAGAAAAAATAATAGTTATAATCTTAGTGTGAATGAGTTAGAGCGAAACGGGAAACTTGATAAAGCATTTGGACCGAATAAAAAACAGAATGAAATTAAATTGGGGGGCAGCAGAATAATCGTTGACAATAATAAAATAGAGTTGGAAACTGGTGAAAAGTGGAACCTTACTCCTGGATTATATTCATTAATTTTTCTAAAAGATCCTAAAGGGTACGATGAGATGGATTTAGATGCATACATGCAAATCTTAACAAAAACATCTGCTCATAGAAAACATAATTTGCCTCATGAACAACTTAAGGGTAATCGTTCAAAAAAATATAGTGAAATTATAAAAAAACTTTTTCCGAAATCTAATGAACCGACTGCAATGTCTACTCCTCTTAATATGAAAAAATTAATGCATAAAGGAGGAAGTCTTATGAGTCTCAATACAATAAAGTCAAATTATATATATTGGGATGATCCTAATGAGATTGTTAATAGGCTAAAGCTTCTAGTTGCCTCACAGACAGCAGGACATAGTAATCATACTAATGAGATAGTCTCGATAATTGAAGAACTACGAGAAGCAGAAATTATTTACTAATTAATTAAATAAATAACAGTGGGTTCGTTATCAGATTATCAATACTAAAATGCCTCTCGACAAGTTCGGTCACTTTTCTTCGAACAGTATTGAGAAAGAAAGTTCTAGTTTTAAAAAACCAATTCCTGGTATTCTCATTGATAATGAATATAACATTATATTTTCAAACAAGCGTCTTAAAAATGTGGGAAACCCTATGGAAGAAAAAGATGCCGTTAACAAAAGTTTGCTGCAAACACAAATCAATGAGGCAACACAAGGCTTGTACACAGTTATAAACAGTGATAATAAGAAACTACAAGTCAATTTTAAAAGTGCAATTGAAAGCACAACAAGTGCTTGTGACATCAAGCTAAGAAAATATATAGATGAGAAAATATCCAAATTAGAAAATGATATATTTAAATATTTAACAACCGAACCGATAATTCAGGGAATTCTCGAACATCATGATTAAAAGAGAAATTATCAATGAACTACATCTACCAGCCCGTAAAAATTTTAGACGTCGTAGAGTTGTTATGAAAGGAATCGATGATCATTGGCAAGCAGACTTAGTGGAAATGGGAGAGCACTCATCATCAAACAAAGGTTATAGATATCTATTAACTGTTATTGATACATTTTCCAAATATGCATGGGGAGTTGCACTGAGAACGAAAACTGGAAAAGAAGTTGCAGATGCTTTCACATCTATTTTTAAAATGAAACGGATTCCTAAGAATTTACAAACAGATGATGGAAAAGAATTCTTTAATAGTATCTTTAAAAGCTTATGTGAAAAACATGATATTAATCACTACTCAACTTATAGTGGTTTAAAAGCGTCAATTGTTGAACGTTTTAATAGAACACTTAAGGAGATGATGTGGAAGGAGTTTAGTTATAATGGTACATATCATTGGATTGAAATGTATCGCCAATTGATTGGTGTATACAATCGAAAACATCATAGAACAATTCAAATGGCACCTATAAAAGTAAATGCATTTAATGAAAACAAATTACTAAACACTGTCTATAGTCATATAAAAATATTTAGTGGCACAAAACTTCGTGTGGGTGACTACGTTCGTATTAGTAAACATAAGCATAAATTTGAGAAGGGGTATACACCAAACTGGACAACTGAAATTTTTAAAATAAGTGAAGTACGTAACACAAATCCCACGACATACATATTAGAAGACTATCAAGGTACTCCACTGAAAGGCGGTTTCTATAAAGAAGAGATGAGAAAGTCAAGGTTCCCACACACTTATCTAGTGGAAAAAATAGTAAAGCGACAAAATTCTAAAGTATTTGTTAAATGGTTAGGTTTCTCAAATGAGCATAACTCTTGGATAAATATCAAAGAAGTTTTGTGAATGTTCATCACCGGTCACGCTGTAGGGATTCATACTCAACGCTATTGTCCCTGTAGTACAAGCGGCTTAATACAAAACAAAAATATCAACAAGAAAATGAAAAAAAGGACTCCTATGTATGTTAAATAGAAAACCCTAATAAAGATGATATTTTATTGAGCAAGTTGACATTTTTTCATCTTATCTTGAGTAAGTGAATAAGGGGTCAAGAGAAAAAATAGTGAAAGGTACATATTTGGTACCTAGCGATCCTGATCATTTTTTTCGTTTGATGTTTCCCCGAAGACGTTTCGTGTACTCGATGGGACGTTTTGTGTGTACAGAGTGAGAAAAAAGTGAAAAATACCTAGAGCATGGAAGGATCCTAGATATAAATAGAAGTCCTGACTAGAACAGAGTCAGAATCAAGTCAACATGAGGCACACATTGACACAGGCAGCGATGGCAGCGATTTTGGCCGAGGTCGTGCCTGAGGAGGACGATTCCCCAATTATCGTCATTAGCGACTCGGAGGATGATATGAGTGAGTGGGAGGAAGGGGGCATTTTAAGTCAGTTGGGACAACCGTGCCCCCTGGATGAGGATGAGGATGTGGATGATGGGTTTTGGCCACCAGCCAGCGGCTTCGTTATGAACCCGTTGGCTTCACCTTGTCCTCTTCTTGAGGATGAGGAAAATTGGCCACCCATTATCCGCCAATCCAATGGAAGGATACATTCGGCGGCATTAATACTTGGTGATGACGACGACACCATCCCATATGTGTCTAATTTTGGAGAGCCCATCATCGTCATCGACTCTGATGACGAGAATGATGGAGCAGCAGCAGCACCACCAGCAACAACAAGAACATCACCAGCAGCAACCACAACAACATCAGCATCATCAACATTAACAACAACAACAATACCAACAGCAGCAGCCACAACAACAATACCAACAACAACAAGAAGACTAGAGAGATTGGATTTGCTCTCACTAACGTCGTGGGTTGTTGGTGAGCTAATGGAGGTCGAGCCTCCATTAACTTTTGAAGAGGAGTTCCACTGCGTGGATATGTGGGACTCCGTTTTAGGAAATATAAATATTTAAGACATTATAAACAATATTATTAAAACAAAAAGAAATTATATATATATATTCAAAAATAAAATAAAATTCATTGATATTACAAAAACAAAAAAAAAACATCAATTTTATTTATTTTATTATATTTTATGCTTCCTTTTCAGGTTTTACGTTGAAATAAATAAAAACAAAATTTAAAAACTAATCAAAAAACATGGTTTATTTATTTAATGTAGAGGGTATTTTTTATTCTTCCTTTTCAGGTTTCACTTTTAAAATAAATAAAAACAAAATTTTAAAACTAATCAAAAAACATGGTTTATTTATTTAATGTAGAGGGTATTTTTTATTCTTCCTTTTCAGGTTTCACTTTTAAAATAAATAAAAACAAAATTTTAAAAGTAATTAAAAAACATGGTTTATTTATTTAATGTAGAGGGTATTTTTTATTACTTTTCTTTACAGGTTATATATATATAGATATTTTTATTACTTTTCTTTACAGGGTATATATATATTTTCTTCTTTTTAAATGTATGCGGCTATTTAATTAGTTTCCTTAATAGGTTATATATTTTCTTCTTTTAATAGGTTATATTTTTGTTGTTAGAGAATTAAAAGATTAATATTAAAACAAGATATATTAGTTTTTCAATATATTTTTTTTTTTATTTTGTTTACATGTATGTATATAAATAATAACAGATATATTTGTTTGATTTAATTTTAATATATTAAATTTAACTATATTTTTTTTTTTGATTTTTGTACATCTGTTTTCTTATTATTATCTTTATTAGGTATTAATTCTATAATGACCCCAAGCATATGTTTGGATGCCATCTTCCCTTATCATACGCTTATCATCTTTAGAGCTTAATGTAGTTTTTTTAACTCTATGTGTATATAAATTATGGATCTTTGATCTAAACATCATCATTGAATCCTTAAATTGTGTATTTGTAAATAAACATTCCTTATAATTATCTATACTAAGCTTATCTAATGCAGACCTCTTTACACCTTTGGATTTTTTTATGCACCCTCCCCCCTCAAGAGACAGGGAATACATTTTTGCTCTAAGCCCAACAAACTCTAACATACGTTTCCCACAATTCTCATCCTTCATCATACCCAAGACTTTTTTGTTGCACCTTTTTATCCCATATACTTTTGCCAACTCTTCGGGATACTCAGAGGTATCAAACCTCATTTCAATATCTTTAACGATATCTTTAAAGAAATCATTAGTCTCTATTGAATATATAAATGAATCTGTATCCATATAATTTAGAGAGACTTTCTCCTGAAATTTAGGTTTCATGTAATCATAATGGAAATCATACATTTTCCATTTAGATAATTCTAAGACAGTGAAACCTAAATACATGGGCTTATCATAAACATTATGAAGGCGTTTCATCTGTATGGCATACATATCTTCAGAAAATTGTGCAGAGCCCCCAACCGGTTACAATTTGATGTCTCCCATGATGTGACTAGTTTCACATCTTTGCGTTTTTCAACATTCTCCATGGTTTTCCCATAGACAGCGTTGTTTAAAAGTTTGAAAAAATCTTTTTCAAAATTGTTTTTTGCTAGTGTTCTATGTTGGGTGTTAAGATCGATGTACTTTTTAAGCCAAGGTGACTGTTTGAATTTAAGTACTCTATGGATCTTTGTTAATAATAACCCATTACGCAAACATTGTTGAAGATTTTTGTAATGAATCGCATATTTGACCTTAGATCTGAGATCAGCAACCAGTTTATTTGCTTTAGCCTCGGGTGTGGGTTTTTGGTTAAGCGGACAAAAGGGAAGGTCATTATGATGGTCATGAAGATGATTAGGGTAAAAAAGGTCTACTTCGAGAATATACCCATCTTCGGAGGTTTCTGTAATGGATGAGAAATCGATTGATCTAATTTCATCTTCATTTAGCCATTGAAACCCAGTGTATGGAAGACTCTGTGACATAGCCCAACCATACAGGTTATTTGCATCTAAATACATTAAATATTCTGATGGTTTGCTATCATCATAGTCACTCAAATATTTGTGGTTGGCTTTTGAGTACCGTTTACAGCACTGAACTAAGCCGCCACGAATACCACTTTGAATGAAACTGTACATGTCGATATCTGTTAATAACTCAAGCTCAATCTCTGTGGTTTTAAGCATTGCATCCCACGAAAGTCCGGGGGTTGTATAGTAATGAGCAGGGTCTAGTGAATAAATTTTCTGACATAATGAACGGAAATTTTGAAAAACGTCCGTTAACAATAAAACATCAGTTTTTAGGTATAGTTCCATGTAATCTTTTAGGGTCTGACAACCGAAGACTACCCAAACATTTTGTGCGTGCGCATAATCCTCAGGGGAACATTCTTTATTAATAAGAGTATTAAAGAAATTTTCCCTTGAAGGCAGACAAGTGTCAGTTAACCGTTCTTGTGAATCTAGGTACTCATAGGGAAAGACACCCTTTCTACGTACAAGGTTGAATTGAGTGTCTAGAGGGAAAAACTTTTTACAGTCTGGAAGCTATCAGTACTCAAATTAGCACTTAAAGCATCTAGACTTGTAGCCATAAAGCGGAATGTATCTAAAAATCTAATTTCTAGATTTTTATCGTGGGACGCAATGTATATAAATTTAGAAAGGGAAATATACAACTCCTTATTGAGTGGGAGTACTTTAATATCGCCTTCAACTTTGCTAAGTTCTCTAACAAATAAATGCGAATCATATCGCGAGAAATTATGAAAAAATACGGGGACAAAAGGTGCAAGCTGAAAATTGATATTACACTTATTATGTGCTGCCCCCCTATATTTACCAGTTAAATGACAATGGTCTCTTACTCTATCAGACCCCAGAAATTTCTTACAAATATGACAGTGTGTTGTATTGTTAAAACTAGTCTCCTCTATAAAGCTCATTTGTATGGGGACTATAGTACTAAGGTAATGGGTATAAATTTCAGTTACGTTTGTGATTAAAGATCTTACAAATTTTATACCGGCATTTTCCCCAGTCTCTAGAACAAATTTATCTAACCTTGAGTCAAAATGACACTTAATGTAATAAGAAAAGGCTATTGGAATATGTTGAGAAGTTGCTATAACATTCTCACTAACCTGAGTATTGATGGGGGTAAGTATGCACTCGAAGTCTGCATAGACTACAAAGGGTACATCTAAACTACGATTAAAATTTTTAAAACATAGACTTGCCTTTTCCAAACTCGGCAGTGAAGCGACGACTTTACCACATTTAAGTTTGTGTTCTTGCTGTAGTCCTTCGCTGTGAGAATAGTTTAGACAGACGTTGCAGAAATATAGTTGGTGCTGGTTAGATGTTAGTTGTGATCTAACAAGTCTGAAATTAAAAACAAGAACCATTTTATATGAAATAAAAATTTTAAAATAGCAAGCATTTATATTTTTTGTAACATACCTTGATATATTTTTAATCCATGCAAAATGTGCCACTCCATCACTCTCCAGAAGCATAAGGCTGATGTGGTTTTCCCGCTCGCAATCCGTTAAATATAGTGGGCCAATGACTTTTTTTTTTTTTAAATATTTTTTAAATATAAATATTTTTTTCCTCATCGAACCCAAACACATTTATGCTTATGTTTGGGTTTTGGATCTCAAAAACTTTGATTTGTTTAAGAGGTAGCGGGAACTCTAAGTTGTTGAAGTTCAGAGTTAATGAACCATTTATTGCTATCGTTGAGCTCCGGATGTTCTCTATATTATAGCTAGAGCATCTTGTTAAGTGATTATTTTTAGGCGTTTTAAAGGCTGATATTAATGCCCATTTAAAACAAAACTCATCACTATTTTTTACATTTATCAGCGCCCTTTTTGTTTTTAGCGCTTTGGGTAAGTCTATATAACTTGAGGCTTTTAATGGAGTATATTTGTTTATATTTAGCTCCAATCTAATTATTCTGGTCATGGTCCAACCGCTGTCCTTCTCCTGGAACTCATCCATTTTCCCACGGATGATTGCAGAGTGCTGGCTGAAAATGTCCTTCACATTGCTTCCACTTGTGATTACACACATGTTTGTCTGGTGGGATTTAATAGACATCACCATTTCATCATCAGAGAATTTGATATATTCAGCAAAGAGCTCTAGGTTCGCTTTACATGATGTATGAATATTTTGTATATTCAACATCAGAGGTATTAGAGATTCTCCTGCTTCATCCATAAATTCAATGGGGTCTAGAAGCTCCTCTCGCATATTCTCAAATGAGAATGTAGAAATGCGGTTTTTGAAGCCGCTCGAGATATGTTGCACCGCTTTATTTAGCGGTGAGAACACATTCATTTTGTGAGAATTTGATCTTAAATGTGAACTCCATTTTGAAGATGCTACTTGTATAGCGCACGCATTGCAGACTTTATTTTCCTTTGAAGAAACGTACTGATGGGAGTTGCTGGTGCTGGGAGTTGATGTGCAGGTGATGGGTGTGTTGTAGATGTTGGGAGTGATGAGCGTGTTGAAGTTGTTAATGTTGTTGGTGCTGATGCTGGTGATGGAGGTGTTGGGTGTGTTGTAGATGTTGGGTGTGTTGTAGATGTAAGGAGTTATGAAGTTGGTGATGGGCGTGTTGAAGTTTCTGCTGGGGTTGATGGGTGTGTTGAAATTGATGTTGCTGATGTTGGAGGTGTTGGAGTTGTTGGGAGTGTTGTTGATGATGGGTGTGTTTACAGTTATTGTTTCAAAATAGTTAGGTGTTGTAGGGTTTCGAACGTTGCTAACGCTTATAAAATTCGCGTTGTATATATTATTGAACCCATCGTCGCTCATGGAGTTATTGTTGTTGTTGTTGTTTGCTGCCATATCGACGAATTGATTTTTTTTTGTTTGTATATTTTTTAAAAAATTTTCACTTAACAGAATATTTTTAAATGAAACGCGTGGTACTAGGACTATAGTTATAGAACTACTGAAGGAATGCTCCTTTAAAAGCGTATTTCAATAGATTTTTGCTCCACGATTTGGCTATTTTCAATGCAGGCCCTAATCAGGTTTGGTCTAACATATGTTTCAGATCAGGGGTGAAAAAATCAAAAACACACGTGCGCACACACACACACACACACACACACACATAAAAATTATTTTGATAATTTTCAATGCAGGCTCTAACAGGTTTTGTCTAGGGTCGAGGACGAGCGAGCGAGCGCCTGCAATATGCGTTTTATTGTGTGAAACCCTCTAACAAACAAGTTCCCACACAAAATGTTGTGGTTACTGTGATTATGTGAGCCCAAAACCATAAAGGCCATAAATTAAGAATGGACTCTTCACCGCTCTTGTTTGTATTTGTTTGATCTTTACTTTTCAACAAGCAAAGTCAAAAGTACGCACATTCATTCACCCCTTCCCTAGGGAATCGTCCTTAGGGAAAGACACCTGTGCTCACTTAGAGGTCAATAAAATGTTGACCCTTTTCCCATGAACTTACCTTTCGCTTCGCGATCATACACGAGCCAACCTTTCTCTCACCCTTAAATCTTGATCCCTTTTCCTGTGTCCTTACCTTTCGCTTCGCGATCACACGAAAGCCGACACCTACAATCTTGACCCTTTTCCCTTCCCCCTCGCTAATTGGTCCCTTAACCCATTAAAAAAGCAATAAAAAAATAAAAAGTGACAGGTGAGCCCATTAAAAAAAACCCATAAATTAAGTGGTTTTGAGTCGCCAGTTCCCTACTACTGAAACTTTTGAAAAAAAAAATACTTAATATTTTATTAATATATATATTAATATTAAGCCAGGCCCTTGCAGAACATTCGAGCTAAAATGCTCCCTTAATTTTAACTCTTTACCCTTCACGTAATCCTAACAGCAAACAGCATGGCGCTAAAGCAAGCGTTGATTTAAAAACTAATAACAATAATATAAATAAAAATAACCTTGTCAATAGCATGATAAAATATAACTCTAGTCAATCTAGTTAGCGACATTTAAAAAATCAAAATCAACTTCTTAAAAAGAACGAATAAACTAATGTTAACCTGCAAAGGTATGGCTTTATTCTAGAACCGAGTAATACATTTATAATAATACAGTTTAAAAACCATGGAATATTCAAAATATGAACCAAGCAAGCTTAAGATAATGTACTTCGCGTCTGAAGTTCAAGTCAATCCTCAGACTTCTGAATATTTTTAAGCAAATGACTCAAGCCTCAAAGCACTAAGCAAACAACACATAGAGGCGTCAAATCGACTAAAAAGTGGTTGTATGCTTAGTGCTCAAAGTGATAATCCCTACAATCTGGATTATACAAATAATGAAACAAATTACAGTACCTGAGTATGTTAAAGTTTTTAATGAGGAAGGGATTCTTAAGTCAACCACATGAGTGGGAAAAAAATCACGTATATCATACTCAATATGTGTGACAGAAAATAAACTTAAGATAACAAATTGTCCATGGTCCCGGTTATCTGTTACTCACTTTTTATACAAACTCCCAGAAATAGTGATAATGTAAGTAAAACATCGTTTTTAAAGTGATTGTTGTGTCTCAATTTTCATATATTTCTTTAGCGCAATCTTAACAATATAAAACTAAGAACAAAGAACAATATATATAAGAACAAAATATCAAGAGTATTCCTTGAATTTGTTGATTCTCTCTCAGATAGCTAAGTAGAATTTTAATACTATGCATATATCCTCAGTAGGGTGCGTTTGAGTAAGTAATAAAATTAGCTTGAAGGCATTAGAAATAAGAGCAACATAAATTATACATCCCCTTAAAATTATATCTGTCATGACTTTTACTAAAAATGGGAACAAAATGAGCACTCTCACATTGACACATAGCTCCAACTACTATCGTTATAAAATTAGAAAGGCACAAAAAAAAAACTAATTCATCCTGTCCTGTGATAAGATCAAGTAATAAATTAAGAATTTCCTAAAGAAAACATCAAAATGATTTAATAACATAGCTCGCCTACAATAGGTCTCATGAATGGTCAATAAGATTTGTAAAAACTTATTTTGGACAAACTAACCTAATTAATATAAAAAAAAATCTAAAATATATCAATAACAAAACTGATAAAATCACCTTTAGGCAAAATGTATAAGACAAAATGCGACGAATCATTAATTTATATTTAACTTCCAATAACAACAAAATACTAGTGGAATCCAACCATTATTCAAAGGAAACTGAGGTCACTTAATACCTAAAAATCCCGCTCACTTTTCATAAAAAATTTAAAATAAAACACTACTGGAAGATATGTTATCTAAAGGCTGGTCCTAAGCAACTATCAAAAGCTAATTAGTGTGCCTCAAATCAAAATTAAAACTAATGGAATCCGTATCCACCACAGCAAACTAAAAGTCCATACTAAATGTGAGTCCATTCTACTTTCAATTAAGTAGAATACAAGCAATAAGTCACAATAACTCACATTCGCTCGAATTATTAAATAAAACAAGAAAATCTAATGCGGATCCCTGTTTTCGAAATTATACTGTAAGTGTCATTAAAAAAAAGAAAATAAAAATATGAGGCAAATACAAAAAATGGTCTCTGATTAAAACTAAAACCATATTAAAACATGTAACATCATCATTATATTCAGGTTGTATCTCAGCCATTAATATTTATTTATTTATTTATAAAACAGCTTAACAATGTGCAGTTTAACATAAAAGACTACAATACAAAAGAAAAATCTATTGGCAGCTCTGACCTAGGGACTGATTTATTGTCTACGCGAGCCGCTATGGTCCAACTCACGGCAAGATGTGTTCAGACAAAGCCAAGTTAAAAAAAAATAAGTCAAAAAAAAATTTTAAATTAAAATTAAAATGAAACAAAATATAATTAAATAAATAAAAATAAAAGAACAAAAAAAAAGAGAGAATTACGGCTAGTTTAAGAAATACATCAACGCTTTTTTAATAGTAATTACTTCAGAGTCAAACGAGTAGAGATGGTAAAACTTATTGTAATTAAGGCACAAGGTATGGAAGGCTTCATGTTGAGCGTAATTAGTTAGGCAGACAGGTAGATGGAGAGGTATATAATTTCTAGTTGGGCGGGACGGAACTGAAATAGAAATGAGGCTAAGAAGAGTACTGGAGTCAATCTCCCCAGACAGTAGTTTATGCAGCATTATGACTCCATGGCAAGTTCTACGATTTTTGAATGATGGTAGGTAAATCAAGCGAAGTCTACACTCATAAGAGGGCAGCTGTCTGTCCGAGTCCCAATTTAAGCCACGAAGGGCGAACATTAGAAACTGCTTCTGAACTGATTCAATCAGATCCTGGAACTTTTTATACTGTGGAGACCAAACACAGGATGTATATTCAAGAATAGGTCTGACCAGCGAGATGTATAGTAGTTTGGTGATATACGGGTCAGATAATTCCTTAGACCATCTCTTGATAAAACCAAGGACACCTGAAGCTTTGTTAGAAATGACCGTTATGTGACAACTAAAGCATAGATTCGGAGCAAAGAGGATGCCCAAGTCATCCACCTTGCTTAAACGTTTTAAGGGAATATTGTCAATAGTGTACTCAAACAGGTACAGTTTTCTACGGTGAAATGTCATAAAATTACATTTCGAGATGTTTAGTGGTAAATGATTTAGAAAACACCAATTGTTAAGGGAATTTAAATCTTGTTGGAGCAAACTTGAACTTAGTGGGTCTTTAAATGATAGACAGAGTTTGAGATCATCTGCATACATTAGTGCATGAGAATGTGACAAGGCGAGAGGAAGATCATTTATAAACAAAATAAAAAGTAACGGCCCCAGATGGCTACCTTGTGGGACACCAGACGTTACCTTAATAGGTTTCGAAAGCGAAGAGTTAAAGAAGCGCACACGCTGGTACCGATTATGAAGATAAGAGGTAATCCATAGAAGAAGTTTGTTTGGAAAGCCCAAATGACACAACTTGAAAAGGAGAAGATCGTGGTTAACTGAATCAAAAGCCTTACTAAAATCCTTATAAATGACATCAGTTTGACATTTTGATTGAAACCCAGTGTTAATTAAGGTTGAGAACTCAAGAAGGTTGGTTGACACTGAGCGCCTTTTGACAAATCCATGCTGTGACTTAGAAATCAGAGGCAGACAAAAATGCTGCAGTTGAGAACAAACAATTTTTTCAAATAACTTAGGAATTGCGGATCAGTTAGAAATGCCTCGATAATTAGATATGTCAGCCTTAGACCCTTTTTTATGAATGGGGCTAATATATGACTCTTTCCACACTTGAAAGCGCCAAGCTCGAGAGAACGGTTGAAAATAAATAACAGAGGCAAACATAGCGAGTCAGCACATAGTTTAAGGACAGCACTCGGAACTTTATCCGGACCTACGGAAAAAGCATATTTGGAATTTTTTAGATATGATAAAAGGCAGTTATAATCAATGAAAGGTGGAACAATACCATTAAAATGACCTAAAGAGAAAGGGTAAGACCCAAATGAGTTGGACGATGAGGAGTAGCATTGTTGAAAAAAGGTTGCAAATAGATTTAAAATATCAATATCCTTATCAGCAGACACATTATTAAAAAAAAAGAGATGAAGGAAACTGTGAAGAGTTACGTTTGGAGTTTACAAACTTGTAAAACATTTGGACATTTGGACAAATAATTATTATAGCAAGATGAATTTAAAAGGACAAATTTGGAACGCGCGATTAAATATTTTGAAAAATCAGACTGCGACCCTGATTTCTTAAACTTTTTATAAAGGCGCGACTTAACGTTTTTAAGATTAGTCAACCTAGGGGTAAACCATAATGGACCTCTCTTTAATATTGACGGACATATTAATGGAACACAGTCATTGAACACTTTAAAAATTGCACTATAAAATACATTTGTAGCAGAGTCAATGTCTTGATATGCGTACATAAAGGACCAATCTATCTGTGATAAGGCAAGGTTGAGCGAGGAGACATAAGCTTTGCGGAAACAAAGTGTCGGCATGAGCGGTGTACAAGATTTTAAACAGAAAGGAGACGGAAGTTGGATTACAATCAGAAAAGTTGGATGATAACTATCTTCAGGGACACTTAGAGGAGAGACTCTAGTGACTATAGAGGACGGGGTATCGGCGACGAAGACTAGGTCGAGAAGCCTGCCAGTACTATTCAAAACACTGTTAACCTGACCCTGGGACAATTCAGCTAACTGGTCCAACTGATCTGAAGGGAATAATTGATTGGGATAATTAGAGGGAGTCCAATATATGTTGGGAAGATTAAAGTCACCCAGAACAATTAAACGGTCGGAATCCACCAACAAGGACATAACAAATTAAAGGCGTGCCACATGCAGCAATCGAAAAGTCAGATTTGGGAGGAATATAAGAGCATGTAATATAAATGTTAAGAGAGTGAACTCGAAGCTTTATTAAATGAATTCTAAGTTATCTTGCAAGTCACAAGTTATGAGTTGCGAAGGCCAGATCGATCTAACAGCAATCAAAACCCCACCACCGCGACGGGAAGGACGATCAGCTCTATATACAATGTAATCATTAACAAGAATCTCGTGATTTGAAATGGACGCGTTAAGCCACGTCTCAGAGAATGCAATGACATCAGCCTCGAAAGATGAACTATCAATGTATAGTTGGCGCAGCTTACTGCGCAGGCGCCTAACATTCTGGTAATATACACTAAGAGATGTTATTAGTTTTTTGAAGCAGAGGCAGATGAAACAGACAGAGATGGAATAATACCAACACGGTTCTTGGTGTTCGAAAAACGGTTGGTGAAAATGTGACAAATCGTGTATTCCGGCCAAAAAGAGGGATCAAGCAAGCGTTGGCCATATTGATCAGGGACAAGAATTTTAAAAGAAGAAATGCTCCTCTCAGACTTAAAGTTAAATTTTTTAACAATACAGTCTGAGATTCTATCAGTTTGTAGCTTAGAGCAAATATATTGCCTAACATGTTCCTCCGTAGCCGAGGGCATAAGACGTGAAACAAATATAGATATAAAAGGTGCTACAGCAATAAGTTGTAACGGGGCTGTAAAGCTATTTCCAGCTACGGTAGGTATAGCGTTGGACGATACCAGAGTGGTACTAGCGACACCCAAACCGGGCACAGTAGTTGCAGCAGCCGTAGTAGCAGTTAAAGGTGCAATTGTATCATCCGTGGTGGAAGAGGAAGTAGAAGCAATCGGTGGGTTCATCATGTCCAATGTCCCGGATTGCCCTGCCATACGAAGACCACATGCAACGTCATCCACTAATATATATCTTGCAGATGTTGGTGAAGAGTCATGCGGCATTAAAAAATCCGCCTTAGTAGTTTCCACTTGGAGAGTATCAACAGGAACATCAGCCGTAGGGGTCAACGCCACATCATCCAGAGGACACTCAATCAGAAGTGTAGGTGTAAAAGCCGGTGATGCCAACGATTCAGACGCTGGGAGAGATAAGAAATTAGTCGTTATAGAGAGATTGCATTTCTTTCGTTTAG
Source organism: Drosophila maculinotata (assembly GCA_035045305.1). Taxonomy (NCBI): domain Eukaryota; kingdom Metazoa; phylum Arthropoda; class Insecta; order Diptera; family Drosophilidae; genus Drosophila; species Drosophila maculinotata. The sequence continues at coordinate 931,120 of JAWNPD010000421.1, forward strand.
GCGATTCATTCAACACTTTAAGATATATAAAGTGAGATTCCATTTTGGTAAACTTAGCTTGATGTCACGAAAACCATAGCAAACTTATTCAAATTCCATATGAGTTTGTCTCATGAAAGTTCTCATATCAGCCTCGATATGCCTGCAGTTCCAGCAAGTCCAGTTGAGGCCGCTACGGGCCTTAATAAGGTCAACAATACGGCAACCCACATGTCCAAAATCAGCACATCCTGTGTGGGCCATATTATCACATATCCAACAGTAAACATAAGATTGCCGAGAGGTAACAATATAGCCAAACTCTGTCCAGCGAACAGCTGTTAGAAATTCTGTATGTTTATAAGCAAATATACTAGCTTAGATCAGCGACGGCGCTTTAAAACTCAGTGTACGGAGCTTTAAAGCTTACAAAGCTCTGGGCTGATGCACAACAATAAGAATAACAATAACAACAACGCCGCTGCAGCCGAAAGAGCACTGGTTGTTGTTTATATGTTCACAAATGCTAGCACAAAATAAGTTGAGTAAAACAGACGAACGAACGAACAGCCGCTGCAAAAACGAAACAAGCACTTGTACGTGTGAATGTAAGTTTGCACACTAAAACAGACAGAGCGACGGAAAGCAGAGAGCATGAGAACCAGCACCAACAACACGCAGACGCGAAGCGTAGGTGGAAGAGGCTTAGATTGATCGAAAATAAAGCGAAAGGGCAAAGTTCACAAGACAATAACAATTTGCATTCGGCAAGTAATTAATTATGCCAATGTTCCTTATAAGTGGGCAACTTCACTGAAATTGGCGGCACTATCACTTAAACTTCATCAGAGTATGAAAAACTATATTTTTAAAAAGCTTTTAAATGCACAAAACAATTATTAGGCGGAGCGAAAGAATGCACGACTTCTTCGTAATACGATATATCGATGTTTAAAGTGAAGTGCACAAGAGTCGCTCAAACTCTTTATGCAGCGAATTAAGGTTAAAACAATCCAACTAAAAAATGAAACGAAACTAGACTCAAATCAGGTGAAAATAATCGCAGACTAGATAGTTACTTTACTCTGTATTAAATATTTGGAGAAAGGGTCGAAAACCTAGTTGACGTATCAATCAGCAATCTGATTGAACGATTTGTTGAGAAAATGATCACATAAAACTATATCTATCCCTAAATAGCATCTGAAAAAACTAAAAACCTATTTACGGTGGGTTGCAAATTGCATTGCGTTGCTTACTGTATGCATTTTGGTAAATGTACTAAATCATTAAAACATTTTACGTTTGCTAATACAAGACCTTGTAAACCTTCTAAAGAGTGCTGCACGAAATCGAGTATGTACGAATGTTAAATTTTTTCAACCCCCCCCCCCCATACATAGCAAAAAAAATAAAATAATTAATCTAAGGAGGTAAAATATTCTAGATGTCTAAAACCTAGTAGATATATCTCTTTGTAAATATATTAATACACCTACATAGATTCTGTTAAAATATTTCATTAACAAAAACCTCTTATCCCAAATCATAGGCTACCTGCCCTCCTTAAGCTAATTAAATTTCCCAATGGTAATTTGCTATTTAAATTCAAAGTTTAATGATACATTGGGAATATCAATATAGCATATTTAATTATATAAAAATGTATACTGAATTAATCACAACCAAAGCACACTCAGAAATTAAAGTAATAAATGTATAAAAGTAAACCACATCACACAATAGAGATTAAACAAAATTAACTAGCAGAAATGTATTTCCACATCAAAGATGAAGGCAAAATATTATGAACATATTTATTAAATAGTGTGCATAAGAAAATAAATATATAAATAAATAGCAAAAACTTTATATGTGAAAGGGAATCGTGTAGAATAAAGCATGTTGGAGGTGAGGTAGCTCTAGGTAGCCATCAGAACATCTTTAAGAAAAGCGATGAACAGAAGCGAGAGAAATGTAAATAGTCAACCTCAACTATTAAATTTTAAATAATAAAATAATAAAAATCAATCCAATTAAAGATTATGCTAGTTATGTTATGTACGAAAAATAGATGAATTGAAATTAATTATACAATTTACACAAGCAAGAACCACTATCTTCTGAAAGCTTAAATTAGGTGACCGCGGTCAATCTGTCCAAATTTAAATTTAATTATTAATATAAATAACATTAGTGAGTTTAGTCGGACATATGTACTACCTGCAGCAAAAAAAATTGTTCGGACGAGAACTAATCTTTCGCTCGAATAAGTAAAGTCCAGTCCGGTCGACTCAGTCATATGTACTCTCTAGAGCAAAAAAAAAATACATATAAAATGGAACATAAAATTTCAGCAAGGAAGTTTCAAGTCAGAGACCAGTTTGCAGAGAAACAGATAGAGTTGCCACCTTTGGGACGTAACAAACTTGTTAATACAATTGTAATATCTATTAAGAAACGTTCATTTATAAAAACATTTTTATAAATATTTTGAGTTAATGGTATTGGCCTCTTATCAGAACACCTAAAAGCTGACTATAAAAGATTTACTCTTTATGTAGCTGCATTGCAATGTAAGCTGCTAAAAATAGCTCTGTTAAGTCATCGAGCTCGTTCCATACGAAAATGAACTTTCTACACTACAACGATAGTAGGAAACGCAACCTTAGAAATCAAAACCTAAACTCATTTGTGATTCTTTCACACTTATGATCATAAATAAGTCCTTGGTCTGTTCAGGTTATTTTAAATTATTTCATTTAATTGTGAAAAATCCAATACAGTGTCAAAACGCGCCTGCAACATGTAGTTTTGAGTCACATATGGTGTAGGCTAGAAGTAAAAAAATCAAAACACACACCTGTATATAACAAGCCTTAGCTCTGCTTTGGTTATTTTCAATTATTTAATTTAATTGTGAAATACCAAATGCAGGTCAAAAAAGGTCGCATATGTTTTAGGTCAGGGGTGAAAAAAATCAAAACACACACACACCTCTAAAGGTATTTTGAGTATTTTCAATACATGACAAAAACCGGTTTTGGTAAGGCAGCATGAAGCAGCAGATGGATCGCATATGTTTTAGGTGAGGGGTGAAAAAATCAAAACACACGTGCACACACACACACACACACACACCTATAAAGGTATTTTGACTATTTTCAATGCAGGCCCTAAACAGGTTTGGTCTAGCATATGTTTTAGGTCAGGGGTGAAACTCTCTAACAATCAATTTCCCACACAAAATGTTGTGGTTACTGTGATTATGTGAGCCCAAAACCATAAAGGAAATAAATTAAAAATGGACTCCTCACCGCTGTCAACAAGCAAAATCACAAGTACGCACATTCATTCACCCCTTCTCTAGGGAAAGACACCTGTGCTCACTTAGAGATCAATAAAATGTTTACCCTTTTCCCATGAACTTAACTTTCGCTTCGAGGTCATACACGAGCCGACCTTTCTCTCACCCTTAAATTTTGACCCTTTTCCTGTGTCCTTACCTTTCTATTTGAGATCACGAAAGCCGAGACCTAAAATCTTGACCCTTTTCCCTTCCCCCTCGCTAATTGGTCCCTTAACCCATTAAAAAAGGAATAAAAAAATAAAAAGTGACAGGTGAGCCCATTAAAAAAAACCCATAAATTAAGTGGATAAGAAACGGCAGTACCCTCCTACTTACGACAATTCATTCGCAATCGCCTGCTGGTGTTCCTGCAATAGTCTCTGGTCGGACACCCAGTGCATTACTCCCCTTCACACCCGACGTATGATTGTCCAGGGCCCAGCGGATCAACGACCGTTGGCCCAGACTGTCGTATGGTCAACGAGTGTTTTTAAGAGGACGCACCCAAGTATTTTGTAGTATTAGTTATGATTTTGTAAACGTTTTGAAATTAATTAAGCTATTTATAATCTGAATTTTGCATGTGTCGATCTATTTGCTTGTGTGAGTGGTATTTTCTACATCCCCCTCCAGCTTCATCGATCAACAGGCCTGCTGACGCCGATGGACACTGCAGTGAGTACGGCATAGCCGGGTAATAGGATACATGAATCCAGAAAGCACAAGCAACTAGCGCACTTGAAAGTAGCAAAGACTTATTGGTGATTAATAGTGCACATTTTTCGTTTTTCTTAATGTTTGAACATAAATATATTTTCATATACTTAATAATAATTTCAAGATGCGTACATAGTAGAATAGCCTTCTGCTAACTCATATTGTTAATTTAATATTATAATAATAATAATAAAAATAATTATAATAATTTCAAGATGCGTACATAGTAGAATAGCCTTCTGCTAACTCATATTGTTAATTTAATATTATAATACATGATGTACTGTAGCACCTTGGAAAACTAATACCGAATGAAGTCATGATCATAATGAATTAATCTAGTTTAATTGGGGCACCTTCGGTACAGCACATCCCATCGGTATGCAAATGGTTAAAAGCCAGATCATACTATGCTTTTACAGGCAGGGCGGATAAAGAAGAAAGAACATTTTCACCTCAATTCTTCCAACACATCAATAAAATACCTAATACACACAGTTTTCGTGGTCTGTAATATCTCCTGTCTTAACTCTGTCTTGGTTTTGGTTATGTGACGCGTACGTATTAGCGAGCAAAAGACCCACCCCCATTCGCCCTGAGCACAGTCGATTTGAAGAGACAGAGTATGCTCCCGAAACGTTGCCGACATCGTGTTCGTTACAACTTGTATTGTCCCGCCACTACGAAAATTTATATTTCAAATATGAAGTCTCTAGCTTTTGTAGTCTCTGAGAAACGCGCGTTCATACAGACGGACATGGCTATATCGATTAGGCTATTGATAGTGATCAAGATTATATATATATATAATATATACATACTTTTGCACCAAACCATTATAACCTTTTATTTCATTTTAAATCGGACCAGGGTATACAAATTTGGTTTTGCCATATTGCATTTTGGCTATGTGCAATTCTTTACCAATCATAGAACCAAACTTTAGTAACATATATTGATTAAAAAGTCAAAAGGCCCAACTGTGAGTCGTTGCGGCTCTAGTGCAACCGCAGTATAATGTTATACATATTTTCACTTACTTGCACATTCATTATTGTACCTTTTGTTAATAGAAATATTGGAGAAAACCATGATGATTTGGATTGAAAGTTAAGAGTTTGTATTTGTATACCTTTTTGGGCTTTAGAATTATTAATATTAAATGTATTGTCAAAGTAAAGTGTAAACGATTTTTTATTTGCTTTATTTTTTTGCATTTGTTTTTATTGCCATTATTAAAAAGCAAATATATATTTCTTAGCAACCGATACATGTGGTATGTACAGTATCACTTTTATAAATTTTTTGTGTCATTAAGTAATAAAATAGTTTTAATATTATATCGAAATATCGTTAAAAAAAAATGTATTTGTTTGTGTGTGATTTTTTAATAAATGGTTTGTTATTATTTATTAAATTTTGTTTCTGTTTGAGTTATGTTTTGAAAGCGTCTGACTTTTCTATAAATTTGTGGTCAAACATGTCAATTTTACTTTATATGCTTACGTACTCATACATATGTATGTGCCTTAACTGTGTAATAATTTGACTTATACGGGGTGTAAACTATTTTATTTAAATTTTGCATTTACTCTTGTGTTTATAATTATTGAAATGATTGTAAATGTGTTGATATTAAGAATTTTTTGCTTGATTATATATTATTATGGCCAGGTTCGATGAGAAAATAACTTTGTCAGATATTAATGCATTGTAATATACGCACATATATATTATTGATGTTCTTATTACTTGTGCCCAAAATCATTGTTTTTCGTTGACCTGTTTTATACTTATATTTTGTTTGTTATTCTTGAACATTTAAATACTATTCTAGTGTAAAGTAAAATTTGTTGTCTAGATTATTCACTAGCGATCTTTATATATGATTATTGAATTGTTTTTATTCTTGTTGTATGCCGCTTATATTCAATACTATTTGTTTGTGATTGCTTTGTTTCGTAATATCACTAATCAAACAACACAAATAGGCTTAAAATCGACTAAAAAGTGACTGCACTCGAAACACGATCGATTGAATCCTATACCAGCTTCGTGTGCTGCGACTGCGACATGAAGACAGGCAGCGAAGCCATGGCAAGCACTTATGTTCGGCGGACGCGCTTTGCCTTTGTGTCGCAGTCGCAGCACACAAAGCTGGTCTGGGATACAATTGATCGTGTTTCGAGTGCAGTAACTTTTTAGTCAATTTGAAGCCTCTATGTGTTGTATAATTAGTGGTAATATGAAACAATTGGCTTTTAATTCACTGTTTAATTCGTTTAATTGAATTATAAATTTATAAATTGCTAGTAACGTGTTAACAACAACTAACAATATACAAGAAAGAGTGCTTTAGTCAAGAGTGCCCGACTAGGAGATACCCTGACCACTGCAATTTCATAAATTCATAAATATTTATCTGCATTTATACATAGCAACACACACTGCAAGCTGCGCGCTTTATGCAATTGCTGTGCTTCTTGTTCTATTGGCCGCATACAATGTTATATTGAATCTTTAATAACTTATTTGTTTACAGTTCGATTTTAATGAAATTTGGATGACATGAAAACTGCATGTGCGAGTATACCAAGTCGGAAGAACATACCTCCAGAAATACGTATTTTCCGATTTTTTGTGCAAAGGGGGGAGGAATCCAAAAAATCAAATATTCGTTACTTCTGTATGCTATACGAGAATATACATACTGAATGTGATGTCTCTATCTCTACTTTCAAGTTATGCTCAAATGAGAAAGAAAGGCTACCAGTCGCTTAATATATTATATTTGTTACGCTGAACAATGAAGACTCCAGCATAATGATATAAATGAAATGTTGTGAACGTGCTAACACTTATATTTGGTAAGTTTGGTAGAGTTATCTTATAAAATACAAATTTTCGACCGATGGTTGCTTTGGCAGCTATATGCTATTGTTGTCCGATCCGGCTGGTTCTGACATATAATCTGCGTGCAGCAAGTCAGCATCTGTACGAAGTTTATTCAAGATAGCTCCGAAATTGAGCGACTATTTTGCGTAGAAACACACAGACAGACGGACAAAGCTATATCGACTCGTCTTGTCGTCCTGATCAAGCATATATATAATTTATGGGGTCGGATATGTTTCCTTCTGTGCGTTGCAATCTTCTGGCCAAAATTATAATACCCTGTGCAAGGGTATAAAAACGCTGGTCTGGAATCGAAATATATTGACATAAAGGCGAACAGACGGACGGTCATGACTTGATCTACTCGGCTGTTTATAGTGATCAAGTATATATATACTTGATAGGGTCAGAGATGCTTTCTTATGCCTCATACTTACATTTATAGTTTTTTAATAGGTTCTGGGTACAATAACATTGCCAATGCACTTGCGCTTATTTTGTGTTGATTTTTATACTCACACATTTTTAAGCCATCTTTATGTCCCACAAATTTCATTCCGATCGGACAATAAACAATGACATTTTTTTCGATTCAATGTTACATATTATGAGGCCACTGGAAGAAGAAGTGTGAGTGTTTGTGTTTCTGTGCATGAATGCTGGGTTCAGGGTTAATCCTAGTCGGGCACTCTCGACTACAGCGCTCTTACATGTTTGCTATGTTTTTGATGTTTTGTTTGTCTTTCTGTATTGCTTTATTAATTTACTAGTTGAACTTTTCACCGAAGCTTTATGTCGCTTGTAATTGATTTCCATTGGCATTATGCATTAACATAAGAATAAGTTTATTCCACATCTTATTCCCCGTACCTAAAGACTGCAAGAATTGGGTATACATGACTACGTATTTTATAGATAAGCGCTGAAAGTAAAGGTATTGTTAATTTAAAAGATCATCATTGACAGTTAGTGCAGTAAAATCTAGCCATTACTTTCTGTTGGAATAATATTTGATGCAAGAATCTTATAAATCATATTTTAGGAGTAGAAAAAGTTGAAGGTTTACCTATATATGGTGAGTACGGGGATACAGGATATCTTAAATTTGAACATGCTCGGCTGCAACAATTGCAATTAGTTTTACATGAGTTTATGTCTTTTTAGGCATGCCCTGTAATTTGCAAATAGTGTTATTGCCTGGGTCGTGCTGATACGGTTTACAGATATAGACGTGGCTTCCTTGATTAATTTGTTATATTTATCAGCCTGTTTACACATAAACTTATGTAGTTATTTTGAGTCCATGAAGCTACTTAATTTTAGCTGTTTATCTGCCAAGACGATTGCAGTTATATATGCAAATCTATAATTTCCATATCGTTTCTTAGTTTCTTAAATAAATGTTGATTTTTTTTCTATTATATAATAATGTTATGTATTTGGATACACTACTGTTTTTTTTTTTAATAATATTAGTTAGGAAATACTAAAAATTTAGTAGGCTGCTTAGTTCTTAATCCATCTGAAATTGGGTACAGGGTATTTAATTGCCGAAAATTCTCGACTAAAGCAATTGCACTTCTTGAGTTGTTGGCCGTTACTGAGGACGGATTAACTACAAATGTTTGCTTAAAGTAATAAAAAGTACGTTATAATTTGAGCTAATTAATTGCATTTAATAATGTTTTGTTGCATACGCAAGATTTCTTAAGCACCAGTTAGTATTAAGGATAGAGAATCAGGCAGCTCAACCGTAATTCAACTGAAAAAGGAGGAAACTGGCCCGACTTTGCATAACTTTTTGATCACTATATATATATATATATATATATTTTTGTAGGCAAATGCTGTAATATTAATTTATTTAATTCTCTCTTTTCTGTTTTAGTACATTATTAATTAAGGCAAACGCAAACGCATTTTAGTTGTGAGTACGTGTGAAGTAATTGTATTGATTTTATTTTATTTTCTTCACAGTTTTTGCTTTATAATATGCCACTCGATTTGTTGGGTTTTAAATTTGTTTACTTGCCTAAAAATGTTAGTGCTCATTTAAACTTCATTAGATTCATAAGTATGCATCAAAGAGTACATCAGATATACATATGTTTGTATTTATGTTATTTTTTTATTGTTATTTCGTTCAGTGAATAAACTTAATGTTGAACATTAATTAATTACATAATTTGTTTTGTTAATTTAACTTATACATATGTATATTTTACTTTACGTGAAATCACAGTCCGTATGTGAAAAGACTTTATTTACTTGAATGATAAAATATATTTATGCATGGATTTGTATATGTAAAGATATATTATATATACGCCTCATATACATATATACGGCTAATAACTGCATAAATCTCTATGCAATATTCTGTATGTACCTATGTTCTTATGTACTCACTTTATATATTATATGTATATCAAGAATGTGACTAAAAATGTATCTAGCAAAATGTGTGTCGTGTTGATGTGTGTATCTACATCATAGATGCCCACACCGTGCACGCGACCGATTCTCTCTCAAACTCTTAAAAAAGATCTACAATGTATTTATATATATGAGGCAAGTTTGAATTTGCAAATTGCTGCATTCAATGAATAACAATTTAATTACTTGGTTTTTTATATTATTACATTGAAAACAAACATTTTTGGAAAAGGCTATTGGTTAATCTGGTGTTTTAGTTAGAAAATTTATTTCAGTTTTTAATGCATTTTTGTTGATTAGCTTATTTTAATTATACATTTGCTAATTTAATTGAAAACTCCTTTTTGTGAGTTCTTTATTCGTTTTGTTTTCATTTAGGTTTTAAAGTTAATATGTACATTTACATAAGATTTATAATCTTAGAATTTGTCTATTTCGTGCATATGTTTGTGTTGCATTTACTCGAATACCATGTATGATGGAGTGTGTGTGTCTGTTGTGTGTGTGGGCACTAATCGTCATACAGCAAATAATTAGCAAAGCTCATGCTTGAAAAATTTAACCAAACGTTGGGTCAGATTGGTTTATTGTAGTTAGGATCTAATAGTTTAAATAATTTTTCGAATGATCTTTCATATGCATTGCTTTGTTTTGATTTGTATTTGCTAAATAAATTATAGCCCAGCTCCGCTATTCCCAACATATATTACATTTATATACTTAACATTTCGTGTATCCATTACTAATTAAGAAATCAATGAATATCTATTTGTATTTTAACATTGGCGCTTACTTATCGGGTGGAATTTTTTTTTTATATCGATACAAAATCTTGTATTTGGTTTTTAAATACTGGAAACATTCGGGGCGAAATTAATCATTTGGAGAAACTAAATTAAATTATTTTTCCCTATGGCAATGATAATTCATTTTTGCAGAAATTAAGTAAGTTGTATGAAATTTAGGAAAAAATTTTGTCTAAAACATGGAGCACGTGTATAAGTGTTGGGAAGCGACAGATAGTATCAAAGTATATGAAATGGACATAGTTAGGAGTATTCAATAAGCATGAACTATCTGCAGTTTAACGTTTCGTTTTAGAATATATTATTAGTTTAGTTCACTTGATCTTTGGTTTGGCTAAAAAATTTCTTATTAACTGGTGTTTTTCTTCTAGATTTCAATGTGTGTAGGTAAAAATTCAAAAGTGCCATTTCTTATCTGATTTGATCAATAATGCCACAATGATGTCTGTTGCAATCGGGGTTGCACCTAGAACGCCATGCTTGTGCGTCTGCCCCCTCTGCAGCCACCTCCGCCACCGCCCCGCATGAAACTGTGTGAGACACTACGCCCCATGCGCGTTTCATCGCCTTGACGGTCCCGTGCTCTCCACAACAAATGCAGGGTACTGGATCGACGACTGTTGCTGGTACTGGATGAAGAGTCGCGACGTCGACACGATACAATATCCAAGGTCGATGAGCGACGTATGTTACCCAAGACACCATATTCATCTGGTGCCGCATGAGACTGTGCTGCACCGCCACCACTAGCTACCATAAAGGGCGACAAAAAGTACGGTGACAAAACGGATAAGATCGCCGGCGAACAGCTGTATTTACTGGTGGGCAGCTGTTGCGTGCCACAACTGCTACGGGGCGTGAATGGTGACTGTGAATAAGCCAGTAGATTCATCGATTCCTCCTCCGGTTCGACATCCTCGACAAGATGCTGCAGCGCAGTAGAAGCTCCTAAGGGCAGACTTGCACCGCTACCCAACGAGGATGAGCTTTACTGCGGCTGGAAAGCCAATTCCGATTTGTTTCCAGCGCCTGCAAGCAGGCCGCTGTAAAGCGTATTGATGTGAAAATCGATCGACTTGAAAATGAGCAGTGGGCTTCTCATTTGGCTCCTTGTCTGCGCTATGGTCGGATCAGTTTCATCACGGCTGGTGTTAAATGCAGCAATGTTATTGTTGTTAATCGTATCAAATTGTAACTGCATGGCATTCGAGAAAATTGGACCGGCGGCTGTTGATGGTTTTGGTGTTTTGGCAGGTAGCCGCCAATAGTGCTGTAGTTGGTTATGCTGTGGTTGTTGCTGTACCTTATTGCTTATTGTTGTTGTCATAAAATTGTTACTTAGGCTAGTTTTACTGCTAATCACTTTCAAAAATTTATTATCATTATCTACGGACTCCTTTTGTCACTGAATAACACAGAAATCTTGCCTTGCAGCCTCCTTGGCATCCGCCTCCTCAATGAAAGCCTCCTCCTCTTGCTTTGGCGAATCGGCACCGCAGGGCCCACCGCCGCTCAGGCTGAGTGGGCCCTGCGGGCAGGCTGATTGTCACCGTAGCGCCAGTGTCGATATCATTGGCGGTCGTACTGGCTTATTTTCTAAAATGCGCTCCAGTTCCACCATGACGCTCGACGACAGCCGCGGCAAAAGCTGTACAGTTTGCTCATCAGATCAGATACAAAGTACAACATGCATGCAACTCACCTGCAACGATTGCAGACTCTGATGCAGCTGCTCCGCCGAGGTTGCGCCCAGCAGAAGGCACTGAACGGGCTCATGTTTCAGTGACCAGGCAATCGATAGCTGCGTCGGGCTGCAGCCAAGTTTCTCTGCCAACGCGGCCAAATCCCGCAATCGATCGCAGTGGCGTCGTCCCTCCTCAATCCGATCCTTGCCCCAGCTACCCTGCGGCGATAGTGCTGCCTAAACCATCAAAGTGAGCACACATAAGTATTGATTTTAGTGAAATTTACTATAATTATGTAATATGGGTACGCACATTGCGATTGATCTCGTCCTCAGTCCATGAGTAGCTCTTTGTCTTGAACGAGCCTTTGGGCAAGAAGAGCTTGTCTCCGTTCTGTGTATCGCTCAATGCCATGGACAGTGGTCCCCAGGCCATGAGGCCCACTCCTATTTTGTTATACATCTCAGGCAAATAAAGCTCGCACTTCTCTCGACAAAACATATGGTACTCTGACTGCTCAACGATCGGAGTGATGCAGTTAAATTGCCGGCAGTTGGTATAAGCTTCCATTATCTCTACCTGTGACCATCTCGCTGTACCCCAATACATGGCCCAGCCTTGCTGGATGACATAGCTCATGGCGCGCACCACTTCTGCAAGTAATGGTCGGAAATGGGTATACGTATGGGTAGACGAATAGGTAAAGAATATGAATAAGTATGTTTCTTGATTATTTTAGTTTAAACAGAGCAAATATTCTCACATTTCATATTAGAACAATTTTTCATCGCAAATGTGTGTTTCATAAACGGAAGTATATGTATGGGATTTGGTATTACGCATAAATTTAATCAAACGTATAGCTTGGGAGTACCCACCTTCCATTGGACACATGGGATCTGCCTTATGAATGATGACAATATCGATGTAATTCAACTGCAGACGCTGCAAACTTGCCCGCACGCATTCGATTATGTGCTTACGCGATAGACCCCGCTCCTCGGATCTATTCAATAAAAAATAAATAAAAGTGCTCTAGCCGAGAGTGCCCGACTAGGTGATACCCTGAACACAGCCCTTTTATTAATTCATAATTATTTATCTGCATTCATTCATAGAAACACACGCACACATACAGCACACGTTGCATGCTGCGCATTTTAAGCAATTTCTGTTCTTCTATTGGCCGGCCCCATACTCTGTCACATTGAATAACTACTTTGTTTATTAACCGATCGTAGTGAAATTTTTAGGACATAAAGGTGGCATATGAATGTGTGAGTATGCTAAATGGAAGGTCATGCCTCCAAAAATACATGTTTTTAGATTTTTGGGGGTTCGGGGGAGTTATTAATTCCTTACTTCTGATATTCGAGACATACCCAATTTGGTGCCTCTAGCTTTTATATCTTTGAAGTTATAGCCAAAAAACGTTGGTCTGGAATCAAAATGTATCTTAACCTTTTGAACTAACCCGGCAATACGAGACTTTTATTCCAAATATGAATTCACTAACTCTTTAAGTCTCTGAGAAACACGCGGTCATACAGACGGACAGTCTAGATCGACACGATTTATACCATTGGTGCCCAGAAAGAGTCTTATAGCCAGATTCCACAGGCAAATCATTTTTCGAAAGATCATTCATAAATGAAACCCGATGTTGGCTATTACCACTAAGCATTCAACAATTGTATGCTTAAAATAAAACAAAAATTGTTCTTCCCAGTAACAGAAATAATGAACCAAAATGCATATTAAATAAGCAAGGCGGCCATACGACTAGACGACGAAACTGTTAAAGCCATCATTTCCAATTTTGTTGTTATTTTGTTTTTGAAGAATTTGAGAGAGAATCGGTCTTATCTGTGTGAATTTTTAATAACTGTAATATACGCGCGTGCACGGTGTGGGCAACATTGATTCATAGTAATCAAGAATATATATGTATAATTTGTGGGGACGGAGATGCTTTCTTATGCCTGTTACATACTTTTGCACAAAACCAATATACCCTTTTACCCATTTTTAATGCGTTCAGGGTATTAAAATATAAGTAAGCGGACCAAAATGAATAGTCATTAACCAATTTGACTTACTTCGTGCTCCAATACACCTTAGTTGTGATAACATAGGTAGTGCGTTTCCAGCCCTTGCGCTGCAATATTTTGCCAATTTCCGTCTCGGAGTGTGCCTCGGAAATGTCAAAAAGGTTGATGCCGCTATCAATGGCCAGTTTTAAAATGGTTTCGGCCTGCTCATCACTGACGCCCGGCGAGAAGACGGGCCATGTGCCCAATCCTACGTTCGAAATTCGCAGTCCGCTCTTTCCCAGATTTTTATAGCGCAATCCGGGTGTGGGAATCGATCCGTGCCGCAGCGGCAGGGCTGGATTGGAGTCCAAGCTTATAGATCGGCCTATGGCGGTGACAGTGGTGGCAGAGAGTGGTCCAGAGATTGATCAGTTTGTCAGGGTTGGGTCGAATTGGATAAGGTAAGCATTCGGTAGAATATGTTTGATTATTTCTTTGCTAGTGAATTCCATTAGCAAAACGTTTGTGTCCAAAAACCGTGCAATAACAAGCAACAACAAAACAAAAAACATAATTCTGATATGTAAGAGTACTCTAGTCGAGAGCGCCCGACTAGGGGTTACCCTAAACCCAGCACTTACATTCATTTATAATTATTTATCTGTGCGCGCTGCAAGTTGCGTGCTTAATGCAATTGCTGTGATTCTTCTTCCATTTGCCCCGTACTATGTTACACTGAATTCCTATGTTTATTGTCCGATCGTAATAATTAAGATGGCTTTCAAATTGTGTGTGTATGACGAATCAGAAAGTCATTCCTCCAACTATACGTATTTTTCGATTTTTGGTAAATCGGGGGAGGTATCCAAAAATCTAATATTATCCTTCTGTATACTATACGAAAATATTCACACAGAATTTTGTGTCTCTAGCTTTTATAATTTTCAAATTATGCCCCCGCATTGACCCGGCACTATGAGAGATTTTATTCCAAATGTGAAGCCTCTAGCTCCTATAACTTTCAAGATATGCCCAAAAACACTGGGTTTGAATCTAAATTCATCGATAACTTTTGAGCGGGTCGAGATATCGAAAAAATAAATAAACTTGTATTGTCAGCAACACGAAAACTTTCATTTCAAATATGAAGTCTTAAGCTTTTGTAGTGTTTGAGAAACTCGCGTTCATACATACGGACAGGCAGACAGCTATTGAAAGTGATCAAGAATATATGTAATTTATGGTGTCGGAGATGTTTCCTTATGCCTGTTACATACTATTGCACAACTTCATGATACCCTTTTTCCCATTGTTAATGGGTTCATGTTATGAAAATACAACAAACCAACAAAGAGTATCAACTTAAAGAACAAAAATGTATAGGGTTATACAATAGTGAGAAATTTGATACCGAAATCAAGGTGACCGCCCGTACCACTGAACTCCTCCATACAGTCGAGAGACGCTATCGGAGCCCGGCACCTGCAAATAGACAGGCATGACAATACTTCGGAAATGGAACAATTAACAGCCATGCAAATTTAAATTTCGAAGTAAGTGTTATAAATGTAACAAATGTTAAGTATGTTAAGAACGTTGAATATATTGGTTATTTGAGACAAATTATGTAACTATATACCTGGGATCGATCATATTTCGTTTCATATTGCGAAGAAAACAATACTTATTTTGTAACGTTTTTTTATTTTTTACTTGTATACGATATAAATATTTTTTTTTTGCTTAAAAAGTGATACAAAGAAAGAAGAAAAATCTACTTACATTAAATATGTATCTTATAATTAAATTTTGAATTTATATACACTAATTTACACACATGTTAATTTAAAATTCACATTTAGTTAATTTCTAGCACGCAATACTCATATTGCATTTTAGATATTTCACACGTAGTGGTATCGTAAAGTATCGAAACTACCTAACACATTATTTATCCAGTTTTAGTTAGCGTTAGGGTTCAAGAATCAAACCACTAAGCATACAACACATAGACGCGTCAAATCGACTAAAAAGTGGTTGCATAAAATACCCGAACGATCAGAACCCAAGCAGCTTCGTGTGCTGCGACTGCGACAGGCAAAGCGCAGAAGGCAGGCGGAGAACGTTTGGTTTGCGATCAGCGGCACAATCCGCCGAACTCATTGCTTGCTCTGGCTTCGCTGCCGCAACATCTATTTCGACGCTCCGAAACGCTTGCATATATGCGAATTAACAGCAACACATATATATTCAATCACAAGAAGACATGCGGCCATTGCTGTGAATTTCCGGCGCTGCATTTTTTCTGTAGTCCATCGAGCTTGTTGGTAGAGACGGGACGGGGGCGGGGGCGGAAATAGTTCCATGAGGCAGCCAGTGGCCGAAAATTAGATTTTTCAATTTCAACCCGCGGTGCTTCTCTTCGAAATGAAGGGTATTACTACATATATTCGCAATTACATATGTCTATAAATATGTGTTTAATAATCGGCTGCTGTGTACATTCATTAAACGGCAGCGCATAGATACCCTTACCAAAAATATGTTACTATTTTCATCTTTTTTATATTACTTTTAATTTCCTAAAAATTATTAAAATTTCCTCTGTGACTACCTCTGGTCGACATTAAATAAATAAATAAATATATCAAATTAAATTATTAATATAAACGGAATGATATATTTGTTTTATGGTAATAGTTCTGTAATAGCATAAAATGTATTAATACAATAAATAATATATATGACAATATGGATTTTTAATGTTAATTGCAAGTTAGTGTTGCAAACATATTAATTATGCCCCAATACCCTCCTTCGAAGAGAAGCAGCGAAAGTTGAAATTGAAAAAATATAAATTTCGGCCACTGGCTGCCTCGTAGATCTATTGCGGCACGCGCCCCGTCTCTACCCACAAACTCGAACGAACACAGAAAACTGGCAACGGTGAACATTGCTGTGAAATGTCCACAGAAGCACGCACATGCACGCAGACAATCATGGATCTTGGGATTGAATGGATATGTGTCGCTGCTCCTCAGTTCTCGACGGAGTCACTTCTATCGTACAAATAGTTCAGGAATATAAATTTTATCTACAGTCTGTCAACTAGTTCCTAGGTAATGCAGACAGAACCAGTTTTTCCACATAATTGAGAGTAAAAAAATGAGAGCAAGCGTATTCCGCTCTCTCATATTTTAGAGGAGAGAGCGTGCAAAACGAATAAGCGAAATGACTGGTTAATGGTTCTATTCTAGTCATAAGTAATGCAGTAAGAACCACTTTGCCAGCGCGATGAAAAAGACAACGGGGAAAGCGTGCAAATCGCACAAGAATAAAAAAAGGAATATTTTGGGTTATTGAAGGTAGAATACCCTTTATACTTTTCCATTGTGCGCTGTTCATACAATATACTTTATAATTGTAACAAAAATGTATTATATTATAACATTGTTGTTAAACAAAAATAAATACCACGATTTTATTTTAAAACCTAAGTAAATAATAAAAAATTGAGATTTACAATTTATTTTTGTCGCAATGTTTGTTTATAATATCGAAAACCAGGTTATATCGTCTATGTTTGTTGTCGTTATGAAGCAAATATATACTTTATTGGGTAAAATATTATTTTTTAAGCGAGTGACAAAATGATTATACCCTATGCAATGGTATACGTTTCTGTATCGAGTGCGCGAGCGTCAGCAGCACGCGACAAACTAAAAAGAAGACGAAAAAAAAACTGTTTGCCGTGATCCCGTTACTATTCCTATTTCGCGATGCCCTTTATGCCCATTTGCAGCTAATTTCACTTTGAATTTTGAACGCAAAGGCAAAAGGCATATGCGTCGGCTGATCAAGAACGAAAACGAAAAATATAGAGGAATAGCAGACGAAGAACAATTGCCAGTTGAAGAGTTGAACAGTGGTACCTTAAATTTAAGCCGAAGCGCGACTGCACTATTCGGCTTCGGGTTAAAAAAACAATTATATAAATTATCTCAAGAAGTAGATCTTCCAGATAGTTTAAGTGTGGACATTAACATTGATGGACGGCCTTTATTTACTAGCTCAAAAGCCCAGTTGTGGCTAATCTTAGTCCATGTTAACAATTTTGAAAATGTTCCTATTTTTCCGATCGGTGTTTTTAGGTCAAAGTAACTGCGATGAGTTTTTAGAAAAATTTTCTACTAAGATTTCTCAGTTAATAGAAGGTGGTTTAGATGTGAACGGTAGGAATGTAAGAGTTAAACTTCGAGCAATTGTTTGCGATGCACCTTCAAAAGCCTTTGTTAGTGGCACTCCCGGGCACACGTCACGACATGGTTGTTCAAAGTGCTCTCAGGTAGCTCACAAAATTGATTGCACTCTTACATATAGTGTAAAATCGGGGGTTCTTTTCACAGACGAATATTTCTTCAATATTTCTTCAAGCCACCATTCAAGTCAGTTTTTAAATAATAAATGTAGTCTGGAGAAAATAAATACTTGTATGGTAACCCAGATCCCGTAAGATTGTATGCATCTGGTTAAATTAGGAGTCATGCGTAAATTTCTTTTTCGACTACAATTAAATTATCTAATATTAACAAAATTAACATTTCAAAAAAATGATTGGCACTTCGGAAATATGTCCCAAAAGAGTTTGCACGTAAGCCAAGAGCGTAAAATGAACTGCTACATTAGAAAACCAGTGAGTTCAGGCAATTTTTACTGTATACTGGTTGAAAGGTGAAGCTCATGATGACTTGTACTACGAGTTTTTGCTATTGCACTCTGCATATAAATTGCTTTGTTGCAACGAGGAAGATTTGGAAGAAATCGAATTCCACATTACTTGCGACAACGAAAACCTTTATGTAAGATATACACTGCTCGTCACCAGATTAGCGCCCCCTCATTTACTCATTTGTTATTGCTTATATTTAATATCCTTTTGAAAGCAACTATGTAATTTTTTTAGTGCTGTACCGATCCACATTTGAGATTTGTCTGATAACAAAATAAAGCATGACAGAAGAACCGCTATTTTCTTTTATTTTTGACGAAAAAGCATGCTCAATTTTAGCGTCATCAGATTAGCGCCTCCAAATGTAATTTTAGTTTTCTCGCCTTTATTGGCACGCACGGTCACCAAATTTTTTGTGTTGCTTAAACCAGTAAATTGCATTTGTTTAACGCTAAAAATGGGAAGAGGAACAATCTTATCTGTTGAGGATAAATCAAAAATTGAAGCATACTTAAAAATTGCCAATTTTCTTCAAAATAAGGAAAACTATGGAAAAAACTTCAAGGGCGGCAATAATCGAGTGGTTTCCCAGGCAGACAGGAGAGCTATAGTAAGAGAAGCCTCAAACTCGCATGACTCGTCCGCCAAAATTAAAGAAAAACCTGGTGTTAAAGCGAGCTTATCACCGGTACAAAGAGTTATTTAGAAAGCTGCACACTTAAAAAGACAAAAATTAAAAAAAAAACCACCACTAAATATGGTTCGAAAGAAATGCGGTTAAGCTTCGCTCGAACGCACATGTCGTGGTCTTCTGAGTGGCAATACGTTGTTTTCTCAGATGAGAAGAAATTTAATTTGGAAGGTCCCGATGGCTATAACTATTATTTTCACGATCTCCGTAAAGAGGAGCATCATTTGAACCACTTGCATAGCCGGGTGGGGGGTGTGATGGTGTGGGGAGCCATATCCTACTATGGTACCTGCGAGTTGCTGTTTTTAACGTCACGAATGAATGCGGATAATTACAACAGCGTTTTAAAAACTGCATTTCCCCACTTCAAAAATGTATTTGATAATTTAAAATGGCGTTTCCAACAAGATAATGCTCCAATACATACTGCGCGGACTGTGAAATCGTGGATTCAGAGCCAAAAAGTTGATGTCCTTGAATGGCCACCATACTCGCCTGATCTCAATATCATCGAGAACGTCTGGGGATGGATGGCTAGAAAAGTTTACGAGTCCGGTAAACAATATAATACAAAAACGGAGCTAATCGAACAACTATACAGCTCAATTCCCAATCGGATCTACGAAGTGCTTGTTAACAAAGGCGGGACCACACATTATTAATTTCAACTTAAATATATTCAAAATATTAAATATAAATATCAATAAACATTTTCGTTGTCTGAAACATTAAAAAAATTAAATTATCATAGGTGGCGCTATCCTGCTGACCAAATTTTTGTTACGTTAGTTTTGTAAACTTTTACTCAAACATTTATTTAAATACTTTCCTAAATGTTAAAGTAACCATTGTTAATTTTTATTAAGGAGAATTGATAAGAGTCTAATGGGTAAAAATGGTAGGCCCATAGTTCCAATGGCTTAAATAATATTGAACATTAACGAATAAGGTAAGTGGGGGCGCTAATCTGATGACGAGCAGTGTATATTCTGAATACTTTATTGAATATTATATATTTATATTTATTTATATTTCACAAATTAAAATAATAAAATGAATTTTGGAGCCGCGCGGAATACGCAAGGGACTGAAGTTCATCCTCTCCGACGAAATAGTCCTTGCGTATAGTGTAAACGGATCACATGGGAAGAAAGGTCTTAAGTACCAGAAAATTTTACGCAGTCATGCTAGGTAAGGTTTTTTCAATATTTAATGCAAATTATACCCTTGCAGTTTTTTTTAATTTTGTTTACACTATTTCAGATTTGATTACCAGGCAGACTGCTGACATGGAACTAAAAGACGCGTTCCAAGCTCAAAAAAAAGATTTTTTTAAGGCTGTCTGCGTTTCAAAAAAAAAATGTCTTTAGTAAAAGCATGAATAATATATATGTATATACACAAAAAAATATGAATTATAAAATAAATTAATAAAAACAAAAAAAAATCAATTATAAAATTATTTTATTTTTTTATTTTGCAGCAAAAAAAAAATCAAAATACAAACTAGTCATGCACTAGTACTAGTACACCAGTACAAAATTACCAGAACTGGTAGTGTAGAATTAGTAAAGTACTAGTACTAAAAATACTAGTCCACTACTGGTTCGGGCAGAACTAGTTCAGACTACTTGCATGCCACTAGTTCCACAATTCATTCCTTTGCACCTGTACAGAATTAGTAATAAGTAGTCGCTTCGAACCAGTTCTGCACCAGAAAAATGTAATGCAAAGAGAATAAGTAGCTGTCCTAGGGCATGCCAATGTTAAAGCACTAAGCATACAACACATAGAGGCGTCAAATCGACTAAAAAGTGGTCGCATAAAATTTTTGAACTGGACGATCCCAAGCAGCTTCGTGTGCTGCGAATGCGACACGAAGGCAAAACGCAGCAGGCAGGCAGAGAATATTCTTCTGGCGATCAGCGGCACACAGCGCCGAACTCATTGCTTGCTCTGGCTTAGCTGTCGCAACATCTATTTTGACGCTCCGAAACGCTTACATATATGCAAATTAGCAGCAACACATATATGTATATTCAATCACAAGAAGACATGCGGCCATTGCTGTGAATTTCCGGCGTTGCCTCTTTTCTGTAGTCGTTCGAGATTGTAGGTAGAGACGGGGCGGGGGTTGCAATAGTTCTATGAGGCAGCCAGTGGCCGAAATTTAGATTTTTCAATTTCAATTAAATGGCAGCGCATAGATACCCTTACCAAAAATATTTAAACTTATTACTCTTTTTTATAATATGACTTTTAATTTCCTAACAGTTATTTACATTTTCTATGTGACTGCCTCTAGTTGCCAATAAATAAATAAATAAATATATTAAATTAAACTATTAATAAAAACGAAAAGATATTGTTATTAATGGTGATAGTTCTTTGATAACATAAAATGTATTAAATTAATAAATAATAATTATGACTTAATAGATTTTTAATGTTAATTGCCAGTAAGTGTTGCATACATATTAATTATGCCCTAATACCCTCCATTTCGAAGAGAAGCACCGCGGGCTGAAATTGAAAACTAAATTTCGGCCACTGGCCGCCCCGTCTCTACCTACAAGCTCGAACGACTACAGAAAAGAGGCAACGCCGGAAATTCACAGCAATGGCCGCATGTCTTCTTGTGATTGAATATACATATATGTGTTGCTGCTAATTTGCATATATGTAAGCGTTTCGGAGCGTCGAAATAGATGTTACGGCAGCGAAGCCAGAGCAAGCAATGAGTTCGGCGCTGTGTGCCGCTGATCGCCAGAAGAATATTCTCTGCCTGCCTGCTGCGTTTTGCCTTCGTGTCGCAGTCGCAGCACACGAAGCTGCTTGGGATCGTCCAGTTCAAAAATTGTATGAGACCACTTTTTAGTCGATTTGACGCCCCTATGTGTTGTATGCTTAGTGGTTAAAGTAAACAAAATTTTGCGTTGTCGGTAATGGGATGAGAACTAGTTTCTGATTCTGCGTAATTAGTTCGGAACTATTTCTGCACACATACACGCATACATACAAAAGACTCGGAGCTAACGCCTCGGAATAGATGTTGCGGCAGCGAAACGCAGCAAGAACTGATCTTTTCTGTGCCAGCGTTCTGCGCTTTGCCATCGTTTCCCTGTCGCAGCACATGAGGTGTGGTGGAATCGAGTGGTGAAATTCTGATGGGATGCCATAGTCTGTTTTTTTATGCAGTACTTTTTTAGTCGATTTGACGCCTCTATGTGTTGTAAGCTTAGTGGTTGTATGCTTAGTGATCAAACTCAACTCCCATGCCTCGGTCTCTAGCATTACCTGTAAATAGTCACCGGGTTAGAATCATCGCTCGCGTTGTCCATATTGTTGTTGTTATCGTTGTTGGTCGCTTGTGCGGCCGTGGCGCCCATTACGAAATTCAATGTACCTGGCAACGCCATACCAGACACATTCAGAGTGCCGTTATTCATAGTCAGTATTCTGTCTGTCGCTGCCGCCGACGCTGCAGCTGCCTCCAAGACGCCCGACTCATGGCCAAGGAGCAGCGGGGTGCTAGCATTGGGCACATCACCGATACTTTGTTGCTGTGTGTAATCGTACGTTGAGTGTGGGGCTGCTGTGCAGGCAGTGGATGCAATTGCTTTTGTATTTCTGGTTGTGTTCGCATTTGTATTTGTATTTATATTTGTGTTGGTGTTGCTGTTGGCATGGTTTCCATCACCGTTAAGACTGCATACCTTAGACATTTTGAGCGACTATCCCTTATAAACTTTGTTTTCGTTCGGTTACACACTAGCTGGATTCCACTATTATTTTGCTATTACATTTTTTGCTTTGTATTCTATGGTATGGAGGTGGGCGCGTAATGGCTCACGGAGTTCACTTCGGTATTCGTGTGCAATGACGAAAATACAGACGAAAGGGACACTCGAATACGCACAAGCAAAGTAACGGCAATCCTTCGATATGCTCATAGTGACTTAAGAAATGAAGACAGAACTAAGACAAAAAGGTTTTTGTTGTAGATGTTGCTATCGGGCTCACTTGCTAAATTTGACTGCCAACCATTGGTATGGATGTATAAATCAATTTAAAGTCGAATACACTTGCATTACACTTACCATTTTCCAAAATCGATTCTAAGTACGCACTTACATACGTCCCAAGAGGAAACTGCTGTGAAAATTCCAGCTCTTATGGCTTGGGCGCTGTTCGCCATCGCCTATCGACATCGCCAGGCAGTACGAGATCTTTTATAAATATATATGAAGTCTCGGAAAAACGCGCGTTCATACAGACGTGGCTGGTCGACTCAGCTATTGACAGTGATCAAGAATATATATACTTTGTGGGCTCGACTGGTTTCTTATGCCTGTTACATACTTTTGCACAACTTCATTAAACCCTTTTTCTTTTTTTTAATGAGTTCAGGGAATACAAATTAAACTTATTTTGAAGAAGGTAATAATTTTTAAATTTTGGATTTATTGGATTTAAAAATGTTTCCTATCTGTAATATACATAATTTTAAATTTTGGTATTATAATTTTGGCCAGAATTTTGCAACGCATAGAGGGAAACATTTCCGACCCCATAAAGTATATATATTCTTGATCAGGACGACAAGACGAGTCGATATAGCTTAGTCCTGGGCCGAAACCTTAGTTGGTTCGAAAGCTGACCAACTGATTAACTGAACCTCTGTTGGTGAAATAAAATCAGCTGCAATATGTGCTTATCTCATCATACCATGACAGTACAGTCCTCAAACCACATCTGGTCAACCATGAGGATCGCTGGTGGAACGAAGGGTTTGCTGATCAATGGTGGGAGGTCAGACGGCTTTTCAACAGGGCCAAGGCCAATAGAGACACGTGGGACGCATATAGGTGCACCTTTACTGAGTACAACAAAAACTTTAGACGCTAAGCGCGATACCTGAAGCAATTACTGCGAGAGTGTGTAGGCGCTTTCGGAAGCAGCTAGATCGCAAAAAGTATTAGCCAAAGGGTCATGTAATGGAGTGGGGCTACTTAGAAAAACAGATGGATCACGTACTCTTCAGAGGCACTTTCCAGGGTCAGTCCCAAACTCAGACTCCCCTATGAGGGGATTTCTGACTTATCCGACAGATGGGGTCACAGTCTTTCGGGTGTAATCTTCGATCATTCAGTCTCGCTCGCATTAGCAAACAGACGAGTTTTTTTATTGCGCTTCGATATTCATTTTTTTTCTTCGCTCTATTCAATCGTGAATTTACGTTTTTACGTTCAATATATTACTTGTGGCTTGTGAATTACATCGGTTGTGTGAAACACATAGTTGGACAATAATTATTAATTTATTAACATATTTATAAATTGTGTTTAAATACAACAACAAACAGTAGACCAAGCATACTGGTTTGTCTTGTGCAGTTGCATTGCTGTTGCTAACACTTTGTTATTGTATTTATTCCGTTCTGATTATTTTTCGTTATTGTCGTAAATAGAAATCAGCGTCAATTTTAAACCTATATTTGTTGCTGTTAGTACTATTTTGCAGTGTTCTTTTTTATTAATATTTTTTGTTGTGATTAATTACTCTTTTTTGAAAAATAAAATGTATGTCTGTTACTCAAAAACTTGCGTACGTATATTCTCCTATAGCATACAGAGGTTAAATACATTTCACTTTTTGAATACTTCCCCCCGATCTCACAGAAATCGAAATACGTAGTTTAAGAGGTATGACCTTCGGATTTTACAAAGTCTCACATATGTATGCCATCTTTATGTCCTACAAATTTTATTACGAGCGGAGAATAAACAATAAAGTTATTAACGATTCAATGTAACATAGTTTGGCGCCAAAGGAAGAAGAAGAATAAGCAAAGTAATTAAATGACGCGCGCAGCCAGCAGCTCGTGTTTGTATGAGTGTGTGTTTGTGTTTCAACGTATGAATGCAGATAAAGAATTATGAATGTAAGAACTGGGTTAAGGGTATCTCCTAGTCGGGCATTCTCGACTAGAGCAATCTTACTTGTTTATTAATATTTGTTGTTGTAATAAATTACTCTTTTTTTTTTAAAAAAATGTATGTGTGTTACTCAAAAAATTGTCAGGTGCGCGCAAACGTTAAAATGGGTTTCGTTTCTTGCTGGCTGTGCGATAATGTTGCGCACAAAAAATGCGCTGGCCTCAACGCCCGTATTATAGACCTGATTGAGTCCAAATCAGGCTTAAAGTGGACTTGTAAGACCTGGAGGGATGTTGAAAGGGATATGATGGGATTCATGAGGCAGACCAAGAAAGGCTTTGGAGATATGTTCGGTCGGTTTAAAAAACTGTTCAAAGGTTTCTCTGCGTTGGATGACGAGTTCAAAGGTATGAAACTTTTGAATGAGTCTCCTGGGCGCAAAAAGGCCAATCATAGGCTGTCAATTGGCCCTAATGAGCTTTTTGGACAGTTGGGACGTCCCAGTTACTTCATCTGCTCCATCACTGATAAATTTTACATCCCCGTGTCCCCAGATAGTAGTCAATAGTGAGGAAAGCAACGCCATACCCATGCATGTGGTTTCTGCTGACCCAGTAGAAATTTTGGACTCGGCGAATGCTGGCAGTGTTATTGCAAGTTAACATAGTCAAATGCTCTTTCAATTAAGGCTATAGCTCCTCCTGGAGTTACAGCTGCGGTTGATGTTTGGTGTCCCACCAAAAAAACAAATTTTTGTTTCTAGGCTGGCCCCTGATACTATATCTGATGATATCAAGGCCTGTATTCAGGCGAAATCTGAAGCCAATATTACGGTGGAAAAACTTAAATTTACTTATCTTCGGGAAATTTCCTCATTTAAAATAAGTGTTCCTGCCGATCATTTCAGCAAAATTTGTTGTAAAGAATTTTGGCCTGACCACTTAATTATAAAAGAATACACATACAATTGAGCATTCGTGGTGTTAGCATTTTTATTACTTGTTCTAATATTCCCCCTTCTGCAGACAATTCTGTATATTCTTCGCATTTTTCAGCAATACGCTCTATATCATCTATGCTTTCTGATCGTGATTTTCTTGTTCTTGGTGACTTCAATATTGCTGGGACTGTTTGGATTTCTAATGTAGACTATAATGTATTGACTCCCACGAACCAACATGATTTTCTTGATAATTTATTTGGGATGTCATTGTGTCAAATCAATGCTATCCAAAATTCTCAGAATAAAATGCTTGATCTTATTTTCGTTTTGTATCCCTCCCTCGTATCTGTCTCCCGTATTGAACCTGAGCCCGCGTAC
This sequence comes from Drosophila maculinotata, assembly GCA_035045305.1. NCBI lineage: Eukaryota > Metazoa > Arthropoda > Insecta > Diptera > Drosophilidae > Drosophila > Drosophila maculinotata. The sequence goes on from JAWNPD010000421.1 coordinate 957,700, forward strand.
TCTACCTCCAGAGCGAGTTCGTCTATTTCGGAACACCGATTTTATTAAACTTACTCACTGACTGACTGGTCCCGGCTTTACAGGTGTAGGGACATGGACAAAGCAATCACGATTTTGTACTCAACCTTAAATTCATTATTTGATTTATGTGTCCCTGTTCGTAATTCACGTAGTTCTAACAAACCGATTTGGCTTATACGGGAATAAACTAGCATGAAAAATATAAAGTCAAAATTGTACAAGAAGTTCGAGGAAACTGGCTCTTTCTTGGATTTCTCTAACTACTTGATTGCTCGATCCAATTTCTCTGTCCTGAATAACCAATGCTACCAGGATTACCTTAGAAGTTGCAGGTTACAATTTCAGCGGGATCCTTAACAACTTTATAACTTTGTTAATGCGAAGCGTAAATCATCAATACTTCCATCAACCGTATTTTTTGGAAAAACGACAGCTAGCTCAGATCAGGTCATCGCCGATTTATTGGCTGAATTTTTTCAAACAACTTATAGTTCACCAAATGTTCAATTGGTTTCGCCATGTCTTTACAATGTAAAATTCTCTAATTGCATATTTGGACCTTTGATAACGGAAAGCTCGCTACTAAGTGATCTTAAGGTCATTAAGCCAGTATTCTCACCGGGACCTGATGGAGTACCAGGCTGCGTGCTTAGGTACTGTGCTGAAGGTCTTTTGAGGGCATTATATAAGCTATTTAATCTGTCGGTGGAGTTGTGCTCTTTTCCCGTCATGTGGAAAGAGTCATTTATTATTCCTCTCCATAAAAAAGGAAACAAGTCAAACGTTCAGAACTATAGTGGTATTTCTAAGTTGCCTGTTATTCCTAACATTTTTCAGAAATTAATAATTTTTCAACTACAATATCTTTGTAGATCTATAATTTCACCCTGCCAGCACGGGTTTGTGAAAAATAGATCTACTACCACCAACTTACTTGAATTCACTTCTTTTGTTATGAAGGGGTTTCAAAATAAAATGCAAACAGATGTTATTTACACAGATTTCAGTAATCATTTTCTTTTACTTCACAAACTTCATCTTCTGGGATTTCCAAAAATCTTAATTCTTTGGATCTCCAATTATCTAAGTTTAAGATCCCAAAAAGTCTTTTTTAAAGGACTAGTCTCTAAGTCTGTTCAGGTCACGTCCGGAGTACCACATTATCACATTGGATCCTTGTTATTTACATTGCTCATTAATGACCTTCCTTCGGTGATAACACACTTTCTGGTGCTGATGTATGCCGATGATGCTAAACTTTGTTTTTCGTCTGCTGACTTTCTATTTGGTCAAAGGTTGCAAACTGATCTAGACAGTTTTCAAACCTGGTGTCGGGTAAATTTATTAAATTTAAATTGTGGTAAATGCAATGAAATGTTTTTTTTTAGGCGAATGCCCTTTTTGAATAATTTTGTTCTTAATGGAAAACCACTTGAACGAATTGGGTCGGTTAATGATTTGGGTATCCTTTTGGATCCCAAGCATAAGTTTGACAAGCATATTTCTTCTGCTGCTAATCGAGCCTTTGGTGTATTGGGTTTCATTAAGCGTTGGTCGAAAGAATTTGACGATCCTTACGTTACTAAGACTCTTTGTACTTCACTTGTTCGCCATATTCTTGAGTATGGGTCTTGTATATGGTGTCCCCAATATAAGGTTCTTCAAAATAGAATCAAATCTGTACAAAAGCAATTTCTACTCGTTGCCCTCCGGTGTCCTAACTGGAGTCCTAATACTCGCTTGCCTCTTTACCGTAGTAGACTTTTACTAAAAAATCTTCCCTCTCTTTCTGATCGTAGAATAATCTTCTTACACAAACTTATTAATTAGGAAATGGATTCGCCCGAATTAATTAGCCAAATTAGTTTTGCTGTTCCGATCAGAAGTACTAGAAACTTTTTCCCGATTTCTCTGCAAGCCTGTAATACTAACTATGCAGTCCATAACCCTTTTCGGATTTTATGCTCTAGTTATAATAACATTTTCCAGATAATAAGTAATGCTACTTCTGTCCCTTCTCCCAGAATTGTACTATTACAACATCTGTCTAACATTTAAATAGTCTTTGTTCATTTGTTGTAATTCTGCAATGGGGTTTAAATGTAGATCTAAGCATCAACCCACAGATGGCGATTATTATCCCCTTCACTAAACAGTATAACATCGATGTAGGTCAATTATATATCAATGGAACCCCCGTGGAGCTCTCCAATGATGTCAAATATCTAGGAGTCATTCTGGACAAGGGACTAAACTAGAACTCACACCTTAACATATCGGTGGCACAGGGTACACAAGCTTTGTGGGCCTGTCGTAGATTCATCAGATAGCTATACTCTACGATGGTCAGGCCTGTTGTGACTCATGCTGCCCTTGTTTAGTGGCCCAAGTTACAGCAGAAAGCTGTTATCAACAGGAGCAGCAAACTGCAAAGGCTTGTGTGACTATCTCTTACGAGCGTTATGCGCACACGCCCCACTGCAGCTATAGAGAAACTCTGAGGATTAGATCCACTGCATCTGCATATTAAGAAGACTGCTACCATGAGCTTTCTTAGAATTCAACACACAAGTGGGTTACTAGCAACAGATGTAAATCATGCTTATCAAATAAATCGCGTTCCTGGCTTAGAAATCTGCTATAGGACAGATCTCAAGACCACGGAACTTTGCTTCGGGGCGAAATTTAGAACTCTTATCCCAGACCAAATGGAATGGGAAAATGGCAACCCTTGTAGTGGTCCAAAACAGACTAAGGGGTTGTTGCGTGGATCACAGTACCCAACATCGGAATCTCGATTGCAATGGGCTCCTGGCCCAGTGTCTTTCAATCTGAGGTTCACGCCATCGAGCTCTGCTCCAAACTTATTCTCTCAAAGGGAATTAAAGGAGCCGACATAAATATTTTATCAGATAGCCAAGCAGCCATAACAGCTATTTCCTCGTGGCAGATGAACTCTTAATTGGTAGCAGATTGTTGGAACTGTCTTCAACAACTCTCATCAAGAAACAAAGTACTCCTTTGCTGGGTCCCTGGTCCCAGACGAGCTGGCAAAACCCGGTCCTGCAACTCCTCTACACGACAACTCCCTTACTACAGAATGACGTCTAATATTGCTAAAGTGAAACTGCTGCTTCTGGTGGCCTACCTCACAGGTCACCACACCGTAAAATACCACCTTCACAAAATGCATATCTCCCCTGATGCAGCATGCAGGCTCTGCAGGGAGGATGACGAGTCCGCAAAACACATTCTCTGCCAAGGTCCAGCTATTATCTGGAGTGGGAAAAGGCATCTGTGTAGCGAATTCACAACTCCTGCCAGCGGCGGCCAGCCAGTACTCTCATATAGGGGTGGGTTGACCCGTGCCCGCCGTCACGAACAATCATCGAAACAAAAAAGTCTGCACATCACTAAAACAGCTGACCTACATAAGCAACTCAATCGGCAATAAAACGAACAAAACAAAACCTACGACTCTTACAACACTGAAACGGGGCGCAAATGTTCTGCACCATTCGACAAACCGACCAAAACAATATGGCGCCCAATCGAAATATTGCAGGGTATCGACTATGGGCAACATCCTGACAGTTTTTCAGAAAATAAAATATAAACATGAGAAGACGAAGGCTTGCAAATCGTGGTCTGTATTTTACGTCATTCGGATTCGGCGACTTGTAAGGACTAAGACTCGCTTCAATTGCGCAGCGGAAGAGTGATGGGGAGGACATACCAACGTTTTAGCGCCGAGTAGGGACATAGTAGAGAAAAAGTAGGTATTGGAGGCTTAAGCGTCCTGCTCATTACGTACATGGCCCCAAGAAGGTAGCGTGGTATCCAAAAGCGTTCAGGTCACTAAGGGTACCGGAAATGGAGATATGAACGAGACAGTGATACAAATATGTGATATTGACTAAGTTGGTTATTTTTTTTTTATTATTTAGGGTATAATAGTTTAGTGCAAAAGTATGTAGCTGGCATAAGGAAGCATCTCCGACCCCATAAAATATATATATTCTTAATCACTATCAATAGCCGAGTCGATATATACGTATATGTCCGACTGTCCGTCTGTATGAACGCGCGTTTTTTAGAGAGTACAAAATTGGTGGGACAATACAATTCAGTTCATCATTTTTTTTTCGATATCTCGACCCGTTCAAAAGTAATCTCTAAATTAAAATTCCAGAACTGTGTTTTTAAGGTTAAGCTTAAAAGTTGTAAGAGGTAGAGGCACCAAATTGGGTATATATATTTACAAAGATTACAAATATTAAACTTTATAAATACCTCCTTCCGATCTCCCAGAAATCGAAAAATACTTATTTTTAGATGTAAGTCTCACATTTATATGCCATCTTTATGTCCTACAAATTTATTTACGATTGAACAATAAACATAGAAGTTGTTTACGATTCAATATAACATAGTTTGGGGCCAATGGAAGAAGAAGAAACGAAGCAATTACATGACGCGCGCAGCAAGCGGCCGATTGTTGTTCAAAACAGAGAAATTGGATCGAGCAATAAAGTAGAGATAGAAATCAAAGAAAGAGACAGTTTCCTTGAACTTCTTGTACAATTTTGACAATCTTATTTTCATGCCAGGTTATTCCCGTGTAAGCCAAATAATGTGTTTAAAGTTAAGTAAAAAATCGTGATTTCACTTTCGATGTCGCTACACCTGTAACGATGGGACCAGTCAGTGTGGGATAAGAGTTGAGTAAGTTTAATAAAATCGAAATTGACGAAGTCGCTCAAATCAAGTTTGGTTATAATGATCTTCAGGAAGCGATATAGGTTCAATACGGGAGACAGATAAGAGAGAGGGATCCAAAAAGAAAATAAGATCAAGCATTTTATATAGCGAACTAGCAGTCAGAACCAACAGAACCCGTTTTTATGAAAATAAAAAGAAAACAGTTAAGTTTAAATTTACCATTATAATATCTGATTTCCACACCATCATAAAAATTTTAGATTTGCCAAGAGAAAATGTTTTTTTTTTATTATTATAACTTATGTATATTCTCGTACAGCAGAAGTAACATATATTTTACTTTTTGGATACCTCCTCCCGATCCCACCGTTATCGATAAGTATTTTTACGGTATGACCTTCAAATGTGACAAACTCACACATTTATATGCCATCTTTATCCCAAAAATTTTATTACGACGATAAAGAATTATGAATGTAAGAACTGGGTTCAGGGAATCTCCTAGTCGGGCACTGTCGACTAGAGCACTCTTACTTATTTTGCTTTCTGTTTGCTATATAAATAACATTTTGTCTATCCATTAGAAATTAAGAAATCAATGAACATCTAATCATGTTGAATTTTATGTCATATCGATACAAAATCTAGTATGTTGTTTTTTAATTCAGAAAACACTGGGGAAATGAATTCATTTTCTAAAAATGCCTCTTCTTTTCCCTGTGATAAAAATGACGCACTTTTGCACAAACGCCATAAAATGCCAAAAAATAAAATGCCCAAGTGGAATTAGGCTATGATAGCCCACTTTCACTATGCCGAACTCATCTTATATTTAAAATACATAACATTTCGTGTATCCATTGGAGTTTAAGAAATCAATAGGTTTCTAATTGTATTTTAAAATTAGCGCTTACTTAATCAGTTGTAATTTTTGAGATATCAATACAAAGCTAGCTATAATTTTTTTAATTTTTTTGCTATTGCAAATATGCCACATTTGTACAGGAATGTCGAAAAAAACATTACATTTCCGCGTCAGTGGAATTAGGCTATTAGATATTTTTTGATACTCTCTCGATAAACCCAAATTTCTGCATTACTGAACGATTTCTGGTTGTGTAGAGGGTTCCTGTTAAGAAGTATTATTTCGTAAAATATGAACAACAATCAATATATTGCTTAGTAACGCTATACGAAAAAATTACAAACATATAATGGTGTACGCAACCCTTTTAGTTTTCAGATTTAGTTTAACAATGTACCAAATTGTTTCTAAAGATAGCATTACTGCTGCGATGGGCAGCTACATTTTCGCCTTTGAATGTATTGCTGCATTAGTATTAGTGTAAAATATTTAAGCTTATTAGCTCGCGAACTTCGAGGCAAATTAGCGACAAGCTACCAGGTCAGGAAAAATAGGACAGTGAATCGAATCAAAAATTATTGGGATAGCCAAGACTCCTGTTGAGTGCACACAGAGCGACAGAGCGAGGGCAAAAAACACATTGTGCATCTCCATGCACTTGAGCAATTGCAGAAACCAACAGCTCCAATGCGTGTGTATTTTGTACTTTTGTTGCGGGCTCGCGAGCCACAGGCGTGCCCATCGCTGCATTACTGTGTGTGTGTTTCTGTTTGTGTGTGCATGTGTGTTTGTCCACTAGCTCGTGTGGCATTCAATTATAAGTGGGGCAGATACAATATTTTCAAATTGATTGACAATGACTTTGAAATACTATATGATTACGATATATGTAAGTTTAAGCTTCAATAAAAAGTAGACTAAGATTCTGAATAGATTAATTCCATTGGTAACTGTTACTTTACTGTCCAAAGTTCTAGAACTCTTCGATGCTCGCATTAATTATTCTTTTATCGCGCACAAATGAAAATACTAATAAATAACAGAATGTTACAAAATGTAATGCAGCACAGGCGCAATAGGCGTGCGTGTTATTTATGTGTCATAACGTAGGCAGTTGAGAGGCGACCTTCACTTAAACATACGTAATTCTTTCGTTGTTTTATGGTCTGTGGCAGGAAACATCCAAAAGAACAAAAATAGTTTTATTAGCGTTCATATTTGTGGGTTCACCCACAAGAGATCAGTAACACTAATTCAGCAAGCTTAGCTTTTCCTTTTTGGAGAACAATACTAACAGATGCATAGAAGGCGCAAATTTAAGAATGCTTTTGAGTGTGTGTGTCATAACCAGTGGAAGTCAGGAAAGAGCAACCGGATAGCAACCAAAGTTGGATTGAATAGATGTATGTATTAATACACAGACAAATATAAATAATTATATAGGAAGAAGATGAAACTAAATCTAACTATTAATAATATAGGCAACTTGTACCGTACGCCTATGATCAAATATTTTGGCTTTAAGTATTCTCGAACGTCAACATATATGCACTTACACATGTCATTTAAATAAATAAACTATATATTTGGAATTGAGCACACAAAGTCACATTATTCATGGCGCCTATGTATACGTGCGTGTAAGAACGCAATTTAAATTGTATTCGATTTGTTAATTTGATACAATTAATGTATTGTACATATGTATTTCTGCATGTGTGTGTGCATGTGTATATATTTGCACATAAGCATGTGCGTTGGCTGGCATATACAAATTTGTATTCACAGTATTTTAAATTAACATTAATATTACATCTGTGTATATTCTCTACACAATTTATATTCTACAATGTATTAATGTTTTTTGATTTTTAAGTTTTTATATTTTTTAATTTTTTTATTTCGCCGCTCGAGCCGCGCGTCGTGGCCGTCCGTTGTGTCTGACACGCGAAACACGTAACACCGCAATGAAGTCGACAGGCGACAGACAAAATATATTCGCCTGCAAGCCGAAAACAGCGAAGCGAAAATGGCGAATACGCTGGCTGTGACAGAGGCAGAAAGCATAAAGTAGAAGGAATAAAGGCCGACGTAGCACAACGGCCACATCACACACGAGCAAAATTGCTTGCTAAGAGCCGGCGGACAAGCGGGACAAGCATTTGCGTGCGAATAAGTAAATAAGAAATGAAGTAAGAACCATAGTGAAATTATAGTAGGTGTCGTAAAGGGGATAAGAGAGAGCGGATACCTCAAGCGTGCCCTCTTTTCTGGGTGCTTAATTTTCAGTCTCTTGCTGAAGGTCGCTGAAGAAGGTGTAAGTGCGGATGAGTGTTGCTTGATGTTGTGTATGTATATGCACTCAAACATAAAAATTGTACACTGCAGGTATAGAAAACAAAGAGGGCGAGAGCATGGTGGAATTATAACAAAGCCGGCCCATGGTGGAATTATAATAAGGTGGCGGATACATTCTCTTCAAGTTCTTAAAGTTTTCTATCTCTTTCTAACTCGCGCCTATGGTTGCGCCGTCTCGTTCTGTATACGTTTGCGCTGCTGTCTCGGTGTATGCCATGTATGTGTGTGCAGAAGCGAAAATATCACACACATACAATCACACATCAAGCTAAATTCGTCCACATATTCGTCCGCATAACAACCGTCTTCAGCGACGTTCAGCGCAAGACTGAATATTAAGAACCACAAATGAGGGCTCGCGTCGTAAATCTGCCACCTTATTATAATTCCACCATGAGTGAGAGCACGAAATTTGAAAACGGAGGAACCCGAGAGAGAAATATCCGCCACCTAATGTAATAGCTATTTGTACCAGAAAAAAAACAAGAAAATAAAAGAAAATGTCGTATAAGCGATGAAGCGAGAGTGAGAGGGAAAGCAGGAGAGTAAAATAGCAGACTAACAGCAACTGAGTGTTGCAAACAGAAGCAAGCTTTTTGGTTCTCTGGTTTTGTGGCACACACGTGTTCCAGTATTTGACCGCTCCATCACAAAACCGCATTGCGACCCATACGAATCTACCTCTCACCTCAAACCAAGCCAACCCCACCTTAATTAAGCACAACTGTGCTCTTCTTGTTACTATGTTCTGTCCAAAATGTGCGATGGCAACGCAAATGGAAAATGACTCGTACATATGTATATAAATACATTCATATGTAAATACATACATATGTAAATACTTACATATATGTACATATGTATGTATATATATAAATAGGTTCATAAATCCACATGTTATGCGCATATACACAATTTTTGTCGAGCGCAAGTGGCCTTTTAGGGCTTTAATTTACATTTTATTATACCCTGACCCCATTAAAAATGGTTATAAAGGGTATCATGAAGTTGTGCGATAGTATCAAACAGGCCTAAGAAAGCATCTCCGATCCCATAAGTGCATTCTTGATCACATTCGTCTCGCCTCGCATTCGCAAATGCTTTTTTATTACCAGTGACTAGTCACTTTTGTATTACATCGGTTGTGTGAAACACATAGTTGAACAATAATCATTTATTTAATTGCATTTTTTAAAATGGTGTTTAAATACAACAACAAACAGTAGCCCAAGCATACTGGTTGTCTTGTGCACATGCTGTTGCTTACATTTTGTTATTGTATTTATACCGTTGGCCAATTTTTTTCTCTCTCCCCGTAATCTAGTTCTCCCGCGCTTATATTAATTTTGTTGGTAGTGGTCGAGTTCTTTTGTTCCGTTTTTCCTTTTTTGTTTGTCGTTGTTGTTGTTGTGAGTACAAAACCAGCGCACTATGGGGCCAACGGACTGTGTTTGTGACATTAATTAACAACTCAGGAACGAAACCAGATTTTTTGGTTTAGTTTTTATACCATGAACCCATTTAAAATGGGAAAAAGGGTATAATGGATTTGTGCAAAAGTATGTAAAAGGCATAAGAAAGCATCTCCGACCCCATACAGTATATATATTCTTGATACCTATCAACAGCCGAAACGATCACGCCATGTCCGTATGTTTGAACGCGCATTTCTCAGAGACCACAAAAGGTTGACACTTCTTATTTGGAACATAACTGCTGTATTGCCGGGACAGTACAAATTTATTTCATTTTATCGATATCTAAAAGTTATCGATCAATTAAGATATTTGACTAGCGTTTTTTTGGCATAATTTGAAATTAATTAAAGCTAGAGGGAGCAAATTTTGTATGTATATTCTTGTAGAGCATACAGAAGTAAGTAATATTTGACTTTGTGGATCCCTGACCCGCTAAAAATCTAAAAACATGACAGTATGACATTTCCATTTGGCAAACTCACCCTTTTATATGCAAACTCTATATTCTAAACATTTCATCACAATCGGACAATAAACAAAGACGTCATTCAATGTAACATAGTATGGGGCCAATAGAAGAAGAAGCACAGCAATTTCATCAAGCGTACAGCGCGCAGTGTGTGTCCCTCCGCTACGGGGGCCACGCATAGACCAATTAGGTCCTTAGTACTCTTGTTATAGGTGAAGGTTAGAAGTAGGGAACTGCCGGTTCTGGGACACTTAATTTATGAGTTTTTTACGGGGTTACCTGTCACCCATAATTTTTATACCCTGATCCCATTAAAAATGGGGAAAAAGAGTAAAATTGTTTTGTGCAAAAGTATGTTACAGGCATAAGGAAGCATCTCCGACCCATGAAGTATATATATTCTTGATCACTATCAATAGCCGAGTCGATCTCCCATAAATCGAAATAAACACGTATTTTTAGAGGTATGACCTTCGGATTTTGCATAGTCTCATATTGAAATGCCATCTTTATGTCCTACGATCGGACAATAAGCAAAGAAGTTGTTTACGATTCAATGAAACATAGTTTGGGACCAAAGGAAGAAGAAGAAGCAGCTTGTGTTTGTATTCGTGTGTGTGTGTTTCTATGTATGAATGCAGATAAAGAATTATGAATATAAGAACTGAGTTCAGGGTATCTCCTAGTCGGGTACTCTCGACTAGAGCAGTCTTACTTCTTCTTATTGCTTTTTTAATGGGTTAAGGGACCAATTAGCGAGGGGGAATGAAAAAGAGTTAAGATTTTAAGGTGAGATAAATGTCGGTAAGGACAGGGGAAAAAGGTCAAGATTTAAGGGTGAGAGAAAGGTCGGCTCTCGTGTGATCTTGAAGAGAAAGGTAAAGACAGGGGAAAAGGGTCAAGATTTTATTGATCTGTAAGTGGGAACAGGTATCCTGCTACGTACGATTCCCTAGAGAAGGGGTGAATGAGGGTGCCTACTTGTGACTCTGCTTGTTGACAAGTAAAGATCAAACAAATACAAACAAGAGCGGTGAAGAGTTCTTTCTTAATTTATTGCCTTTATGGTCAGGAGTTCACATTATCACAGTAGCCACAACATTTGTGTGGGACTTGTTACAGTCTTGCAGGTGTTTCCTCGTCCTCGACCCTAGACAAAACCTGTTTTCGCTCTGTATTGAAAATAGTCAAATATCTTTACAATTGTTTGTGTGTCTGCTTTGATTTTTTCACCCATGGCCTTAAACATATGCAGCACACCTAACTGTTACCTGTTTGGCCCTGCATTTGGTATTTTAAAATAAATTAAATAATTGAAAATAACCAAAGCAGAGCTAAGGCTTGTTATATACAGGTGTGTGTTTTGATTTTTCTTATTTTACCCCTAGCCTACACCATATGCGACTCAACACTACATGTTGCAGGCGCGCGTTTGACACTGTATTAGATATTTCACAATTTTATTAAATAATTTTATATAACCTGAACAGACCAAGGGTGATTTCTTGCTTTTCCAATGATATTTGTAGTGTAGGAAGTTTATTTTCGTATTGAACGTGCTAGATAACTTCTCAGCTTACCTTGCAATGCAGCTAAATAAAGAGTAAATCTTTTACAGTCATCTTTTAGGTGTTCTGGTAAGAGGCCAATACCATTTACTCTAAATATTTATAAAAATGTTTTTATAAATGAACGTTTCTTAATAGGTATTACATTTGTATTCATTTTGGTCATTCCTCTAAAAATAAGTATTTTTCGATTTCTGGGAGATCGCAAAGAGATATCCAAAAAGTGTATGCTAGAGGAAAATATACATACTAACTTTGGTGTCTCTAGCTCTTATAGCTATACTTAAAAAACACTGTTCTGGAATCTTAATTTATCGATAATTTTTCAAGGGGTCGAGATTTCGAAAAAAAAATGAACTGGTCTTGTCCCGGCACTACGAGAACTTATATTTGAAATATGAAGTCTGTAGCTTTTGAAGTCTCTGAGAAACGTGCGGTCATACAGAGGGACAGACGGACAAGGCTAAATCGGCTCGGCTATTGATAGTGATCAATAATATATATACTTTATGGGGTCGGAGATGCTTCCTTATGCCTGTTACATACTTTTGCACAAAACCATTATACCCTTTTTCCCATTTGGAATGGTATCAGGGTATAATAAGCAAGAGTTTGCTTTATTCTGATTTGCATTGTGTATCCGTCACCTGACTGGCAAAATCGTTATAGGTGTGGGACTGGGGTTGTTATTTGTTATTCCAAATGAAATAATGGCAGTCCCGGTGTGTTTATATAATTGTATTTAGTTTATTAAGTATTATTTAGTTTATAAAATATGGTTTAATTGAATTTAGTTGAATCGAGATCGTCTTTGCGTCTTTTACGTCGTTGTTCTGCCGAGAGCGTCGTTTTTCTCATGCACGTCTTTTCGTCGTTTTTCTCAATCTTCCTCTTCTCGTTTTTTAGCACGCTTGCCACCTCGTCGTCGTGATATTCATCTTTTTGTAGGCTTGCCACCTCGTCGTCGTGATTAGCTAGTATTTGGGAAGGTCCGGCTGTGCGTCGTTGCCATACCATTCCCACAATTCGGCCATCCTACATCGCATTCGCCCCGAATGCGTCGTCATCATCGTCGTTATTGTATATTATCCATGGTTTCATATACTCCGCGCAGGTGCTCGTCTTCTTTGGACCTTCACTGAATATGGCGTCTTTAATTACGTCGTAGGTATCGTTAAATTTGGATCTGGTGACTTGGTATGGACCAAGGTACTTCGGTTTTAACTTTAGTCCACCACCTAGCTGCGTTCTTTTAATTGCAACTAGATCACCCACTTTATACTTCTGTGCTGGTCTGCGTCGTAGATTGTAGGTTTTTGTGTTCTCATTTTGCATCTGAAGTATATGCTGCTTGGCTTGCTTTCGAAGTTCATCTCTACCGTTGTCGAAAATTTGTATCATTTCGTCTTTTATCATTTCTTGTATCTTGATGTCCGATTTAATGCGCATCTTTGCGCCGATGAGTAGCTCGAACGGCGTCGTCTTAGTGCTTCTGCAAAACGTTGAATTAATTGTTTGCTGCACGCTGCTAACAAACGTATACCACTTGCCAGGATTGTCAATTGAGAGTTTTGACAAAACTGCAATGATCGTCGAATTAAGTCTCTCGACTTGGCCATTGGCGCGGGGTAGGCCCGTCGTGATTGTGTGATGTTTAACGTCTTCGCTGTCGCAATACTGTTTAAACTCGTCAGATGTAAATGCAGACCCTTTATCGGAAATAATTTGTAGCGGATTTCCAAACACCTTACTTTGATCTTGAAGTCTTGTTACTACATCTTTTGCTGATGTAGTCTTAGTTGGATACAGCCAACAAAATTTTGTAAAACTGTCGATTACTGCTAATATGTGTTTATATTGCTTGTGCGTTGACTCGAGCGGACCTAGAAAATCGACGTGGTATGTCTGCAATGGTTGCTCCTCCTTGGGTAATGGATGCAGCTCCCCTTCCTTCTTTCCCTGTTTTCGGTTAGAAACAATGCATGGTATGCAGCAACTTATATGTTTTTGAATTTTCTCCTCCAGTTTTGGAATATAAAACTCTTTTGCAATAACTTCTTTTGTCTTTTTGATTGAAAAATGACCGCGTTCGTGGGCTTGTTTTATGATTTCCCTTTGCAATCCTACAGGAACTACGATAAGCTCGTTATCATTGACCAGTTTATGCAGTAGGCCAGATTTCATGAAAAAATTATTGTGCGTAGTTTTTTCGGCTAGTATGTCTATAATCGCTTTTAGCTCTTCCTCTTGTGCCTGTACGTATTTCAACTTGCTGTGTATGCTGCCTTCTCGAATCATCATTATTGGGTAGCGACTGAGCGCGTCTGCATGGCGTATGCGCGTTCCAGCTCTGTGCTCGACATCATAGTTGAATTCCTGTAGCAGTAAGATCCAGCGAGCTACACGTGTGCATAAATCTTTTTTATCTAGTGTCTTGGCAAGAGCATTACAGTCAGTAATCAGCTTAAAATGTAAGCCTAGCAAATAAACACGGAATTTTTTCAGGGCTTCTATAACTGCTAAGATTTCAAGCTCGTAACTCGTAAACTTTCTTTCAGCTTCGGAGGTTTTCTTGCTCATATAATAGACAGGGTGCCACTGGTTATCATCAAGTGATTTTTGCATGAGAACTGCGCCAAATCCGTCAATTGAGGCGTCCGTATGCAATTCGGTTTCGTGTTGTTGGTGGAAAATCTTTAACACTGGCTTCTGCGTGATGAGCGACTTTAAATGGTTAAACGCTTCTAATTCCCGTTCACCAAATTGAACCTTTGCATCGTGTTTTGTCAAATCTGAGAGTGGCTTAGCGATTTGCGAAAAATTGGCGATAAACTTTCTAAAGTATCCTACTAATCCCAGAAAACTTTGAAGTTGCTTCAGGTTGCACGGAATCGGAAAATGCGTAACCGCGTGTGTCTTTGCTGAAGATGGACTTATACGTTGATTTTCGATAATGTGGCCTAAATACTCTATCTTTGTTTTCAGAAAATGGAATTTTTTCAAGTTTATCAGTAGCCCGTATTCTTCACACCGTTTCAGGACCTCCTTGATATTGGCCACAGCTTCGTCTTCTGTCTCCGCAGGTATAATAATGTCGTCTACATACGGTATGGCTACACCTTTGGGAGTTAAATCTCTAAATATGGCGTTAACATGGCGTTGGAAAACGCTTGGAGAGTTAGACAGACCAAATGGAACACGTAAAAAATGAAATTGTCCGTTGTGGGTCACGAAAGATGTATATTTCCGGCTTTCTTTATCTACGCCAACGTGAAAAAATCCGTTTTTTTGGTCGATTGAGCTAAATATTCGCGCGCTTTGGTGTCGGTCAAGTTGGTCTTCAATTAATTAATGCGTCTATAATCAATACATAATCGGTTCGTCCCGTCTCGCTTTTTTACAAGAACCACTGGGCTGCTGTATTCAGACTCGGATGTTTCAATAATGCCGTCGTTGAGCCATTGATCGGTTTGATTATCTATTATGCATCGTTCGGCGTATGCAAGTTAACACAATCACCCGGCAACAAAGAAGTTGCCAAACCGAACAAGTGTAATAGCGTGGGAAATGCAGTATCAGCTATTAGCGCTCTGCAACGACATCGGAAACCCAACGTGACAGTCAACAACAACGTTGCGGTCAATACCCCGCGACGTCAGCGTCCGCTAAGCGACACCAGGCACGAGGCGCGGAGTCAGCAAGTTTAGAGTGCAGGGCTATCTTAGCTTATAAGAAATTCTGTTCTTGTAGGTTAGTTGATTTTAATTTATTAAACCTCGCGGTTATCGCGAGCTTTCGAAGCGTATAACGAGTCTTTATTTTGTGCTAACAACCCGCAGTTAAACTCAATATAATTGGCGCCCAACCGAAATAAAATCGAACCTCTCAAACCAAACAAAAAATACGTCAACACCGACGGCAGAACTAAAGCAGCATAAGACGTCACCACCGACGGCAGCAGCAGCATAATATAAACAATTATAAGAATTATAATTAATAAGAGCATGTAAGTAGACCGCTCATTGATACCCTTTAAATTCATATTGCATACAAAGTGAAACCCCCAATCTTTGTGAAGAAAAAATTTTCTTAAATTAATCACAAATTGAAGTCTCATATGAGTGATAGTGATAGTGAATTAAAAAGTTTACTAAAAGAATTTAAAAAATTCAGCAGTAAAGACTGCATACAAAATCAGTACGAAACCGAAAAATTAATAAACATGACAATGTCCCAAGAACAATTGCAGGCAATGATAGAAGCCGCGGTTAGTAATGCACTTGCCGCACAAAAGAGGGGTTTTGATGCTCAAATACAAGATCTAAACCAACGTTTAGGCAACATCAGTGTTGGGATCCCCGAGGTAGAGACGTACAAAGACGCAGAAATTCGAATTAGTGCAATTACTTGCAATGAAACATTAGACATTGTAAAATCTTTGCCAGACTTTGAAGGAAAACATGAGACATACGTTTCATGGAGGAAAGCGGCACACACCGTTTATAAAACTTATGAAAGATATGACGGCAGTTCAAAACATTATCAAGCTTTAGCTATAATGAGAAACAAAATTAAGGGACCAGCTGACATGGTACTAGCGTCATTCGACACGCCTTTACATTTCAAGGCCATAATAAATCGACTCGACTTTACATATGCAGACAAACGTCCCATATATTTAATAGAACAAGAAATGTCGACGCTCCAGCAGGGAAATTTGACACTTCTGCAATACTATGACGAAGTAGAAAAAAAACCTACACTACTTACAAACAAAACAATCATGACCTACGACAACACCATTGCTGTGACACTGAACGAAAAATATAGAATGGACGCATTACGTGTATTCATTTCAGGAACTAAGAAATCATTAAGCAACGTTCTGTTCTCGGCAAGACCGAAAGACCTTCCGTCCGCTTTGGCATTAGCTCAAGCAGTCAAATCCAATCATGAACGTTACACGTTTGCCAGCAATTTTGCTAGGAGTGTAGAGGAAAAGGCACACAGAAACGAACAGAGACAACACGCCAAAGATAGAAGTTCGGCAGGAGATAACAGTAATAGCCCGCAAAGAAAAAACCCTTATTTTAATAAGCGACAAGGACCCCCTACGGGTTTTACTCAAAAAAGAGAACAACCACAACCTATGGACATAGACCAATCATCACGTTTTAGACAACCCACACAATACGAACAGAATGTCCAAAGTAATGCCTACTACAATAACCCAGGACAAACTGACAAAAGGCCAAACAGTGGCACTGCAAGGTTTACAGGACCGAAACAGCAAAGAATGAATCACCTGACCCAAGATGACGCCCCACTTGACCAGGACGACCTTGAATACCAGACTGAGGCAAATCAGGAAGTAGACAACATTAGCGATGACCTCGCAGAATAGATTAATTTTGTAGACATAAATCCCTGCTACCGTTCATAGAGAGAACAATCGCAGGGAAAACAATTAAACTCTTAATAGACACGGGGGCTTCAAAAAATTATATTAAACCACTACAAGAGTTAAAAGGAGTCGTACCCGTAAACGAAACTTTTCGCCTAAAATCAATTCACGGCTTTAATACAGTAAACCAGAAATGTGTTATGCATATTTTTAACACAAATACGATATTTTTTCTATTACATAATCTAACGACATTTGACGGAATAATCGGACTAGACATCCTGAAACAGACAAACGTACAACTAGATTTCAAGAATCACAAATTAAGAACCGATACTGAGTCCGAAAGAATACAATTTCTTAAATGTTCCAGTGTAAATTTCACTAAAATCGAAAATATAGAAGTGCCCCAAGAAATCACAGTAAAATTTCAAGAAATGTTGGGAAATCGAAACGGCGTTTTTGCAGACCCCGACGAAGCACTACCCTACAACACTAACATCGTTGCCACCATTCGAACCGAAAATGAAGAATATGTTTATTCAAAGCTTTACCCGTATCCCATGGGCGTAGCAGAGTTTGTAACTGGAACGCAAGACTTACTGAAAGACGGCATAATTAGACCATCAAGGTCTCCATACAACAACCCCGTTTGGGTGGTCGATAAAAAAGGGACTGACGAATATGGGAACAGAAAAAAACGTTTAGTTATCGACTTCAGGAAATTAAACTTGAAAACAATAGACGACAAATATCCTATCCCAAATGTAACCTCGATTTTGTCAAATTCGGGGAAGGCAAAGCATTTTACAACACTGGATCTGAAGTCGGGTTTTCACCAAATTCTACTTACAGAAAAAGATAGGGAAAAACAGCTTTTTCAGTAGGAAACGGGAAATACGAGTTTGTGACTTCCCTTCGGTTTGAAAAATGCGCCAAGTATTTTTCAAAGAGCTATTGACGACGTACTTAGAGAACAGTTGGGAGTCTTGCTTGTTTACATCGATGACGTCTCTATTTTTTCAGAGAGCATGGATGACCATGTAAAACACATAGCATGGGTATTGCATAAATTGTACGAAGCCAACATGAGGTTTTCTCGGGAAAAATCCAATTTTTTTAAAGATAGTGTCGAATTCCTAGGTTTCGTTGTATCATGCGGTGGCATTACAGCATGCCCTAACAAAGTTGAAGCCATTCGTAATTACGAACAAACAACAACATTGTTCAATGTCAGATCCTTTCTTGGATTAGCAAGTTACTATAGATGCTTCATTAAAGACTTCGCATCGATAGCGAAAACCTTAACTGATATTTTAAAAGGGGAAAATGGCAAAATAAGCGCTGGACAGTCAAAAAAATAGCAGTTAACTTTGACCAAAAACAATGCGAGGCATTCGTGAAGCTTAAAAGGATCCTTGCATCTGAAAATGTAATGTTACTCTATCCTGATTACAGGAAACCGTTTGACTTAACAACAGACGCTTCATCCTTTGGTTTAGGAGCGGTATTATCTCAAAACGGAAAGCCCATAACTATGATATCAAGGACTTTAAAGGATAGACAACTTAATTTCGCAACAAACGAAAGGGAATTGCTTGCTATAGTATGGGCTCTGAAAAACCTCAGAAACTATCTGTACGGGGTCAAAAATTTAAATATTTTCACAGACTATCAACCACTAACATTTGCCGTCTCTGATCGTAACCCTAATGCAAAAATTAAGCGCTAGAAAGCTTTCATTGATGAGCATAATGCACAGATTTTTTAAAAGCCAGGGAAAGAGAATTACGTCGGTGATGCGTTGTCACGTCAAAACATCCACGCTTTAGAAGAAGATGCACAGTCCGATATTGCCACGATACATAGCGAGCTATCACTCACCTTACTGTCGAATCAACAGACAAACCGGTCAATTGCTTTCGTAATCAAATAATAATAGAAGAAAGCACAGCTGCCTCAAATCGAACTCTTATTATGTTTGGTGAAAAAACTCGACATCTCATAAATTTTTCGGATAAAGAAACACTAATCCAAAAGGTATGCGACGCTGTCAAGAAAGACGTAGTAAACGCAATTTTTTGTGAACTACCAATATTAGCATTCGTCCAACATAAGCTAGTAGAAACATACCCAACGACAACATTCCGTCACACAAAACGCATAGTAACTGACATTTTAAACAAAAACGAACAGAAAGAAATAGTCGTCACGGAACACAATAGAGCGCATAGAGCCACGCAAGAAAATGTGAAGCAAATTCTACAAGACTATTTTTTCCCCAAGATGACCCATCTAGCAACAAAATTGTCACAAATTGTAAATTTGTCAAAGGCAATATATGACCGACATCCTCAGAAACAAGTACTTGGAGAAACACCTTTTCCTCTCATGTAGGCGAAATTTCACATTGACATATTTTCAACCGACAAGAAATATTTTCTTACCTGTTAGACAATTTTTCTAATTCTCTTTGTCCAACCTATTGCCTCCAGAAATATAGACGTCAATCAGCAATCTTCAGCTAATGAATTTCTTCACCATACAAAAACGGTTATTGCGATAACGAACCTTCGATAATCCGAGACATAAAGTCACTTCTATACCATTTAACGTCCAAATTTCACGCACCACCACTTCTAGTACTTCGAACGGACAAGTAGAGAGATTCCACAGTACTCTTGCGGAAATCGCAAGATGTCTTAAGACCCAAAGAATTCATTGACACAGTCGAACTGATACTTCAGGCAATCTAGATCAACAGGACAGTTCACTCAGTCACAAACAAACGACCCAAGATTAATCCATTCATTCCCCCCAGATGGAGAAATAGAATAATATTAAGGAACAAAACATCCAAAGGCTAAGATTGAATGAAGTAAGACAGAATAGAAATTTCCAAGTAGGAGACAAGGTACTTGTGAAATCAAACAGGAGACTAGGGATAACTCACACCTTGTACACCGAAGCAACTGTGGAATCAGATTGGGGACCACAGTCTATAAAGGGAGGGTGGTTCTAGTACAATTAATAGTAAAACATAATTTCCCCTTTACGGACACCCTAGGATTGGACTTTCTTTTCTCGTAAATGAAACAGCGAATATGTACTGAACGAGACTCTCCCTTGCGGGCACGACAATCTGGAACTTCATCTAAAGATTGCAATAGAGAGATACAAGCGAAACGGAACTTAGATCCCATCGAAGTTGTGGAAGAATTGAACGTCTAGAACCTTCAGGGAAGTACCGTAGACGGTTAAGGTGGTGGACCGGACTTGTACTGAAAGGGTGGGTGAGAACGAGACCAAGTATCCGCTTTCTCTCACACACTTGCTTCAAGAAATAGGTTTTTTGCTCGAAGCTTTTCCCCCTACAAAGTGGTCACCCGTTGTCCCTTCAGGTTTTAAATTATACTGGAAGTAGCAATAATTTTTTTTTTTTTCTTTTTTTCCGCAGCCTAGTTGTTGTAAGTCGGAAAATAGGTGGGTAAAGAATCATCGGAACGGGACGGAGGAGGTTCCCGAAGCGCTAACTACACGGGTTCCCGGCCAGCCTTCGGTCACGTATCGTACGGGTTTTCAACGTACCGCCAGGTTAATAAGGGGCGAAGAATACGGGTACGTTTCTCCTTACTTTCGATGACGAGTCTTGGTCAACGGTTCTTATACCGGAACTGAGGAGTTACGTAAAGTTCCAGCCAGAACAACTGGTAACTAACAGGCACCAGGATATAGCCTTCTACGAAGAAGTATAGGAAGTCGTATTGGCGAATCGAGAGGGATAGTAAAACGTCCCTATTTGGATGGTGACATCTTTTGGTCTGTTGCTACGATCATTAAACTTTATAAAAGGGTAGAAATCGAGGACAACATGACATACTGCTTATAAGGGTTTCAAGAATCCGAGGACGTTTTAAGCGAGGGAGGAGTTAACAACACCCGGCAACAAAAAGTTGAAACCGAACAAGTGTAATAGCGTGGGAAATGAGATCAGCTATTAGCGCTTGAACGACATCGGAACCACGCGACAGTCAACAACAACGTTGCGGTTATACCCCGCGCGTCAGCGTCGCTAAGGCACCAGGACGAGGCGCGGAGTCAGCAAGTTAGAGTGCAGGGCTAGCTTAGCTTATAGAAATTTGTTCTTGTAGTTTAGTTGATTTTGATTTATTAAACCTCGCGGTTATCGGAGCTCTCGAAGCGTATAACGAGTCTTTATTTTGTGCTAACAACCCGCAGTTAAACTCAATATAATTTGCACATCTGCGTGTTATTGTTACACCTTTACTGTTTATAGACACTTGCGCTTGCTTGCAAAACTCCTCACCGAGTACCATTTCTTCGTCTAAGAATTGCGAGTCTACAACCAGAAAATTTGTTTTAAATTCTTCTCCGTTAATCACAAATTGTTGTTCAAATGAGCCTATTGGCTTGACTTTGCATTGATCTTTCTTTCCAAACCCGATTAAATACAGGTTGCACTCCCTTAAAATTGGATTTTTCAACTTTTTATATGTAAGTTCCGGAATAAGATTATATTTACTGCCGGTGTCAATTAGTGCCGTATACTTGTTGTTATTTATTTCGACTTCTTTGCACATAAATGTATGCGCTGATGTTACTTTTCGTGTATTGCTTTGGTCGCACTTTTCACCTTGATTTGGGCATTCTTTGGCTATGTGTCCAAAGTTGTTACACTGAAAACACTTTCTACCCTTGCTTTTATTTTCACAGTCAGCTGATGTATGCCCTTTGGCACCACAGTTATAACATTTGACGTCTTTGTTTACATTTCTATTTTGTACTGTTTTATTTTTTTTTTTGTTTTTTTGGTTATTTCTGTTAAACACCTTGATTTTTGTTTTCATTTTTTGCCTTTCCACGAATAATTTCATAACACTTTAGCTTTTCCTTGAATTCTTGTACATTCTTGGCATTGTATAAAATGGACTTATTTGCGCTTGAATCCTCGATTCCGTCAATAACATATTGAACTAAAGCACTGTTTTCGATCTTGCCACGCGAGGCTATCTCCTTCATTTGCAAAAAATATTCTTGCAAACTTTCACTTTTCTTAATTTTTCTGTCAGACATTATTTTATGTAGTTGAGCACTGTTTGTTGTTGTCTTAAATTCATTTAAAAGCGCGTTTTTTAATTTTTCCTAGCCCCTTTAGCGATCGTTTTGCAAAAATAAATGTCTGTAATTCGTTCCAGTACATTATTGTTGCAATTTCTTCGAATTCTCTAACCCATACTTCAACCGAAAGTGTATCGTCTCCACTAAACGATCGCACTGAGTCCTCAATGTCATGAAAGTTAAGTGCAAATCTCGGAACGACAGCAGCTGCAACGTTACTTTGGCTTTCGTTTTTATTTTGGTCATTTCTGTTGCGTTCTTCGCCTCTATATTCGATATCGCCTTCGTTGTCATCTTCGTCTTCATTTGCATCTATGTCTTCATTTGCATTTTCGTCTTCGTCTTCGCTTTCTCAGATTGCAAAATATGTGCTTTCCCAAGTCGTTATTGTTATTGTAGGGCAAATGTAACATATTGCAAATTATCGCCAGGTCGTTGTCGGACAAGTGAGCGGCAACAAAACTCATTTTGTCGTTGTAACGTTTGTCGAATTCGTCGTACTCAAAACCTTGAAATTCTCGCAGGCGTTTTCTGTTGTTCCTATCGCCGTCTTTTTCGTACACGAATTTATGAAACAACAAAATATTTTGCTTCTTCTCTGCCTGCAGCCTTTTCTTCACACAGTCGAAATCTAAGAGTCGCGACATTCTCCGCTATTTCTTGCGTTTTTTCCTATGAACTGCCGTTTTGTGTGTGGCTCTCCACGTTTGTCTGTATGTGAAATGCGCGTCGCTTTTGCGTTAACGAGATACCGTTTTGTGTGTGGCTCTCCACGTTTGTCTGATCAATTTCACAATTTGTACTTGGATTTCAATGCTTTATTTTTCCGATTTTACTTTTCCGACTTTTGTTGCACACATCTAATTACGAACACTTTACAGCTTTTCTTTTTTTTAGGTTGAGCCCCTCAAAATATGTGGGACTGGGGTTGTTATTGTTATTCCAAATGAAATAATGGCAGTCCCGGTGTGTTTATATAATTGTATTTAGTTTATTAAGTATTATTTAGTTTATAAAATATGGTTTAATTGAATTTAGTTGAATCGAGATCGTCTTTGCGTCTTTTACGTCGTTGTTCTGCTGAGAGCGTCGTTTTTCTCATGCACGTCTTTTCGTCGTTCTTCTCAATCTTCCTCTTCCGTTTTTAGCACGTTTGCAACCTCGTTGTCGTGATATTCATCTTTTTTGTAGGCTTGCCACCTCGTTGTCGTGAATAGCTAGTATTTGGGAAGGTCCGGCTATGCGTCGTTGACATACCATTCCCACATATGTATACCCTTTTCGCAACTTTAGAATATAACTAAAACAGTTACAAATTGTTACGAGTGTTAAATACAAAAACAGATTCGTTATTAATATCTTAACCGTAATTTAACAATGGCTGCCGAGACCAGCAGATTCGGGCTTGAAAGCAAAAAAATGCAGCAACATAGCACCAAAAACAAGGTGGTACAAAAAGAAAACAAATCAGCTACAGCGGTGGCTGCAGCACTTGTTCCTTTTTCTGCGTAACATTTGTACCTTTTTATACCCTGATCCCATTAAAAATGGGAAAAAGGGGTATAATGGTTTTGTGCAAAAGTATGTAACAGGCATAAGGAAGCATCTCCGACCCCATAAAGTATATATATTCTTGATCAGTATCAATAGCCGAGTCGATATAGCCATGTCCGTCTGTCCGTCTGTCCGTCTGACCGTCTGTATGAACGCGTGTTTCTCAGAGACTACAAAAGCTAGAGACTATATATTTGAAATATAAGTTCTCGTAGCGGCGGAACGATACAGGTTTATCATTTTTTTTCGATATCTCGTCCCGTTCAAAAGTAATCGATAAATTTAGATTCCAGTCAAGTGTTTTTCGGGCATAACTTGAAAGTCATTAAAGCTAGAAACTTTATATTAAAGTTTAAGTTACTGTACTGCCGGTTCGACACAAACTCATCAATTTTTTTTCAATATCTCAATCCTTTCAAAAATAATCGATAAATTAAGATTCCAAAATAGTGTTTTTAAGGTATAGCTTAAAAGTTATAAAACGTAGAGTCACAAAATTTGGTACATATACTCTCCAATAGCATACAGAGGTTAAATGCATTTCACTTTTTGGATACCCCTCCCCTATCTCCAAGAAATCGGAAAATACGTATTTTACGAGGTATGACCTTCGGATTTTACATAGTCTCACATTTATATGCCATCTTTGTGTCCTACAAATTTCATCACGATCGGACAATAAACAAAGAAGTTAACGATTCAATGTAACATAGTTTGGGGCCAAAGGAAGAAGAAGAAGCAAAGCAAATGTATGACGCGCGTAGCCAGCAGCTTTTGTTTGTATATGTGTGTGTGTTTCTATGTATGAATGCAGATAAATAACTTCAATGAATTTAAGACCTTGGATCAGGGTATATCCTAGTCGGGCACTCTCGACTAGAGCACTTTTACTTGTTTATACTGAAATATAGCTGCGATCTTTTCCAGAAAAATATTATGTGATGTAAAATTGTCCAAGGTATGGGTTCTTTTTAGGGTACTACAGGTAATATCAGAGGGCTTATTCCGGTGGGAACCAGAAACATTTTTACCGTTTCCCTTTGTAGTGGATTTTTATTGGGTGAAAATTATGAGATAGTATTAAATAACGTGAATATTTTCCTGGCTACAAAAAATCACAATGGCCAAGATGAATGCAGGGCCATCATCTAAAGACATAACAGAGGACGGGGCAAAAGTTAAATTTTAGGATTTGATGGACCATACTGCTAGTTGGGTTATAGAAAGCATGCCTAAAAAGGTGAGGTGTAACTGCTTCCCGAAAAACTCACATTGATCAACAAGGTGGACAAAGTGCTTACAAACAAAATGTTTTAGAAATGTTAAGCCTCTTAGACATTCCCCATATTAGCGACTATTTTGAAGGAAATATGACCATATAAACTGAAAATAAATATGAACTATAAACTTTATTTCCTTACCGTATTGAAGCCCCAGTTACCCCCATGGTACATACAAATTTGGCGCATGGAAAAGATTGTATTGAATAGCAATGCTTAGAAATCGGTGAAATGTAAGGAAGCCCAAGAAACGAAATACAAGAAAAACAAGTAAGAGTGCTCTAGTCGAGAGTGCCCGACTAGGAGATACCCTGATCCAAGTTCTGACATTCATTCAAGTTATTTATCTGCATTCATACATAGAAACACACACACACATATACAAACAGAAGCTGCTTGCTACGCGCGTCATCAATTGCATTAGCTTCTTCTTCCTTTGGCCACAAACTATGGTACATTGAATCGTTAATAACTTCTTTGTTTTTTGTCTGATCGTTATTAAATTTGTAGGACACAAAGATGGCATAAAAATGTGCTACTATGTAAAATCCGAAGGTCATACCTCTAAAATTACGTATTTTTCGATTTCTGTGAGATCGGGGAGGGGTATCCAAAAAGTGAAATGCATTTAACCTCTGTATGCTGTAGGAGAATATATGTACCAAATTTGGTGACTCTACCTTTTATAACTTGTAAGCTATACCTTAAAAACACTGTTCTGGAATCTTAATTTATCGATAATTTTTGAAAGGATTGAGAAATCGAAAAAAAATTGATAAGTTTGTATTGAGCCGGCAGTACAGTAACTTAAACTTAAATATAAATTCGCTAGCATTAATGACTTTCAAGTTATGCCCGAAAAACACTTGGCTAAAATTGAAATTTATCGATAACTTTTGAACGGGACGAGATATCGGAAAAAAATTATAAACTTGTATCGTCCCGCCACTACGAGAACTTATATTTCAAATATGAAGTCTCTAGCTTTTGTAGTCTCTGAGAAACACGCGTTCATACAGACGGACAGACGGTCAGACGGACAGACGGACAGACGGACATGGCTATATCGACTCGGCTATTGATACTGATCAAGAATATATATACTTTATGGGGTCGGAGATGCTTCCTTATGCCTGTTACATACTTTTGCACAAAACCATAATACCCCTTTTTCCCATTTTTAATGGATCAGGGTATAAAAATTGGAAACATTTTTGGACAAAGATCTGTTTTTTTTAAAGTATTAGTATAATAAATAACAAACTGTAAGCCAAATGTGAAATTTTATTTTGCAGTATTGTAAAAATCAGGTAAATAACACGAAAGTTATAGCTAAATACTAAAGCTTACCCAAAAAAAGTTAAAAAAAAAATAATAGCAAAACTTCAAAATAAATTAAAAAAAAAAACGAGCAGTTGCTAAATAAAATGAAACACTCTTGCTTATACCAAAAGAGAATGGCAATGCTACCTTTAAAATTAATTTTCTTATTTAAATCAATGTTTCAGGCCGATTGTTCCTATGACAGCTATAAAATATAGTCGTCCAATTTGGACCAAATTCAATTAATCTGAAAAATATAATAAAACTTGCAATTACTGAGCTCGGTTAAGATAGTTTGAGAAACTAAAAAGTTGTTCTTACAACGACTCATATTTCAACAAATTGTTCCTATTGTAGCTATAAGATATAGAAGTTCGATTTTGATGAAATTTTCTGAGCATGCTTAGACAATGCTAAAACTCATAATTGGTAAGTTTGGTCAAGTTATCTCAAACAACAAAAATTTTCGACCGATCGTTCCTATGGCAGCTGTATGCTATAGTGGTCCGATCCGACTCATTCCGACACATTATCTGCGTGCAGCAAGTCAGCATATGTACCAAGTTTAATCAAGATAGCTTCAAAATTGAGAGACTATTTTGCGTAGAAACAGACAGATAGACAAAGCTATATCGACTCGTCTTGTCGTCCTGATCAATAACATATATACTTTTTGGGGTCGGATATGTTTCCTTCTATGCGTTGCATGCTTCTGGCCGAAATTATAATACTTTCTACATTCATACATAGAAATACACACACACATATAAACACTGCTGGCTGCGCGCATCATGCAATTGCTTTGCTACTTCTTCTTCCTTTGGCCAAACACTATGTAATATTGAATCGTAAATAACTTCTTTGTTAATTGTTATGAAATTTGTAGGATATAAAGATGGCATAAATGTTAGACTATGTAAAATCCGAAGGTCATACCTCTAAAAATACGTATTTTTCGATTTCTGGGAGATTGGAAGAAGGTATATAAAAAGTGAAATATTTTTAACCTCTGTATACTATAGGAGAATATACATACCACTTTTAAGATATACCTAAAAAACACTGTTCTGTAATCTTAATTTTAAAATTGACAGCGGTGTAGGTGGTGAATGTCAAATCAGTCCGATTGGCAGACTAATTCGAATGCAGCTCTGGATTTTATAAGCAGGACTGTTTTTCATGTGCCAATCAGTCCAGAGCCATTTCCGGCTTTACTTTTTTCGATCGCCTTGAAACGTGCACAAACATTAACCTCCCGAAAACATGAATTTACACGCGGCCTAAATTGTTTGAAAGCTGTCATCCAGCCTTACGAAAAAGCCTACGAAGAGGAAGCCAAGCATTTATTGGCCATCATAATTGTTGCTGGCGAGAAAGCCCACTATATCGGCTGATTTAACCTCAACTACAGGTACGCATGAGTATTCGATGCCTGCGTAAATGCTAATGTACGGTTTTGGTAGTCATCTAGGGCCACTTTGGCAGTGACGCAGTGAAACGGCAGGGCAGTGTCGTGCGCATCGCTTTGCAAACAAGCGCCCCATCGCTCCGCGTTGTACCCACGCTTGCTCTTCGAAAAAGTGTACCGCTCCACGTCACATATACGCATTTCTTCAAGCGAGTGCAGTGCAGTGGATACGACAGCGCATTTTACAAGTTGCCACCCGTACCGAGCTAGCCAAGCGCGTTGCAGTAGTGTACTATATAACACAGCAAGCGAGTGCAGCCACAACAATCAACTCCCAGTACGACAGTACGGCCCAGACAGTCGTTTGGTCAACGGGTGTTCTTAAGAGGACGCACCCAAGTATTTTGTAGTATAAGTTATGATTTTGTAAACGTTTTGAAATTTATTTAGCTAATTATATTCTTAATTAGGCATGTGTCGCTCTATTTGCTTGTGTGAGTGGTATTTTCTACATCCCCCTCCAGCTTCATCGATCAACAGGCCTGCTGACGCCGATGGACACTGCAGTGAGTACGGCATAGCCGGGTAATCGGATACATGAATCCAGAAAGCACAAGCAACTAGCGCACTTGAAAGTAGCAAAGACTTATTGGTGCTTAATAGTGCACATTTTTCCTTTTTCTTAATGGTTGAACATACATATGCGTACATAGTAGAAAAGCCTTCTGCTAAGTCATATTGTTAGTATAATATTATCTTACCTAATACACACAGTTTTCGTGGTCTGTAATATCGCCTGTGTTAACTCTGTCTTGGTTTTGGTTATGTGACGCGTACGTATTTGGGAGCAAAAGACCCACACCCATGTGCCCTGAGCACAGTATGGGGTCGGAGATGCTTCCTTATGCCTGTTAATTTCTTTTGCACAAAACCATTATACCCTTTTTTCCCATTTTTAATGGGATCAGGGTATAATTTTACGAATCTAGGAAACTTAAATCACTTAATACCTAAAGGTCCCGCTCACTTTTCATAAAAATTGTTTATATAACACTTCTGAAGGCTGACCTTAGCAACTACCAAAAGCCAACTTGTGCGCCTCAAAACTTAGATCTAAGATTAATATCGCAAGCCGTTCTCCACAGATAACTGATAATATATTAAGAAACTCTTGTGCATCCACAAAGTGCCAATATCTCAATATCATAGTCCACAAGATTGAGGCTCATGAATCGTCTATAAACCTTTAGAATATGAGCAAGACCTTATATATATCAAAATTAAAACTAATGATCCAGCGCAGCAAATTAAAAGTCCATACTAATTGTGACTCCATTCTACTTTCAATTAAATAAAATACAAGCTATAAGTCACAATAGCTCAAACTCGCTTGTTAAATTAAAGAAGAAAATCTAATGCGGATCCATGTTCTCAAAATAATACTGTTAGTGTGATTAAAAAAAAAAAAAACAATATAAAAATAGGAGGAAAATACAAAAAATGGTCTCTGCTAATAACTAAAACAATATTTAAACATGTAACATCATCATTATACTCAGGTTGTATCTCAGCCATTAATATTAAAGTCAACTGCACAAGATTCACCCAAACTCTTTAAACAAACTCAAAAATTATATTTATATATTTAGCTTATTACTCTTTTTTATAATATTACTTTTAATTTCCTAACAGTTATTTGAATTTCCTATGTGACTGCCTCTAGTCGCCAATAAATAAAATGTTAAGTATATAAATATAAATTATTAATATAAACGGAACGATATTGTTATTAATGGTGAGAGTTCTTTGATAACAAAAAATGTATTAAATCAATAATTAATAATTATTACCTAATGGATTTGTAATGTTAATTGCCAGTAAGTGTTGCAAACATATTAATTATGCCCTAATACCCTCCATTTCGAAGAGAAGCACCGCGGACTGAAATAGAAAAATCTAAATTTCGGCCACTGGCTGCCTCATAGAACTATTGCAACCCCCGCCCCGTCTCTACCTACAAGCTCGAACGACTACAGAAAAAAGGCAACGCCGGAAATTCACATCAATGGCCACATGTCTTCTTGTGATTGAATATATATGTGTTGCTGCTAATTCGCATATATGCAAGCGTTTCGGAGCGTCAAAATAGATGTTGCGACAGCTAAGCCAGAGCAAGCAATGAGTTCGGCGCTGTGTTCCGCTCATCGCCAAAAGAATATTCTCTGCCTGAATGCTACGCTTTGCCTTCGTGTCGGAGTTGCTTGGGATCGTCCAGTGCAAAAATTTTATGCGACCACTTTTTAGTCGATTTGACGCCTCTATGCTTAGTGGCGCTAGGTAGCCATCAAAACATCTTCATGAGCCAAAGTTATTTACACTTGATGACTGCGGTCCAGCTGTACAAATTTAAATTTAATTATTAATACAAATAACACTAGTGAGTTTAGTCGGACATATATACTACCTGCAGCAAAAAAGTTGATCGGACGAGAACTTATCTTTCGCTCGATTATTCATATCGAAGCTAATTGATATAAAGTCCGGTCCCGCCGACTCAGACATATGTACTCTCTAGAGCAAAAAGCGTATTTACACAAAATTTCAGCAAGAAAGTTTCAAGTCAGAGACCAGTTTGCATAGAAACATATAGATGGACATGGGTATATAGACACTACTATTGATCCTGAACCAAATTATGTATACTTTGAGAGGTCGGAATTGGCACCTTCGGAACTTGACAAACTATATAATACAAATGTAATACCTATTAAGAAACGTTCATTTGTAAAAACATTTTTATTAAAATTTCGAGATAATGGTCTTGGCCTCTTATCAGAAAACTTAAAAGCTTATTGTAAAAGATTTACTCTTTATTTAGCTGCATTACAATGTAAGCTGCTAAAATAACTCTAAGTTATCTAGCAGGATCCATACGAAAATAAACTTACTACACTACAAAGATCATTGGAAAATCAACCTTAGAAATCACCCTTGGTCTGTTCAGGTTATATTAAATTATTTAATTAAATTGTGAAATATCCAATACAGTGTCAAACGCGCGCCTGCAACATGTAGTGTTGAGTCGCATATGGTGTAGGCTAGGGGTAAAATAAGAAAAATCAAAACACACACCTGTATATAACAAGCCTTAGCTCTGCTTTGGTTATTTTCAATTATTTAATTTATTTTAAAATACCAAATGCAGGGCCAAACAGGTAACAGATAGGTGTGCTGCATATGTTTTAGGCCATGGGTGAAAAAATCAAAACACACACACAAACAATTGTAAAGATATTTTGACTATTTTCAATACAGAGCGAAAACAGGTTTTGTCTAGGGTCGAGGACGAGGAAACACCTGCAAGAAGTGTTTCATGGTGTGAAACTCTCTAACAAGTCTCACACAAATGTTGTGGCTACTGTGATAATGTAAACCCCTGACCATAAAGGCAATAAATTAAGAAAGAACTCTTCACCACTCTTGTTTGTATTTGTTTGATCTTTACTTGTCAACAAGCAAAGTCACAAGTAGGCACCCTCATTCACCCCTTCTCTAGGGAATCGTACGTAGCAGGACACCTGTTCCCACTTACAGATCAATAAAATCTTGACCCTTTTCCCCTGTCTTTACCTTTCTCTTCGAGATCACACGAGAGCCGACCTTTCTCTCACCCTTAAATCTTGACCTTTTTCCCCTGTCCTTACCGACCTTTATCTCACCTTAAAATCTTAACTCTTTTTCATTCCCCCTCGCTAATTGGTCCCTTAACCCATTAAAAAAGCAATAAAAAAAAAGTAAGACTGCTCTAGTCTAGAGTGCCCGACAAGGAGATACCCTGAGCTCAATTCTTATTTTCATAATTCTTTATCTGCATTCATACATAGAAACACACACACACAAATACAAACACAAGCTGCTGGCTGCTTCTTCTTCTTCCTTTGGCCCCAAACTATGTTAAATTGAATCGTTAAAAACTTCTTTGTTTAGTTTCCGATCGTAATGAAATTTGTAGAACATAAAGATGGCATATAAATGTTAGACTATGTAAAATGCGAAGGTCATACCCCCAAAAATACGTGTTTATTTTGATTTTTGTGAGATAGGGGGGAGGTATCCAATCAGCGAAATATATTTAACATATGTATGCTATAGGAGAATAAGCATACCAAATTTGGTGCCTCTACCTCTTATAACTTTTAAGCTTTACCTAAAAAACACTGTTCTAGAATCTTAATTTAACGATTACTTTTGAACGGGTTAAGTTATGGATAAAAAAAAATAAACTTGTACTGTCCCGGCAATATAGAAGTTATGTTCCAAATAAGAAGTGTTTACCTTTTGTGGTCGGAGATGCTTCCTATGCCTGTTACATACTTTTGCAAAAAAACACTATATTCTTTGTATCCCTATTTAAAAGGTTCAGGGTACATATCATTAACAATGCGCTTAAAAATTAAACAATGAAACACTCTTGCTTATACAAAAAGGTTATTTCAGAAGAATGAGAATGTTACCTTTATTAAATGATTTTTCTTAATTAAATCAATATTTCAGACCGATTCTGCCTATGACAGTTATAAGATAGTCGTCCGTTAAACCAAATTCAATTAATCTATATAAAGTATAAAAAAACTTGCAGCTATTGAGTTTGGTTAGTATAGCTTGAGAAACCAAAAAGTTGTTCATACAACGACTCATTTTTCAAGATTGTTCCCATGGCAGCTCTAACATATAGT
The DNA here is from genome assembly GCA_035045305.1 of Drosophila maculinotata. Classification (NCBI taxonomy): domain Eukaryota; kingdom Metazoa; phylum Arthropoda; class Insecta; order Diptera; family Drosophilidae; genus Drosophila; species Drosophila maculinotata. The sequence goes on from JAWNPD010000421.1 coordinate 990,025, forward strand.
AGTCTGATTTTGATGAAATTTTCTGAGCGAGCTTAAATAATCGGAGACTCCATAATTGGTAAGTTTAGTCGAGTTATCTTAAAAAAAAAAAATGTTCTACAGATCGTTCCTATGGCAGCTATATGCTATAACAGTCCGACCCGGCTGATTCCAACATATCATTTGCGCGCTGCAAAAATAGGCATCTGTACTAAGGTTCTTCAAGATTACTTTAAAATTGAGAGAGCAGTTTGCGTAGAAACCAACGGACAGACAGACGGACGGACAAACATATACCGACTCGTCTTGTCGTTCTGATCAAGAATATATATACTTTATGGGGTCGGATATGTTTCTTTTATTTTTTGTTAACTTCTGTCCAAAATTATAATACCCTCTAAAAGAACAGACGCTATTATTCGTATGAATATTCTTTAGTATACAAAGTAGTCGCTTTTAAAGTTTGTCAAAATATTATTTTTTCAACTTTGAATATTGCGCAAATTATGCAGCGATATGCTCTGGCGCAAGTAAATTTAGTTCAGCTGAAACGGAAGGTGCCTCATAATCAATCAGATGAGCATGAATAGTGCTTTAAAAAGCTTCCTGCAGTGCCATCACTCTTTTGCTAAGCTCAAAGCCCTTAAGTATATTTGCTGCAGGAATTTAAAAATATCCAAAACCTTTATACCGAACAAAGAAAACTTCAGCAAAAATAATAAATGTACTAAATGCGAAAATAACAAATATCTTGATATTGAAAGAAAAAAACATTATACCCTTTTTCCCATTTTTAGTAGGATCAGGGTTTAAAAACGTCGAGAATACAGATGAGTTTAAGATGTACATTAAAGACTAGGATCAGAGCAAATCGATGTTTTTAAGATATTAAACGGAAAGCAAAAAGAGTGACAATTTCTAATGAGTTAGCTTTGATGTGCAGAAAGTTTTGAACTTTCCATTTGCAAACAATATTACACTTTTTTACTCCCGCAAATACCCATATTATAATTTTAGTCTTTATGAAAATACACAAAAAGAGCGACACCAGTGATCCGTCATATAATAGAGAAATATAGAGTTTAAATGTGATAACAAAGACCAGGGTTATTTTAAAACGGCTGTATGGTTGGGCAGAGTATCATGGCCTACTAAGCGAATATCAATACGATTTTCGAAAAATATACTCGACTGTAGATAGTATTTTTGTACTCTTATCGATAACGAAAAATTTCCTAAGTCGAATGCGAAAAATGTTTACGTGTTTTGTCGATTTCAAGGCTGCCTTCGACACAGAAGACAGAAGAAGTCTGATGCTGAAACTCAGTAATATCGGCGTGACGGGAAATATCTCGCAGAGACAAAGAAAAGCAAGCAATTGCAACGCTCAGCATGGCCACACTTCAAAGGGTTGCTATATCCTGAACCCATAATGGGTCTGTCTGTCCGTCTGACCGTCTGTCCGTCTGTATGAACGCGTGTTTCTCAGAGACTACAAAATCTAGAGACTTCATATTTGAAATATAAGTTCTCGTAGTGGCGGGACGATACACGTTTATCATTTTTTTCTCGATATCTCGTCCCGTTCAAAAGTTTTCGATAAATTTCGATTTTAGCCAAGTGTTTTTCGGGCATAACTTGAAAGTCATTAAAGCTAGCGAATTTATATTTTAGTTTAAGTTACTGTACTGCCGGCTCGATACAAACACATCATTTTTTTAAGGTATAGCTTAAAAGTTATAAGAGGTAGAGTCACCAAATTTGGTACATATTATCTCCTATAGCATACAGAGGTTAAATTCATTTCACTTTTTGAATACCCCTCCCCGGTCTCACAGAAATCGAAAAATACGTAATTTTTACATAGTTTACATAGTTGCACATTTAAATGCCATATAGGTGTCCTACAAATTTTATTACGATCAGACAATAAACAAAGAAGTTATTAACGGTTCAATGTACCATACTTTGTGGCCAAAGGAAGAAGAAGAAGCAAAGCAATTGATGACGCACTTAGCAAGCACCATGTGTTTGTATATGTGTTTGTGTGTTTCTATGTATGAATGCAGATAAAGAATTATGAATGTAAGAACTGGGTTCAGGGTATCTCCTAGTCGGGCACTCTCGACTAGAGCACTCTTACTTGTTTTTAATCAACATCTTGTCCCATTCAAAATTGATCGATAAATTTCGATTCCAGACCAGTGTTGTGTGGGCATAACTTGAAAGTTATAAGAGCTAGAGGCACCTAATTTGGTATGTATGTTTTCGTAGAGCATACAGAATTAACGAATAATCACACTTGATACCTCTCCCCGATCCCCAGAAATCGAAAAACACATCTTTATGTCCTGAAAATTTAATTACGGTCGGACAATACACAAAGAAGTTATTTATGATTCAATGTAACATTGTATGAGGCCAATGAAAGAAGAAGCACAGCAATTGCATTAGGCGCGCAGATTGCAGCGTGCATTTGTATGTGCGTGTGTGTTTCTATGTTTGAATGCAGATTCATAATTGGTTATGAATGAATATAATTGCTAGGTTCAGGGTATCTCATAGTCGAGCACTCCCGACTAGAGCACTCTTACTTGTTTTACATCGCAATTTTGCTTCGAAACGATTATGCAATCTTAAAGCTTTGAAAACACACGAAAGCTTCTGACGATAACTTTACACTGCGCTCATCTCGATCTCATTAGTTTTATTGATTTGTGTTATTGGAGCACGACCATAAATGTATGTTTGTAGCGCCAATAGTATTTTTGATTTCACATCACGTAGAAATATGAAGATGTACATAATTCAAATATATAGGATCAATTGATACACTCACATGATGCGATGGTACGTATCCAGCTGAGTCTGGGCACATGTCACAGACTGCTCGGACTCCGTCGAATCATCGCGCTGCGTCTCAACGCAGAGCGGTAATATGGGTATTATAGCAGCTGTTGCAGTTGCGGCTGTTGCCGGTAGTCCCGTTAATGCCGCCGTGTATGCTGTCGATGGCGTTCCGGTAAAGAGTTGCGTTTGCGGTGACGGTGTCGTACTTACGGCTTCCTACATGAAACGCGAGAGTTGAACAGGAAAAATGGAAAAACACAGACAATTTGGTTCATGCCTTATATTATGCAGCTGCACATTAAGATTAAGAGCACACAAAAACCTTGAATTCGACGGACTCCGGTACCGAGAATCGTTTGCGATCGCCATAAATTTCCCGCTCAATGAAGCGGCTGCGAAAAGCCGGCGGCAGGGAGCGATCCGGTGGTGTCAGAAACTTGGGCGTGTCCGGTGTTTGAACATGTCCACTAACGCTGACTTGTGTTGCAGCACTTAATTGCTGCTGCAATTGCTGGCGCTGATTTTGTTGTTGCTGCTGTTGGTGTTGCTGCTGTGAGTGCAACAATGTTGTGGGCGGACTTTGTTCGTTTTGTTTTTGTTGCTGTTGTTGGTGCTGCTGTAACTGTTGCTGTTGTTGCCGCTGCTGGTTCTGCTCCTCGCGCTTTTGCTGGCGTCGAATTTCAAAATCCAGCAAACGCGCCTCTCGCTGCTTCTTGTCGCGCTGTTTACATGCAATTGTTGCAAAGTGCATTTTAACTATAAATTTATCAGCTCTACGGGCATATTTCAGCTTAATAACGAGCAGTACTTATGGCGTTTCTCATCTTTGAGTTTACTTCTCATTTGCTCTAGCGATTCTTTGATTTGATGAAGAAACGCGTGCATAAATATATTTTTTGTGGCTTTTAATTTAGTTTTTAGTTGTTTTCAAAGTCGCGTCTGCTTGCACACACGGGTAGCACAAGTGAATGAGCACGAATATGAACTCACACAAACATACACACACACACAGAAAGAGAGAGAGAGAGAGAGAGAGAGAGAGAGACAGAGATACCAACACTGACATACTCACCTTATAGTTGAGAGCGTCCTGCTCTTCCTTTTTGGTCTCACGTTCGTTGCGCTGCCGATCGCGTTGATTTTCCTCGTCGGTTTGCGATGTTTTGCTATCTGTGTTTATAAACGAATAAAAAAAAAAAACAGAAGCGAAATGCTGATTGACAAGTAATTAATGCATTCATTATATACTGCCATCGACTTGAAACTGCGTGTTCCATGCGCATTTCGAAAGCAAGAAAATCTTTCAAAATTAAATCGACTTATCATGAGCATACGAACATATAATACATAGGAAATCAAAATACATACATATGTATGTATGTATACACACATAGTTGAGGATTTAACGGTATCAGAATCGTGCAATAGCAGTTTTAATTTATGTTTGGTGCCTTGAAGTTGATTTACTTGTTAATTGTATTTAATTATAATAAGTGAGAGTGCTCTAGTCGAGAGTGCCCGACTAGGATAAACCCTGAGCCAAGGTCTTACATTCATTAATAATTATTTATCGGCATTCATACAAGGAAACACACACACGGCTGCAAACACACGCTGCGCGTGTTCTTTACTTCTGTATGCTCTACGATAATATACATTTTACTTTTGAACGAAACGAGATATCGATAAAATTAAATAAACATTTACTGACCCGGCAATGCGAGAACTTATATGCCAAATATAAAGTCTCTAGCTCTTAAAGTCTCAGCCATGGTGGAATTATCTTCTATGTATATATATAAAGCTGTTCGTACTGATTGGTGATCAACGCAGGGCCTAAACCATAAAAGCTAGAGAGCTGCAATTTTCAAAGTAGCTTTCTCTTAGTCTGAAAGTGCGCACTAAGCAGCGGTTTTTGTGCGTGTTTTGGAAAATTCTATACGCAAGGTCGGAAAATGAGGAAAAACAATTGCATGCAACTTTTTCGCTTTTAAACCGATTGGGTTCAAACTTGTTTTCAAAGATCATTATAAAAATTCATTAAAAACTGCACACCGATTTTATGAAAAATGCACCCTCCTTGGAGGAAAATGGAGGGTCAAGGTTGTATGGGCAAAAAATGAATTTTCATCCGATTTGCTTCAAACTTATTTTCGAAGCTCTACAAAATAAAATAATATGAATGTGATTTTCAAATTTTGGAAAATCGACCCCAAAAGTCGGAAAATGCCGGGAAAACTTGTGTATGAAACTGTTTTTTTTTTCATCCGATCAGCTTCAAACTTTTTGAAAAACCACCCCCAAAGTCGGAAAATGGCGGAAAAACAGTTGTATGAAACTTTTTTGTTTTTCTTCCGATCAGCTTCAAACTTATTTTCAAAACTCAACATATCAAAATATTAACGAAGTTATTATCAAATTTTGAAAAATTCGAAAAATTGTCGGGAAATTTTTGAAAATAAAATTATTTTTTTTTCATTTGTTCGTATTCAAAATCATTTTTCAAGATCTATTAGGCAAATCCATAAAAATGATATTCACTTTTTGTGGAAAATCCTTCCCCCTGCGTGGAAATTGGGGCTTTAAATTTTCAATAGTAAACCGATTAGCTTCAAACTCATTTTAAAAGCTTCACATTAAAAACTATTTACAATGCGATTTTAAAATTATAGAAAATCCGCTTACAAGGTCGGTAATTGGAAGGAAACCGGTTGTATGTAATTTTTTGTGTTCAATCCGATCAGCACCAAACTCATAATTCAAGCTACACATAATCTATCTATATATATAAAACAGTTCGTCCTGATTGGCGATCATCGCAGGGCCCAAACCATAAAAGCTAGAGAGCTGCAATTTTCAAAGTAGTTTTCACTTAGTCTGAAAGTGCGTACTAAGAAGCGGCTTTTGGAAAATTCTATACGCAAGCTCGGAAAATGAGGAAAAACCGTTGTATGCAACTTTTTCGGGATTAATCCGATTCGGTTCAAACTTATTTTCAAAGATCATTATAAAAATTCATTAAAAACAGTACACAGATTTTATGGAAAATGCACCCCGCCTGGGAGCAAAATGGGGGATCAAGGTTGTATGGGAAAAAAATTAATTTTCATCCGACTTTCTTCAAACTAATTTTCAAAACTCTTCAAAGCAAAATATAAACATCGTGATTTTAAAATTTTGGAAAATCCGGAAAATTGTCTGAACAATTTTGAAAATACAATTTTTTTTTTCCATTTGAGAGTATCCATACAAATTATATTCACTTTTTGTGGAAAATCGTTCCTCCTGCGTGGAAATTAGTTTGATCAATATTTAATATTCCACCGATTAGCTTCAAACTCATTTCAAAAGCTTCACGTAAAACACTATACACAACGTGATTTTAAAATTGTAGGAAATCCGGTTGCAAGGTCGGAAAATGGACGGAAAACGGTTGCATGACATTTTTTGTTTTTCATCCGATCAGCTCCAAACTTATTATCAAAGCTGCACATACAAAAGTATAGAAAACATGATTTTTAAATTTTGGAAAATCTACCCCCAAAGTTGAAAATTGGCGGGAAAACTGCTGCATGGAACTCTTTTGTTTTTCATCCGATCAGCTTCAAACTTATTTTCAAAACTCTACATAACAAAATATTAACAACGTGTTTTTAAAATTTGGAAAAATGTTTGGTAAAAAAATTTAAATTTTCTATTCTATTGATTAGATCCACTTGCGTGGAAATTCGGGGAGCTACATTTTCATTATTCGACCGAATTTTTTTTTTTAGAGCGTAGCACCGCACTTTGGCAAATGCTAGTAATATAATAATTCCACCATGGTCTCAGCGATCAACGCGTCCATATAGACGGACGGACGGATGGACAGACAGACAGACCAGCATCGCTTGATTGTTTCGGCTGTTGATAGTGATACTAAGCATACAACAGCGGCAGAATCCGCCGAACAGCATTGCTTGCCCTGGCTATATACATATTTTGATGCTCCGAGACTATTGTATGTACGCTTGCATATGAGCGAATTAGCAGCAACACATATACATACGCTGCAGCCAACGATGTTCCGATCCGAAGCTTGGATTTGGACAGCTTCACCCGTACCCCAACTTCACCCCAACTCTGCCAAATCTTGGTGGGAAATAAATAAAGAGGGCAATATTGCATCTTGTTGTGCAATTATTGCAGTTTTTGTGCCCTGACAGACACTGAAAGGCCATGCCTATTACACCACAACTTAAGATCGCGGAGATTCAAATCGCGATAACTTATGCTGCCCATTTTGAGAAACAAATTTGTTTTTGTAGATCCCATTTCTCAGATTGATTATTCCTTCGAGTTCACCAGCAGAATGTCTTTTTCTCTTTTTCGATTCACATTTCGATTTTACATTTTCTGTCGCGCACGACAGAGTTTCGTTAAGATCGTTTATTTCGCTCTCAGGGGGCGAGGCATTATAGTTACTTATTGTATACATAGGGATATTAAACAGTGGAACGTAAATATGACTTATATCACTAAGCATACAATACATACAGGCATCCATGGTGGAATTATAACATTATGTGTGCTCTCGCAATGAACATGCACGAGTTAACGGATCGACCACCTACATCGACATCGATCCATCACCACCAGCTAAACCCCCTCGTACAAACATTTGACTCTGCCTCTGTCCTTGTCCGCCGCCGACGCAAAGGGCATCATAGTACATTGCTACACTTGTAACAAAACCCAAAATAAGCATATTGCTACACTTGTAACAAAACCCAAAATAAGCATATTACTATACTGGTAACAAAACCCAGAATAGGCATATTACTATACTCATAACTAAAGCCCAACTAAGCACTTGAACGGATGTGTCGTTGCAACACTTCTTGCTAAAAAACACTTGAAACTGTCGCAACGGCATTTTCTTTATCATAAGTTATGATGTTTCGCAACTTTGTTGCTCAACATTTTGGTAGTCAATAGCCGTTTTGCGTTGCGTTTTTCCTCAGCAGCCACATATGATTCCAATCCTGAGTTACGAACTAGACAGTCCATTCCCTTAACGTAGAATTAAAGTTTAAATCGTGAACTTAACTTAAAAGAAAACTGTACCTTTTCTGAAAATTAGAATTAACAAATATCGAAATGTGCATTTAACAAAAACTTAAAACAAACTATGAACCAAATACTTTATTAAATCAACTGTCAATTGCGCATACAACAACCTCCAAACAATATATAATTAATTAAATAAAATTAATTCCAATGTAATACCAACAAATACCCCGTGTTTTACTACAATTCCCAACATACATAATCTTACACCAAACATAAATTGACGTCACACGAAAACGAGCAAATATTCAATCCAAAGAGAAGAAACTGGATAAGAAGACATCTACTAGTTATATTTGTTGTCGTGCAACTCCAAGACTAACCGTCAGGAGGCGACACTATGTTCCCGATCATCATAGCATTAATTTGTTATGCTCAAGTAAATCAAAAATATATATACTTTAAAATCATACTCTACAAAATGAACAAATTTACACATAAACAAGTAAGAGTGCTCTAGTCGAGAGTGCCCGACTAGGAGATACCCTGATCCAAGGTCTTACATTTATTGAAGTTTTTTATCTGCATTCATACATAGAAACACACATATACAAACAAAAGCTGCTGGCTATGCGCGTCATACATTTGCTTTGCTTCTTCTTCTTCCTTTGGCACCAAACTATGTTACATTGAATCGTTAATAACTTCTTTGTTTATTGTCCGATCGTAATGAAATTTGTAGGACACAAAGATGGCATATAAATGTGAGACTATGTAAAATCCGAAGGTCATACCTCTTAAAATACGTATTTTTCGATTTCTTGGAGATCGGGGAGGGGTATCCAAAAAGTGAAATGCATTCAACCTCTGTATGCTATTGGAGAGTATATGTACTAAATTTGGTGACTCTACGTCTTATATTTTCTAAGCTATACCTTAAAAACACTGTTTTGGAAACTTAATTTATCGATAACTTTTGTAAGGATTGAGAAATTGAAAAAAAAATGATGAGATTGTTTAGAACCGGGAGTACAGTAACTTAAACCTGAATATAAAGTTTCTAGCTTTTATGACTTTCAAGTTATGCTCGAAAAACACTTGTCTGAAATCGATATTTATCGATAACTTTTCAACAGGATGAGATATCGAAAAAAAATGATAAACTTGTATCGTCCCGCCACTACGAGAACTTATATTTCAAATATCAAGTCTCTAGCTTTTGTAGTCTCTGAGAAACACGCGTTCATACAGACGGACAGACGGACATGGCTATATCGACTCGGCTATTGATACTGATCAAGAATATATATACTTTATGGGGTCGGAGATGCTTCCTTATGCCTGTTACATACTTTTGCACAAAACCATTATACCCCTTTTTCCCATTTTTAATGGGATCAGGGTATAACAAGGAAGAGTGCTCTAGTCGAGAGTGCCCGACTAGGAGATACCCTGACCCAAGGTCTTACATTCATTGAAGTTTTTTATCTGCATTCATACATAGAAACACACACACACATATACAAACAAAAGCTGCTTGCTACGCGCGTCATACATTTGCTTTGATTCTTCTTCTTCCTTTGACTTTAAACCATGGTACATTGAATCGTTAATAACTTTTTTGTTTATTGTCCGATCTAAATAAAACTTTTAGGACACAAAGCTGGCATATAAATATGCAACTATGTAATATGCAACTATCCGAAGGTCATACCTTTCAAATTACGTATTTTTCGATTTCTGTGAGATTGGAGAGTGGTATTCAAAAAGTGAAATGTATTTTACCTTTGTATGCTATAAGAAAATATATGTACCGAATTTGGTGACTCTACACTCTATTACTTTTAGCTATACCTTAAAAACACTGTTCTGTAATCTTAATTAAACTTAACTTAACTTAAACTAAAATATAAAGTCGCTAGCTTTTATAACTTTCAAGTTATACCCGAAAAACACTTGGCTGGAATCGAAATTTATCGATAACTTTTGAACGGGACGAGATATCGAAAAATGATAAACTGGTCTTGTCCCGGCACTACGAGAACTTATATTTCAAATATGAAGTCTCTAGCTTTTGTAGTCTCTGAGAAACACGCGTTCATACAGACGGACAGACGGTCAGACGGACAGACGGACGGACAGACGGACAGGGCTTAATCGACTCGGCTATTGATAGTGATCAAGAATATATATACTTTATGGGGTCGGAGATGATTCCTTATGCCTGTTACATACTTTTGCACAAAACCATAATACCCCTTTTTCCCATTTTTAATGGGATCAGGGTATAAAAAAACAAACGTAAATGGAAATGCAAAATTAAATTAAATTAAACGATTAAACACCAAGACAAATTTTTCTAACTTATAAATACCCTTACAACTCAAGAGTCGTTGTTGAATAGTACCCTCAACTAAAACTATTTACTATTTCGAAATTAAAATTTTACTAGCAAAACTCGTCTAACAATTAAATATGTTGAAGGTTTTTCCTTTAACACTACATTTGCTATTTTATAATAAATTCACACAACAAAATACTTATACAATTCAAACATACACACATTATATACCTATTCCAAGAATTATAAAAATTTTTTTTAACACATACAATGATATTCAAATTGAACAACACATACATACACTCCAATACAATTTGCAAGCTGCAACTTGAGCCAACATTATAAACCAACTCAAACAGAACAAGTAATTAGATGTTCGGTTCATACAGAAGGGGTAGAACACTTGGTCGCAAGCTAAAGTAATAGTTTGAACAAGATCAGTGTACGTCGAACCTTCTAGACCAAACATAGTAAGGGAGTAGATAGCTTAGCGTAGCCAAGTTCAACAAACGGAACGACGAGTTTTATGCGAACATGTTGTTCGAACTCCTCACGAAACAAGTCAAACCTTTGCGAACATATGTTCAAGTTAAGAAGGGGAACGACAATAGGGCCGCAACATGTTGCCTTGCTCGAATGGATTGTTATAGCGAGTCGAACCATTCCCCTCGAACAAGTTAGGTTCGTATTGGTCGAAGGGGCAATTCAAGTCGTGCAACTAGTTGAACATACTAGCTAGACAAGTTTGTCGAACATTAGATTCGGGGAGAGAACTAATCAAGCTGGACGCGAACAAGTGTGATACGATCAAGCTGGACGGCGCGTCAAATTACATTATGATTCAGTGTAAAATTCGACAAACTGGACGCGGATACGTACATGCGATTCGAATAGGTCACTGAAGCGCGACAAATTCTCTCTTCAAATAAGATTAGGAGAACGATAAGTTGGAGGCGAACATGCTTAAGCTGTTTGAACAGGTCACTGAAACTTATCGTTCATAGTTAGTAAGGCAGGAAAAATACAAAAAATGCACCTTTGCATATGAGTAATAAATACCATTACAACAAACAAAAAAAAATGCACCTTTGCATATGAGTAATAAATACCATTACAACAACCAACAAAAAAATACTGCACCTTTCCAAAAAAAAAAATGTAATCATTACAACCAACAACCAAATACTGCACCTTTGCACAAATATTACGAATAGATAAATCATTACAACTTTACTAGCAACGTTCCTTAGAATTTTTTTCATAATTCGAGACCTTAAATTTGGACGGAGCACTGCAGGCCATGTATGAAGGGACTGTAAGCAATTAGGTAGGCCGCTTGCAAGTTCAAGAACCTGTTCTAGCGACAGCACTATTATAACATGGGATAATTTGTCTCTGTAATATTTGAATAATTCCAATTTTTTGTTATTTAAAGACAAACAAACTTAAATCTATTTATCAACAAATGCTAATAAAATGCTCCCTTTACAGACATTTCTGATCTACAATACTTATTCACAGTACTATACAACACGGATAGAATTAATCAACATTATACTAATTAAGAATATTACCAATACAATTATAATTAAACATCCAATTGTTAAATGTCAAACGCCCCAAAAAAAGTATCTTACCACTAAACACTTTAACAAGAAGTAAAGCGAAACATAATAACAACCCAATTAGACCAAACTCAATTTTCTACACTACACACCAAACAAACGTAACGACTATGACTTCGACTGGAGTTAATAGCAACTCAAGAAATGTCACTGGACATTCCAGATGTCATTAAGTTTTTACCAACCTTCGACGGTAGCCCAATTTCCCTGAATTTTATCGCCAATGTCGAGGAAATTTTAATGATGGTCAGGGGGAGCGACCAAACACCTCGGGGACAATTGTTATTAAGAGCGATAAGAAACAAAATAGAAGGCAGGGCTAGTGAGATTTTAGACCAAGCAGACACTCCTCTTAGCTGGGACGAAATTAAAAAAGTGTTAACCAAGAAACTAGCCGATAATAGAGATGAGTTCACTATTATATCCGAGTTAGACGAAATACCTTATAAAGCACTATCGATCCATAATTTGTGCGAACAAATTAGAGAAATGAAGAAAATTATAACTAATATTGCGGAAGGAAAATATATTTCTACTCAAACCCTAGCTGAAAAAAAAGACTTCTATGCAACTCTTTGTTAAAAAATCTTTATCAAAGGTCTCACAGGACCATTACAAAACTGCGTCTGTTCAATGAGACCATTAAATTTAGACAACGCATTTGAGTTAGCAATAGAAGAGAGGGACGCTTATTTTCAGGACCGAGCACAGAAGCAACGCTACGAAACCCAAAACGCATCTAATAACAAAAGTTATCAAAATCATTCCCAAAACCTTAATAGACAGATACCGCACGTTCAGAAGTATAACTAATAGAAGAAGTATAATAAAGTATAAATAATAGAAATTCTGGACAAGCCTCAAATAGCCACTACAACAATCAAAACAGACAAGCAAATTTCGTTAATAACTCGAAAAGGGCCATTATGCCTAAAACGGAAAGGACGGACAATAACAGTAATCAATTTAAATCCGGTAGATCAAACCTTTCACGTCAATCAAATTACACAACAACAAAGACCTAACAATAACAACAGTCAAGTGGAACATTGATGAGACCGTAAATTTTATCAAGGAAGCCTCACCAAAGAGACAGGATACCTAAAAGAGTTTAAAAACAGACACGGATCGTCATTACCACACATAGAAATAGAATTACCATTCGAACGACCGTTACTTTTCTTAATAGATACAGGAGCGTCGCATTCCTTTACCGATCCAAAACTTACGACCTCACAACAACGTATTAAACTTGAAACACCAACCCAAATAAAAGCCGCTTTAAATTTCTTAGCCATCTACGAAAAAATCATATTTCCATCGTTCAAGGAATTTAAAATAAAAGAACAATTTTCGTTCTTACTTTTAAAATTGTACGATTATTTTCGTTCTTACTTTTAAAATGTTACGGCATGGGCATTTTAAAAACAATTAAACCTTGACGATTGTCGTTTAGAAACACCAAGTGCTTCACTCCAAATCCTACCCAAGGAAAACAAGTCCACAGAAATCTTTATTATTGAAGCATTTTCAAAACAAATAATTGCCTTACCAGTTACATTAAAAAACGGAACATTTTTGTGCGAACCAATAAAAATCAAGGATAACATGTTCATTTCAGAGGGTCTTTATACAGCACACAATAATATTAGTTACATATATGGAAATCATTAATTCAACAAACGAGGACCAAAAAATATTTATAGAAGCTCCGTTACAAGTTTTCCAACACCAAGACACAGATTTTATCGAGCTATACTCTATATGTTTACAACAAAATCCTCAAAACACCCATAAGCAATCAAAATCATTTTTCGAAAACAATGTCGACGTTAAGCATTTAAACTCAGAAGAAGTAAAAGCATTTAAAAAACTGTATAGTAAATCCTCACAAATTTGCAACGACGAAAACGACAAACTATCATTCTCTAACACAAACAAGCATAGTATAAAACTAATAGATCAAACCCCCGTTTATTCAACCTTTTCGTTATAGTTACGCGGAACAAAAAGAAATACCAGAACAAATCAATAAATTGCTAGACCAAAACATAATTAAGGATAGTCACTCTCCTTGGAGTTCCCCAGTTTGGTTGGTCCCCAAGAAATCCGAGGATTCAGCTAAACCAAAATGGAGATTGGTAATAGATTTTAGAAAACTTAACGAAAAAACAATTGAAGACAAATACCCAATACCTAATATAAACGAAATCCTAAATAGAATAGGGCGAGCTACATATTTCTCAGCACTAGACCTGGCAAGCGGTTATCATCAAATAGAGATGGATACAAAAGATATGCAAAAAACAGCATTCACAGCACTTGAAGGACACTACGAGTTTCTTAGAATGCCCTTCGGGCTTAGAAATAAGCCGGCTACATTTCAAAGATTTATGAACAACGTATTAGCAGAACTTATTGGAAAATGTTGTTTAGTTTACTTAGACGACATCATAGTTTTTTCCGCATCATTAGAAGAACACATTACAGATTTAACCAAAATATTCGAAAAACTTAAAAAAGCACAACTCAAACTACATTCACAAAAATCTACATTTTTGAGAAAAGAAATATAATTTTTAGAACACATAGTTACAGACGAGGGTATTAAACCAAATCCCAATAAAATCACAGCGGTTCAAAAATTCCCCATTCCTAAGTCAATGAAGGAAATCAAATCATTCCTGGGTCTTCTTGGTTATTATAGGAAATTTATTAGAGACTTCGCTAAAATCACCAAACCGCGAACACAAGAATTAAAAGGCAAAAAGCCAGTAGAAATTAGCAATGATTACGTAAATACCTTAGACTATTGTAAAACATTACTTTGTAACAACCCCTTATTACAATATCCAGACTTTTCAAAACAATTTATTCTAACAACAGACGCTAGCAACGTTGCTGTAGGTGCAGTTCTTTCTCAAGGTAACTTTGGAAGCGATAAACCAGTGTCTTTCGCAAGTAGAACATTATCAGATACGGAACATAATTATTTGACAGTAGAAAAAGAAATGTTAGCAATAATTTGGGCTATTAGACATTTCAGACCTTATTTATTTGGCAAGAAATTTTTAATCATAACGGATCACAGACTAGTTTGGCTTATGAGTTTTAAAATAGTGCGCTGGAGATTACAACTTTTAGAATTCGATTACGAAATCTTATATAAACAAGTAAGAGTGCTTATATAAACAAGTAAGAGTGCTTATATAAACAAGTAAGAGTGCTCTAGTCGAGAGTGCCCGACTAGGAGATACCCTGATCCAAGGTCTTACATTCATTGAAGTTTTTTATCTGCATTCATACATAGAAACACACATATACAAACAAAAGCTGCTTGCTACGCGCGTCGTACATTTGCTTTGATTCTTCTTCTTCCTTTGGCTTTAAACTATGGTACATTGAATCGTTAATAACTTCTTTGTTAATTATCTGATAAAATTGAAATTTGTAGGACACAAAGATGGTGCAACTATGTAAATGAATTTAAGACCTTGGATCAGGGTATCTCCTAGTCGGGCACTCTCGACTAGAGCACTCTTACTTGTTATACCCTGATCCCATTAAAAATGGGAAAAAGGGGTATAATGGTTTTGTGCAAAAGTATGTAACAGGCATAAGGAAGCATCTCCGACGCCATAAAGTATATATATTCTTGATCAGTATCAATAGCCGTGTCGATATAGCCATGTCCGTCTGTCCGTCTGACCGTCTGTCCGTCTGTATGAACGAGTGTTTCTCAGAGACTACAAAAGCTAGAGACTTCATATTAAAAATATATAAGTTCTCGTAGTGGCGGGACGATACAAGCTTATCATTTTTTTCCAATATCTCGTCCCGTTCAAAAGTTATCGATAAATTTCGATTTCAAACAAGTGTTTTTCGGACATAACTTGAAAGTCATTAAAGCTAGCGAATTTATATTTGAGTTTAAGTTACTGTACTGCCGGCTCAATACAAACTTCTAATTTTTTTTTGATATCTCAATCCTTTCAAAAGTTATCGATAAATTAAGATGCCAGAACAGTGTTTTTAAGGTATAGCTTAAAAGGTACCAAAAGTAGAGTCACCAAATTTGGTACATATATTCTCCTATAGCATACAGAGGTTAAAGACTTTTTGGATACCCCTCCCCGATCTCACAGACGTCGAAAAATACGTAATTTTAGAGGTGTGACCTTCGGATTTTACATAGTTGCACACTTAAATGCCATCTTTGTGTCCTACAAATTTCATTACGATCAGACAATAAACAAATAAGTTATTAACGATTCAATGTAATATAGTTTGTGGCCAATGGAAGAAGAAGAAGCAAAGCAATTGCATGACGCGCGTAGCCAGCAGCTTATGTTTGTATATGTGTGTGTGTGTTTCTATGTATGAATGCAGATAAATAACTTGAATGAATGTAAGACCTTGGATCAGGGTATACCCTAGTCGGGCACTCTCGACTGGAGCACTCATACTTTTTTCCAGTGATTTTGATGTGAAAAAGGCACGAAATATCACTGCGTGTCTGCAAGTGGTAGAGCCACTTACCCTGCGTTGGAACCATCGATCCAGGTTGTTCTGCTGGGTTTTGGAGGCGGAGCTGCACTCCTTACAGAGTGGAGGGGACGAGGACGCTTTTTCGCGCGTTTTCCAATTGGTATGTGTGCCACAAAAACAATTTTCTTGTTATTGTGAATTCTTTCTCTGTCTACCACCTGATCGAGCGGTCATCGTAGCAGTGTTGGTAACTGCATAAGTCAACAGCTTCTTAACAGTGCCAAAACGAGCAATACTAATCGAGGTCGCGCCAAGAAAGTGAAGCATACTTTCAGGCAAACAATTTAATATTTAAAATTCAATCACTTCTGAATTTTAAATATAAATTTAAAGTCCGGGCTCAAGGAACAGACCGTTAGCCAACCCTTCCGCTGAGGCGGCGCACCACCAAACAGGCCGAGTCGGAGCGGTATAGCTCCCAGCGGTCAAACGCCAAGGGGAAACCATTGGCCATCGAGGAACTCCTTTTTCGAGCCCTGGACGGTTATAAAACCGCTGCAGGACGCTTATACATCGGGAGGAAAGAGTTTCTTACGCGTGGATTCCAGCGCCATGCTGGATCCATTTGCCAAAAGTTCGGCAGTGCCCAGATCTCCACCCCAGGGCAGGGCAACGGCACCGCAAGATAAAGGCCCGCAGCCTGGCGCAGGCACCGAGATTGCTGCACCCATGCAGCACAGTGTACTTATGCACAACGGTACGGCTACACCAAGAGCATCCGTAGCATCCCCGATCAAGGAGATGCTGAGTGTTAGCGAAGCAATTGAGCAGATGGGCGACACTCTGGATGGCCTGTCTTCCCTATTTAACGGGCAGAGGCACATTATGGTCTTATGAGGGATGAGCTGGCAAAACTCATCAGGATGCACCAGGCAGCAGCCAAGCTCTGCCATCGTGAGAAGAGGGACAAATGTTCCCAAAAGTCACCGACGACCAGCGCGGCACCCCAGAGCATGGCACAAGTTCTGCAGGCAGCTAAAGCCCACGCTCTACGTGTGGCAACACCAAAAAGGCGCAGAGAACGCGATACGGACAGAGGGCAACGCGTCCGAAAAAAAAAAATTGGTCCGGCGGCAACAGAAGGCAATGCGTGGCAAACGGCGCAACCCAAGAGACTGGTGAGAGAAAAAAGTAGAGCTGCTACTAGACCCAGACCGGATGCGCTAATCATCAGCGTCAAAGGGCGACTGTGCACACAGCCAAGTCCTCGGAATGGCGCGCAGGCAGGATAAATATAAATATAATGAAAACTCACAATTAAAATTTTTGCCGGCTCCCCATTTAATAGCAAGTAAAAATAGTAAAAAACAAGTAAGAGTGCTCTAGTCGAAAGTGCCCGACTAGGATATACCCTGATCCAAGTTCTGACATTGATTCAAGTTATTTATCTGCATTCATACATAGAAACACACACACATATACAAACAAAAGCTGCTGGCTACGCGCGTCATACATTTGCTTTGCTTCTTCTTCTTCCTTTGGCCCCAAACTATGTTACATTGAATCGTTAATAACTTCTTTGCTTATTGTCCGATCGTAATGAAATTTGTAGGACACAAAGATGGCATATAAATGTGAGACTATGTGAAATCCGAAGGTCATACCTCTTAAAATACGTATTTTTCGATTTCTTGGAGATCGGGGAGGGGTATTCAAAAAGTGAAATACATTTAACCTTTGTATGCTATTAGAGAGTATATGTACCAAATTTGGTGACTCTACGTTTTATAAATTTTAAGCTATACCTTAAAAACACTGTTTTGGAAACTTAATTTATTGATAACTTTTAAAAGGATTGAGATATTGAAAAAAAAATGATAAGTTTGTTTAGAGCCGGCAGTACAGTAACTTAAACCTGAATAAAAAATTTCTAGCTTTTATGACTTTCAAGTTATGACTGAAAAACACTTGTCTGAAATCGATATTTATCGATAACTTTTGAACGGGACGTAATATCGAAAAAAAATGATAAACTTGTATCGTCCCGCCACTACGAGAACTTATATTTCAAATATGAAGTCTCAAGCTTTTGTAGTCTCTGAGAAACACGCGTTCATACAGACGGACAGACGGTCAGACGGACAGACGGACATGGCTATATCAACTCGGCTATTGATACTGATCAAGAATATATATACTTTATGGGGTCGGAGATGCTTCCTTATGCCTGTTACATACTTTTGCACAAAACCATAATACCCCTTTTTCCCATTTTTAATGGGATCAGGGTATAACAAGTAAAAGTGCTCTAGTCGAGAGTGCCCGACTAGAATATTCCCTGATCCAAGGTCTTCATTCATTGAAGTTATTTCTCTGCATTCATACATAGAAACACACACATATACAAACAAAAGCTGCTTGCTACGCGCGTCATACATTTGCTTTGCTTCTTCTTCTTCCTTTGGCCCCAAACTATGTAACATTGAATCGTTAATTACTTCTTTGTTTATTTTCCGATCGTAATGAAATTTGTAGGACACAAAGATGGCATATAAATGTGAGACTATTTAAGATCCGAAGGTCAACCTCTTAAAATACTTATTTTTCGATTTCTTGAAGATCGGGGAGGGGTATCCAAAAAGTGAAATGTATTTAACCTCTGTATGCTATAGGAAAATATGTGTACCTAATTTGGTGACTCTACCTCTTATAACTTTTAAGCTATACCTTAAAAACACTGTTCTAGAATCTTAATTTATCGATAACTTTTGAAAGGATTGAGATATCGAACAAAAAAGGATGAGTTTGTGTCGAAACAGCAGTACAGTAACTTAAACATAAATATAAAGTTTCTAGCTTTTATGACTTTCAAGCTATGCCCGAAAAACTTTTGACTGGAGTCAAAATTTATCGATAACTTTTGAACGGGACGAGATATCGAAAAAAAAATGACAAACTTTTATCGTCCCGCCACTACGAGAACTTATATGTCTCTAGCTTTTGTAGTCTCTGAGAAACACGCGTTCATACAGACGGACAGACGGACATGGCTATATCGACTCGGCTATTGATACTGATCAAGAATATATATACTTTATGCGGTCGGAGATGCTTCCTTATGCCTGTTACATACTTTTGCACAAAACCATTATACCCCTTTTTCCTATTTTTAATGGGATCAGGGTATAATAAACTAAGAAGAATAACAAGTGAGAGTGCTCTAGTCAAGAGTACCCGACTAGGATATACCCTGATCCAAGGTCTTACATTCATTGAAGTTATTTATCTGCATTCATACATAGAAACACACACACATATACAAACAAAAGCTGCTTGCTACGCGAGTCATACATTTGCTTTGCTTCTTCTTCTTCCTTTGGCCCCAAACTATGTAACATTGAATCGTTAATTACTTCTTTGTTTATTTTCCGATCGTAATGAAATTTGTAGGACACAAAGATGGCATATAAATGTGAGACTATTTAAAATCCGAAGGTCAACCTCTTAAAATACGTATTTTTCGATTTCTTGAAGATCGGGGAGGGGTATCCAAAAAGTGAAATGTATTTAACCTCTGTTTGCTATAGGAAAATATGTGTACCTAATTTGGTGACTCTACCTCTTATAACTTTTAAGCTATACCTTAAAAACACTGTTCTAGAATCTTAATTTATCGATAACTTTTGAAAGGATTGAGATATCGAACAAAAAAGGATGAGTTTGTGTCGAAACAGCAGTACAGTAACTTAAACATAAATATAAAGTTTCTAGCTTTTATGACTTTCAAGCTATGCCCGAAAAACTTTTGACTGGAGTCAAAATTTATCGATAACTTTTGAACGGGACGAGATATCGAAAAATGATAAACTGGTCTTGTCCCGGCACTACGAGAACTTATATTTCAAATATGAAGTCTCTAGCTTTTGTAGTCTCTGAGAAACACGCGTTCATACAGACGGACAGACGGTCAGACGGACAGACGGACAGACGGACGGACAGACGGACAGGGCTAAATCGACTCGGCTATTGATAGTGATCAAGAATATATATACTTTATGGGGTCGGATATGCTTCCTTATGCCTGTTACATACTTTTGCACAAAACCAGAATACCCCTTTTTCCAATTTTTAATGGGATCAGGGTATAAAAATACCCTGTATTCGTAACCCAACAAGAACTATAAGCAATCAAAGCCACTAACAAATGTAACAACAAAACAGCTCTCTCAATACTACGATCACGAAACACAACGAATACACTTCACTCATACTTCTCAGTCACCAAAACACTACAGACCTCTACACAATCACAACAACAGCACGCTCCATCTCACGAAGCAATCTTGATAATGTCCTCAATCATACAACCCACCCCACACTAGCTCTCGGCGACTTCAACAGTTGGAACCCCCACTGGGGATCCCCAACTCAAACACCAGAGGCAACATAATAGCTAAATATATGGACCAATCAGACTACATACTCATGAACGATAAATCCCCCACCCACTTCTCAACACACAATTTTTTTACACACGTCGACCTCTCCGTTGCCTCATCCATCATTGCCCCAAACATCCAATGAAAAATTCTAAATGACCTCAATGGTGGCGATCACTTCCCCATTCTAATAACCCTATTCCACAACACCATTCCTCCGGTACTCATTTTCAAACCAAATTTTAAACTAAGAGAAGCAAACTGGGACCTCTTTAGGAAAGCCTTAATGAGTAACGCTGCCTCAACCTCTGATGCAGGCAACAGCATAAACAAAGAAGGAGCCAAAATTAAAACAATAATTATTCTAAGTGCCCACCTTACGATCCCCCAAAACACCATACACCTACTACCTTGGACAGTACCTTGGTATAACAAGAACCTAACATCCGTAAAGCGAGACAAAAACATTAAATGGGTGCAACTGAAGAGAAACATTGACACTGACAACATAATTCAATATAGAAAATCCAATGCATTGCTAAAAAGAGCCATCCGACAAGCTAAAAAATAAACCTTCTTCGAATTTACTAAAGACATCCATCCCAACTCCTACCCAAGCAAAATGTGGGCAAACATCAAGCGTCTATGCGGCATATTCCCAACTTAACACATACACTCCATAGTCAATCCCAATACTAACACAACTACAATCAATCCTACAGAAATAGCCAATATATTTGGATCAGAATGGTCAGCTGAAGCGCAGGATGATAAATTATCCCCCACATTCAGATTTACCAAAACACATTTACGCATCACCACACCGACATATTCTCCTTCTAGTACAGTCCTAGAAATTGAACAAGATATAACTTATACCGAATTCCTGTCAGCACTCAACTCACTTAAGGGCACAAAATTTTAGGCTTAACACGCAACAACAGATTCTCCTAGAAAACACATATAGACGAACAAAAAACTGATCTTATCAAGCAACTCAACATTATAAAACACCTTTCATCTTTCAAATACAATACCAACTGCTCCACCTTAATACAAATAGTAAAATCAACTATAATTTCCAAAAAATCTACCAATATACGGTCATGCCCCAAAGTCGCACCTAAATAAAATTAACACAATCGAAAACTCCGCAAATAAAACGGCCTTAGGCGCATTTCGTACCACACCTACTCCTTGAAGCCCAAGTCGTAAACCGTAAAGCTCATAAAAAAATTGTTAAACTCAAACAACTCTCCTATTAAGAATTTTGCAACACCCCAAAAAAGAAAATACAAATTCCCTTAGCACTATCGCTTGTGAATATATCGTATTACGGAGAAGTCGTGCATTCTTTCGCTCCGCCTAATAATTGTTTTTGTGCATTTAAAAGCTTTTAAAAAATAAAGTTTTTCATACACTTATGAAGTTTAGGTGATAGTGCCACCAAGTTCAGTGAAGTTGCCCACTTTTAAGGAACATTGGCATAATTAATTACTTGCCGAATGCAAATTGTTATTGACTTGTGAACTTTTCCCTTTCGCTTTATTTTCGATCAATCTAAGCCTCTTCCACCTACGCTTCGCGTCTACGTGTTGTTGGTGCTGGTTTTCAAGCTCTCTGCTTTCCGTCGCTCTGTCTGTTTTAGTGTGCAAACTTACCTTCACACGCACAAGTGCTTGTTTCGTTTTTGCAGCGGCTGTTCGTTCGTTCGTCTGTTTTACTCAACTTATTTTGTGCTAGCATTTGTGAACATATAAAAAACAATCAGTGCTTTTTCGGCTGCAGCGGCGTTGTTGTTATTGTTATTCTTATTGTTGTGCATCAGCCCAGAGCTTTGTAAGCTTTAAAGCTCCGTACATTGAGCTTTTAAGCGCCGTCGCTGATCTAAGCTAGTATCTTTGCTTATAAACATACAGAATTTCTAACAGCTGTTCGCTGGACAGAGTTTGGCTATATTGTTCGATCTTGTTCAGTTTAGTTGCAAAATCTTGGCTAGTTTGTGGATTTTATTATATTTTATTTATTTACTTACTTATTTTTTACCTTATTTATTTTTTTATTTTTTTTTTTTTTTTACTCTTCTGTCTTATTTATTTTCAAACTACATCATGAGCTTTTGTTGTGCCTTACGATGTGCATTTAAAAATAAGATTACCTCTCGGCAATCTTATGTTTACTGTTGGCTATGTGATAATATGGCCCACACTGGATGTGCTGATTTTGGACATGTGGGTGGCCGTATTGTTGACCTTATTAAGGCCCGTAGCGGCCTCAACTGGACTTGCTGGAACTGCAGGCATATCGAGGCTGATATGAGAACTTTCATGAGACAAACTCATATGGAATTTGAATCAGTTTGCTCTGGTTTTCGTGACCTTCAAGCTAAGTTTGCCAAAATGGAATCTCACCTTAAATCTCTTAAAGTGTTGAATGAATCGCCTAAACGAAAGAAATGCAATCTCTCTATAACGACTAACTTCTTATCTCTCCCAGCGTCTGAATCGTTGGCATCACCGGCTTTTACACCTAAACTTCTGATTGAGTGTCCTCTGGATGATGTGGCGTTGACCACTACTGCTGATGTTCCTGTCGATACTCTCCAAGTGGAAACTACTAAGGCGGATTTTTTAATGCCGCATGACTCTTCACCAACATCTGCAAGATATATATTAGTGGATGACGTTGCATGTGGTCTTCGTATGGCAGGGCAATCCGGGACTTTGGATATGTTGAACCCACCGATTGCTTCTACTTCCTCTTCCACCACGGATGATACAATTGCACCTTTAACTGCTACTACGGCTGCTGCAACTACTGTGCCCGGTTTGGGTGTCGCTAGTACCATTGAGGAATCCGGATGACTAATGTTTATCTCTGGTATCGTCCAACGCTATACCTACCGTAGCTGGAAATAGCTTTACAGCCCCGTTACAACTTATTGCTGTAGCACTTTTTATATCTATATTTGTTTCACGTCTTATGCCCTCGGCTACGGAGGAACATGTTAGGCAGTATATTTGCTCTAAGCTACAAACTGATAGAATCTCAGACTGTATTGTTAAAAAATTTAACTTTAAGTCTGAGAGGAGCATTTCTTCTTTTAAAATTCTTGTCCCTGATCAATATGGCCAACGCTTGCTTGATCCCTCTTTTTGGCCGGAACACACGATTTGTCACGTTTTCACCAACCGTTTTTCGAACACCAAGAACCGTGTTGGTATTATTCCATCTCTGTCTGTTTCATCTGCCTCTGCTTCAAAAAACTAATAACATCTCTTAGTGTATATTACCAGAATGTTAGGGGCCTGTGCAGTAAGCTGCGCCAACTATACATTGATAGTTCATCTTTCGAGGCTGATGTCATTGCATTCTCTGAGACGTGGCTTAACGCGTCCATTTCAAATCACGAGATTCTTGTTAATGATTACATTGTATATAGAGCTGATCGTCCTTCCCGTCGCGGTAGTGGTGTTTTGATTGCTGTTAGATCGGTCTGGCCTTCGCAACTCATAACTTGTGACTAGCAAGATAACTTCATTTGTGTAAAGCTTCGAGTTCACTCTCTTAACATTTATATTACATGCTCTTATATTCCTCCCAAATCTGACTTTTCGATTTATATGCTGCATGTGGCACGCCTTTAATTTGTTATGTCCTTGTTGGTGGATTCCGACCGTTTAATTGTTCCGGGTGACTTTAATCTTCCCAACATATATTGGACTCCCTCTAATTATCCCAATCAATTATTCCCTTCAGATCAAAACGAGTTGTGGACCAGTTGGCTGAATTGTCCCAGGGTCAGGTTAACAGTGTTTTGAATAGTACTGGCAGGCTTCTCGACCTAGTCTTCGTCGCCGATACCCCGTCCTCTATAGTCACTAGAGTCTCTCCTCTAAGTGTCCCTGAAGATAGTTATCATCCAACTTTTCTGATTGTAATCCAACTTCCGTCTCCTTTCTGTTTAAAATCTTGTACACCGCTCATGCCAACACTTTGTTTCCGCAAAGCTTATGTCTCCTCGCGCAACCTTGCCTTATCACAGATAGATTGGTCCTTTATGTACGCATATCAAGACATTGACTCTGCTACAAATGCATTTTATAGTGCAATTTTTAAAGTGTTCAATGACTGTGTTCCATTAATATGTCCGTCAATATTAAAGAGAGGTCCATTATGGTTTACCCCTAGGTTGACTAACCTTAAAAACGTTAAGTCGCGCCTTTATAAAAAGTTTAAGAAATCAGGGTCGCAGTCTGACTTTTCAAAATATTCCATCGCGCGTTCCAAATTTGTCCTTTTAAATTCATCTTGCTATAATAATTATTTGTCCAAATGTAAGCTCAATTTTCAACGTGACCCAAGGCAGTTTTACAAGTTTGTTAACTCCAAACGTAACTCTTCACAGTTTCCTTCATCTCTTTTTTTTAAAAAATGTGTCTGCTGATAATGATATTGATATTTCAAATCTATTTGCATCCTTTTTTCAACAATGCTACTCCTCTATGTATGCTTTTCTAATCTTTCTAAATATGCTTTTTCCGTAGGTCCGGATAAAGTTCCGAGTGCTGTCCTTAAACTATGTGCTGACTCGCTATGTTTGCCTCTGTTATTAATTTTCAACCGTTCTCTCGAGCTTGGCGATTTCCCTCAAGTGTGGAAGGAGTCATATATTAGCCCCATTCATAAGCAAGTAAGTCGAGAGTGCCCGACTAGGATATACCCTGATCCAAGGTCTAACATTCATTGAAGTTATTTATCTGCATTCATACATAGAAACACACACACATATACAAACAAAAGCTGCTGGCTACGCGCGTCATACATTTGCTTTGCTTCTTCTTCTTCCTTTGGCCCCAAACTATGTTACATTAAATCGTTAATAACTTCTTTGTTTATTGTCCGATCGTAATGAAATTTGTAGGACACAAAGATGGCATATAAATGTGAGACTATGTAAAATCCGAAGGTCATACCTCTTAAAATTAAAATTTCTGGGGAAGGGTATCTAAAAAGTGAAATGCATTTAACCTCTGTATACTATTGGAGAATATATATACCGAATTTGGTGACTCTACGTCTTATAACTTTTAAGCTATACCCTAAAAACACTGTTTTGGAAACTTAATTTATCGATAACTTTTAAAAGGATTGAGATATTGAAAAAAAATGATAAGTTTGTTTAGAGCCGGCAGTACAGTAACTTAAACCTGAATATAAAGTTTCTAGCTTTTATGACTTTCAAGTTATGCCCGAAAAACACTTGTCTAAAATCGATATTTATCGATAACTTTTGAACTGAACGAGATATCGAAAAAAAATGATAAACTGGTCTTGTCCCGGCACCACGAGAACTTATATTTCAAATATGAAGTCTCTAGCTTTTGTAGTCTCTGAGAAACGTGCGTTCATACAGACGGACAGACGGACGGACAGACGGACAGGGCTAAATCGACTCGGCTATTGATAGTGATCAAGAATATATATACTTTATGGGGTCGGAGATGTTTTCTTATGCCTGTTACATACTTTTGCACAAAACCATAATACCCCTTTTTCCCATTTTTAATGGGATCAGGGTATAAAAATGGGTCTAAGGCTGACATATCTAATTATCGAGGCATTTCTAACTTATCCGCAATTCCTAAGTTATTTGAAAAAATTGTTTGTTCTCAACTGCAGCATTTTTGTCTGCCTCTGATTTCTAAGTCACAGCATGGATTTGTCAAAAGGCGCTCAGTGTCAACCAACCTTCTGGAGTTCTCAACCTTAATTAACACTGGGTTTCAATCTAAATGTCAAACTGATGTCATTTATACGGATTTAAGTAAGGCTTTCGATTAAGTTAACCACGATATTTTCCTTTTGAAGTTGTGTCATTTGGGCTTTCCAAACAAACTTCTTCTGTGGATTACCTCTTATCTTCATAATCGGTACCAGCGTGTGCGCTTCTATCACTCTTTGCTTTCGAAACCTATTAAGGTAACGTCTGGTGTCCCACAAGGCAGCCATCTGGGGCCGTTACTTTTTATTTTGTTCATAAATGATCTTCCTCTCGCCTTGTCACATTCTCATGCACTAATGTATGCAGATTTTCTCAAACTCTGTCTATCATTTAAAGACCCACTAAGTTCAAGTTTGCTCCAACAGGATTTAAATTCCCTTAACAATTGGTGTTTTCTAAATCATCTACCACTTAACATCTCGAAATGTAATTTTATGACATTTCACCGTAGAAAACCGTACCTGTTTGAGTACACTATTGACAATATTCCCTTAAAACGTTTAAGCAAGGTGGATGACTTGGGCATCCTCTTTGCTCCGAATCTATGCTTTAGTTGTCACATAACGGTCATTTCTAACAAAGCTTCAGGTGTCCTTGGTTTTATCAAGAGATGGTCTAAGGAATTATCTGACCCGTATATCACCAAACTACTATACATCTCGCTGGTCAGACCTATTCTTGAATATACATCCTGTGTTTGGTCTCCACAGTATAAAAAGTTCCAGGATCTGATTGAATCAGTTCAGAAGCAGTTTCTAATGTTCGCCCTTCGTGGCTTAAATTGGGACTCAGACAGACAGCTGCCCTCTTTTGAGTGTAGACTTCGCTTTATTAACCTACCATCATTAAAAAATCGTAGAACTTGCCATGGAGTCATAATGCTGCATAAACTACTGTCTGGGGAGATTGACTCCAGTACTCTTCTTAGCCTCATTTCTATTTCAGGTCCGTCCCGCCCAACTAGAAATTATATACCTCTCCATCTAACTGTCTGCCTAACAAATTACGCTCAACATGAAGCCTTCCGTACCTTGTGCCTTAATTACAATAAGTTTTACCATTTCTACTCGTTTGACTCTGATGTAATTGCTGTTCAAAAAGCGTTGATGTATTTCTTAAACTAGCCGTAATTCTCTTTTTTTTGTTCTTTTATTTTTATATATTTTATTGTATTTTATTTCATTTTAATTTTAATTTTTTTTTTGTTTTATTTTTTTTTTTAACTTGGCTTTGTCTGAACACATCTTGCTGTGAGTTGGACCATAGCGGCTCGAGCAGCCAATAAATCAGTCCCTAGTGTCAGAGCTGCCAATACTGTTAGAGTTTTATACCCTGATCCCATTAAAAATGGGAAAAAAAAGGTATAATGGTTTTGTGCAAAAGTATGTAACAGGCATAAGGAAGCATCTCCGACCCCATAAAGTATATATATTATTGATCGCTATCAATAGTCGAGTCGATCTAGCCATGTCCGTCTGGCTGTCCGTCTGTCCGTCTGACCGTCTGACCGTCTGACCGTCTGTCCGTCTGTATGAACGCGCTGTTCTCGGAGACTACAAAAGCTAGAGACTTCATATTTGGGTTATAGGTTCTCCTAGTGCCGGGTCAATACAAGTTCAACTTTTTTTCGATATCTCAACCCGTTCAAAAGTTATCGATAAATTTCGATTCCAGACCAGTATTTTTTGGGTATAACTTGAAAGCTATTAGAGCTAGAGGCACCATATTCACAATATATATTTTAGCATACAAAAGTACAAAATCTTTTTTTTTTTTGATAACTTTCTCCAATCCTCTATAAAACGAAAAATACGTATATTTGTATGACATCTTTATGCCCATTCATAACGATCAGACAATAAACAAAGAAGTTATTTACGATTAAATGTAACATAGATTTGGGCCAATGGAAGAAGAAGAAGCAAAGCAATTGCATGACGTTCGCAGTAGGAGCGTGTGTTTGTATGCGTGTGTGTATGTGTATATGAATGCAGATAAAGAATACTGAATGAAAGAACTGGGTTCAGGGTATCTCCTAGTCGGGCACTCTCGACTAGAGCACTCTTACTTATTCTTTCGTATTATAGTCTTTTATGTTTAACTGCACAATAAATAAATAAATAAAAAGACGAAATAATAAATACCAGCAACCTACTTAACTTGCCATTCGCCCTAACTAAAACCACAACTCGTGGGAAATTTGACATGCAAACTATTTATAAAGCAATAGACTGTACACTTTCACAGTATAATATAAACACTACCCCCCCAATAATATACAAACAACTCTTCCTATCTATAAAAAACTCCCTACAAAACGGACTTCTACCACTCAATACTCCTCGGTTCTCTCAAAAGAACTAATCGCCATCCAAGAAGCCATAAGGCTCTCACGAAAAAAACAGGAAAACATGCCATTTATTCTGACCCGCTCTCTGCTTTAAAATCAATCACAAATATTGCAAACAATTCCCACCACACCCTACTAGCAAGGAACTTTATTATTAGTAACTACCCAAAAATATTATTGATCTGGCTAAATGGGTATCAAAGGCAACGAAAACGCAGACCAAGCCGCAAAACACACATATAGGCTTCCCCTCATCTATACCCCAAATTATAACACCAATGACATAACCCAATTCCTTAAGAAACACCACTATGAAAAACACAATGAGCTGAAAGAAAAATTTTCACATTGGTATCAACAAATCAACAACAATCTCTCAAAATATTCATATCCAAACAACGACTTCCACAGGAAACAACAAATTCTCATAAACTGAGTCCGTCTCGGGCACACTAAATTAACACTACATAGACAAAAACCTAAGCAGCAGTTGCCCAAACATAAACCTTGAACACATAATACTCCACTGCCCATCTCTCGCCCAACACAGATCCTCCACCAGACCCAACCACAACTTAAAAACAAGAAAGAGTGCTCTAGTCGAGAGTGCCCGACTAGGATATTCCCTGATCCAAGGTCTACATTCATTGAAGTTATTTATCTGCATTCATACATAAAAACACACACACACATATACAAACAAAAGCTGCTGGCTACGCTTTGCTTCTTCTTCTTCCTTTTGACCCAAACTATGTTACATTGAATCTTAAATTACTTCTTTGTTTATTGTTTGATCGTAATGAAATTTGTAGGACACAAAGATGGCATATAAATGTGAGACTATGTAAAATCCAAAGGTCATACCTCTTAAAATACGTATTTTTAGATTTCTTGGAGATCCGGAAGGGGTATCCAAAAAGTGAAATGCATTTAACCTTTGTATGCTAATGGAGAGTATATATACCAAATTTGGTGACTCTACGTCTTATAACTGTTAAGCTATACCTTAAAAACACTGTTTTGGAAACTTAACTTATCGATAACTTTTGAAATGATTGAGATATTGAAAAAAAAATGATAAGTTTGTTTAGAGCCGGCAGTACAGTAACTTAAACTTAAATATAAAGTTTCTAGCTTTTATGACTTTCAAGTTATGCCCGAAAAACACTTGTCTGAAATCGATATTTATCGATAACTTTTGAGCGGGATGAGATATCATACAGACGGACGGACAGACGGACAGAAAGACGGACGTGGCTATATCGACTCGGCTATTGATACTGATCAAGAATATATATACTTTATGGGGTCGGAGATGCTTCCTTATGCCTGTTACATACTTTTGCACAAAACCATTATACCCCTTTTTCCCATTTTTAATGGGATCAGGGTATAAAAAAAAAAAAAAAATTTAATAAAATTTAGTATTAACTTAAATTATAAAATATGTAACTAACATGTAAATATGTTAAATAATAGAGTTTAAGGCCTTAGTAGCTCTGCTCAAAACACCTAAGTTTACTTAGAGTTTAAGACCATATGTAAGCATCTATATATATAAAACAGTTCGTACTGATTGGTGATTAACGCAGGGCCTAAACCATAAAAGCTAGAGAGCTGAAATTTTCAAAGTAGTTTTCTCTTAGTCTGAAAGTGCGTACTAAGAAGCGATTTTGGAAAATTCTATATGCAAGCTCGGAAAATGAGGAAAAACCGTTGTATGCAAATTTTTCGGTTTTAATCCGATTGGGTTCAAACTTATTTTCAAAGATCATTATAAAAATTCATTAAAAACTGTTCACCGATTTATGGAAAATGCACCCCCCCTGTGCGGAAAATGCGGGATCAAGGTTGTATGGGAAAAAAATTAATTTTCATCCGACTTTCTTCAAACTTATTTTCAAAGCTCTACATAACAATAAATTAACAATGTGATTTTCAAATTTTGGAATATCGACCCCCAAAATGGAAAAATTCTGGGAAGACTGTTTTATGAAACTGTTTTGTTTTTCATTTGATCAGCTTCATACTTATTTTCCAAGCTACACATAGTAAAGTATAGAAAAAATGAATTTCAAAATTTTGGAAAATCTACCCCCAAGTCGGAAAATGACGGGAAAACTGTTGTATGCAACACTTTTTTTTTCATCCGATCAGGTTCAAACTTATTTTCAAAACTCTATATAACAAAATATTAACAACGTGTTTTTAAAATTTTGAAAATTACTCAAAAATATTTAAAAATGTTTGCAAAAAAAAAGTTGTATTTTCTATTCGATTGATTAGATAAGAACCACTTGCGTGGAAATTCGGGGAGCTAAACTTTCATTATTAATCGAATTTTTATTTAGTGTATAAAAACGGGGCGTAGCACCGCACGCCGGCAAATGCTAGTAATATAATAATAAAAATAAAAAAAAAATGAGTTTAGCTCTTCGTTATCTAAATTAATTTTTTCTTTGTCTGATACTTTTGTTGAAATTCGGCCATCCTCTCCTATGAGTAAACTGCTGAGAGGCTTGGCCAATTTGGCATAGTCTCGTATGAATCGTCTGTAGAATCCGGATAGACCTAAAACTGATTTGAGTTCGCGAACGTGTGCTGCTGCTGTATCCAAGTGTCGACAGATGGAATGGCTGCTTAAGCCAAGGCTGTCACTTGCAGCCAAGGTCCGGATATTCAAAGCTGTCGTGGTTCCCACTCTTACTTGGGGTATCAAAAGCTGGGGTACCGCGTGCTCCTCCGCCCTTCATTTTATTGAGTCATGTCAAAGCAAAATTGTAAGGCGCTTAGCGGATGCCCCTCCGTTTGTTCATAACAGCACTATCTATAGAGATCTGCGGATACAGCCAGTCTGTTTAGCCATTGAAATAATAAATACCAGCAACCTACTTAACTTGCCATTCGCCCCAACTAAAACCACAACTCGTGGAAAATTTGACATGCAAACTATTTATAAAGCAATAGACTGTACACTTTCACAGTATAATATAAACACTACCCCCCCAATAATATACAAACAACTCTTCCTATCTATAAAAAACTCCCTACAAAACGGACTTCTACCACTCAATACTCCTCGGTTCTCTCAAAAGAACTAATCGCCATCCAAGAAGCCATAAGGCTCTCACGAAAAAAACAGGAAAACATGCCATTTATTCTGACCCGCTCTCTGCTTTAAAATCAATCACAAATATTGCAAACAATTCCCACCACACCCTACTAGCAAGGAACTTTATTATTAGTAACCACCCAAAAATATTATTGATCTGGCTACCCAGCCACATGGGTATCAAAGGCAACGAAAACGCAGACCAAGCCGCAAAACACACATATAGGCTTCCCCTCATCTATACCCCAAATTATAACACCAATGACATAACCCAATTCCTTAAAAAACACCACAATGAAAAACACAATGAGCTGAAAGAAAAATTTTCACATTGGTATCAACAAATCAACAACAATCCCTTAAAATATTCATATCCAAACAACGACTTCCACAGGAAACAACAAATTCTCATAAACTGAGTCCGTCTCGGGCACACTAAATTAACACTACATAGACAAAAACCTAAGCAGCAGTTGCCCAAACATAAACCTTGAACACATAATACTCCACTGCCCATCTCTCGCCCAACACAGATCCTCCACCAGACCCAACCACAACTTAAAAACAAGTAAGAGTGCTCTAGTCGAGAGTGCCCGACTAGGATATACCCTGATCCAAGGTCTTACATTCATCGAAGTTATTTATCTGCATTCATACATAGAAACACACACACATATACAAACAAAAGCTGCTGGCTACGCGCGTCATACATTTTTTTTGCTCTTCTTCTTCCTTTGGCACCAAACTATGTTACATTGAATCGTTAATAACTTCTTTGTTTATTGTCCGATCGTAATGAAATTTGTAGGACACAAAGATGGCATATAAATGTGAGGCTATGTAAAATCCGAAGGTCATACCTCTTAAAATACGTATTCGATTTCTTGGAGATCGGGGAGGGGTATCCAAAAAGTGAAATGTATTTAACCTCTGTATGCTATTGGAGAGTATATGTACCAAATTTGGTGACTCTACGTCTTATAACTTTGAAGCTATACCTTAAAAATACTGTTTTAGAAACTTAATTTATCGATAACTTTTTAAAGCATTGAGATATTTGAAAAAAAATGATGAGTTTGTTTAGAGCCGGCAGTACAGTAACTTAAACTATAATATAAAGTTTCTAGCTTTTATGACTTTCAAGTTATGCCCGAAAAACACTTGTCTGAAACCGATATTTATCGATAACTTTTGAACGGGATGAGATATCGAAAAAAAATGATAAACTTGTATTGACCCGGCACTACGAGAACTTATATTTCAAATATGAAGGTCTCTGGCTTTTGTAGTCTCTGAGAAACAGGCGTTCATACAGACGGACGGACAGACGGACAGACAGACAGACGGACAGACGGACAGAGAGACGGACATGGCCATATCGACTCGGCTATTGATACTGATCAAGAATATATATACTTTATGGGGTCGGAGATGCTTCCTTATGCCTGTTACATACTTTTGCACAAAACCATTATACCCCTTTTCCCCATTTTTAATGGGATCAGGGTATAAAAAACAAGTAAGAGTGCTCTAGTCGAGAGTGCCCGACTAGGATATACCCTGATCCAAGGTCTTACATTCATGGAAGTTATTTATCTGCATTCATACATAGAAACACACACACACATATACAAACTCAAGCTGCTTGCTACGCGCGTCATACATATGCTTTGCTTCTTCTTTCTTTGGCACCAAACTATGTTACATTGAATCGTTAATAACTTCTTTGTTTATTGTCCGATCGTAATGAAATTTGTAGGACCCAAAGATGGCATATAAATGTGAGACTATGTAAAATCCGAAGGTCATACCTCTTAAAATACGTATTTTTCGATTTCTTGGAGATCGGGGAGGGGTATCCAAAAAGTGAAATGCATTTATCCTCTGTATGCTATTGAAGAGTATATGTACCAAATTTGGTGACTCTACGTCTTATAACTTTTAAGCTATACCTTAAAAACACTGTTTTGGAAACTTTATTTATCGATAACTTTTGAAACGATTGAGATATTGAAAAAAAAATGATGAGTTTGTTTAGAACCGGCAGTACAGTAACTTAAACCTGAATATAAAGTTTCTAGCTTATATGACTTTCAAGTTATGCCCGAAAAACACTTGTCTGAAATCGATATTTATCGATAACTTTTGAACGGGATGAGATATCGAAAAAAAATGATAAACTTGTATCGTCCCGCCACTACGAGAACTTATATTTCAAACATGAAGTCTCTAGCTTTTGTAGTCTCTGAGAAACACGCGTTCATACAGACGAACAGACGGACAGACGGACATGGCTATATCGACTCGGCTATTGATACTGATCAAGAATATATATACTTTATGGGGTCGGAGATGCTTCCTTATGCCTGTTACATACTTTTGCACAAAACCATTATACCCCTTTTTCCCATTTTTAATGGGATCAGGGTATAACAAGTAAGAGTGCTCTAGTCGAGAGTGCCCGACTAGGATATACCCTGATCCAAGGTCTTACATTCATTGAAGTTATTTATCTGCATTCATACATAGAAACACACACACACATATACAAACACAAGCTGCTTGCTACGCGCGTCATCGATTGCTTTGCTTCTTCTTCCTTTGGCCACAAACTATGGTACATTGAATCGTTAATAACTTCTTTGTTTTTTGTCTGATCGTTATTAAATTTGTAGGACACAAAGATGGCATATAAATGTGAGACTATGTAAAATCCGAAGGTCATACCTCTTAAAATACGTATTTTTCGATTTCTTGGAGATCGGGGAGGGGTATCCAAAAAGTGAAATGCATTTATCCTCTGTATGCTATTGAAGAGTATATGTACCAAATTTGGTGACTCTACGTCTTATAACTTTTAAGCTATACCTTAAAAACACTGTTTTGGAAACTTAATTTATCGATTACTTTTGAAACGATTGAGATATTGAAAAAAAAATGATGAGTTTGTTTAGAGCCGGCAGTACAGTAACTTAAACTTTTTCCCATTTTTAATGGGATCAGGGTATAAAAAAAAAAAAAAAATTGAATAAAATTTAGTATTAACTTAAATTATAAAATATGTAACTAACATGTAAATATGTTAAATAATAGAGTTTAAGGCCTTAGTAGCTCTGCTCAAAACACCTAAGTTTACTTAGAGTTTAAGACCATATGTAAGCATCTATATATATAAAACAGTTCGTACTGATTGGTGATTAACGCAGGGCCTAAACCATAAAAGCTAGAGAGCTGAAATTTTCAAAGTAGTTTTCTCTTAGTCTGAAAGTGCGTACTAAGAAGCGATTTTGGAAAATTCTATATGCAAGCTCGGAAAATGAGGAAAAACCGTTGTATGCAACTTCTTCGGTTTTAATCCGATTGGGTTCAAACTTATTTTCAAAGATCATTATAAAAATTCATTAAAAACTGTTCACCAATTTATGGAAAATGCACCCCCCCTGTGCGGAAAATGCGGGATCAAGGTTGTATGGGAAACAAATTAATTTTCATCCGACTTTCTTCAAACTTATTTTCAAAGCTCTACATAACAATAAATTAACAATGTGATTTTCAAATTTTGGAATATCGACCCCCAAAATGGAAAAATTCTGGGAAGACTGTTTTATGAAACTGTTTTGTTTTTCATTTGATCAGCTTCATACTTATTTTCCAAGCTACACATAGTAAAGTATAGAAAAAATGAGTTTCAAAATTTTGGAAAATCTACCCCCAAGTCGGAAAATGACGGGAAAACTGTTGTATGCAACACTTTTGTTTTTCATCCGATCAGGTTCAAACTTATTTTCAAAACTCTATATAACAAAATATTAACAACGTGTTTTTAAAATTTTGAAAATTACTCAAAAATATTTAAAAATGTTTGCAAAAAAAAAAGTTGTATTTTCTATTCGATTGATTAGATTAGAACCACTTGCGTGGAAATTCGGGAAGCTAAACTTTCATTATTAATCGAATTTTTATTTAGTGTATAAAAACGGGGCGTAGCACCGCACGCCGGCAAATGCTAGTAATATAATAATAATAATAATAAAAAAAAGATGAGTTTAGCTCTTCGTTATCTAAATTAATTTTTTCTTTGTCTGATACTTTTGTTGAAATTCGGCCATCCTCTCCTATGAGTAAACTGCTGAGAGGCTTGGCCATTTTGGCATAGTCTCGTATGAATCGTCTGTAGAATCCGGATAGACCTAAAACTGATTTGAGTTCGCGAACGTGTGCTGCTGCTGTATCCAAGTGTCGACAGATGGAATGGCTGCTTAGGCCAAGGCTGTCACTTGCAGCCAAGGTCCGGATATTCAAAGCTGTCGTGGTTCCCACTCTTACTTGGGGTATCAAAAGCTGGGGTACCGCGTGCTCCTCCGCCCTTCAATTTATTGAGTCATGTCAAAGCAAAATTGTAAGGCGCTTAGCGGATGCCCCTCCGTTTGTTCATAACAGCACTATCTATAGAGATCTGCGGATACAGCCAGTCTGTTTAGCCATTGAAATAATAAATACCAGCAACCTACTTAACTTGCCATTCGCCCCAACTAAAACCACAACTCGTGGAAAATTTGACATGCAAACTATTTATAAAGCAATAGACTGTACACTTTCACAGTATAATATAAACACTACCCCCCCAATAATATACAAACAACTCTTCCTATCTATAAAAAACTCCCTACAAAACGGACTTCTACCACTCAATACTCCTCGGTTCTCTCAAAAGAACTAATCGCCATCCAAGAAGCCATAAGGCTCTCACGAAAAAAACAGGAAAACATGCCATTTATTCTGACCCGCTCTCTGCTTTAAAATCAATCACAAATATTGCAAACAATTCCCACCACACCCTACTAGCAAGGAACTTTATTATTAGTAACTACCCAAAAATATTATTGATCTGGCTACCCAGCCACATGGGTATCAAAGGCAACGAAAACGCAGACCAAGCCGCAAAACACACATATAGGCTTCCCCTCATCTATACCCCAAATTATAACACCAATGACATAACCCAATTCCTTAAGAAACACCACAATGAAAAACACAATGAGCTGAAAGAAAAATTTTCACATTGGTATCAACAAATCAACAACAATCCCTTAAAATATTCATATCCAAACAACGACTTCCACAGGAAACAACAAATTCTCATAAACTGAGTCCGTCTCGGGCACACTAAATTAACACTACATAGACAAAAACCTAAGCAGCAGTTGCCCAAACATAAACCTTGAACACATAATACTCCACTGCCCATCTCTCGCCCAACACAGATCCTCCACCAGACCCAACCACAACTTAAAAACAAGTAAGAGTGCTCTAGTCGAGAGTGCCCGACTAGGATATACCCTGATCCAAGGTCTTACATTCATTGAAGTTATTTATCTGCATTCATACATAGAAACACACACACACATATACAAACACAAGCTGCTTGCTACGCGCGTCATACATATGCTTTGCTTCTTCTTCTTTCTTTGGCACCAAACTATGTTACATTGAATCGTTAATAACTTCTTTGTTTATTGTCCGATCGTAATGAAATTTGTAGGACACAAAGATGGCATATAAATGTGAGACTATGTAAAATCCGAAGGTCATACCTCTTAAAATACGTATTTTTCGATTTCTTGGAGATCGGGGAGGGGTATCCAAAAAGTGAAATGCATTTATCCTCTGTATGCTATTGAAGAGTATATGTACCAAATTTGGTGACTCTACGTCTTATAACTTTTAAGCTATACCTTAAAAACACTGTTTTGGAAACTTAATTTATCGATAACTTTTGAAACGATTGAGATATTGAAAAAAAAATGATGAGTTTGTTTAGAGCCGGCAGTACAGTAACTTAAACTTTTTCCCATTTTTAATGGGATCAGGGTATAAAAAAAAAAAAAAATTGAATAAAATTTAGTATTAACTTAAATTATAAAATATGTAACTAACATGTAAATATGTTAAATAATAGAGTTTAAGGCCTTAGTAGCTCTGCTCAAAACACCTAAGTTTACTTAGAGTTTAAGACCATATGTAAGCATCTATATATATAAAACAGTTCGTACTGATTGGTGATTAACGCAGGGCCTAAACCATAAAAGCTAGAGAGCGGAAATTTTTAAAGTAGTTTTCTCTTAGTCTGAAAGTGCGTACTAAGAAGCGATTTTGGAAAATTCTATATGCAAGCTCGGAAAATGAGGAAAAACCGTTGTATGCAACTTTTTCGGTTTTAATCCGATTGGGTTCAAACTTATTTTCAAAGATCATTATAAAAATTTATTAAAAACTGTTCACCAATTTATGGAAAATGCACCCCCCCTGTGCGGAAAATGCGGGATCAAGGTTGTATGGGAAAAAAATTAATTTTCATCCGACTTTCTTCAAACTTATTTTCAAAGCTCTACATAACAATAAATTAACAATGTGATTTTCAAATTTTGGAATATCGACCCCCAAAATGGAAAAATTCTGGGAAGACTGTTTTATGAAACTGTTTTGTTTTTCATTTGATCAGCTTCATACTTATTTTCCAAGCTACACATAGTAAAGTATAGAAAAAATGAATTTCAAAATTTTGGAAAATCTACCCCCAAGTCGGAAAATGACGGGAAAACTGTTGTATGCAACACTTTTGTTTTTCATCCGATCAGGTTCAAACTTATTTTCAAAACTCTATATAACAAAATATTAACAACGTGTTTTTAAAATTTTGAAAATTACTCAAAAATATTTAAAAATGTTTGCAAAAAAAAAAGTTGTATTTTCTATTCGATTGATTAGATTAGAACCACTTGCGTGGAAATTCGGGAAGCTAAACTTTCATTATTAATCGAATTTTTATTTAGTGTATAAAAACGGGGCGTAGCACCGCACGCCGGCAAATGCTAGTAATATAATAATAATAATAATAATAAAAAAAAATGAGTTTAGCTCTTCGTTATCTAAACTAATTTTTTCTTTGTCTGATACTTTTGTTGAAATTCGGCCATCCTCTCCTATGAGTAAACTGCTGAGAGGCTTGGCCATTTTGGCATAGTCTCGTATGAATCGTCTGTAGAATCCGGATAGACCTAAAACTGATTTGAGTTCGCGAACGTGTGCTGCTGCTGTATCCAAGTGTCGACAGATGGAATGGCTGCTTAGGCCAAGGCTGTCACTTGCAGCCAAGATCCGGATATTCAAAGCTGTCGTGGTTCCCACTCTTACTTGGGGTATCAAAAGCTGGGGTACCGCGTGCTCCTCCGCCCTTCAATTTATTGCGTCATGTCAAAGCAAAATTGTAAGGCGCTTAGCGGATGCCCCTCCGTTTGTTCATAACAGCACTATCTATAGAGATCTGCGGATACAGCCAGTCTGTTTAGCCATTTCCAATTTTGCTTCACGTTACCGGGACAGGCTATTTGTCCACTCAAATGTATAGCAGTTCGCCTGGCTAGACCGCTAAGGACGCTTCGTCTCAAAAGAATTCATGCAGCGGATAATTGAATAATTGGGCGCTCACCTGTGCGCCGACTCTTACTATTATATTTAGTTACGCCCATGTTGTCTCTTATACAAAGTACATCCTGCATAACATAGCTACAGCTTATATTTTATTTTAATCCTGTTCCCTCCACTTGTTTTGTTTCCATTATGTTTAGCTTGTACAATGTAAAAGTATGTTAATTTATATTATTATATTATGTTAGTGATGAACATGTTCCTTTTCTGTTTTACTAAATACTATATAGACGTAGCAAATTTTTCCAATATATTCGCTCAGAATG
Source organism: Drosophila maculinotata (assembly GCA_035045305.1). NCBI lineage: Eukaryota > Metazoa > Arthropoda > Insecta > Diptera > Drosophilidae > Drosophila > Drosophila maculinotata. The sequence continues at coordinate 1,029,797 of JAWNPD010000421.1, forward strand.
TCATCTAGGGCTCTTTGGAAATTTGAAGGTGAATTCTTTAGTCCGAAGGGAAGGCGTGTGAATTCATATTAACAAAGAATGCTGTTTTGCCCATATCTTCTTTCTTAAGCAGTATCTGATAAAATCCGCTCTTAAAGTCGAGGACAGTGAAATACTTATTTTCTCCTAACTGAGCAATGATTTCTCCTATCTCAGGCATTGGGTAACGATCGGAAATGGTAACTGTGTTCAGCTTGCGGTTTTCTCAAGAAGCATCTAATTTTTTTTGGTAAGACCAAAACTGGGGCGTAATACGGAAAACGGGAAGGTCGGATTATGCCGTCGTCTATCATTTCTTGCCTTTCAACTTCTTGCTTTGAAGTTACAGGGTATGGGTAGTGTTTGCTATTTACGGGTGTATGTGGCAAGGTTCTTATTTCTCCTATTACGTTTGGAAAAAGTGTTTTGTATTTATTTGCCAAGCTGTTTGTTGTTTTTTTTTGGCTGTCGGACATATTATCTGTTGCCGTCTACTCTTTAAATGTAAATTTTGACATAAATTACAACGTTAAGTTGTTTCATGGTATCATTGCCTGGAATACAATGGAAAGTTTTTAAAGTTAGCAAAATTACAAATCTGATTGGGGTGTCGTTAAGACCGAAAAGGTTTAGGAAGGTATGAAAGTAATTGAAATTTGACCGCCTATTGAATTCAAGAAAAAACTTTCTTTGTTTGGTTTTGGGCTTATGATTAACGAAGGTTGTATTTAATTTTGGTAAGATCCAGTATCTATCAAGAAATTAAGATGTTTTCCGTAACTCATTGTACATTAACGCGTTTAAATACAAAAACAAAACTAACACGCAGTGAAAAAGCAATGTATGTTTGAATGTAATTATGTTTGTTTGTGTATTTAATAAGCACATAAGCATAAACAAATACAAACACTGTTCATAGCACACAGTTATAATAATTGTATAATCTATATAAATATAAAACAGCTTGTCCGGATTTGACTATTGGTTATTGGTAATCAACGCAGGTTATTGGTAAAATTGCGTACTACTAATAATAATAATAGCTCTTGTAGTCTCTGAGAAACGCGCGTACATACAGACGGATGGACACACAGACAGACGGACATGGCTAGATCGACTCGGCTGTTTATTATTATCAATAATATACATACTTTTGCACAATTTCAATATACAATTTAATGGGTTCAGGTTATACAAATATTTTTTGTTAAATTAAAAAAAAAAAAAATTATTTTGACAATATATATTAATGAATTTGAATCCGATAAGGTATAAAAAAAAATGAATATATAAATGAATATTGATCTTTGAAAATTAAATGGAAGTGATCGCCTGATAGATAATTAAAGCCCATTTTCCGACTTTATGGATTATTTTCCAAAATTGTAAAATCACTTATTCCAAACTTTTGTATGTTTTGCTTTATAACAACTTTATAGCTGATCGGATGGAAAACAAAAAAAAATCATTTAACAGTTTTTCGTCCAGTTTCCGACCGGAATTTTTTAAATTTTAAGGTCCCGTGGATAGTAATATTTTAAAACGTGATGCTTTGAAAATAAATTTGAAGCTTATCAGGAGCATATTGAAAATTTGCACGCAGAAAGGGATTTTCACAAAAAGCGAATATAGTTTTTATGAAAGCTCTATATATCTCCAAGAATTTCTCCCCAATTTTCCGGATTTTAGGAAATTTTAAAATCATATTGTTAATATTTTGTTGTGTAGAGCTTTGAAAATAATTTTGGAGCTGATCAAATGAAAAACCAAAAAGTTTCCTAGAGCTAAGGTGTTGTTCTTTCTTTCTTGCTTTGGACGTTAATGTACTGACGAATAGTTCATTCAAGTGGCCCAACGATACCAAGCCAGGGCTTGTTAATGCGCGGACCCAGGCAACATGCAACACACTTCCTGCTCAACCGACGAAAATCGCGAAATAAGAATAGAACATTCAAGATAAAAACAACAGCAAAACTAATTTGGGTAATTAATTCCGACGAATCAATTTGCCCATTAAATAGTTTGTGTAAGAACATTACACCAAACATGGCTCTACGATCAGAAAGAGAGGGAAGATTAATAAATTCGTTAGAATCAATTTCCACATCAAATAGTTAGTGTAAGGAAATTACACCAAGCATGGTTCTACGATCAGAAAGAAAGGGAAGATTTATTAGTAAAAGTCTACTACGGTAAGGAGGCAAGCGAGTATTAGGATTCCAGTGAAGACACCGGCGGGCAAAGAGTACAAATTGTTTTTGTACAGATTACTTTTAATCATGATGTTTTCGGGACAAGTGAAGTTTAAAGAGCATTAGTAACGTAGGGATCGTAAATTCTTTCGACCAACGCTTAATAAAACTCAGGACACCAAAGACTCGATTTGCAGCACAAGAAATATGCTTGTCATACTTAAACTAGGGACCTAAAAGGACACCCAAATCATTAACCAACTCAATTCGTTCAAGTGGTTTACCATTCAGAGCATAATTATTTAAAAAGCGTGTTGTGGTGGAGGCAAAGAAGCGGTAGATAATAATAATCCCAAATTCCAAATAAGTATAAGTCAAAGTGTTTAGAGTTGTTATAAATAATTTAACTTTTTTGTTCCGTTTTGGTGTATTACACGTGTGGTGCAGTTGAAGTGGAAAACCAGAGTACCAAATGTTAGCAGCCGTGCTAGATAGCATAAAGCTGTAAGCATCGCCGCGGAGTTGTAGCTGTGGGAGAAAGCTCTGTATGCTGACCATCCCCACTGCATACTTTGCAGTTCAAACATCCTCCCCCTGCAATATTATTGCAAAGGCAAAACGGAGAGCCTACTTCGTGGACTGCTGGCTGCAGGATCCGGAGAGGATACGGCGCCAGCGTAGAAGTAGCGTTCGTCCGCCAACGAAATGAACTTGAAATTATCCTTTATGCCCTCGCTGACGGACCTGGAGGGCGTTGTGAGTCGCAGGCCGGATTCGGCTTTTAAAATTACTTCTAGCCGGAAATCCTCGAAGCGGGAGCGAATGAAGGCAGTGCATACCCCGTCCACGCCATTGCGTGTGACGGACAGCCTTAAGGCCGTTGCCGAATCTGCATTGACGCAGCTCAGGGGGCCGCACTGGTCTATAATCGCGCACTTCAAAGGCCTTGCCTTCATTGTCCAGCAATATCACGCCCTTCAGCTAGAGGAGACACGCGAGTGACGTGGTTGGAGCAGCGAATCGAATTTCCGCTGGTAACGAGTCTGACGTGGATGACGCCGGCGAGTCTGTCGTGCGATGGTGGGACGCTGCTTCTGGCGATGTCGATCAGCTCATCGATCGACGCCTGGTTCGTGCGGAACGTCTCTTGGAGTGAATGTGGAGCAGCGTGTGGTGATCCATCTAGCAGATACGGCATTTGCCTCCCCTTCTGCAAGAGCGCCCGGAGTGCTGGTTAATAAGTACTACCCAGAGTTGCCTTTCCGCGGTCAGGCGCAGGAAACACTTGCACTTCCGCTCCTGGACTCGCCTGAAAACGCGGCACCGATACGACGCCGTTCCTCGCCGATGGTTGCGCTCGACGGCATGTGGACGTGGTGCCATGATTACGATGTGCTAGTAATAGGATCAGAAACGCATTAGTAATATCACAGTATTACATAAAGGACAAACACGCTTGTTATTAAAGGAGATTAACTACTGTGTTAAAAAGTAAGATGGGCTGGACTAGTGCCATTTGTCGCTAACAGGAGAAGCTTAGCTATTGGCCTTTTTATGACATCCCTAGCCGTCACGATATCTACGACACGGACGAGGTCATCAGGCCCAGGATAACCCATTTTTGATTCTTCCAAAACGCCACTCATTGGAAGGCAGGTTATCTTCCTTGACGAAATCCATATCGCCTGTTTTTAGATTCTTTGTCGGATTTTGCCATTTGTTCCGCTTGTGAAGTTAAAATACTCCTGTTTCAAGAGTGGGCAAAACTGCTGGTTCAGGGCTTTAAGGCGTTGTCAACGGTTAAGGATTGACATGGCGCTCTCTTTTATTTCGGGCTCGGAAATAGAAAATAGAAGGCCACCTATCAAGAAATGGCCGGGAGTCAATGCCAATAAGTCGGAAGGGTCTTCCGAAATTGGAAGATTGGCCTGGAGTTAAGGCAAGCCTCAATATTTGAGAGAAAAGTTGACAGCTCGTCGAAAGTATAGTTCATAGCGGCTGTGGACTTGTAAAACAGAGTCTTGAAACTGTTCACGCCTGCTTCCCAAGGGCCCCCAGAATGTGGTGCACTGGGCAGAATGAAACACCAGGATAGCTTCTGATGGCTATTCTTGGTTGTAACGCATGTCTTCGTCGCTTCAAGAAAATCTCGAGTCAGCACCTTGTCGGCACCTACAAAGGTCTTGCCATTATCAGAATGGATTTGCTGAAGACATCCTCTTCAAGATACAAAGCGGGCAAACAGCCTTTCTGCTAAAATTTAAAGTCTTATCTTAATATTGAAAGTCAAAATCGAAAAGAATTTGTGTAGCTGTAAACTATTTATTTAGCGAAATCGAAAACGAAAAAATGCGTGTGCTCGATCAGATTTCAACGGCAGTAATGTTTTCTCGACAACTTGAACTTAACTACGGTGCCAAAGCGGAGCGAATTCGCCAAGAGCGCGAGAGAGCTGTATTTCGCTCCCGCTTCGCCCTAGACTAACTTACACTAGACTTAATAATTCAACTTGTTTTCTAATCTTATTCTACACCGGCCCCGTTGAACGCCTGTAAGACTTCAAACGATTGGAAGCAGCGCCAACTTGTGGATGGCCCGCCGGAAAACTCCTCCTCCACTCGTCCTAATCTCGACGACCCTGACCATGCCCTACGTGGGTTGAGATTTTTCGCCCCAGGAGCCACTGCTAAGGAGGAAAGTTTTCCTCTGGGTGTCAGCGCTTCTCCGTCGCTTGGGTCTTGGCTCATGGCGCCGAGTGGACGAGAGTTCATCACGGCCTCTTTTCCTACCGAAGCCGTCTGCAGAAGTAGGTGCTGTTGGCAGTTTTGACACCTCCGTCCCATAGCCCTTCCATGTGCGGCGCTCGCGGCAGTATGAACGAAAATTCGCATCCTCTTTTTGATGCGATTTCGTGAACTGCGCCCGCTTGCTCCTCGATCCATTCCCAAAGCGCGCTGAAGTGGCGACTCGCCCCGACGAAATTCGTCACGAAGTCGCAAATTTTGACTTAGGGACATCCTCTGCGACCGACAAACCTTTTAAAAGCCAATAAAAATGAGTTGGTGGTTAGATCGGAAACAACTTCTCAGTGAACCGCCTTGGACGCAAAAACAAAAGAATAACGCAATGTTAGACTTATATTTCCCATAATTTAAGTCAGCAGACGAGGCTTGCATGTAAAACAGCGAATGCATGATCGAATTGTCCGACTGCAGACCTAATGAGCGTTTACTATCCAAAGACGCTGTCAAAGGATACTCACAAGTGCTTGTGGGCCAACATGAAAATGAGTGTGGTGCAGGTACCGCACATAGCTCTGCACAATTCGCGAACGTTTTGTTAATAACAAATTAAACTTGGCATCGTGTGGTATAGGAGCATTAGCTAATCGCCCCCGAACTCGCAACAATGAAAATTTTCCCCAGATTCCTGTATCTTCGTGGATGAATGGATTCAACCGCTGAAGACTGGGCCAAACTCTGGAGCCCTTACGAACCTTCCCAATTTCCTCGTGAAACGCATCATGGTATTTAACCGGTAATGGAATTTTTTCAAACTTTAAACTCCTGCCTCTAAATTTTCTTATGAAGCGGAACATATAAACAAACACTCTAAGCAGTTTGAGGTGTGACGAAAATCCTTCGATGACATATACCAATTCCAATTTCTGGACACTAGTGGTCATCCCAACCGCTGTCTTTCATGTCTCCAGTTGGAGAAGGTCTTTTGGAAGCTGGAAATGGGGATTTGTGGACCAGTCCTCGTTTTCATCCTTCAAAAACGATGGTCCATTAAACCAGATTGACTCTACGATCTCTTTAACGTCACAACCTCTTGACACTTTGTGTTCTGGCTTTTGTTTTAATGGCACATGCCTGACCATTCTTGAATCTCAGCTACTCTATTCGAAACGAATGTCGACAACGACGAGAGATAAGATCGGATCCAATAAAGGACTACTTCGGAATCCGACCAGAAAACTATTCGTTCGATAGATACCTCCAGGGGATTAATTCTGTGGCAAAGATCTGCTAGAAGGTGACCGGCACATAACTCAAGCCTTGGAAACGTTTTAGTCTTGAGAGGTGCTACTTTGGACTTTGAAGTCAGTAATGAGACTTTCAAACCTTCTGCAGTTTTGCTACGGATATAGACGCAAGCTCCATAAGCTCTCATGGATGCGTCTGCAAAGGCATGTATTTGAACCGGTGACACCGGATCGGTATATTTTCAAGCCGTAAAGTAGGCAGTGGCATCTGCAGCTCCCCACCCTAACAGAGTATGAAAGCTCGCGCTCTTTTCTGCAACATGCCATGTAATTAGCATAAGCATATAATGTTAATAGCCTGCTGAGCATGCTCAGTAGGCTCTCTAACTAGTTGAAAATTCACATTAAAGGAAACAAGTGCTAACACCCAAAAATCCGCAAGAGTTTTATTTTTCAACCCGTGTTCTAATACGGTGATTTGGTCGCGTGTGTCAAACTACAACGAATCCATCCAACCACATTTTCATGGTCCTTCGAGCCGGATATTTATTGATATAAAATAATTATCGCTCGCCCCAGCAAGCTTCGGTGGATTTATATTTTACACAACACCAACAACCAGATAAGTAATATATTTCCTATTTGATATATTTATGTGCGCAAGTATTTTTATTGAGAATTAAACACAAGCCGTTTAATCTGTCCTAATAGAATTATTACTTCCGCATTTTCCATTTGTCCGTTTCGCACATGCATACATATATGTACTTACATATATATATATATATATATATATATATATATATATGCAAGCATAATTCCGTTTGGCGGCGACAATTTAGAAGAGAAAAAAAAAACTAACAAGTGCTTCCATTTCCCTTTATCCACCACTTGTTGTGTTTTTATATCCATATTAAAACAATAATCATTTTATTTGACAAAATTTCAATTATGCAAATTATTTGTCAAAATCATCAAAAAAACAAGTAAGAGTGCTCTAGTCGAGAGTGCCCGACTAGGATATACCCTGATCCAAGGTCTTACATTCATTGAAGTTATTTATCTGCATTCATACATAGAAACACACACACATATACAAACAAAAGCTGCTGGCTACGCGCGTCATACATTTGCTTTGCTTCTTCTTCTTCCTTTGGCACCAAACTATTTTACATTGAATCGGTAATAACTTCTTTGTTTATTGTCCGATCGTAATGATAATTTGTAGGACACAAAGATGGCATATAAATGTGGGACTGTGTAAAATCCGAAGGTCATACCTCTTAAAATACGTATTTTTCGATTTCTTGGAGATCGGGGAGGGGTATCCAAAAAGTGAATTGCATTTAACCTCTGTATGCTATTGGAGAGTATATGTACCAAATTTGGTGTCTCTACGTCTTATAACTTTTAAGCTATACCTTAAAAACACTGTTTTGGAAACTTAATTTATCGATAACTTTTGAAAAGATTGAGATGTTGAAAAACAAATGATGAGTTTATTTAGAGCCGGCAGTACAGTACCTAAAACCTGAATATAAAGTTTCTAGCTTTTATGACTTTCAAGTTATGCCCGAAAAACACTTGTCTGAAATCGATATTTATCGATAACTTGAACGGGATGAGATATCGAAAAAAAATGATAAACTTGTATTGACCCGGCACTACGAGAACTTATATTTCAAATATGAAGTCTCTAGCTTTTGTAGTCTCTGAGAAACACGCGTTCATACAGACGGACAGACGGTCAGACGGACAGACGGACAGACGGACATGGCTATATCGACTCGGCTATTGATACTGATCAAGAATATATATACTTTATGGGGTCGGAGATGCTTCCTTATGCCTGTTACATACTTTTGCACAAAACCATTATACCCCTTTTTCCCATTTTTAATGGGATCAGGGTATAAAACAAGTAAGAGTGCTCTAGTCGAGAGTGCCCGACTAGGAGATACCCTGATCCAAGTTCTGACATTCATTGAAGTTATTTATCTGCATTCATACATAGAAACACACACACACATATACAAACAAAAGCTGCTTGCTACGCGCGTCATACATTTGCTTTGCTTCTTCTTCCTTTGGCCACAAACTATGGTACATTGAATCGTTAATAACTTCTTTGTTTTTTGTCTGATCGTTATTAAATTTGTAGGACACAAAGATGGCATAAAAATGTGCAACTATGTAAAATCCGAAGGTCATACCTCTAAAATTACGTATTTTTCCATTTCTGTGAGATCGGGGAGGGGTATCCAAAAAGTGAAATGTATTTAACCTCTGTATGCTATTGGAGAGTATATGTACCAAATTTGGTGACTCTACCTCTTATAACTTTTAAGCTATACCTTAAAAACAGTGTTCTGGAATCTTAATTTATCGATAATTTTTAAAAGAATTGAGATATCGAAAAAAAATTGATAAGTTTGTATCGAGCCGGCAGTACAGTAACTTAAACTTAAATATAAATTCGCTAGCTTTAATGACTTTCAAGTTATGCCCGAAAAACACTTGGCTAAAATCGAAATTTATCGATAACTTTTGAACGGGACGAGATATCGAAAAAAAATGATAAACTTGTATCGTCCCGGCACTACGAGAACTTATATTTCAAATATGAAGTCTCTAGCTTTTGTAGTCTCTGAGAAACACGCGTTCATACAGACGGACAGACGGACAGACGGTCAGACGGACAGACGGACAGACGGACATGGCTATATCGACTCGGCTATTGATACTGATCAAGAATATATATACTTTATGGGGTCGGAGATGCTTCCTTATGCCTGTTACATACTTTTGCACAAAACCATAATACCCCTTTTTCCCATTTTTAATGGGATCAGGGTATAAAAAGTGAAAGACATACATACATACATAAAGCAGCGGTGACACTCCGCTCAAGCAACATACAAACATACATAAATCAACACATACATACATATGTTGGTCACTGACTCCAAGCCGTTCCGTTTCCACTCATCACAGCATATGCAGTAACCAACGGTGTGAGATACCCAACTTTTTTTTTCGACAAGTAGGGCATAAATGTTTCTTTAAGTCAACTTGCAACACTATCATAAAAATTACCCTTCCGCAAGTGGGGCATATCCAACGAAGCATATGCTGCTATTATATTAAAACAAAATAAAAAATAAAAAAAAGGTATATATACAAAATTTTGTCCACTACAAAATATACACTACAAAAAATATCTTTTTGTTGTCCACTACAAAATATACACTACAAAAAAAAATCTTTTTGTTGTCCACTACAAAATATACACTACAAAAAAATTTTTTTCTTTGTTGTCCACTACAAAATATACACTACAAAAAATTTTTATTTCGTTGTCCACTACAAAAAATACACTACAAAAAAAAAGCTTATTGTTGTCCACTACAAAAAAAATTTTTTGTTTTCCTCTACAAAATATACACTACAAAACAAAGCTTTTTTATATATTTTTGTTGTCAACTACAAATATACACTACAAAAAAAAATTGTATATAATATTTTTTTTTCCTCTACATAATATATAATAAAAAAAAAAAAAAAGGGTATATATACAAAAATTATTATTTATTTTGGCAATTTATTTATATTTATTCAAAATATAAATATTCGGTTTGGTATTTGTTCCGGTGGTTTCCTACTGCATAAGTTTCCGGCTCCATAGAGGGCCTATTATGTCAGAGGACCAGAAGCAACAAGCGAAACCACGTCCTTCATTGTACAACGTTCGTCGCTCGTGTCCAAACCAGAACTGTCCGCTCCTCGATCCAAGCCCAAATCACAAAGAACTATATAGCAAAAAATTTTAGTTGAATCCAAGATGGCCCTCAACGATTTTTTGCTGTGTCGGACAGGTTTAGCCAATTTGAGGCAAAATTCGCAGGCTCGGCAGGCGCATCCCTATTCACACTTCAAGTGCGTCGGGACCTGATGAGATCCATATGGGGAAAGAAGAACTAGCTTTCGAACAAGGATCCCAAAGCGCCGGATCCAGCGACGATTTGGAAGCATTGTTACTCAGTCTATGAACGCTGTGTCGCTCAATTAAGCGACAGTTTCGACGGTGCTTCGACAAACAATAAGCAGCAATTACAATCCTTGGCTACATTCATATCCAGGGGTTATAGTCTCCCCCCAATCGACACAGAGGTCTTTGACGAAGACTATCTGCGGTGGCCGACTTTCCGTGATCTTTTTACAGCAATTTATATAGATAATCCGCGATTAACCCAAGTCGAGAAACTGTTTCACCTCAACGCTAAGACTAGCGGCGAGGCGAAAGGTATTGTTTCTAAATCTTCACTGACAAATGACGGCTTTCAATCCGCGTGGCAGAATCTTTCAGAAAGATTCGAAAATAAGCGGCTGTTGGTCAACAGCCAACTTTAAGTCCTTTTCAATCTGCCATCAGTTTCCCAAGAGTCCGGAAAGGCATTGAAAGAGCTCCAGAGTATGATCCAGGGGTGTTTGACAGCCTTCAAGTTGGCTAAGGTCAGCATTGAAAACTGGGATTGCTTACTCGTATTTCTTTGCTCGTCCAAACTGCCGAAACTTACCCTTTCCTTATGGGAACAGTCACTCCATAACAAATCCGATATTCCGACTTGGGTTGAATTCGATACATTCCTCACTGAGCGCCATCGAACGCTGGAAGCGATAGAAGACATAAGGCCTAATACGGGAGGTCAAAGTCAATTCAATCGCAAGGAACCAGCTAAAAAACATATTCATTCATTCGAAGCAAAGCTCAAGGTAAGTGCGCAATCTTCCAAGCAAACTTTGACCTGCCAGCTATGTTTAAAAGAGAACCATCCAATCCGTACCTGCCCAAAATTTCTGCAAATGGCAGTCACCGAAAGGGCCTCCTATATCAGACGACTTAAACTATGTTTAAATTGTTTCGCCAGAGGGCATCAGCTTAAAGACTGCACAAGTAGCCATAACTGTTACACGTGCAAAGGTCGCCACAATACTCTGTTGCATCGCGGCGACCCTCCTTCACAAGTGGTTTCCAGTTCATTGTTAAGCTCTGTTGCTACTCAATATCTTCCAAATCAAGCAATACAGTCCACTTCAAGTCAAAGTCCGGCAAACATCCATAATTACTTCACGTCCAACACGCAGGGTGTTCTACTGGGCACTGCCATAATTAACATATGCCACCTAGGCACGTGTTATTATAAGGCTCGTTGATCGCTCCGAAGCAACATTCATTTCGGAACGAATGTTTAGAATCATCAAACTCCCATTTGAACGTGTGACAGCCCAAGTTGCCGGACTTAATCAAGCTGTCGCAGCCAATCCTGAGAAGTTATGTCACTTCAACATAGGATCTCCAACAAAGCCGCGAGTTCGCATTGAAGCGTCGGCATTTGTACTTCCAAGTGTGGCCACACTGGCAGGTGACTCTACCATCACATCCGATCCCCGAGAGTTCTTTGAGAGAACTGCCCAATATTCCACTGGCTGACCCTTCGTTCTTCAGGAGCTCGCAGATAGATGTGCTATTAGGCGCAGATATCCTACCATCCATCCTACTTGGCGGCTCCATTCCAAACGTTTGTGGCGCGTTATGGGGTCAAGAAACCATTTTCGGTTGGATCCTTACCGGCCCAATAACAACTTGCGCAGCATCCTCCATCTCTGCTTTTCCCACTCGCGTCACGCTCAAAACTGACCAACGATTGGAAAACCTCCTCACAAAGTTTTGGGAGGTGGAGGATCTTCCGGTGAAGCCGGTAAAGGAGTCTGATGCCATATGCGAGGACAACTTTATCCGCACCACAACTAGGGGTGAAAGTGGCAAATATAGTGTCACTCTCCCATTCAAGAATCCTGATCACATCAACTTAGGACATTCAAGGTCAATCGCACTAGCTCAGTTTCTTAAGAACGAGAATCGTTTAAACAGAAACTTTCCTTTAAAAGAGCAGTACGACTCCGTGATGCAGGAATATTTGGACTTAGGCCATAAAAGACAAGACCCCCCTACTTCTGATACTGGGAACTTTTATCTTCCACATCATGCTCTTTTTAAACCTGACAGCACTACCACAAAAGTTCGCGTAGTATTTAACGCTTCCAGTCAGTCCACTAACGGCAAGAGCCTAAATGATATCCTTCATGCAGGTCCAGTTCTTCAATCTGATCTTACTATTCAGATTTTGAAATGGCGTTTCTTCCGTTATGTTTTCAACGCTGATATCACCAAGATGTATCGGCAAATCTTTGTGAAACCAATTCACACGCCATTCCAAAGGATCCTCTATCGGAACAAGGATCAAGAGCTCTGTGACTATGAGCTCAACACTGTCACGTTTGGGGTAAATTGCGCGCCATTCCTGGCAATTCGCGTTTTGCAGCAGCTCGCTAAAGATGTGCTAGCTCAGTTTCCGCGAGCTAGTGACATCATTTCCAACTACATGTATGTCGATGATGTACTAGCAGGAGCTCACACTAAGCAGTGCGCCATCACTTGCATCAACGAGCTTCAAGGAGCTATGGACACAGCAGGCTTTCCACTACGGAAGTGGACATCAAATGAGAAGGAAGTCCTCCGCGGTATTCCTAAGGACCACCTTCTTTGTGAGGATTTCCTCGAATTCGTGGAAGCCAGCGTTGCTAAAACCCTGGGGATCCGATGGCGAGCCGATACGGACGAATTCTTCTTCGCTCCTTCCGAAATTCCTACAAGGGAAACGATCACAAAACGTGAAGTCCTGTCAGAGATAGCTAAGCTTTTCGATCCAGCAGGATGGCTGGCACCAGTCATCGTTCGCGCAAAGATTTTCATGCAGGAAATCTGGCTTCATGAGCTTGGCTGGGACGACCCGATGCCTTTTGAACTTGTTCAGCGTTGGGAAGATTTCACCGCCAATCATCCCCATCTAGGTGACATTCGAGTTCCTCGGTGGGTCTCTTTCCAGCCGAAAGCGACCATCCAAATCCATGGATTCTGTGACGCCTCCCAAAAGGCTTACGGAGCAGCCCTGTATGTTCGCGTGGAAATAGGCTGCGAGTTTTCAGTCCACCTACTAACGTCCAAGACAAGGGTAGCTCCGGTCAAGACAGTGTCGCTGCCGAGACTCAAGTTATGTGGGCCTGTACTTCTTGCGGAACTATCCTCAGCCATCATTCCTCAGATGCCCATAGGAAACTCCGAATCCTTCTACTGGACCGATTCATTCATCGTTTTAGCCTGGCTCCGCAGATCACCTTGCTCCTGGACAACTTTCGTCGCCAACCGTGTCTCTAAGATCGGCCAGGTAACTGACTGTCAAGCCTGGTCGCACGTGCGGTCTGAGGACAACCCTGCAGATTTGGCAAGTCGTGGAGTGTCACTACAGGAGCTAAAAGATAACCAGCTGTGGTGGAACGGTCCTGACTGGTTACGTCTTCCCCGCTGCCAATGGCCCGTTCCATTAGACTCCTGCCTCGAGACTGACCTAGAACAGCGCCCAGTTAAGGTCCACATCGCGGAACCAGCTCCTTCATGGGATCTTCTAGAACGTTTCTCCAATTTTAGCCGGGCTTTAAGAGTTATCGCATATATGCTCAGATTCGCTAAGCGATGTCGCCAATCCTCGCTGTTGTTTCCTACACAGCAACTCCAAAAAAGTGAGCTTCTAGAAGCTCAAGAGCGACTCGTAATCCTTACACAGCGGAATTCCTATCCAAAGGAATATAAGTGTCTTCGTGACAAGCGTAGCTTGTCAGCATCTAGCCACATTTTAAACTTCAATCCGTTTCTTGACCCAAAAGGGATCATGCGAGCATCAGGTCGCATCAGCAATTCCAGCAACCTTTACTACGACGAACGGCATCCTGTGATCCTTCCGTACTCGTGTCCGTTTAGCCGTCTCCTTGTCAAGTTCACGCATCACATTTCGCTGCATGGCGGAAATCAATTAATGATGCGCCTCATTCGTTCCAGGTTCTGGATTCCTAAGCTTAAGACTTTGATCACATCCGTGACCAACTCCTGTCGAGCCTGCGTAGTGTTCAGAAAAAGACTTCAGACTCAGCTTATAAGTAGCTTTCCAGAAGAAAGATCGACTTGTTCACGTCCTTTCACACATACTGGCATCGACTGTGCTGGTCCGTTCGAGATTAAAAACTACACTGGTCGTGCTTGCCTCATAACCAAAGGCTATGTGTGTGTCTTTGTGTGCTTCAGCACAAGGGCAATCCATCTTGAAGAAACCTCCGACTTGACTACGGACAAACTCCTTGCAGCGTTTGCTCGTTTCATAGCAAGACGCGGTTGCGTCAAGGTTGAGGGAATTTTGGCGCGTCGAGACCACGTACAGTCATCACTCTCTATCGTGGCACTTCAATCCACCAAGTGCGCCACACATGGGCGGCTTGTGGGAAGCTGGTGTCAAAAGTTTCAAGGCGCTGTTTTATAAGTCGACGTCAACCTGAAGCCTGCCTCAACTCGAGACCGATTTCCCCATTATCCGAGGATGTGACGGACTTGCTGGCTCTAACTCCAGGGCACTTCCTGGTAGGAGGCCCACTCCTTGCCGTCAGTGAGCCCGAAATCGAAGGAAATGCAGCGTCGATCCTAAATAGATGGCAACGGCTTAAGGCTCTCAACCAACACTTCTGTTTCCGTTGGAAGGAAGAGTACTTGAAGGAGCTCCACAAAAGGACTAAATGGCAACTACCCGAGAGAAACCTGCAGCAGGGCGACATGGTAGTTGTTAAGGAGGATAACCTTCCATCGAACGAATGGCGTTTGGGACGGGTCAAGGAAACTCACCCGGGGCAGGATGACCGGGTCCGAGTGGTCGATGTTCTCACGACCCGCGGGATTATAAAAAGGCCAGTGGCCAAGCTTATCCTCCTTCCGCTCCAGTCCGAACCCAAAATTCCAAGCTCCCTACAAAAGTCGTGACTAACCGTTTTGTTCGACAAGAGTATGTTGTCTAATTTCTGTTTTGCTTCTATTTCCCCAGACAACACTCGAGGAGATATAGCACCCACCTCCAAGCAACAGAAGCAAGCTGGTCGCCCACGCGGCGTCGCCTCTTTCCGCTGCCGTGTCTGCCGGAGGTTCATGCCCTAAAGAAGTGCCAGCGCTTCATGCACCTCGACGCTGAAAAGCGTCTCCGGGCAGTACTCATCAATAAGTACTGTCCCAACTGCCTGGCGCATCAACATTCAGGGCGATCGTGTCGCAGTGGAGCGAGTTGCCGCGTCTGCGGTGGTGAGCACCACACCCTGCTCCACCTGGATGAAGACCGCTCGTCAAGCTCCTCCCAAGAGGCTCGACCGAGGAGCCCATCTCCATGCTCGCTGCGTCACGAGAGGAGACACTCTCCGATCCGAGTGCAACGACCCCCAACACCACCATCCACAGTAGAACTTGCCATCCTGCCGACGCGCGGTGGCAATCCTTGTCAAGGTCGGTGAAAAAACGTTCGAGATGCGAGCACTGGTCGACCCGTGCAGTCCGCACAGCCGCGTCGGTGCCTCCTTGGCAAAGGCCCTAGGCCTTTCCACCACCAGGCTTGATGATAGAGTCAGTGCTCGCATCAAATCCAAGCACGGAACTTTCGAAAAGGACTGCCATTTGGAGGTCATCCACGACCTGAACTTCAGGACACCAAAGGCGCCAGTTGAGGAGCGTTTTCGGCAAAGCGTTCCCAACATTGTGCTGGCGGATGTGGGATGGTTTAAGCCATCCACAGTCAGCTTAGTGTTGGGAGCCGATGTTTACGGCCGTATTATTCAGCCAGGAGTGCTTCCGAGCGAACATGGGCCAGTGGCTCAAAATACAACGTTTGGGTGGATCCTATCTGGAGTCTGCAGCCAATAAGGTCCGCTCCCCTAGTTTCCAATCCCCTTCATTTGCAACTATATTGCAAGGGGGCGGAATGTTCAAGCCGTAAAGTAGTCAGTGGCATCTGCAGCTC
Source organism: Drosophila maculinotata (assembly GCA_035045305.1). Taxonomy (NCBI): domain Eukaryota; kingdom Metazoa; phylum Arthropoda; class Insecta; order Diptera; family Drosophilidae; genus Drosophila; species Drosophila maculinotata. The sequence goes on from JAWNPD010000421.1 coordinate 1,045,936, forward strand.
CCCACCCTAACAGAGTATAAAAGCTCACGCTCTTTTCTGCAACATGCCATGTAATTAGCATAAGCATATAATGTTAATAGCCTGCTGAGCATGCTCAGTAGGCTCTCTAACTAGTTGAAAATTCACATTAAAGGAAACAAGTGCTAACACCCAAAAATCCGCAAGAGTTTTATTTTTTAACCCGTGTTCTAATACGGTGATTTGGTCGCGTGTGTCAAACTACAACGAATCCATCCAACCACATTTTCAGTATTTATTTATTTATTTATTTAATGTCGACTAGAAACAGTCAGACACAGAAAATTTAAATTTACAAAACATTTAAATGAATTGGTTTAAAATAAAAAAATTTTAATTTAAAATTATATAATAAAAGTTAAAAGAAAATTGACAATTAAAAATATAAAATGTAAAAATTTAAAATATAAAATCTGGGGGTGTTTAAAAAGCAAAATTGGTCCAACATTTGTTGTAAGGATTGGGCAAAACCCAGAAAAACCCAATCACACCAAAAATAAGTTAGTGTTAGGTATTAATTAGTGTTAGGTATTAGTAGCGGGGAAAGGTGTTTTCATCTATGCACGGTCAGAGATCCCGCGGAGATAGATGAGAACAGATGATTTAACTACAGGGAGAGAGAGTTCTGCCGAGAATACGTGGAATAATGAATTATACGATTTGCAAAGGACACGAATTGGATTGTGCAAAGCATAATCAGTCGTGCATGATGATAATACGAAAGGGACAAAGTTTCTAGTAGGTCTACTAGGAACAGAAAAGTTAAGGCGACCTCAAAGAGAAGAGGAGTCAATATCGCCGTTAATTAACTTATGCAGGAAGACAACACCAAGGGCTGTTCTACGGTTAATTAGCGACGGAAGATTGATGAGTAAAAGGCGACTGGAGTACGATGGCAAACGGAGATTGGGATCCCAGTTTAGTCCACGTAAGGCGAAGAGAAGAAATTGCTTCTGAACGGACTCAATACGATCTTGAGACTTTTGATACTGGGGGCCCCAAATGCATGAGCAGTATTCAAGGATAGGACGGACCAAGGAAACGTAGAGAAGTTTGGTGGTGAAAGGATCGTTAAATTCTTTCGACCAGCGTTTAATGAAGCCCAGTACACCTTTGGCTGCATTAACGATAGAAGAAATATGGAGATTAAAGCTCAACTTTTTGTCAAAAATAACTCCAAGATCTTTAACTGTAAAAATACGTTGCAATGAAATATTGTCAATCGTATAAGTGGCTAAATGGGGTCTAGAACGACTGAAAGTCATAAACATACATTTTGAACAATTAAGATGCAGTTGGTTTGCCGAACACCAAAGCTGCATAGCGTTCAAATCATCTTGTAGATGAGTATGACACAGGGGATCGGTATACGACAAAATAAGTTTCACATCATCTGCGTACATAAGAATGCGAAAATGTGTCAAAATTGAGGGCAGGTCATTAATAAAAAGAGTAAAGGACCAAGATGACTTCCCTGTGGTACCCCAGAAGTGACGTGTACCGTTTTCGAAGAAGTTGACCTAAGCAATACTCGTTGAGTCCGACCATTTAAATAGGAGGAAGTCCAAACCAGAAAAGATGGAGGGAATCCTCAGCAATCAAGCTTATACAGCAGAAGTTCATGGTTGACAGAGTCAAATGCTTTACTGAAATCGGTGTAAATGACATCAGTTTGCATTTTCATAAGAAATGCATCATTTACAAGGCAGGTAAATTCAAGTAAATTGGTCGTAGTGGACCGACTCTTAACAAAACCATGTTGGGCAGGGGAGTAAATCGACTTACAGAGATGTTGCAAAGACGAAGTTAGAAGTTTTTCAAATAATTTAGGGATGGCTGATAGCTTTGCAATGCCTCTGTAATTAGAAATATCAGACTTCCCACCTTTTTGTGGAGAGGAATGATAAACGATTCTTTCCAAACAGATGTAAAGACTGCAGAGTCAAGGGATAGGTTAAAAAGTTTTAGCAATGGTTGAAGTAGGGAATTACAGCACTCCTTGAGCACACAACTAGGTATGTTGTCTGGCCCAGGAGAGAAAGATGGTTTTAGTGAATTAGATGCAGAAAGAAGTGAGTCATCTGTGATACCAGGATTAAATAATAGGTTCGAAGGTGAAATGTTATACGGATAAGTGTTAGTGTGGGGGACAGAGGAATATGTTGATTGGAAAAAGTTGGCAAATAGATCAGAAGCAGTAGAGTCGTTGCTAGCTTTTTCTATCCCAAGAAAAAAGGAAGAACGCAATTTTGAAGATTTGCGCTTTGAATTAACAAAGTTGTAAAATTGCTTAGGATCTTGAGTAAACTGTCGTTTGCAACGAGAAAGGTAGTCCTCGTAGCATTGGAAGTTTAAAAGGACAAAGTTGGACTTGGCTACAGAATATTTGGACAAGTCAACACTAGAACCAGACTTCTTAAACTCTTTAAAAAACTTAGATTTAATGTTTTTTAAGTAAGAAAGACATGGTGTAAGCCATGGTGGTTTGCTCGAGGTACATGAAGGGAAATATTTTGGAATGCAGATATCAAACAATGCATAAAGGGTTTCATAGAATATGTTAGCAGCAACATCTATGTCAACCGAATTGTTTAAAAAAAAACCAATCTGTTGCATAAATATGCTGGTTCAGAAGACTATAATTCCCTTTACGGAAGCAATATCGTTTTTAGTAGGGGATGCTGAAGGCAAAGAACATGTTCTAAAAAATGAAAGTGAAATTTCGATAGTGGGATGGTACGAATCTTCCGGCATTGTTAAAGGCGCTGATCTAGATATAGCAGCTGTAGAGCTATCGTTGATAAAAACCAGATCAAGCATTCTATTCAAATGATTTAGAATTGAATTGATTTGAAACAACGAAAGATCGAACATGCAATGGAAAAAATCATGTTGAGCTGAGCGTATAAGGTGGTTTGTACTATTGAAAAGTGACCATGTAATGCTTGGCAGATTGAAATCACCTAACACTACAAATAAGTCATTATCACGCACATGGGTTGAAATTTCCCTTATATAAGATATATGTTGCATATAGACTTGAATATCGGAAGAAGGGGGAATATAGGAGCATGAAATATATAAGGCCCTTGATGGGAAAACAACCTTAACAGCAACAATTTCAACACTAGCTGGCGCAGAGAAATTAAAAATATCCGACTGGAGTGTGGTTTTAATGGCAATTAGTACGCCACCACCTCGAGTCGGCCGATCACGTCTATAAATAATAAAGTTATTGGCCAAAATTTCGCAGTCAGACACTGTGGAGTTTAACCAAGTTTCTGAGAAAGCGATAATGTCAGAATCAAAAGAAATACTGTTCATGAATAAATTTTTAAGTTTAGACATAAGGCCTCTAACATTCTGGTATTGAATGGTAGTTAAATGGGGATCTAGTTTTTTTAAACATTGCTAGATGAAGATGAAGAGCTGCCAGCTGGAAGTGATACAGGCAAAGGATTGTTTCGAATTTTAAGTTTAAATTCATGAACAATCATTTGGGGTGGCCAAAATCTTGGATCACAAATGATCGGGAACACGTCATGAGGGACACTTACTTTGAAGGAAGCTATCTCCCGAGGTGTAGAAAATTTAAATTTAGTTATGGAAACACTAGCTGAAGATTTACTGGAAATATAAGCCGCTAAGGACTCGCATGTAGTGTCAGCTAAAAGCCTGGAAACAAACACTTGCTTTCTGGGAACAACTACATTAAGGATTGGCTGAGGTGGAGCTGAAATTGCAATATGATTAGTTCCCTCATTAGAAACAGGGCTTTGAGAAGTTCTGCGCTTGCGACGTGAAACCACTCGTGACGCAGTGGTTGTCACCGGAGCGGGCTCGATAAATGGGGGTATGATCGCATCCCCTGGAGAAGGCAAGGGAGTAAATTGTAGAGACGGCGACGGTGACAGAGACAGAATCGTCGAAACGGCCAGATTTTGTGGAGTTGCCAGAAGTGTTGGAGATGTCTGAACGATAGAAGGGGGCACAGGTGAAGACACACTTAAAAAAAGAGATTCTAACTGGCGTGTAGGTGAGGTCTCAAATTTGTATTGGCTCAGCAATTCCTCGTCTGAGGCAAAATCCCTAGCGAGAAGCTTTGCCATCTTTTGCAATTTTTCTAATTGACTTTTAACGGAATTATACATTCGCGAAAAGTCTATTTGCATGTCGATGCAAACTGGGCACGACCATTTCAAGCCGCCGTTTCCTTTTTTAGCAATAGCGGTGACTTTATCGCATTCGCGACCAGTAAGCCCTGCACATTTGGCATGCATAATGTTCTCGCACAACCAACAATAAATAAATTGCGGCTGAACAAAATCATCAGCCTGCTTAAAAGTTCAATTTTTCTTGCAGCACGACATATTGACTACGGGGGTCAAACAAATTGCACAAATTTAGAAATAGAGAAAAAAGTTACAAGAGCGCACAGCGGTGAAAAAAAGCGCACGAAAATGTAACTAACGAAAAACACTCAAGTTTCACTCAAAAGCTAGAGTAATGCACAAACAGTGTTAGGACCGAAGAACAACAACAAGAAGTTTAGTGAGAGCGATGCACAAAGAGATAATGCACAGCGAACACACGCACAAACTATTGTATGCAGACGGAAGCGTGGGAGCAACGAGAGTAAAGTAAATAACACAAACAACAAAACGCAGCTCTGATGCCGTGTTATTAAATTGAATAATTACTATTATTCGATGCACAGCTGATATACTTTGCACAAAAACCAAAGCGTTATCAATTTAGCATAGAAATTGAATTATTTAAGATGGTTAAACAGCTTTGATATTAAGAAACAAAATAAAAAATGCGGAGCATAAAAAAACACATGAATCACACTCAAACTGAGAACTCTCTCTGCATAACTTATATACATAAACCGAGGTATGGATATCTCCTCCAATTGAGATAATGTATTTTTCAACATATTGCATGCTGTTTCCCAATGCATCGGAATCGATACATCCCAGTCCAGTTTATTAAACCAAAGTTGCTGCAAAAGGATCTTTCCCTTTATAACGATAGGACTTAATGAACTAAGGGGGTCGAATAGCTTTGATGTCACCGATAAGATGTTCCGATTGGTCGCTCGGAGACCCATAAATGAAGTGTCAATCTGAAACTTGAACGCATCTTCATTTGGTAACCACGCTATTCTTAACGCTTTGGCTGACTCTGAATCCGCAATCGTTATTGGTTTGAATGTGCTTTCAGATGTTGTAATCTCAGGTGATTCGAAAACCACTTAGTCAATTCAAAACCTGCATTCTGAAGAACCTAAGACACTTGAGACTTAATTGTCTTTAGCTCCTCTACGCATGCAGCACCAGTCAGCATATTATCGACGTAAAAGTCAGGCCGAATAACTTTAGCAGCCTTAGGGAATGAGACCTTTGCGACCTCACTCAACCTTTTCAAACACCGTATAGCCAGAAATGGGGCTGGTCCAGTACCATAAGTAACGGTGCTGAGCTTGAATAATCTCAAGGACTCAGAGGGGTCTCTTCTCCACACTATGAGTTAAAACTGCATATCCGCTTCAGTCACCATCACTTGGCGATTCATCTTTTTGACATCGGCTTTCAGGGCAAACCTGTGCACCCTGAAGCGGAGTTGGGTGGAGTACAACTCTACTTGAATCGTAGGAAAAAACCATCAGGATATCACTTAAGGCGCATTAAAAACGACACGGAGCTTGGTAGACGTACTCTGTGGCCTCAGAACACACTGATGGGGGTTTACGTAGTGTGGAATAGATTGAATTTGTTTGTCAGTGGGAGACATATGACCTAAGGAGATGTACTCTTTCATAAACTCCAAGTACTTTTTCCTTAGCTCAGGGTCACTAGACAATTTTCGTTCGAGCGACAAAAACCGCCGTATATCAACTTCAAAGGAGTTGCCTAAAACTGTTGGATCAGATCTAAATGGCAGTCTGACTTCAAAACGACCAGATGGCAATACCTGAGTCGTCTTCCTATAGTGATCTTCACATAAATTTCTTTGGGAACGGCAATTCTTCCAGTGACCAAAACTTTTGCAGATATAAACAACTCCTCACAACAACTCAAACTATTTATAAGTTCTTGAGGGACAGAAACCTTGGGAACATATCTTTCCGATACCACCCAGCTAAAAAGGGTTTTTTGAAGAGTTTGATAGTCAGGGCCTTGTTTAATTTGACCAACAGCCAATAGCTCAAAAAAGGATTCTGCTCCTATTAACATGTATATTTTTGTGGCTTTAAGAAATATGGGTCTGCTAGTGGTAGGTTCTTTGGAATCCTCCAGTCACTGACGTTTACTGACAAGTCAGGGTGATAGCCTCAAAAATCGATTTCAGGATACAAAAATTGAATGAGAACTTACAACTATTTACTCGTGACTTCACCACCGTGTGTATCTTTTTCTTAACTGGAGCATTGGATTCAGCAATGCCACGCAAGTTGATGCAAGACTCTTCTCTACGGATCTGTAAGCACTGAATGTGAACCCCAGTGATAAAATTTGTTTGGGATTCAGAGTCCAACAATGCTCGGGCCAAAATGTGTTCACCACTTTTTGTTCGAACGCTTACGATCGACGTAGCCAGAATAACCCTGTCCAACGATGTCGCATGCGGAGCATGTGACGTGGAAGGGTGATCCCGATTCAAAGGAGGAGAATGACTCTCTTGAGATGATGGCAACGCTAAACTATTGTCAGTCACTGTGTATCTGTGCAATAGAACATGATGTGAGCGCCCACAAAATCGACATTTATTAAATTTGCATTTAAAAACAGTGTGATCTTTTCGCAGACAATTAATGCAGAAAGACGCAGATTTTCCAAACGAGATATCTATGGACGTTGATGTACTAACGAACAGTACATTCAAGTGGCCAAACGATACCAAGCCAGGGCTTGTTAACGCGCGGACCCAGGCAACATGCAACCCACCTCCCGCCCAACCGACCGAGGGGCGCGTCGCATAACGTGCGGCTACGAAGATCGCGAAATACGAATAGAACATACAATATGAATACAACAATGGAACACAGACTATTTAAATGTTAGACAGATGTTGTAATAGTACAGTTCTGAGAGTAGGGACAGAAGTAGCATTACTTATTACCGGGAAAAGGTTATTATAACTAGAGCATAAGATCCGAAAAGGGCTATGAACTGCATAGTTAGTATTACAGGCTTGCAGAGAAATCGTGAAAAAGTTCCTAGTACTTCTGATCGGAACAGCAAAACAAATTTGGATAATTTATTCGGATGAATCAATTTCACCGTTAATTAGTTTGTGTAAAAAGATTACACCAAGCATGGTTCTACGATCAGAAAGAGAGGGAAGATTTATTAGTAGAAGTCTACTACGGTAAGGAGGCAAGCGAGTATTAGGATTCCAGTGAAGACACCGGAGGGCAAAATGTAGAAATTGTTTTTGCACAGATTCTATTCTATCCTGATGAACCTTATATTGAATACACCATATACAAGACCCATACTCAAGAATGGGGCGAACAAGTGAAGTATAAAGAGTCTTAGTAACGTGGGGATCATCAAATTCTTTCGACCAACGCTTAATGAAACCCAAGACACCAAAGGCTCGATTAGCAGCAGAAGAAATACGCTTGTCAAACTTAAGCTTGGGATCCAGAAGGATACCCAAATCATTAACTGACTCAATTCGTTCAAGTGGCTTTCCATTAAGAACATAATTATTTAAAAAGGGCATTTGTCTATAAAAAGACATGACGTTGCATTTACCACAATTTAAATTTAATAAATTTAGCCGGCACCAGGTTTGAAAGCTTTCTAAATCAGTTTGCAACCTTTTACCAGATAGAAAGTCTGTAGACGAAAAACAAAGTTTAACATCATTGGCATACATCAGCACCAGAGAGTGTATTATCACGGAAGGAAGTTCATTAATGAACAATGTAAATAACAAGGGACCTAGGTGACTACCTTGTGGTACTCCGGACGTAACCTGAACAGACTTAGAGACAAGTCCTTTAAAAACGACTTTTTGGGATCTTAAACTTAGATAATTGGAGATCCAAAGAATTAAGTTTTTTGGAAATCCCAGAAGATGAAGTTTATGAAGTAAAAGAGAATGATTAACGGAATCAAAAGCCTTACTGAAATCGGTGTCAATAACATCTGTTTGCATTTTGTTTTGAAACCCCTTCATAACAAAAGAAGTGAATTCAAGTAAGTTAGTGGTAGTAGATCTATTTTTCACAAACCCGTGCTGGCAGGGTGAAATTATAGATCTACAAAGATATTGTAGTTGAGAAGTTATTAATTTCTGAAAAATCTTAGGAATAGCAGACAACTTAGATATACCTCTATAGTTTTGAACGTTTGACTTGTTTCCTTTTTTATGGAGAGGAATAATAAATGTTTTTTTCCACATGACGGGAAAAGAGCGCAACTCGACGGACAGATTAAAAATCTTATATAATGGCCTCAAAAGACCTTCAGCACAGTACCTAAGCACAGTACCTGAGCATTGCATTCGAAAAGTTTCTTTCGTCTCCTATCGATAACATTGACCCATATATCGATGAAACTGAATCAATAAGGTTACTTAAAGATGATGCAGACTGCTGCGTGATCTTAGGAATACTGAACAGTGTGGAGATATTATTCATAAAAATCCAACATTCATTATCGTATACTCCTTTTAGGCTGGTCATGGCTTTCTCATAATTATTCTCGGTGACTGGGAACGCGTTTATGGTTCCTAATGCTTCACCAGAGACACATGAAATTAAGTGATTGAATTTCTCAATGACCGGTTAGATCTTAGATCGCTATGACTTGAGTCTCAAAAAGGCTAATGTTTTTGAAATTTTTAAACTCCAAATATTTACCACTGAATTTTTGTTATGCTAGATTCAGAAGTCGAGCACGAGTTGGGGCCACAGAATCTGAGACTTGTTTTGACTCGCTATCTTGACTTTTGCCTTGGTTGTAATTGACATTTCTTCCAACTCGGCTCCAAATTCATCGTCAAGATCTATTTCTTCTATTTACTCTTGCAATTGGTAAGCCTTCTCAATTGTTTCGTTTTAAGCATCTAGCCTACATTCTAACTCTGTCAAAAGCAAAGGAATCGAGCCAGCCTCCAATCGAAACTCTAAGCGGCGGATGCTTTTGACTCGGCACTTGAGTTTCTTACTCAACTCCTCTAGAACGGCCATTATTTGAATTATATATCGTTTACTACTTCTTATTAATAAAGCGACAAAATTAATTTGTTTTCAAAAATATTTAAACAATAAAAAACAAATAATGACTAAATAAGATTATTATACGAACAAAAAAAATAATTGGTTTAAACAACCTGACAAAAAATATAAAACAACAAAAAGTAAATAATGAATGAATAAATCTATAATCATATGAACAAAAAAAAAATGGTTTTAAAAACTTGACAAAATATATAAACTAAAAATAATAATACATAAAACAATAACTAATTATGTTTTAATATTACTAGTCGAATGTCGAGACACGAAATATAAAAAATTATTTTGGTTCCCAAGTGACAGCCACAATATATATACCCGACCAATTTAATCAAATGAAGGGTATAGCGTAAGTGGTCGCAACGACGCTTGCAACGGGTGAAGAGCGAAAACGAAAAACGTTCACCGCTGCAGCTAGCGTTTCGTTAAGCTTAAGCGCGCCAACGAAATTTACGACAACAACAACAACACTAACAACCGGTGAAAAGCGAAAACGAAAAGTTCACCGCTGTTCACAAGCATCTGGCTTGAATGCTTGCGTTGGCTGAAGCGGTTTGAGTCAGCTTCCAACTTATTTTTAACAACGAGTGTTTGGGAGGGGGCGACAGTGATTGCAGTAACAAATATATACATATACATGAACACTCATATATAAAGGTTAGGCGGCAGGTCCCTCAGAAGTTGTATATATGTATGTATATGTATGTACAGTGCAATAATTAATTGAATTAATTTCATACAAATCAAACTCTACCTTTTCAATACGTCTGTGACAAGAATTGAAAGCGATGTGCAATTTTTCAGCACAAGACAATTTAAAAAAAAAAAATTTATTCTCCGTCTATAAATCTAGCTTTTCAATGTTTGCACAAATACCTCTGTTTTAGTGGGTAATTTTTCTCCAGCTGCTACTTCCCTCTGGCTGGCGCTTTTGCTGGGCATCTGTCGGCGGAAGTTGGCGAAGCGCAGATTTTTTTTTCGACCGACACGAAGGATTATTATTAAGTTAAATTTGTTTAACTGTTTAACACGCCGCGGGCAACTTTATATGTATATATATGTGTATATATATTATATATAAATGTATATAAATTTCTTTCGCACAAAATACAAAAAAACGAGTATTCACACTGTAACTATTTGTTGCCTTTATTAATAATTCACAGTCCATGAAATTTTAGAATAGTTTTTCTAAATATTGAAATCCAAAATCGAAAAGAATGTGTGTGGCTGTGAACTATTTATTTAGCAAAATCGAAAACGAAAACGTTAAAATGCCTGTGCTCGATCAGAATTCAACGACAGTCATGTATTCTCGACATCTTGAACTTAACTACGGTGGCGAAGCGAGCTTTATTGTGCTCCCGCTTCGCCCTTGACTAATTTACACTAGCTTTCATTATTCAACTTGTTTTCTAATCTTATTCTACACGTGGCATCTCTAACGTAGTAGCAGACGCTCTATTTAGATACCTTCCAAAACAAGAAGTTAATACAATTAGATCTTTAGCAATTTTCCATAGTGACGACAGTTCCTTCCATAATTTAATATACTCTGTAGAAAGCCCGATTAACGTGTTCAAAAACCAGACACTCTTTCTTACTGAAGACATGCCTTCTTACACTATTGCAAGGAATTGGACGATCTGACACGACCGGATGCCCTCATAACTCCATAATAATCCAGAAAAGGATGCAGATTTAGAATGCAGCTTGAGTTGGAGAGCTGTCCTTTGTCAACTAAGCATTTGTTTTCATAAAAACACTCTCTGCATTGAGTGGCTGCAATGAGGATACGTTCAGCCGCGATAAGCTAACTATTGTTGAGTTTCTCATCGCCCGTGGTACCGTGCTGTTCTCGCAGTGTTTTTGGAGTGACATCTGCGAACCTTGGCTCTTGTGGAAGTTGGGATCACTCAGGTCTGTGCCACCACACTTGCTAACAGTAAGCTGTCGTGCAGCTACACCTCGACTGGCGACCCGCTGAGTTGTGCTTAGATTGCACATGGACTGCGTTATTGTGGTAGCTCGATTTGCGACATACGTAGTCCACTTGCAGGGTTTGCTTAACCAAGTTAGCAGGATTGTGCAATCGGTCAAAAAAAAAGGAGTTTGACCGGGTGGTCGGCATTTCGGGGATAACTGCGGCTGCGATCTGAACTAGAAGCACAGAATCGCACAGCTCTAAGCGCGGCAGGGATATGGCTTTAATCGCTGCGACCCTCGTTTTTGCATTCAGGATATGGACAGCTATATTATTATCGAGCTCGACTCGTACATAAATAGCTGCACCATATGCGCTCTGAGAGGCGTCGCTAAATCCGTGGTACTACAACTTAATCTTTGGGTGCAATTGAACCCATCTGGGGATTCGAATGTCCCGATGATCCGGATAGGTGGTGACAAATTGACACCAACTTTGCAAGAGATCATTCGGTAATGGTTCATCCCACCCAATATCTAGGAGCCAAATCTCTTGCATGATGATTGTTTCTTGTCTACGCTGTACTGGCATCTACGATTTTAAAAAAAAACGCCGGAAAGTAAGTGTTCCTTGGGAATGTCCCTCAACACATCCTTAGTGTTGGCAGTCCACTTTCTTAAGGGAAAACCTGCGCTGTGCCATGCGTAGTTCCGTGATGGCGCCTGCTAGAACGTCGTCGATATTCATGGAATTCTATTCTTATTCAATGGAAGTTGATGTACTAACGAACAGTACACTCAAGTGGCCCAACGATACCAAGCCAGGGCTTATAAACGCGCGAACCCATGCAACCCACCTCCCGCCCAGCCGACCGAGGGGCGCGCCGCATAACATGCGTTTACGAAGATCGCGAAATAAGAATAGGACATACAAGATAAATAAATAATAAATGTTAGAGACATTATGTAAGAGTAAAGTTTTGAGAAAGGGTTATTTTGGGTAAGAAGATTACACCAAGCATGGTTCTATCATCAGAAAGAGAGGGAAGACTTATTAGTAAAAGTCTACTAAAATAAGGGGGCAAGCGAGTATTAGGATTCCAGTGAAGACACCGGAGGGCAAAGAGTAGAAATTGTTTTTTTACATATACTTTTCTATCCTGATGAGAGTCTCAGTAATATATTCGACCAACTCTTAATGAAGCAGAAGAAATATGCTTGTCAAACTTAAACTTGGGATCTAAAAGGCTACTGTCATTTAGCACAATTAAGATTTAATAAGTTTACCCGCCACCAGGTTTGAAAACTGTCAAGATCAGTTTGCAACCTTCCAATAGATAGAAAATCACTAGCCGAAAAACAAAGTTTGACATCATCGGCATACATCAGCACCCGAGAGTGTATTATCACCGTAAGAAGGTCATTAATTAACAATGTTAATAACAAGGGGCCAAGGTGACTATCTTGTGGAACTCCGGAAGTGACCTGAACAGACTTAGAGACTAGTCCTTTAAAAAAGACTTTTTGGGATAAATGGAGATCCAAAGAATTAAGTTTATTGGAAATCCCAGAAGATGAAGTTTGTGAAATAAAAGATAATGATTAATGGAATCAAAAGCCTTTCTGAAATCGGTGTAAGTAACATCTGTTTGCATTTTATTTTGGAACCGCTTCATAACATAAGAAGTGAATTCAAGTAAGTTAGTAGCAGTAGATCTATTTTTCACAAACTCGTGCTGGCAGGGTGAAATTATAGATCTACAAAGATGTTGTAGTTGAGAAGTCATTAATTTCTGAAAAATCTTAGGAGTAGCAGACAACTTAGAAATACCTCTTTAGTTCTAAACGTTAGACTTGTTTCCTTTTTTATGGAGAGGAATAATATATGATTCTTTCCACATGACAGGAAAAGAGCACAGCTCCACGGACAGATTAAATAGCTTATACAAGGGCCTCAAAAGACCTGCAGCACAGTACCTAAGTACTCGATCAGGTCCCGGTGAGAATACTGGCTTTGTTGTGGTGGAGGCGAAGAAGTCGATAAGAAATCCTAATCAAAATTTTCGTGTAATATAATTGTAAAGTCGATGTATTTTCGTAGTGTTAAAATATATGTGTGTGTATTTTATTTTCCGTTTTGTAATATATGTACATGTGGTGTGGTTGATATGTGAAACCAGAGTGAGAGAAGGCTGTTATCAGCCGTGACCACAAAGCTTTTAAGAGGCTGTTAACAGAGCCGCGGAGTTGTAGCTGTAGCAGAAAACTTAATATGCTGGCCATCCCCACTGCATACTTTGCGGCTTAAACCTCTTCCGCTGCTTGTAATATTATTGCAAAGGCAAGAAGGGGAGTCTAGCTTGTGGACTGTTGGCTGCAGGACCCAGAGAGGATCCAGCCGAAGACGGTGTTTTGCGCCACCGGCAGTCCACCTTGGCTTGGCATAAAGCCAGGCCGAACGATGTCTGAAAATATATCGGCTCCCACGATTAGCGAGACCGCGCCAGAGTGACAGAAGCTTTCATCCGCCACCGAAATGGACTTGTAATTGTCCTTGATTCCCTCGCTGCCGGACCTGGAGGAAGTCGTGATGCGAAGGTCAAACTCAGCTTTCAAAATAACTTCGCGACGGAAATCCTCGGTGCGGGAGCGGATGAACGCTGTGCAGACCCCGTCCGCGCCAATGCGCGTGACGGATAGCCCAAGGGCCGTTGCCAGGCTGCGGCTCAGCGGACTGCACTAGTCGATGAGCGCCCGCATCCCAAACAACTTCGACCCGTTGTGTAGTAGGACCAAGGCTGTGGGTAGGATGCTCACGGCCTTGCATTGGAGCAAGGAAGTGAGCTATGTGACGGGAGCAGTGGACTGTCTCTTCACTGGTGGCAAATGCGACGAGGCCGACAGAGACGGCGACCCTTCTCGTGAAGGGACGAGGCATGACGCCGCCGCTGCTGATGGGGACCTCCGAAGGGAGCGTGTTCTCGCTGGTGCTGAGCGCTTCTTCTCCTGAGTATGAAGCAGCGTAAGGTGGTCCCGTCTGCAGAGACAGCGCTTACCTCCGCTCCTGCAGGAGCGCCCAGAGTGCTCGTGCGCCTGACAGTTAACAACAAGTACTGCTCGGAGTCGCTTTTCAGCGGTCAGGCATAGGAACCGCTGGCACTTCCAGAGCGCATGGATACCCTTCAGACCCGGCACCGATACGATGCCGTTCCTCGGACCTGGTCTCGCTCAGCGCATTGTGGATGTGGTGCCATTGTAACGGCGAGCTAGCGATAGGATCAAAAGCGCATTAGTAACGGATACAGTAGTGCACACAGGACAAAACACGCTTGTTACGGAAGGGGATTAACTAAAGCGTTAAATAGGAATATGGACTGGATTAGTGCAGTTGACGCTAGGAGGATAAGCTTGATTATTGACCTTTCGATGACCCCCCATGTCGTCACGATATCTACGGTACGAACGAGGTCATCAGGCCCAGGATAGACCTTTTCGACTCTTCCAAGGCGCCACTCCTTGGAAGGCAGGTTATCTTCCTTGACGATAACCATATCGCCTGTCTGAAGGTTCCGTGTAGGATGTTGCCATTTATTTCGCTTGTGAAGGTTAAATACTCCTGTTTCAAGAGTGGGCAAAACTGCTGGTTCGGGGCCTTAAGACGTTGCCAACGATTTAAGATGGACATTGCGCTCTCTTTTATTTCAGGCTCGGAAATCGAAAGTAGAAGGCCACCGATCAAGAAGTGGCCTGGAGTCAATGCCAATAAGTCGGGAGGATCTTCCGACATTGGAGAGATTGGCCTGGAGTTAAGGCAAGCTTCGATTTTGGAGAGAAGAGTGGACAGCTCTTCGGAATTATATTTTAGGCCCCCCATATGTGGTGCACTGGGTGGAATGAAACTCCAGGAAAACTTCTGATAGCTATACGTGGTGGCTACGCATGTCTTCGTTGCGTCCAGAAAATCTCGAGTGAGTATTTGTCGGCACCTACGAACGTCTTGCCATTATCAGAATGGATTTGCTGAGGACATCCTCTTCGAGATACGAAACGGGCAAAAGCAGCGAGGAACTTTTCGGTGGCTAAGTCGGAGGTCGCTTCGAGGTGGATATCCTTTGTGCTGAAACACACGAACACGCAGACGTAGCCTGTCGTAATTAAACATTCTCGACCCGTATAATTTTTGATCTCAAAGGGACCAGCAAAATCAACGCCTGTAAAGGCAAATGACCTGGAAAAGGTCGTTCGTTCTCTTGGCAAATCACCCATAAGTTGGGTTTGCAGTCGTTTTTTATGAACGATACAAATCTTACTGGAACTTATGAGAAATTTGACAAAGTTCTTTTGTTTGGGGATCCAATATTTGGATCGGATCAGACGGACCATCAACTGGTTATTGCCATGGAGCGTTATGCGATGAGCAAAGCTTGCAAGATGACGGGAATAACGACACACATACGGAAGATTAATGGGATGACTCTCGTCATATTGCAACGAATTAGACGACCTGACTAGCCCAGATGCCCTCATAGCTCCATGAAAATGGGTGCAGATTTAGGATGCAGCTGGAGTTAGAGAACTGGCGTTTGTCGACTAAGCATTTGTATTCGGTCGGATACTCTCTGCATTGAATGCCTGCTATGAGGATACGTTCAGCCGCGATAAGTTCTTTTTTGTTAAATGTCCCATCGCCCGTTGTCGGGATCATTTGCCAGTTTCAGATGAAACGTAGGGCGTATGACATCGTTGAAGTTCCATGCCACCACAACTTGCAAGCTCTCGAGGAGCCACACCTCGACTAGCAAGATCAGCTGGGTTGTGCTCTGAGCGCACATGAAACCAGCTGTCAACTGCAGTGGACTGCGTTATCGTGGCAACTCGATTGGCAACAAACGTGGTCCACTTGCAGGGTCGTTTGCTTAACCAAGCTAGCACGATTGTGGAATCGGTCCACAAAAAGAAATCGGACCTGGTGGTCGGCATTTCATGGACAACTGCGGCTGTGATCTCAGCTAAGACACAGCACCGCACAATTCAAAGCTAAGCAGGGATACGGTTTTGACCGGTGCGACCCTCGTTTTTGCATTCAGGATATGGACAGCTATATTATTATCGAGCTCGACTCGTACATAAATAGCTGCACCATATGCGCTCTGAGAGGCGTCGCTAAATTCGTGGTACTACAACTTAACCTTTGGGTGCAATTGAACCCATCTGGGGATTCGAATGTCCCGATGATCCGGATAGGTGGTGACAAATTGACACCAACTTTGCAAGAGATCATTCGGTAATGGTTCATCCCACCCAATATCTAGGAGCCAAATCTCTTGCATGATGATTGTTTCTTGTCTACGCTGTACTGGCATCTACGATTTAAAAAAAAAACGCCGGAAAGTAAGTGTTCCTTGGGAATGTCCCTCAACACATCCTTAGTGTTGGCAGTCCACTTTCTTAAGGGAAAACCTGCGCTGTGCCATGCGTAGTTCCGTGATGGCGCCTGCTAGAACGTCGTCGATATTCATGGAATTCTATTCTTATTCAATGGAAGTTGATGTACTAACGAACAGTACACTCAAGTGGCCCAACGATACCAAGCCAGGGCTTATAAACGCGCGAACCCATGCAACCCACCTCCCGCCCAGCCGACCGAGGGGCGCGCCGCATAACATGCGTTTACGAAGATCGCGAAATAAGAATAGGACATACAAGATAAATAAATAATAAATGTTAGAGACATTATGTAAGAGTAAAGTTTTGAGAAAGGGTTATTTTGGGTAAGAAGATTACACCAAGCATGGTTCTATCATCAGAAAGAGAGGGAAGACTTATTAGTAAAAGTCTACTAAAATAAGGGGGCAAGCGAGTATTAGGATTCCAGTGAAGACACCGGAGGGCAAAGAGTAGAAATTGTTTTTTTACATATACTTTTCTATCCTGATGAGAGTCTCAGTAATATATTCGACCAACTCTTAATGAAGCAGAAGAAATATGCTTGTCAAACTTAAACTTGGGATCTAAAAGGCTACTGTCATTTAGCACAATTAAGATTTAATAAGTTTACCCGCCACCAGGTTTGAAAACTGTCAAGATCAGTTTGCAACCTTCCAATAGATAGAAAATCACTAGCCGAAAAACAAAGTTTGACATCATCGGCATACATCAGCACCCGAGAGTGTATTATCACCGTAAGAAGGTCATTAATTAACAATGTTAATAACAAGGGGCCAAGGTGACTATCTTGTGGAACTCCAGAAGTGACCTGAACAGACTTAGAGACTAGTCCTTTAAAAAAGACTTTTTGGGATAAATGGAGATCCAAAGAATTAAGTTTATTGGAAATCCCAGAAGATGAAGTTTGTGAAATAAAAGATAATGATTAATGGAATCAAAAGCCTTTCTGAAATCGGTGTAAGTTACATCTGTTTGCATTTTATTTTGGAACCGCTTCATAACATAAGAAGTGAATTCAAGTAAGTTAGTAGCAGTAGATCTATTTTTCACAAACTCGTGCTGGCAGGGTGAAATTATAGATCTACAAAGATGTTGTAGTTGAGAAGTCATTAATTTCTGAAAAATCTTAGGAGTAGCAGACAACTTAGAAATACC
Organism: Drosophila maculinotata; assembly: GCA_035045305.1. Lineage (NCBI taxonomy): Eukaryota > Metazoa > Arthropoda > Insecta > Diptera > Drosophilidae > Drosophila > Drosophila maculinotata. Next base: position 1,063,736 of record JAWNPD010000421.1, read on the forward strand.
TCTTTAGTTCTAAACGTTAGACTTGTTTCCTTTTTTATGGAGAGGAATAATATATGATTCTTTCCACATGACAGGAAAAGAGCACAGCTCCACGGACAGATTAAATAGCTTATACAAGGGCCTCAAAAGACCTGCAGCACAGTACCTAAGTACTCGATCAGGTCCCGGTGAGAATACTGGCTTTGTTGTGGTGGAGGCGAAGAAGTCGATAAGAAATCCCAATCAAAATTCTCGTGTAATATAATTGTAAAGTCGATGTATTTTCGTAGTGTTAAAATATATGTGTGTGTATTTTATTTTCCGTTTTGTAATATATGTACATGTGGTGTGGTTGATATGTGAAACCAGAGTGAGAGAAGGCTGTTATCAGCCGTGACCACAAAGCTTTTAAGAGGCTGTTAACAGAGCCGCGGAGTTGTAGCTGTAGCAGAAAACTCAATATGCTGGCCATCCCCACTGCATACTTTGCGGCTTAAACCTCTTCCCCTGCTTGTAATATTATTGCAAAGGCAAGAAGGGGAGTCTAGCTTGTGGACTGTTGGCTGCAGGACCCAGAGAGGATCCAGCCGAAGACGGTGTTTTGCGCCACCGGCAGTCCGCCTTGGCTTGGCATAAAGCCAGGCCGAACGATGTCTGAAAATATATCGGCTCCCACGATTAGCGAGACCGCGCCAGAGTGACAGAAGCTTTCGTCCGCCAGCGAAATGGACTTGTAATTGTCCTTGATTCCCTCGCTTACGGACCTGGAGGGAGTCAAGATGCGGAGGTCAGACTCCGCTTTCAAAATTACTTCGCGCCGGAAGTCCTCGGTGCGGGAGCGGATGAACGCTGTGCAGACCCCGTCCGCGCCAATGCGCGTGACGGATAGCCCAAGGGCCGTTGCCAGGCTGCGGCTCCGCGGACTGCACTAGTCGATGAGCGCCCGCATCCCAAACAACTTCGACCCGTTGTGTAGTAGGACCAAGGCTGTGGGTAGGATGCTCACGGCCTTGAATTGGAGCAAGGAAGTGAGCTATGTGACGGGAGCAGCGGACTGTCTCTTCACTGGTGGCAAATGCGACGAGGCCGACAGAGACGGCGACCCTTCTCGTGAAGGGACGAGGCATGACGCCGCCGCTGCTGATGGGGACCTCCGAAGGGAGCGTGTTCTCGCTGGTGCTGAGCGCTTCTTTTCCTGAGTATGAAGCAGCGTAAGGTGGTCCCGTCTGCAGAGACAGCGCTTACCTCCGCTCCTGCAGGAGCGCCCGGAGTGCTCGTGCGCCTGACAGTTAACAACAAGTACTGCTCGGAGTCGCTTTTCAGCGGTCAGGCGTAGGAACCGCTGGCACTTCCAGAGCGCATGGATACCCCTTCAGACCCGGCACCGATACGATGCCGTTCCTCGGACCTGGTCGCGCTCAGCGCATTGTGGATGTGGTGCCATGGTTACGTCGAGCTAGCGATAGGATCAAAAGCGCATTAGTAACGGGGACAAAACACGCTTGTTACGGAAGGGGATTAACTACAGTGGTAAATAGGAATATGGACTGGATTAATGCCATTTGCCGCTAGGAGGATAAGCTTGATTATTGACCTTTCGATGACCCCCCATGTCGTCACGATATCTACGGTACGAACGAGGTCATCAGGCCCAGGATAGACCTTTTCGACTCTTCCAAGGCGCCACTCCTTGGAAGGCAGGTTATCTTCCTTGACGATAACCATATCGCCTGTCTGAAGGTTCCGTGTAGGATGTTGCCATTTATTTCGCTTGTGAAGGTTAAATACTCCTGTTTCAAGAGTGGGCAAAACTGCTGGTTCGGGGCCTTAAGACGTTGCCAACGATTTAAGATGGACATTGCGCTCTCTTTTATTTCAGGCTCGGAAATCGAAAGTAGAAGGCCACCGATCAAGAAGTGGCCTGGAGTCAATGCCAATAAGTCGGGAGGATCTTCCGACATTGGAGAGATTGGCCTGGAGTTAAGGCAAGCTTCGATTTTGGAGAGAAGAGTGGACAGCTCTTCGGAATTATATTTTAGGCCCCCCATATGTGGTGCACTGGGTGGAATGAAACTCCAGGAAAACTTCTGATAGCTATACGTGGTGGCTACGCATGTCTTCGTTGCGTCCAGAAAATCTCGAGTGAGTATTTGTCGGCACCTACGAACGTCTTGCCATTATCAGAATGGATTTGCTGAGGACATCCTCTTCGAGATACGAAACGGGCAAAAGCAGCGAGGAACTTTTCGGTGGCTAAGTCGGAGGTCGCTTCGAGGTGGATATCCTTTGTGCTGAAACACACGAACACGCAGACGTAGCCTGTCGTAATTAAACATTCTCGACCCGTATAATTTTTGATCTCAAAGGGACCAGCAAAATCAACGCCTGTAAAGGCAAATGACCTGGAAAAGGTCGTTCGTTCTCTTGGCAAATCACCCATAAGTTGGGTTTGCAGTCGTTTTTTATGAACGATACAAATCTTACTGGAACTTATGAGAAATTTGACAAAGTTCTTTTGTTTGGGGATCCAATATTTGGATCGGATCAGACGGACCATCAACTGGTTATTGCCATGGAGCGTTATGCGATGAGCAAAGCTTGCAAGATGACGGGAATAACGACACACATACGGAAGATTAATGGGATGACTCTCGTCATATTGCAACGAATTAGACGACCTGACTAGCCCAGATGCCCTCATAGCTCCATGAAAATGGGTGCAGATTTAGGATGCAGCTGGAGTTAGAGAACTGGCGTTTGTCGACTAAGCATTTGTATTCGGTCGGATACTCTCTGCATTGAATGCCTGCTATGAGGATACGTTCAGCCGCGATAAGTTCTTTTTTGTTAAATGTCCCATCGCCCGTTGTCGGGATCATTTGCCAGTTTCAGATGAAACGTAGGGCGTATGACATCGTTGAAGTTCCATGCCACCACAACTTGCAAGCTCTCGAGGAGCCACACCTCGACTAGCAAGATCAGCTGGGTTGTGCTCTGAGCGCACATGAAACCAGCTGTCAACTGCAGTGGACTGCGTTATCGTGGCAACTCGATTGGCAACAAACGTGGTCCACTTGCAGGGTCGTTTGCTTAACCAAGCTAGCACGATTGTGGAATCGGTCCACAAAAAGAAGTCGGACCTGGTGGTCGGCATTTCATGGACAACTGCGGCTGTGATCTCAGCTAAGACACAGCACCGCACAATTCAAAGCTAAGCAGGGATACGGTTTTGACCGGTGCGACCCTCGTCTTTGCAGTAAGGAGATGGACACCGATATTATTATCGAGCTCGACTCGTACATAAATCGCTGCACCATATGCGCTCTGAGAGGCGTCGCAAAGCCCGTGGTACTGAAACTTAACTATTGGGTGGAATTAAACCCATCTGGGGATTCTAATGTCCCGAAGATCCGGATAGGTGGTGAGAAATTCACAGCACCTTTGCAAGAGATCATTCTGCAATGGTTCATCCCAACCAACTTCTCGGAGCCAAATCACTCGCATTAAGATTTTTGCGCTGATAATGAATGGCGCTAGCCATCTTGTTGGATCAAACAATCTGGCAAGCTGAGAGAGCACCTCACTTTTCGTGAAAGATGCCTCTAACGTGAGCTCGGCTGGTGAGAAGAAAAATTCATCCAGATTTGCTCGCCATCGGATTCCGAGGGTCTTCGCCGTACTGGCATTTTCGATTGCTAAGAAATCGGCGGAAAGTTAGTGGGCCTTTGGAATTTCCCTTAAAACACCCTTCGTGTTCGAAGTCCACTTTCTTAATGGAAAGCCTGCGCTGTCTAGTGCCATACGCAGTTCCGTTATGGCGGCAATCGCACACTGTTTGGAGTGAGCTCCTGCTAGAACATTGTCGACATACATGGATTTGGAAAGTATGTCACTAGCAAGAGGGTACGTCTCGAGCAAGTTGCTGTTGAACGCGGATCGCTAGAAAAGGAGCACAGTTAACTCCAACCGTAACCGTTTTGAGCTCGTAATCACAGAGTCCCTGCTCTTTTTTATGCAACAAAATTCGTTGGAAGGGTGTAAACTTTAGGTCGACAAGGATTTGACGATACATCTTAGTAATTAATATCAGCGTTGAAGACGTAACGGAAAAATCTCCACTTTAAAATCTGAATAGTCAGGTCAGATTGGAGAATGGGTCCTGGATAAAGGATATCATTGAAGCTGTTACCATTGGAGGATGGATTGGAGGCGTTAAACACAACGTGAATCTTTGTAGTGGTGCTGAAGACAGCATGATGCGGCAAATATAAATAAGGGGAGTTGTCGTTTGGAGGGACTTGTCTCATGTGACCTAAGTCCAGGTACTCCTGAATCACGGGGTCGTACTGCTCTTTGAGAGAGGCGTTTCTGTTTAAACGCCCCTCATTTCTGAGGAATTGAGCGAGTGCGATGGACCTTGAATGTCCCAAGATAATGTGACCAGGAGTTCTAAAAGGGAGCGTGACAACATATCTGCCATCCTCATTCCTTATCGTGGATTGGACAAAGCTTCGCTCACAGGTGGAATTAAACTCTTTCACCAGCTTAACTGGCAGATCCTCCACCTCCCAAAACTTTGTGAGAAGTGCCTCCAATAATCAAGACGAGTGGAAATCTGCGTGGTGAAAGAAGAGATGCAGTTGGTAGTGGTCCGAGACACTGGACCTGTCAGAATCCATCCGAAAATGGTTTCTTGACCGAGTAAGGTGCCGCAAGTATTGGGATAGGAGCCGCCTAAGAGAATGGATGGAAGGATATCAGCGTCAATGAGCACATCTATCAGCGAACTCTTGTAGAAAGTAGGGTCGGCGTATTGTAGATTTGGCAGGTCCTTAAAAACATTTTGTTGGACTTGGTAGGAGAGCAGGTTACCTGCCAATTGCGAAATGCGGAAGTCACGATTTTAATTCGAGGTTTCGTAGGAGAGCCAATTTTGAAATGGCAAAGTGTCTGAGGCTGAGCTGCAATGCTTTGATTGAGCCCAGATACTTGTGCTTGGACGGGCTGGAAAGGCATGTTGATCATTTTGAACAATCGTTCCGAAATTAACGTAGCCTCTGATCCTGAGTCAATCAGTGCCCTTGCTGTATACTTCGTGCCTTGCGTGTAGGGGCAAAGCAATTTTGCACATTTGCGAGCGATGGAGTGGACTGCATTTGTTGAGAATGAGTGCTCAACACCCTTTGGCCGTAGGGAACTGTTGTAGAAGTCATTTTAGGAGGGGCGCCACGATGGAGGAGTGTGTTGTGGCGCCCTTTGCACGTGTAGCAGTTGTGCGCACTCGTGAAATCTTTAAGCTGATGACTTCTAGCGAAACAGTTAAGGCACAATTTTTGCTGTTTTATGAAAGTTGCTCTTTCATTAACTGGCATTTGGAGTAAGCGTGAACACAGGCGAATAGGATGGTTACAGGTCTGCGCCACTACGCTGACCTTAGTCTCAAAGGAGTGGACCTGTTTGACTGAAGTTTGAATTCTTGCAGGTTTCGAATGTGTCTGTGAATTTGTGCTATGTCGGATATCTTCTATGGCTTCTAAAGTGAGATCGGACGTGAGTGATAATTGTTGTCTACCTCCTTGGTCTGATCCCACATAATAAGCCTCTAATCATAAATCTAAAAAGGTCTTCTCACCTATTAAAGGTGTTTGAGACGAAAACAGAAAATCTGGCCGAATGGACTTTTCGTTGTCTTGACGAACACTAAGGCTGGTCTAGTCCGTCTGGTCTATGTGCCCTATATGTGATGGATAAAACAGAAGTGTTCAAAAAAAATAAAGCCCAGATATTATATATATAAAGTTTGTTTTCTTTGGTTTATATTTTGCTCTGCAGTGGGAAAAAGGGGTATAATGGTTTTGTGCAAAAGTATGTAACTGGCATAAGGAAGCATCTCCGACCCCATAAAGTATATATATTCTTGACTAGTATCAATAGCCGAGTCGATATAGCCATGTCCGTCTGTCCGTCTGACCGTCTGTCCGTCTGTATGAACGCGTGTTTCTCAGAGACTACAAAAGCTAGAGACTTCATATTTGAAATATAAGTTCTCGTAGTGGCGGGACGATACAAGTTTATCATTTTTTTTCGATATCTCATCCCGTTCAAAAGTTATCGATAAATATCGATTTCAGACAAGTGTTTTTCAGGCATAACTTGAAAGTCATAAAAGCTAGAAACTTGATATTCAGGTTTAAGTTACTGTACTGCCAGTTCTAAACAAACTTATCATTTTTTTTCAATATCTCAATCCTTTCAAAAGTTATTGATAAATTAAGTTTCCAAAACAGTGTTTTTAAGGTATAGCTTAAAAGTTATAAGACGTAGAGACACCAAATTTGGTACATATATTTTCCAATAGCATAAAGGGGTTAAATGCATTTCACTTTTTGGATACCCCTCCCCGATCTCCAAGAAATCGAAAAATACGTGTTTTAAGAGGAATGACCTTCGGATTTAACATAGTCTCACATTTATATGCCATCTTTGTGTCCTACAAATTTCATTACGATCGGAAAATAAACAGAGAAGTTATTAACGATTCAATGTACCATAGTTTAAAGTCAAAGGAAGAAGAAGAATCAAAGCAAATGTATGACGCGCGTAGCAAGCAGCTTTTGTTTGTATATGTGTGTTTGTGTTTATATGTATGAATGCAGATAAATAACTTCGATGAATGTAAGACCTTGGATCAGGATATATCCTAGTCGGGCACTCTCGACTAGAGCAACTGCAACTGCAACGCCAACTGGTTGGACTTTGCAAAAATAGTTAATATGTTGGCATCTAGAGTTGGTCAATTTACAGTTCAAAATTCTGATGATGTAGATTAGTTAATCTCTGTCTTTAATAATATCATACGAGCAGCGAAATACAACAGCGTTCCCAAGAAAAGTGTAAGAGTTTCCCCAAAGCCTCTCCCACCCAACATAATATCACTAATTAAGCGTAGAAATATCCACCGCAGGAACTGGCAGAGATATAGAATCCGGACGAACTTTGTTCTCTACAAATGGCTAAGCCAACTTATCAGTTATACGATTTTTAAATTCAGCAATGAATCCTGGAACAATCGATTATACACCCTAGACAAATGCTCTTCTGCCTTTTGGAATCTCACAAAAGTTTTAAAGAACAAACATGTTGTCATCCCTTCTCTCAGCGAGGGCTCAAGACGTTATTCTACTCCTGAGCAGAAAGCCGAGTTATTAGCCCAAACATTTAGCCTAAATCACTCATTTTCTAGTCATCTCAGTGACCCCAGCACAATTAGTGATGTCAATGAATCTATGATGGCATTAGATTCGCTGTCACCCATCCCTGATGAGACATACTATGTATCGGTTGCTGATATATCAGCGATCTTAAAAAAGTTAAAGGCCAAAAAAGCCTCAGGTCCAGATGGAATTGAAAACAGATGCCTAAAAGCACTTCCACGCAGAGGTATCCAACTTCTATCCAACATTATTAATGAATGTTTGCGCCTCTGCTATATCCCAAAGGAGTGGAAACTTACCAAGGTTATTGTCATTCGGAAGGCAAACAAGCCGCCCGAGCTGCCGTCTTCTTATCGCCCTATAAGTCTGTTGTCTTCAGTCAGTAAAATACTAGAAAGAGTCATCAAAAATAAGCTTTCTCAGCATTTGGATGTCAACGAATTACTTCCTCCGGAACAATTTGGCTTCCGCCGAGAATACAGTGCTCAGCATCCTTTAGTCAGAATTAAAACAATTGTAAAGTCCAACTTTTCTAGATCTAAATCTACTCGTATGGTTCTATTAGATATAAAAGCAACGTTTGATTCCGTATGGCACAACGGACTCATTTATAAAATGATAATCTTGAACTTTCCCCCTGAACTGTCTAAAATAACAAGCTGCTATCTGAATAATAGATCCTTTATGGTACATGTAGGCAACGCCAAGTCCCAGGCATTGAATATTCTAGCAGGTTGCCCACAAGGCTCATGTCTCTCACCTCTCTTTTACAACATATACACGTCAGACTTCCCAATCTTAAGTGGATGCACTGCCTCAATTTTTGCTGATGACACTGCTGTTCTCTGCTCTGGTGCGCTTTCTGCTGAGATAACAGTTAACCTCCAGAACGCCTTCAATTCTCTGGTTTCTTACTTCACTAAGTGGAAGATATTAGTTAACCCTGATAAAACTCAAGCCATTTATTTTACTAGGAAGCGCAAAGCAATTTACCTTCCAAACAGACTTATTAAATTGAATAATGTTGATATCGAATGGGAAAAAAGCGTGAGATACTTAGGGGTAATGCTCGACCAAAAATTAACATTCCAAGACCATATCAACGTCACTAATAAAAAACTTAATGTACTAGTACGTAGTCTATATCACTTAATCAATAGGAACTCGCGACTCAGCATTGTAAATAAAATGTACTTATTTAGATCAGTTTTTAAGCTGTAATATTCTATGGAGCACCTGTTTGGGCTGATATTGCAAAATTTCACTTAAATAAACTCCAAATCAGTCAAAACAAAATACTAAAATTGGTACATAATCTTCCCTGGTACCACTCTACTGTCGATCTCCATCACAAGCAAACATTGAATTAGTAGCCGACAGACTTAATCGTTTGCACCTAAGTTTCAGAAATAGATGTATAAATTCGACCTATTTACACTTACATGTTATAGCACACTCACTCTATTTTAAGAAAAAATCTACTACTACGTAAAATTGTTCATGGGGTTTTTGTAATTAATTTTTCCCTACTTATATATATATTTCTTATACTTTTGTATTATCAATTAAAAATGTATTTGCCTAAGTAGACAAGGCTAAAGCTTGAACTCTTAACCTTAAATAATATTAAGACACACACAAATGGAAATATTAAATCAATGTGAATAAATAAATAAATAAATAATTGTTTTTATCTTTCTTAAGACCATTGATGTGAATGTATTTTTTTGATATTTAGTAGAGAGTATTTTTTTTATATTTTATATTTAAAGACGTTAGCATTGTTCAACAAGTTTAAAGACTTTTCGATGATTTTGAGGGTTTTGTTGCTTTAGAATACACTTGAAGAATGACATTTAAAACGCTATCATTTTTTACCATGTTAGATAGATTTTTCGATGATTTTGGGGGGTTTTTTTTTCTTAGTGAACATGATATCCCCAAAATTAGGTGAATTGCATTTCACATTAGAATTTAATTTGTGATTTTTGGGGGTTCGTGTTATAACTTTAAAGTAATTCTTGGCTTTGTCAGAAGAACCAAAAATTTGTATTTTTTCCTATAATTGATTTATTGCTTGAAAGAAGCGATTTTTTTTATTTTGCCAAGGTACATAACTATATTGATTTAAGTGATATATTGTCATATTAATTTTTTTTTTGATTTTGCCTTTACATTGTAGTTAAAGATTAGTTTTGCGTGCTTGAAATAAACTCACATTCGAAGCATGTTATTTAAAAGCAGAGATTATTAATGTACTGTAAGTGCTGTATGTGAGGCTTTAGATTCTTATAAATTAAATTTGTTACACAGAACTCAAGCCCTCTTTTGGTAACCCATTATTAAATTACACACACATTATTATTTGAATTTTTTGACTCTTACATGTTTTAAAAAACCAAAATCTTTTTGTGAATCCGGCGCTTGTTTACCTATAAGCAATCATCTTTAATTTTTATACCCTGATCCCATTAAAAATGGGAAAAAGGGGTATTATGGTTTTGTGCAAAAGTATGTAACAGGCATAAGGAATCATCTCCGACCCCATAAAGTATATATATTTTTGATCAGTATCAATAGCCGAGTCAATTTAGCCCTGTCCGTCTGTCCGTCCGTCTGTCCGTCTGACCGTCTGACCGTCTGTCCGTCTGTCCGTCTGTATGAACGCACGTTTCTCAGAGACTACTAAAGCTAGAGACTTCATATTTGAAATATAAGTTCTCGTAGTGCCGGGACAAGACCAGTTTATCATTCGATATCTCGTCCCGTTCAAAAGTTATCGATAAATTTCGATTCCAGCCAAGTGTTTTTGGGGTATAACTTGAAAGTTATTAAAGCTAGCATTTTTATATTTAAGTTTAAGTTACTGTACTGCCGGCTCGATACAAACTCATCATTTTTTTTCCGATATCTCAATCCTTTCAAAAGTTATCGATACATTAATATTCCAGAACAGTGTTTTTAAGGTATAGCTTAAAAGTTATAAGATGTAGAGACACCAAATTTGGTACATATATTTTCCTATAGCATACAAAGGTAAAATACATTTCCCTTTTTGGATACCCCTCCCCAATCTCACAGAAATACGTAATTTTAAAGGTATGACCTTCGGATTTTACATAGTTGCACATTTATATGCCATCTTTGTGTCCTACAAATTTCATTTTGATCAGACAATAAACAAAGAAGTTATTAACGATTCAATGTACCATAGTTTAAAGCCAAAGGAAGAAAAAGAATCAAAGCAAATGTATGACGCGCGTAGCAAACAGCTTTTGTATGTATATGTATGAATACAGATAAATAACTTCAATGAATGTAAGACCTTGGATCAGGGTATCTCCTAGTCGGGCACTCTCGACTAGAGCACTCTTACTTGTTTTCTATTAAAATAGTTCATTCAATATTTTTTAGGGGCACATGAAATTTTTGATTTTTATATAACTTATAACTTTTAAGCTATACCTAAAAAACAGTAATCTGGAATCTTCATGTATCGATAACCTTTGAATGGGTCGAGATATAGAGAAAAATGATAAGCTTGTATTGAGCCGGCAATACGAGAACTTAAATAACAATAATGAGTAATGAATAATAATAATGTCTGTAGTTCTTATAACTTTCAAGCTATGCAAAAAACACTGGTCTTGAATCGAAATTTATCGATAACTTTTGAACAGGGCGAGATATCGAAAAAAAAAACATAAACTCGATCTGACCCGGCAACACGAGAACTTACATATATTTTAAAAATGAAGTCTCTAGCTTTTGTAGTCTCTGCGATCAGCGCGATCATACAGACGGAAAGACATACAGACAGACGGACATGGCTATATCGACTCGGCTATTGATACTGATCACGAATATATATACTTTATGGGGTCGGAGATGCTTCCTTATGCCTGTTACATACTTTTGCACAAAACCATAATACCCATTTTTCCCATTTTTAATGGGATCAGGGTATAAAAACGAGAAAGAAAGGCTTCCATCGGCGTTCTGAAGGTAGTATACCCTTGCAGTTGCTTAATATTATGAAACACTCTTGCTTCTACAAAAAGAATATGACAATGCTACTTTTAAAATTAATTTTCTTATTTAAATCAATATTTTAGACAGCTATAAGATAAAGTCGTCCGATTTTAACCAAATTCAATAAATTAGCTTTAAATATAAAAAAATTTGCAATTACTGAGTTTGGTTAAAATAGCTTGAAAACCAAAAAAGTTGTTCATACAACGACTAATTTTTCAACTGATTTTTCGTATGGCAGATATAAGATATAGCTGTCCCAATTTGATTCAGATATTTCTTAAACTTATAATTGGTAAGTTTGGTCGAGCTATCTCAAAAAACAAAAATAGTCGAACGATCGTTCCTATGACAGCTATATGCTTTAGTTGTCCGATCCGGCTAATTTCAACATTTCATCTGCGTGCAGCAAAAAAAAGCATTTGTAACAAGTTTTAAATTGAGAGACAAGTTTGGGTAGAAACAGACGGACATACGTCATACGACGTCTTGTCGTCGTGATCAAGAATATATACTTTATGGGATCGGAAATGTTTCCTTCTATGCGTTGCGAACTTCTGGCCAATATTATAATACCCTCTGCAAGGGAATACAAATGGTCTCAACCAAAAATCAATGTAATATGAAAACATGTAACATCATCATCATACTCAGGTTAAAGTCATAATGCAGAAAATTAAGGTTAATACAATCCAAATCTAGACTCAAACTTAATACTTACTCTTCTCTGTTTTAAATATTTGGAGAAATTGTCGAGAACCTAGTCGATGTATCAAGCAGCAATCCGAAAACGCTTAGTTTTGTTTGTTTTGTGAGGCTTATAAAATTTCCCAACGGTAATTTGCTATACACATTCTAAGTTATATGATACCACTAAGTGTTGCATGCTTAGTGATGATACATTGGAAAAGTCGACACAGCATATTTAATTATATAATAAATAAATTCTTAATAAATCACAAGCAAAGCAGACTCAGAAATTAAAATAATACATATGTATATGAAAATATACAACATCACACAAAAGAGATTAATCAAATAAACCAGAAAAAATGCATTTCAACAACAAAAATGAAGTGCGAAATTTTATGAAGATATTAGATTGCACAATAAAAGTAATAAACAAGTAGCGAGCTCTAGTCCAGAGTGCCCGACTAGGGCTGGCTGATTAATTTTACACCTTTTTATGGAGAAACAAGTAAGAGTGCTCTAGTCGAGAGTGCCCGACTAGGATATACCCTGATCCAAGGTCTTACATTCATTGAAGTTATTTATCTGCATTCATACATAGAAACACACACACATATACAAACAAAAGCTGCTGGCTACGTGCGTCATACATTTGCTTTGCTTCTTCTTCTTCCTTTGGCCCCAAACTATGTTACATTGAATCGCTAATAACTTCTTTGTTTATTGTTCGATCGTAATGAAAATTGTAGGACACAAAGATGGCATATAAATGTGAGACTATGTAAAATCCGAAGGTCATGCCTTTTAAAATAGGTTTTTTTCGATTTCTGGGAGATCGAGGAGGGTTATCCCAAAACCGAAATGTGTTTAACCTCTGTATGCTATTGGAGAATATATGTACAACATTTGGTGACTCTGACTTATATAACTTCTAAGATATACCTTAAAAACACTGTTCTAGAATCTTAATTTATCGATAACTTTTGAAAGGATTGAGATATCGAACAAAAATGATGAGTTTGTGTCGAAACAGCAGTACAGTAACTTAAACATAAATATAAAGTTTCTAGCTTTTATGACTTTCAAGCTATGCCCGAAAAACTGATATCGAAAAAAAATGATAAACTTGTATCGTCCCGCCGCTACGAGAACTTATATTTCAAATATGAAGTCTCTAGCTTTTGTAGTCTCTGAGAAACACGCGTTCATACAGACGGACAGACGGTCAGACGGACAGACGGACAGGGCTATATCGACTCGGCTATTGATACTGATCAAGAATATATATACTTTATGGGGTCGGAGATGCTTCCTTATGCCTGTTACATACTTTTGCACAAAACCATAATACCCCTTTTTCCCATTTTTAATGGGATCAGGGTATAAAAAGTGATCAGAAGATCGGAGCAATATGGCGGACGTCGTTAGTTGGTATGTGTGTATACTTTTACTGGGTATAATTACTTATCTTTGTTCTTCTCCAAATAGCTAGCTGGGGCGAGGGATGCTTGATGGAATCAAAATTCTCGTGTAATATAATTGTAAAGTCGATTTATTTTCGTAGTGTTAAAATATATGTGTGTGTATTTTATTTTCCGTTTAGTAATATATGTACATGTGGTGTGGTTGATATGTGAAACCACAGTGAGAGAAGGCTGTTAGCAGCCGTGACCACAAAGTTTATAAGAAGCTGTTAACAGAGCCGCGGAGTTGTAGTTGTAGGGGAAAGCTCAATATGCTGGCCATCCCCACTGCATACTTTGCGGGTCAAACAGGCTTAATGGCCTTAAGATTACATAATAGCGAGCTTTCCGTGATCAAAGGTCCAAAAATGCAATAAGAAACATTTACATACATTATAAAGATAATGCGAAACCAAAAATATTAGCAAATAAATCGGCGATGGCCTGATCTGAGTAAGATGTCGTTTTTTAAAAAAATACGGTGTTGGAAGTGTTGATGATTTACGCTTCGCAATAGCGAAGTTAAAAAACTGTTTAGGATCCCGCTGAAACTGTAACCTGCAACTTCTAAGGTAATCCTGGTAGCATTGGTTATTCAGGACAGAGAAATTGGATCGAGCAATCAAGTAGTTAGAGAAATCCAACAAAGAGCCAGTTTCCATGAACTTCTTGTAAAATTCTGACTTATTTTCATGTTAGTTAATTCCCGTGTAAACCAAATTGATTTGTTGAACTACGTGAATTACAAACCGGGACACGTAAATCAAATAATGAATTTAAAGTTGAGTAAGAAATCCTGATTGCACTTTCCATGTCCCTACACCAGTAAAGCTGGGACCAGTCAGTCTGGAATAAGAGCTAAGTAAGTTTAATAAAAAAGGTGTTCAGAAATTGACGAACTCGCTCTAGAAGGTACGTGGGCTCATCACCCGGATGGGTAAATCTATCAACACTTCCAAAGTAGGGTGATAATGATCTTCAGTTCAATACTGGAGACAGATACGAGGGAGGGATCCAAAACAAAAATAAGATCAAGCATTTTTTGTTAAGAATTTTGGAAAGCATTGATTTAACAGAAGGACATCCTAAATAAATTATCAAGAATTGGAAAGTAGGTCACTAGTGTACGAATAAGGCAACAAATCGACTTTAAAGTGTTTGCATAAAATATCCGGACGATCAAAACCCAACCAGCTTCGTGTGCTGCGACTGCGATTTGGTTTGCCGAACAAGATTGCTTGTGCTAGCTTCGCTACCGCAACATCTATTTCGACGCTCCGAGACTATTGTATGTACGCGTGCATATGTACGAATTAGCAGCAACACATATACATATATTCAACCCCAAGAAGACATGCGGCCATTGCTGTGAATTTCCGGCGTTGCCCTTTATCTGTAATCGTTCGCGTTTGAAGGTAGAGACGGGGCAGGGCGGCAATAGTTCTATGAGGCAGGCAGTTGCGGAAATTTAGATTATTCAATTTCAGCCCGCGGTACTTCTCTTCGAAGTGGAGGGTATTAGAGCATAATTAATATGTTTGCAACACTAACTTGCAATTAACATTAAAAAAACATTTAGTCATAATTATTATTTATTGATTTAAAACATTCTATGTTATCAAAGAACTATCACCTTTAATAACAATATTATTCAGTTTCTATTAATAATTTAATTTAATATACGGGCATTTCTACGGGTGTCGCACGGGACATTCGAAAGCTTCAAAGTGAAATAAAATCGCAGTCAACCACACTTGAATTTCTTCGATTAATTCATTAAATAGATCTTTGATAGCACTATTTTAAATTGGTAAATTTAACAGCATAGGATAGCTTATTGTCAAGATATATGCAATTGAAACGGGGTTCGCACGGGACACAAAACAAAAGTGACTTTCGCGGCAACGAACAGAAAGTGAGAATTTAGCGAAACCAGGCAAAGATTTGTAACTTGGCTCATTTTATCATAATATAGGATAATGTTACTTTCTATTAGATATGATTTGATTGAAAACTCTTGCCTTAATTGTTTTTCACAAGGTTTTGTAGTGGTTCGCACGGGACAGGTCACACGGGACCGGTTTTTCCATCATCCGATCCCATTAAAAATGGGAAAAAGGGTATACAGTATAATTCGCTTTGCTGCCCTCTATTAAATGACAAACATTTTCGTGCAGCTATCCAAAAAATGCAGTTAAGTGAAAACAAAAATCATGTTTAATATAAAAAGAATTTCTTTTCTCTTTTTATACCCTGATCCCATTAAAAATGGGAAAAAGGGGTATTATGGTTTTGTGCAAAAATATGTAACAGGCATAAGGAAGCATCTCCGACCCCATAAAGTATATATATTCTTGATCACTATCAATAGCCGAGTCGATATAGCCATGTCCGTCTGTCCGTCTGTATGAACGCGTGTTTCTCAGAGACTACTAAAGCTAGAGACTTCATATTTGAAATATAAGTTCTCGACAATACAAGTTTATCATTTTTTTATCTCGATATCTCGTCCCGTTCAAAAGTTATCGATAAATTTCGATTTTAGCCAAGTGTGTTTCGGGCATAACTTGAAAGTCATTAAAGCTAGCGAATTTATATTTGAGTTTAAGTTACTGTACTGCCGGCTCGATACAAACTCATCATCAAAAGTTATCGATAAATTAAGATTCCAGAACAGTGTTTTTAAGGTATAGCTTAAAAGTTATAAAAGATAGAGTCACCAAATTTGGTACATATATTCTCCTAAAGCATACAGAGGTTGAAGACATTTCACACGAAAAATACGTAATTTTAGAGGTGTGACCTTCGGATTTTACATAGTTGCACATTTAAATGCCTTTGTGTCCTACAAATTTCATTACGATCAGACAATAAACAAAGAAGTTATTAACGATTCAATGTATCATACTTTGTGGCCAAAGAAGAAGCAAAGCAATTGATGACGCGCGTAGCAAGTAGCTTGTGTTTGTATATGTGTGTGTGTCTTTCTATGTATGAATGCAGATAAAGAATTATGAATGTAAGAACTGGGTTCAGGGTATCTTCTAGTCGGGCACTCTCGACTAGAGCACTCTTTCTTGTTTAACATTGGTTAAACTACAGAAAATATAGAATTATATTATTATAGTTGTTATTGTTCACTTGAAAATTTTAATTAGTTGAAATAATCAGTAATTTTTGATTGTTTTATTTTGTATGAGAAGTGAAGTAAGTCTTCTTAAATTTTGTTGACTAATTCTGCAGAATTTGGCAAATTGTGTGCTGTGACAAACATTTCAAGGGTTTTAAGCGCAAAGAAAGCCTCTTTTATTGCTGGATTTTTTACGACATCTTCTACAATCGGAATGTCAAACTCATCTTCACTTGAGGCGCTGCCGTCATCTTCATTAATTATTTCATTAATTATCTCGTCATCATTTAAGTTTCCAAAACAGGAAACTTCATCATCGCAGTGCACATATTCAGACCAATTGGGGATTGCAATTGGGAGTTCAATTTGCACCTCAACTTCCTCCTCTAAAACTGTGGATAGTCCATTTTTTGTAAATCCGACCTAATCAAACTGTTATTGTAACAAACGTTTATTTTTTTAAAAGCTCAGACTTACCTTCTTGAAACAATTAATAATGGTCTCTGTCTTAACTAAACGCCATGCCTCTTTAGTGAACTGCATTGCATTTATTAAAGAAATCGATTGCTGAAATGGTTTGGTCGTCTGTCCTCTTTCTAAAGCAGCAAGTTGCTTGCGGACAAGAATCTGGCGATACTCTCGCTTAAACGAGGCAATTATTCCTTGATCCAAAGGTTGCAGTACTGCAGTTGTATTGGGCGGTAAGTACTCCACTCGTATGTTCTGTAAAGCCTTTTCACATTTGTGGCATGCAGCATTATCAATGAACAATATCACCTTTCGATTTTCTTGCCTTACTTTTTGCACCAAATCATAACAGTTAACTAAGGCATTCGCATGTTTTATTTGAATGGCAGTCACGTAGAATGTTTTAAGCTTTACAAAAAAAAGTCCAAGATGACGCTGTCGTGCACCTAAAGTTAACATTCGCTGTGAAAATCAAAACATTTCTGCACGCAATAGAGGGCGCTAATACGAATCGGGCAGCTAACAAGAATGCACCTATCGGATAAAAATTTAACCAAAATTTGGTTTATTTGCTCATAAAAATCTATTTCGGGCACATAAGTAAAAAATGCAGCTAAGTGTGCAGGCAGCTAAGCGAATTATACTGTAATGGTTTTGTGCAAAAGTATGTAACAGGGATAAGGAAGCATCTCCGACCCCATAAAGTATATATATTATTGTTTACTATCAATAGTCGAGTCGATCTAGCCATGTCCGTCTGGCTGTCCGTCTGTAAGTCTGTATGAACGCGCGTTTCTCAGAGACTACAAAAGCCAGAAACTTCATATTTGGAATATAGGTTCTCCTAGTGCCGGGTCAACACAAGTTTATCATATATTTGATATCTCTTTCCGTTCAAAAGTTATCGATAAATTTCGATTCCAGACCGGTGTTTTTTGGGCATAACTTGAAAGCCATAAGAGCTACAGGAACCATATTCACTATATATATTTTCGTATAGCATACAGAAGTACGAAATGTTTTGTTTTTTTGATACTTCCCTCTGATCCCCCATAAATCGAAAAATACGTTTTTTTAGGGTATGACTTTCAGACATTTATATGGCATCTTTATGTCCTACAAATTTCATTACGATCGGACAATAAACAAAAAAGTTATTTCCGATTTAATGTAACAATTAACACCAAAACGGTGTTAATATGAACAAAATTAGAGAACCAGTCTTTATGCCAGTTTGCAGTCGATTTTCCCATGATGTTTATTAACATGGGTTGTAAATAGTTAACTTAATAAAATTTCAATATTTTTCTTTGATAAAAAAATTTATTTAGGTACCAATAATGATATTTAATTTTTCGGTGCTGGTGGGCATTTCTGTGGAAATGCCCATATTTATTTTTTTATTTGTTGGCGACTAGTCACAGTCACATAGAAAATTTAAATAATTATAAGAAAATTAAAAGTAAAATTATAAAAAAAAATATTAAGTTACACATTTTTGGTAAGGGTAACTATGCTGTGCCATTTATTGGATGTACACAGCAGCCGAATATTATTTACACATTTGTAGACATGCGAGTACATGTAGCTATAACTGTAAACATATGCAAGTGTGCGTGCATGTTCATTGCGAGAACACACATAATGTTATAATTCCACCATAGACGCCTCTATGTATTTATCTAATTGTATGCTTAGTAGTATAAGTTATATTTACGTCGCACTTTGCAATATCCCTGTGTGTACAATAAGTAATTGTAAAGCCTCGCTCACTGAGAGCGAACTTAACGATCTTAACGAAACTTTGTCGTGCGCGACAGAAAATGTAAAATCGAAATGTGAATCGAAAAAGCGAAAAAGACATTCTGCTGGTGAACTCAACACAGATAAAAGACAAAGAAAATAAAAACGAAGCTTATAGAACAGAATATAGTCAAACAAAAATAGTGAATACACGAATTAATGAAGATGTTTATACAGAAACTTTCTATACACAAGTGCATTCTCCATTAAATCTGGTAAAATTAAAGGTGTAATACATTTAATTCCTAAAGGAACTTCTCGCTCGTTCATATAGATCATTACGGCCCTATTAATTTTTTTTTTTTTTTTTTTTAATCATTATATTATAATAACGTGTTTCGTATATTTTTACAATCTTTCACATTGTGCAAGCTAAACATAAAGGAAACAAAACAGACCCTCAGAGCAAGTGTAGGGAAAAGGATTAAAATAAATTATTAGCCATAGCTATGTTACGCAGGATGTACTTTGTGAAAGAGGCAACATGGGCGGAACTAAATACCCGGTACGATTTAGCCCACAGGTGAGCGCCCAATTGTCCAATTATCCGCTACATGAACTCTTTTAAGACGACGCTTTCTTAGGGGTCTAGCCAGACGAATTGCTAGTACATTTGAGTGGAAAATTAGCCTGTCCCGGTAACGTAAAGCAAAATTAGAAATGGCTGAACAGACTGCCTGTATCCGCAGATCTCTATAGATAGTGCTGTGAAGAACAAACGGAGGGGCATCTGCTAAGCGCCTTACAATTTGACATGACTCAATTAGTTGAAGGGAGGAGGAGCATGTGGTACCCCAGCTGTTGATACCTGTAAATAGTAAAGACACAACGAAAAGCACATCCCAGTAATAATAGATGGTTGCACGAAGTTTAGTAAATTGTACCCTACAAAGACCACAAGTTCAAAAGAAGCCATAGGTGCATTAATTGACTACTCTAAAGCATACAGTATCCGATAAAGGTAGATGTTTTATTTCGGTTTGGTTTGAAAAAATTCGTTAAAATTAATAATATTAATCACATACAAATTGCCACAGACCAGCGGGCAGGTAGAAAGAGTTCACAGAGATTTAGGACCAATGATAGCAAAGATATTGAATGTAGAGTATACAATGAATAAGACAAATAATAGAAGTATAAACGAGTATCTGAGAGTTATGTTATTTGGAGTCAAACAAAGAGGTAGTTTAAAAGACAATGTGAAAGATGAAAATCAAGAAACAAAAAACAGAAATCTAGTGGAAATAAAAATAAAGCTGAATTAAATCAATAAAATATACAAAGCTAAAATACAAATTATGTAGATGCTTAAAGACAGAAACCGAATATTTATTCCATAGGTGCTTATGTTGTAGTAAAAAATTATAATTCACAAGAAGGTGTCTACTAAATCAAATACTAAGTTCAAAAGACCGTACGAAGTTTCAAAAAAATTCGACAATGATAGATATTTAATAAAAGATGTTGAAAATTTTCAACAAACACAAATACTATATTCAGGCATATGGGCAATACAGAACATGAAACCTTGGCTTAAAGAAAAAAATAATGTAAATATAGACAGTAAAGAAGAAAAAGATGAAAACAATGTTAATCAACGAAGACGAAAAAGATAAAAATAAGCCTATTCAAACTACTGATGATCAAATGACTAAAAATCGTAAACCTAAAATCGTAAGCCAAAGTAATATTGAAAGTAGAAGTAAGTCAACGAGTATCAGGAGAACGACAATGTCAGGACGGCCGAATTGTAGTAATAAGTAGTCATATAAATAAGTCATGTTTATGTCCCACTGTGCAATATCCCTGTGTATACAATAAGTAACTGCTTACCGAGAGCGAACGCAACGATCGTAACGAAATTTTGTCGTGCGAGACAGAAAATGTAAAAACGAAATGTGAATCGAAAAAGAGAAAATGACATTCTGCTGGTGAACTCGAAGGAATAGAGACATCTACACTAGCAAGGGGGAACTTAACTCGCACGTCTTGAGCAAGCTACTTAAGAACGCAAATTGCTAGGAAAAGAGCACAATTTACTCCAAACGTGATAGTTTTGAGCTCGTAGTCAGGAGGATTTGACGATATCAGCGTTGAAGACGTAACGAAAAAATCTCCTTTAAAATCTGAATAGTCAGATCAGATTGGAGAATGGGTAAAGGATGTCATTCAATCTGTAATCATTGGTGTATGGATTGGAGGCGTTGAGCACAACGCGAATTTTTTTAGTGGTGCTGTCAGGCTTGAAGACGGCATGATGCGGCAGATAGAAATTAGCAGAGTTGTCATTTTGAGGAACTTGTCTCATATGACCTAAGTCCAGGTATTCCTGAATCACGGAGTCGTACTGCTCTTTAAGAGAGACTTTCTCTTTAAATGCCCCTCATTTCTGAGGAATAGAGCGAGCGCGATAGACCTTAAATGTTCCAAGTGACCAGGAGATCTAAAAGGGAGAGTGGCAAAATATCTGCCATTCTCATTCCTTGACATGGATTGGACAAAGTTTGCTCTTAGGTGGAGTCGGATTCTTTTACCAGCTTAACTGGAGAAGATTTGGACATGTCTGAATCCATCCGAAAATGGTTTCTTGACCAAGTAAAGTGCTGAAACAATTTGGATAGGAGCTGCCTAGGAGATCGAACGGGAGGATATCAGCGCCAATGAGCACATCAATCAGCGAACTCCCGTGGAGAGTAGGGTTGGCATATTGGAGATTTGGCAGGTCCTTAAAAACATTCTGTTGGACTGGATAGGAGGGTAGGTTACCTGCCAAGTGTGGGATCACAAATGCCGATGTCTCGATTTGAATTTGAGGTTTTGCAGGAGAGCCAATATTGAAATGGCAACGTTTATGAGGCTGCGCTGCAATGCTTTGATTGAGCCCAGATACTTGTGATTGGATGGGCATTTTGATCATTTTGAACAATCGTTCCGAACTGAACGTAGTCTCTGATCCTGAGTCGATCGTGCTGTCCAGATGGCGAGCTGGATATGGGCGAAGCAGTCGTCAGAGCTTGTCGGCTTGGCGCCGCTGCCTGCGTCTCAAACACCGTGTAGCGATGGCTATACTTTCCCTGCACAACCGCTGCATCCACATTGCTGTCACTGCTACTTAAAGCCATGGAACAAACCTCATACTCCCTATCGACCTTTTTCCATTATGTTCGGATTTTGTCACGTCAGAATTGGAGTGTGTACAAGAAGGAGGCTGTCTCTGATGGCGAGAAGATTGTTGCCTTGAATTGGCTGAGCCTAGAAGTGATTGAGATAAATTCATTCAAAGCCATTTTTTGGAAGGACTTGGCCTTGTTAACAGTAGATCTGGTTCCGATCGGATTTTTTTAAAGTTGTTTTTTTTTAAATAATTATTTTCTATTCCCTCGGTCGGATCCCGCAGACATAATATGCCTCTAGATATAGATGAAAGGTCGTTTCGCTTATGAACAGTGTATGAGAGAAAAACAATTAAAACAAGTAAGAGTGCTCTAGTCGAGAGTGCCCGACTAGGATATACCCTGATCCAAGGTCTTACATTCATTGAAGTTATTTATCTGCATTCATACATAGAAACACACACACATATACAAACAAAAGCTGCTGGCTACGTGCGTCATACATTTGCTTTGCTTCTTCTTCTTCCTTTGGCCCCAAACTATGTTACATTGAATCGCTAATAACTTCTTTGTTTATTGTCCGATCGTAATGAAATTTGTAGGACACATTTGTAGGATACAAATGTGAGACTATGTAAAATCCGAAGGTCATACCTTTTAAAATACGTATTTTTTGATTTCTTGGAGATCGGGGAGGGGTATCCAAAAAGTGAAATGTATTTTACTTTTGTATGCTATTGGAGAATACATGTACCTAATTTGGTGACTCTACGTTTTATAACTTCTAGGCTATACCTTAAAAACACTGTTTTGGAAACTTAATTTATCGATAACTTTTGAAAGGATTGAGATATCGACTTTTATGACTTTCAAGTTATGCTCGAAAAACACTTGACTGGAATCGAAATTTATCGATAACTTTTGAACGGGACGAGATATCGAAAAAAAATGATAAACTTGTATCGTCCCGCCGCTATGAGAACTTATATTTTAAATATGAAGTCTCAAGCTTTTGTAGTCTCTGAGAAACACGCGTTCATACAGACGGACAGATGGACATGGCTATATCGACTCGGCTATTGATACTGATCAAGAATATATATACTTTATGGGGTCGGAGATGCTTCCTTATGCCTGTTACATACTTTTGCACAAAACCATTATACCCCTTTTTCCCATTTTTAATGGGATCAGGGTATAACAAGTAGGAGTGCTCTAGTCGAGAGTGCCCGACTAGGAAATACCCTGAACCCAGTTCTTACATTCAAAATTCTTTATCTGCATTCATACATAGAAACACACACACACATATACAAACACAAGCTGCTTGCTACGCGCGTCATCAATTGCTTTGCTTCTTCTTCTTCCTTTGGCCACAAACTATGGTACATTGAATCGTTAATAAGTTCTTTATTTGTTGTCTGATCGTAATGAAATTTGTAGGACACAAAGATGACATGTGCAAATATGTAAAATCTGAAGGTCATACCATTAAAATTACGTATTTTTCGATTTCTGTGAGATCGGGGAGGGGTATCCAAAAAGTGAAATGTATTTAACCTCTGTATGCTATAGGAAAATATATTGTAGCGAAAACAGCAACTTCGCTGTAATCTTTAAACAGCTAACATTTGGCGCCAACTCGCCCAGTGCAACGATGCATTACGGCGCTGTTAACGTTGTAACTTTCTAAGTCGATACCGATCAGCGGTATCGGCGCTTCTTCTTATCTTCGGTCGCGTGCGCAACGCTAGTTTGTCGTTGAGGTTAAAAACTGTACATAATCTTATTAGCAATAAATTGGCTTAGAACCTGAAATATCTTCGTCTCTAATTGTGAATCCTGGCGCAGCGACTGCCGTACCGCCTTCCTTAAAGTTCCGCTCGGCTAACCGTAGTGAAAATTGTCGCCAATAGGCGAGTTTCGCTACATTGGTGTCAGGTGTGGGGTTGTGTAATTGTGTTTGCGAAAACCCAGCCCACCATGCCTAAAAAGTCGGCACGCTTGCGTCGGGAATTACAAGAGGGGAAGAAAGAGTCCGCAGCTCTTTCGGCTGAACAGCAACAGACGACGGCAGCTGCTGAGAACATGCAGAACGGATGTGGGCGTCGTTTGAACGCACCATGCTGGGAATAATAAAGGAGCGTCAAGAGACAGCATCTGTCCATGATGGCGCTGCGGCGACCCCTGACCCCAGCTACCACGGTGACCTGGGAACAGCTTGAGCCAGCGGCAGCTTCGTCAAAGCCCACTGGTGCCGCTCATAGCACGGCCAATCGCGCACCCAGAGTTCGTTGCGTCGGACTTTGATGGCGTTTTCTCGGGCGGCTCTTCTGCGGTTCAGCCAGCCGGCCACCCTTCGAAGACATCCATTCTCACCCTGGGGATGAAATTTGGATACCAGACAGAATAGGATAAGAAATGTCCTAAGCTGTATGGTAGCCTGCGAGGACGAGCCCAGCGGTCTAACGATTCGCTGCCAGGGGCTACTCTGCACTCGTACGAGTCGTTGACCGGGTCCATGCGCAGCCACTTTACCATGAATACACATACAGGTTACCATGTGTTTCATAATCGAGTGCAGACTCCCAAAGAATCGATGGAAGACTTTGCCATGGATTTGGAGCGGTTGGGCAGAGCAGTGTTTGGTGAAGTACCGTCCACCACGTACGACAACATAATGGTGCAGCGACTCATCGACGGTCTCCGCGAGACGGATTACCAAGCGCTGCTCCTCGTCAGTAATCCACGCACCCTGCTGTACGCCCTCGATATGGTAAACCGCCTCACGGCGCAATGTTGGCAACACGCAAAGGGCTCGGTGCTGAATGTGACGACGGTGCCACCTCAGACGCTTACCGATCAAGGATTACCAAGGGGCGGCAGTCGACGACGTGGACGGAATATCGCAAGCCGACCGAACCACCATTTGTCCCCTGCGCCGGCGTTGGAAAACAAGAGGTGGTCATTCCTTCGGGGCAGGGGTTGGCACAAAATCACAACGCCCCCAGCGAGCTTCCGTTCGCCTGACTCGTCCCCATGGAGGAAGGCGAAACACCTGCACCGGAAACGGTGCAATGGAAACGGCCATGCCCGCCGGAACGTCTAGTGTAGCTGCGCCGCTCACCTATGCCGAAGCATCGAAGCACCTTGTCTTGAGTCCGCCGCTATCCGAACAACATTTTGCCGAACCCAGGCCTAATTTACCAGAAGTTGAGGATGTCCTGCCCCTTTTGTTCGATGAGCCACCACTTGGAGAGGGTGTTAGCGTGTCATCGTGACACACTCCGAGGCTCATTTGATCAGTGCAGGGAAGCAGGTGCTCGGATCGCACCCGGCCAACGAGGGACCGCTACGCCTCCCACCAAAGCTACGCATACACTGGGCACCTTGGAAGCACAGAGCTTACACTGTTTCCTTTTGTTTCAGACGCGCAAGGTCCGGCTCATCGTAGCTTATCGAGCCAAGTTGCTACACCTGCTTAAAGGTTATGAGCATGTGTTTGCGCAACACGATGACGATACCGGTCGCACGAGGCTGACCCGCCACACCATCGATACGGCCCAAGCGCGGCCCATTAAGCAGCCACCTCGTCGCCTGGCATTGTCACGTAAGGCAGAAGTCGAACGACTAATATCAGATATGCTATCGCGAGGCATGATTCGACCCTCCACCAGCCCGTGGGCATCTCCCGTGGTCTTGGTAAAGAAAAAGGATGGATCGACCAGATTCTGCGTGAACTATCGCCGCTTAAATGTCGCCACAGTAAAGGACTCCTATCCGCTGCCAAAGATGGACGATATCTTGACTACACTGCATGGCTCCCGTTGGTTCTCGACAATGAACCTGCAGAGTGGATATTGGCAGGTTGAAATGGATTCAGATTCAAGACCCAAGACGGCATTTCCTTGTGCCGCGGGTTTGTTTGAATTCAACGTCATGCCGTTTGGACTGACAAACTCGCCCGCCACCTTTGAACGTTTGATGGATAACCTCTTTGCTGGTGTAACCTGGAAGTCGACTCTAGTCTACTTTGACGATATAATTGTCCACTCTCGGAGGGCAGAGGACCATCTAATCCATCTCCAAAAGGTGTTTGATCGGTTGGCAAGCGCCAGCCTGAAGTTGAGCCCGAAAAAGTGCCACTTTTTCTGCACAGAAGTCATCTATCTGAGCCATGTAGTGAGCGGCAGTGGACTACGAACGTGTCCGAATAAAATTAGACAAGTGACGGAGTGGCCGCCGCCTCGCAGCTGAGGCAGCCTTCCATCAACTCAAGGACAAGCTGACCCCGACGGCTTGTTCATTCTAGATACGGACGCCTCGAACCATGGCGCCGGAGCCGTGCTCAGCCAAATTCAGGATGGCCAGGAACGTGTTTTAGAGTACTACAGCAAGACTCTCAGCACCGCCGAACGCAACTATTGCGTCACCAGGAGAGAACTACTGGCAGTCGTGCTGGCCACTAAGCACTTTCATCACTAACTTTTTGGCCGACGATTTACGCTCCGCACTGACCATGCGTTGCTCAAGTGGCTCTACAATTTCCGGGTGCCTGAAGGCCAAATTGCACGCTGGATTGAACGCCTCCAACAATACGACATGGACATTCAGCACAGCATTGGCAAACAACACGGAAATGCAGACGGTCTCTCGCGTCGGCCCTGTGGCGAGTGCCGCATGTGTGAGAGAGCGGAATTTAACGACAATCAGGGTGTCATGTTCCTGAGCGGCCTCCCTAGTGCGCTGTCTTGGGCGAAAGCTAGGAGACAAAAGCGTACTGGCATATGTTTGACACCTTGTACTTGGACGAAGGCTTGCTGATGGCTATAGTTCCTCGTTCCCTGCAGAATGAGACTCTTCGAAGCTCCCACAATTCTACTACCAGTGGCCATTTTGGAGTCAAGAAGACGATGGCCAAGGTAAAGAAACGGTACTACTGGATCGGACAGAGCGCTGACATCGCCATTTGGTGCGCACGTTGCAAAGAGTGCAACGCCCGGAAAGGCCCCTCTCGTCGTACTGTTGGCCGAATGCAGCCCAGTTCCATCGGCGCTCCCTTTGAGAGACTGGCTATCGACATCTTGGGACCACTACCTGCAACGTCCCTCGGCAACCGGTACATCGCTGTAGTGATGTGCTACTTTACCAAATGGCCTGAGTGCATCGCATTACCCAATCAGAAGGCGGAAACTGTAGCGCGTGCTCTCGTGCAGGAGGTATTTTGTCGCTATGGGGCCCCATTTATCCTCCACACGGATTAGGGTCGCAATTTCAAGACCGAAGTTTTTCAGACCTGCCTACGCATCCTCGAAGTGGATAAGACCCGCACGACTCCACTCCATCCTCAATCTGACGGGATTGTGGAACGCTTTAATCGGACACTCCTCGACTATCTGGCCAAGTTCGTCGCCGCTGGTCAACGAGACTGGGACCAGCCATTGCCACTAGCCCTATGGGCCTACTGCTCCGCGCCTCACGAAGCCTCAGGCTTCACTCCATCTCTACTCGCACTGGGGCGAGAACTTCGCCTCCCGGTTGAACTTCTGTATGGACGGCCGTCACCCGATTCAGAAGGCAATCCGGCGCTTGTGGAAAAACTACTGGAAGGTCTCCGCCAGACTCATCAATCCGCCCGCGAACATTTAAGAGCTGCGGCCACCGTCAACAAAGCGCGGTATGACCTCCGATCGTACCCTTTGGAATTCGTAGCGGGCGACGCGGTCTGGCTGTACACACCAACTCGCAAAGTAGGACGATACCCGAAACTGCAGTCCGACTGGGTCGGGCCAGTCACCATGATTCGACGTCACTCCGACTTAGTCTATGGGTTGCGGCTAGCTGGTAAACGAGCCACGAGGACCGTTCACGTCAACCGCCAAGCTGTTTATCAAGAGCCTTCTTTGGATCCTATCTTCGGTCGCGCACGCAACGCTAGCTTTTCGTTGAGATTAAAAACTGTACAGAATCTTATTGGCAATAAATTGGCTTAGAACCTGAAATATCTTCGTCTCTAATTGTGAATCCTGGCGCAGCGACTGCCGTACCGCCTTCCTTCAAAGTTTCGCTCGGCTAACCGTAGTGTAAATTGTCGCCACTAGGCGAGTTTCGCTAAAATATGTACCAAACTTGGTGACTCTACCTCTTATAACTTTTAAGCTATACCTTAAAAACACTGTTCTGGAATCTTAATTTATCGATAACTTTTGAAAGGATTGAGATATCAGAAGCATTAAAAATTTGAAAAAAGGGTATAATGGTTTTGTGCAAAAGTATGTAACAGGCATTAGGAAGCATCTCCGAACCCATAAAGTATACATATTCTTGATCACTATCAACAGCCGAGTCGATCTAGTCGATCCGTCTGTGTGTCTGTCCGTCTGTCCGTCCGTCTGTATGAAAGCGCTGATCTCAGAGACAACAAAAGCTAGAGACCTCATATTTAAAATATTAGATTTCGTAGTGCCGGGTCAATACAAGTTTATCATAATTTTCGATATCTCGTCCCGTTCAAAAGTTGTCGATAAATTTCGATTTTAGACCAGTGTTTTTTAGGCATAACTTGAAAGTCATAAAAAGTATAAAAGTATAAAAAGTAGAGTATTCATATTTAGAAAATAAGTTCTTGTATTGCCGGGATAATACGAGTTAATCATTTTTCGATACCTTGACCTGTTCAAAAGTTATCGAGCAATTTAAATTCCAGACCAGCGTCTTTTGGGTATAACTTGAAAGTTATAAGAGCTAGAGGCATCAAAGTCGCTGTGTACTTATAAGCTATGTATATTCTCGTATAGCATAAAGAAGCACAACATATTTCAGTTTTTTGATACAATTCCCCCTAACCACCAGAAATCGAAAAATACTTAGTTTTGAAGCATACTTCGGACTTAGCATACTCACATATATATATATGTCATCTTCATGTCACTAAAATTCCATGACGATTGGACAATAAACAACGAAGTATTTTACGATTCAATGTTACATAGTTTGGGGCCAATTTAAGAAGAAGCAAAGCAATTGCTTGACGCGCGCAGCCAGCAGCTTGTGATTGTATGTGTGTGTGTGTGTGTGTTTCCATGTTTGAATACAGATAAATAGCTTGAATGAATGTAAGACCTTGGATCAGGGTATATCCATGTCGGGCACTCTCGACTAGAGCACTCTTACTTCTTTTTATGTAGAGTTTTAAAAATAAGTTTGAAGCTGATCAGATGAAAAACAAAACAGTTTCATATATTAGTTTTCCCGCCATTTACGTCCCAAAAAATTGGTATTCAGGTTTCAATTAATTTGTAAAATTATCTATGAAAAAAAGTTTGAAGCCAATCGCATTGGTATAGAATTTTCCAAATTCTTAGTACGCACTTATAGACTAAGAGGAAACAACTGTGCAACTTTCAGCTCTCTAGCTCTTATGGTTTGGGCCCTGCGTTGATCACCAAACGCCATCGCCAATCAGTACGAACTGTTTTATATAAATAGATGGGCTGCCGAGTCCTGCCGATTGGTTTTTATGAGCAAAAAACTGCAGCCGGTACAAAAATAAAACAAATGAGGTACAGCACCTGCCGAAGTACTTGTGCGCTTGTGCTTCTGCGTAAAATTTTTAACAATTTTTTAGTAAAATATACCTGCGACCTTTTCCATAATAATATTATGTGATGTAAAATTGACCAAGGTATGGGTTCTTTGGGGTAATGACAAAGGGCTTATTTCGCGAGCGTCATGCAATTGCTTTCCTTCTTCTTCTTCCTTTGGCCCCAAACTATGGCACATTGAATCGTTAATAGCTTCATGGTTTATTGTCTGATCGTAATGAAATTTGTAGGACACAAAGATGACATATAAATGTGCAACTATGTAAAGGTCATACCTCTAAAATTACGTATTTTTCGATTTTTCTGTGAGATAAGGGAGGGGTGTTAGGTAAGCTATACCTTTCTATGGACGTTGATGTACTAACGAACAGTACATTCAAGTGGCCCAATGATACCAAGCCAGGGCTTGTTAACGCGGACCAAGGCAACATGCAACCCACCTCCCGCCCAACCGACCGAGGGGCGCGTCGCATAACGTGCGGCTACGAAGATCGCGAAATACGAATAGAACATACTATATAAATACAACAAATGAACATAGACTATTTAAATGTTAGACAGATGTTGTAATAGTACAGTTCTGAGAGTAGGGACAGAAGTAGCCTTACTTATTATCGGGAAAAGGTTATTATAACTAGAGCATAAGATCCGAAAATGGTTATGAACTGCATAGTTAGTATTACAGGCTTGCAGAGAAATCGGGAAAAAGTTTCTAGTACTTCTGATCGGAACAGCAAAACTAATTAGGCTAATTAATTCTGATGAATCAATTTCACCGTTAATTAGTTTGTGTAAGAAGATTACACCAAGCATGGTTCTACGATCACAAAGAGAGGGAAGATTTATTAGTAAAAGTCTACCACGGTAAAGAGGCAAGCGAGTATTAGGATTCCAGTGAAAAAAAGAGTAGAAATTGTTTTTGCACAGATTCTATTCTATCCTGATGAACCTTATATTGTGGACACCATATACATGACCCATACTCAAGAATGGGGCGAACAAGTGAAGTATAAAGAGTCTTAGTAACGTAGGGATCGTCAAATTCTTTCGACCAACGCTTAATGAAACCCAATACACCAAAGGCTCAATTCGTTCAAGTGGTTTTCCATTAAGAACATAATTATTTAAAAAAGGCATTCGCCTATAAAAAGACATAACGTTGCATTTACCGCAATTTAAATTTAATAAATTTACCCGACACCAGGTTTGAAAGCTTTCTAAATCAGTTTGCAACCTTTTACCAGATAGAAAGTCTGTAGACGAAAAACAAAGTTTAACATCATCGGCATACATCAGCACCAGAAAGTGTGTTGTCACGGAAGGAAGTTCATTACTGAACAATGTAAATAACAAGGGACCAAGGTGACTACCTTGTGGTACTCCGGACGTGACCTGAACAGACTTAGAGACAAGTCCTTTAAAAAAAGACTTTTTGGGATCTTAAACTTAGATAATTGGAGATCCAAAGAATTTAGTTTTTTGGAAATCCCAGAAGATGAAGTTTATGAAGTAAAAGAGAATGATTAACGGAATCAAAAGCCTTACTGAAATCGGTGTCAATAACATCTGTTTGCATTTTGTTTTGAAACCCCTTCATAACAAAACAAGTGAATTCAAGTAAGTTAGTGGTAGTAGATCTATTTTTCACAAACCCGTGCTGGCAGGGTGAAATTATAGATTTACAAAGATATTGTAGTTAAGAAGTTATTAATTTCTCAAAAATCTTAAGAATAGCAGACAACTTACAAATACCTCTATAGTTCAACGTTTGACTTGTTTCCTTTTTTATGGATAGGAATAATAAATGATTCTTTCCACATAACGGGAAAAGAGCACAACTCGATGGACAGATTAAAAAGCTTATATAATGGCCTCAAAAGACCTTCAGCACAGTGCCTAAGCACGAAGCCTGGTACTCCATCAGGTCCCGTTGAAAATACTGGCTTAATAGCTTTAAGATCATTTAATAACGAGCTTTCCGTTATTAAAGGTCCAAATATGCAATAAGAGACATTTACATTGTAAGGATATGGCGAAACCAATTGAACATTTGATGAACTATAAGTTGTTTGAAAAAATGCAGCAAATAAATCGGCGATGGCCTGATCTGTGTTAGCTGTCGTTTTTTTTCAAAAAATACGGTTGATGGAAGTGTTGATGATTTACGTTTCGCATTAACAAAGTTATAAAACGGTTTAGGATCCCGCTGAAACTGTAACCTGCAACTTCTAAGGTAATCCTGGTAGCATTGGTTATTCAGGACAGAGAAATTGGATCGAGCAATCAAGTAGTTAGAGAAATCCAAGAAAGAGTCAGTTTCCTTGAACTTCTTGTACACTCTTGACTTTCTATTTTTAAATCAAGTAATGAATTTAAGGTTGACTTTAAAATCTTGATTGCACTGTCCATGTCCCTACACTTGTTAAGCCAGGACCAGTCAGTCTGGGCTAAGAGTTGAGTAAGTTTAACAAAATCGGTGTTCCGAAATTGACGAACTCGCTCTGGAGGTAGAGTACGTGGGCACATCCCCCGGATAGGTAAATCTATCAACACTTCCAAAGTTGGGTGATAATGATCTTCAGGAAGGGATATAGGTTCAATACGGGAGACAGATACGAGGGAGGGATCCAAAACGAAAATAAGATCAAGCATCTTATTCTGAGAATTTGGGAAAGCATTGATTTGACACAATGACATACCAAATAAATTATAAAGAAAATCATTTTGGGTCGTGGGAGTCAATACATTGGAGTCGACATTAGAAATCCAAACAGTCCCAGCAATATTGAAATCACCAAGAACAACAAGAAAATCACGATCAGAAAGCATAGAAGATACCGAGTGTATTGCAGAAAAATGCGAAGAATATACAGAATTGTCTGCAGAAGGGGGATATAAGAGCAAGTAATAAAAAGGCTAACACCACGAAGGCTCAATTTGACAGCAACAAATTCAATATCTATAGAACTATCTATAATTACTATTTCTGAAGATAAATCGACATCAACAGCAATAAGTACGCCCCCACCACGACGAGGAGTGCGATCTTTTCTATGAATGGAAAATTTGTTAAAAAAAATTTCAGAATTTAGGATGTCGGGCCTTAACCACGCTTCAGAGAAGGCAACGACATTAAGAGTAAAGGACATGCTATTTAGGTAAAGATTAATAAGTTTACTACAAATACCTCTTACATTCTGATAGCCCAGTGAAAGGGAGGATTTTAGTTTTTTGTGCTATCAGAGACTATAGGTGCTGGATTAGACCTAGCAACTACAGAGGGGAGTGCAACCGGAGTCCGATTTTTCTTTTTTACAGTATATTCTTTTATAATTAAGTGTTCAGGCCAAAATTCTTTACAACAAATTTTGCTGAAATGATCTGCAGGAACACTTATTTTAAATGAAGAAATTTCCCGAAGATACGAAAATTTAAATTTTTCCACCGTAATATTGGCTTCAGATTTTGCCTGAATAAAGGCCTTGAAATCGTCAGATGTAGTATCGGGGGCAAGCCTGGAAACAAAAATTTGTTTTTTTAGTGAGACACCTACAAGGGTATTAACATCAACCGCAGCTGTAACTCCAGGAGGAACTATAGCTTTAATTGAAAGAGCATTTGATTTGGCAGACATATCAGCAAGAGTATGTTGACTTGCAACAACACTGCCTGCATTCGCCAAAACGGAAATTTCTACTGGGTCAGCAGGATATGACGTTGATTTCCTCACTACTGACTACTATCTGAGGACGTGGGGATGTAAAATCCATCAGTGATGGAGCAGATGAAGCAACTAGGACCGTTGGGACCGAAAGCTCATTAGGGCCAATTGACAGCCTATGATTGGCCTTTTTGCGCTTAGGAGACTCGTTCAAAAGTTTCATACCTTTGAACTCGTCATCCAACGCAGAGAAACCTTCAAACAGTTTTTTGAACCGACCGAAAATATCTCCAAAGCCTTTCTTGGTCTGCCTCATGAATCCCATTATATCCCTTTCGACATCCCTACAGGTCTCACAAGTCCACTTTAAGCCTGACTTGGACTCGATCAGGTCTATAGTACGGCCGTTGAGGCCAGCGCATTTTTCGTGCGCAACATTATCGCACAGCCAGCAACAAACGAAACCCATTTTCACATTTGCACGCACCTGGCAATTTTTTGAGTAACAGACATACATTTTTATTTTGTTAAAAAAAGAGTAATTAATTTCAACAAAAAATATAAATAAACAAGTAAGAGTGCTCTAGTCGAGAGTGCCCGACCAGGAGATACCCTGAACCCAGTTCTTTCATTCAGTATTCTTTATCTGCATTCATATACATAAACACATACACACACACATACAAACACCCGCTGCTACTGCGAACGTCATGCAATTGCTTTGCTGCTTCTTCTTCCATTGGCCCAAATCTATGTTACATTTAATCGTAAATAACTTCTTTGTTTATTGTCCGATCGTTATGGATTGGAGGACATAAAGATGGCATACAAATATGTAAGTATGCTGAATCCGAAGGTCATACGTACAAAAATACGTATTTTTCGATTTATAG
Organism: Drosophila maculinotata; assembly: GCA_035045305.1. Classification (NCBI taxonomy): domain Eukaryota; kingdom Metazoa; phylum Arthropoda; class Insecta; order Diptera; family Drosophilidae; genus Drosophila; species Drosophila maculinotata. The sequence goes on from JAWNPD010000421.1 coordinate 1,097,786, forward strand.
AGGATTGGAGAAAGTTATCAAAAAAAAAAGATTTTGTACTTTTGTATGCTTTACGAGAATATATATTGTGAATATGGTGCCTCTAGCTCTAATAGCTTTCAAGTTATACCCAAAAAACACTGGTCTGGAATCGAAATTTATCGATAACTTTTGAACGGGTTGAGATATAGAAAAAAGTTGAACTTGTATTGACCCGGCACTACGAGAACTTACATTTCAAATATGAAGTCTCCAGCTTTTGTAGTCTCTGAGAAACGCGCGTTCATACAGACGGACGGACAGACGGTCAGACGGACAGACAGACATGGCTATATCGACTTGATACTGATCAAGAGTATATATACTTTATGGGGTCGGAGATGCTTCCTTATGTCTGTTACATACTTTTCACACAAAACCATAATACCCCTTTTTCCCATTTTTCATGGGATCAGGGTATAAAAAGTAAGAGTGCTCTAGTCGAGACTGCCCGACTAGGAGAAATCATGAACCAAGGTCATACATTCATTCATATTTATTTATCTGCATTCATACATGAAAAAAGAGTAAGAGTGCTCTAGTCGAGAGTGCCGGACTAGGATATACCCTGATCCAATGTCTTACATTCATTGAAGCTATTTATCTGCATTCATACATAGAAACACACACACACATATACAAACAAAAGCTGCTGGCTACGCGCGTCATACATTTGCTTTGCTTCTTCTTCTTCATTTGGCCCCAAACTATGTTACATTGAAGCGTTAATAACTTCTTTGTTTATTGTCCGATCGTAATGAAATTTGAAGGGCAAAAAGATGGCATATAAATGTGAGACTATGTAAAATCCGAAGGTCATACCTTCTAAAATACGATTTTCGATTTCTTGGAGATCGGGGAGGGGTATCCAAAAAGTGAAATGCATTTAACCTCTGTATGCTTTTGGAGAGTATATGTACCAAATTTAGTGACTCTACGTCCTATAACTTTTAAGCTATACCTAAAAAACACTGTTTTGGAAACTTAATTTATCGATAACTTTTGAAAGGATTGAGATATTGAAAAAAAATGATAAATTTGTTTAGAGCCGGCAGTACAGTACCTTTAACCTGAATATAAAATTTCTAGCTTATGTGACTTTCAAGTTATGCCCGAAAAACACTTGTCTGAAATCGATATTTATCGATAACTTTTGAACGGGATAAGATATCGAAAAAAAATGATAAACTTGTATTGACCCGGCACTACGAGAACTTATATTTCAAATATGAAGTCTCTAGCTTTTGTAGTCTCTGAGAAACAGGCGTTCATACAGACGGACGGACAGACGGTCAGACGGACATGGCTATATCGACTCGGCTATGATGCTTCCTTATGCCTGTTACATACTTTTGCACAAAACCATTATACCCCTTTTTCCCATTTTTAATGGGATCAGGGTATAATTACACACGCATGCACACACACGTTGAGCGCTTCCTCCAATTGCTTTGCTTCTTATTCATTCGTTGGCCCCAAACTATGATACATTCGTAAATAACTTCTTTGTTTATTGTCCGATCGTAATCTAATTTGTAGGACATATAGATGGTAAATACCTATGAGACTATGTTCAATCCGAAGATCATACCAAAATACGTATTTTTCGATTTCTGGAAGATCGGGGCGAGGTATCCAAACTTACTTCTGTATGCTATAGGAGAATATACACACCGAATTCGGTGCCTTACCTTTTATAACTTTTAAGTAATGCCCACATAACACTGGTCTGGAGTCGCAATTTTTTTTTGCCATATTGCATTTTGTTATACGAAATTATTTACCATTTATAAACCTTAACTTTAGTAACATATATAGATGCACACTTTTATTGCAGATTTTGAGCTTGACAAATTATCTGTATCATGCAATATAAATTTTGAAAATATCTTGATTACTTCAGAAGATATGATTTTTCCAACGCAAAAAGTCAGAAGCTTCACTGTGCGGCGTTGCTTTTTCTTGGGATTGGACCTTTATAGTGCATGCGTTACGGTGATGTGTTTAACAGCAAATTATTGACGGACAACACTTTGCCCACCACTAAGCCATACGGCAACTACCTGGACGTGCAGCGAAGCCTTTTGAGTGACATGTCAAATATAATGAACAAGCCTATTTTACCGCACACATCGAAAATTGTGCCGTTTCAAAAAGGCATTGTGGTAAACAACGCAGCCCTCGATGAACTTTACCTTGTGTGTGTTTCCATTACATTACAGATAAATAATTATGTATGAATGTAAGACCTTGGCTCAGGGTATATCCTAGTCAGGCACTCTCGACTAGGGCAATATTACTTGTTAATATTTTGATTGTGGTCGTATATGTCAACTGAGTGTTTTATTTTAAATACTTATAATATGATATTTTTTGGCACATTGAGCGAATAATACAGAAATTTTAAGAGCCAGCGGAAATGTGACATCTGAAGACGTAGATTGTCTGGATATAAATAACAATGTCATTTTGAATATTGGTAAAGCAGGTATTGACGATGTTGCCGATGTGTCAGAGGAATTTTCAGATCTTGACACCTTTTTTGAGAATGATCTCGATAGTATGCCTTATGATGCTCTAGAGCAAGGGTGGGCACGTAGTGGCTCACGGAGCTCACTGAGCTCACTCCGTTATTTTTTAACAATCGGCGCCTGCATGTCGCTTGTGCGCCGTCGGCGAGATTCCAAAAACAAAATACATGAAGTGTGCGCCGATTCTTCGACTCGAGCCGCGATCGCGGGACATCTGCATTTCGTCGCGACGCGTTTGAGAGATTCCAAAAACAAAATACATGAAGTGTGCGCCGATGCTTCGACTCGAGCCGCGATCGCAAGGCAATAAAATAACAGTTAGGTCCCTGTACACTGGCTAAAAAAATTCAAACTTAACATGTCTTATATAAATATTATTGAATAACTTTGAGTTTTGAATTTATTATTTTGCTCAGTGCACACATTTGTTGTGTTAGTTTTGCGCAGATTAACGACCACAGTAGCGGTGTTTGTTGTAGATGTTGTTGTCGGGCTCACTTGCTAAATTTGGCTGCCCACCCTTGCTCTAGAGCAAAGGTGGGCGCGTAGTGGCTCACGGAGCTCACTGAGCTCACTCCGTTATTTTTTAACAATCGGCGCCTGCAAGTCGCTTGTGCGCCGTCGGCGAGATTCCAAAAACAAAATACATGAAGTGTGCGCCGATTCTTAGACTCGAGCCGCGACCGCGTGACATCTGCATTTCGTCGCGACGCGTTTACTCTAGAGCAAGGGTGGGCAGCCAAATTTTGCAATTGAGCCCTACAACAACATCTACAACAAACACCACTTCTGGGGTCGTAAATCATTTGCCGGCTTAGCAAAATGAACACATCAAATGTGTGCACTGAGCAAAATACTAATTTCAAATCTCAAAGTTATTCAATATTATTTATATTAGATATGTTAAGTTTGCATTTTTTTACCCAGTGTACAGGCACCTAACTGTTTTTTTTAATGCTTTGCGATCGCGGCTCGAGTCGAAGAATCGACGCACACTTCATGTATTTTGTTTTTGGAATCTCGCCGACGGCGGACAAGCGACATTCAGGCGCCAATTGTTAAAAAATAACGGAGTGAGCTCAGTGAGCTCCGTGAGCCACTACGCGCCCACCCTTGCTCTAGAGTATTAAGCCGGCTATATTATCAAAAAGCTGATTATTTTAAACAGCGAATCCAAGGAGAATTCTTTTACGTATATAGATGAAGTATCGCATGTCGGACTTAAAAAGCCTTCTTTGGAATGATTGATAAAAATCAAAATGTAAGAGCACATTTTAATACTTTGCCATATAAGCAAAATTAGCAAGAAAACAAATTCTTCTTTGAACTATTAAGTCTTGGAAAAAATGTTGACTTGCCGCCCAACATAAACATTTTTTTTTATACCCTGATCCTGATAAGGAAGCATCTCCGACCCCATAAAGTGTATATATTCTTGATCACTATCAATAGCCGAGTCGATCAAGTCATGTCCGTCCGTCTGACCGTCTGTCCGTCCGTCTGTATGAACGCCTGTTTCTCAGAGACTACAAAAGCTAGAGACTTCATATTTGAAATAGTAGTTATAGTGTTCAGCCTATTGATGAAGCTTGGCATTCGGTGTTCACACAGCCAGGAAACTATGCGTATAGGGGATTCGGAGGGCGTGCACTTCTAGCGATGCTCTGTGCTATGCTCGTCGGACTTGGCGTGGGTTGTTTCCTCTTCCCTCTATATAAAAACACTGTCACACTTTAATAAGGTTAAGTGCACTATCGGAAAGCTAATATGATTGACCAAAATTGATGTTAGGCTGGGCCGTACCCACGTACAGAGATTAGCAAGCGTTATGTTATTAAGTTAGCAGCTAGGGCGACTGAGATGTAGATTGCCTCCCTTTTCTTTACCCTCCCTACCTTGGTAACTCATTAAAGGGTTCAGTGGTTACCCCTTATCAAAGATTTTATTTATTCAGTTAGATTACTGAGACATTGTAACGTAACACGGTCATTCTTTTGATCCGATGACGGATTAATCCATATTTTCTATTTAATCATATTCAAAATATAGTTCGACAATTCATAAATTCAATTTTAAACATATACCCATAAGGGGATGCATGACGCATTAGCGATTTGCTTAATCAACTTGACTTATATCAACTTCACAAAATCAACATTCGAAATATACGCACAAATTCAGCAAGAGCGATATTCCCGATCAAATATATGCCAAACTAACAATATTCTTGCATACGCAAGTTGTACTCACTGAATGTTAAACAGATTATTTAACTACTTATAACCATTCCATCGATGCTCCTTCGCCGGGCCCATTGAAGATGCAGCTGATGCGTTGAGTTATTTCTCTGTGTGTAAAAGAACTTATTTAAGCGGGAGTATCGAGCTAATGATTACAATTTCATATATATATTGTGCGTAATAGAGTATTAAAATTTACATTTACAAGTCGAGTTCATTCATATGCATACGCAAGGTAACTTTTAATTTGACTAAGATAATCATGTTTTAATTGCTGGAAACAGCGACTTGCATTGAACTGCACTACGCACAAATAAAACTTATGAAAACGAAAAGAAGCTCAACGGCTGTTCAATGTCAAAATCACTCAACAACTGAGTACAAGCGAATTTCACTCAATCGTTTCTCGCTAACTGCTTTACATCCACTCCTTCTAAGTGTTTGCGGTTTCGCGCCGCTGCACGCTGATGCTGTTGATGCCAACCTCCAGACGCTCTGTTGCAGATCGCTGTTAAGTCCGCTGTTGTTATACTCTTTCCTATGCGAGGGATATATGGGAACTGCGGTATGTGTACGCTCAGAACAAAAGTGTGATCTCTCCCCCCTTGTATTCCTGTACCGCCAGAGTATAGTACTGCCAATGACGTTAACCACGCTGAGGCCGGCGCAAAGATGTGGACTTCGCCGACCGGTGGCGACTTGCAGGTGCACGAAAATGCGTGCGAACTTTGCACAGACCGGCCGACGGCACTAATTCTGCTGCTCCTAAACACCAAAATTATAAATTGAAAATAATCGTAAGAACGATACCCGAATACTATTATCTTCAAATGTCACCTTTTCTCTCGGCACTAATCACTGGGGTTACTCCACCGCACGATATCGGGTTGAATGTATATATGCACGTGTATATTTCTTCCAATCAAAAATTAGAATATCACTTTGCAGTTTGCAGGTTAAATTTGAATAGGAGCTCGCTAGTACGCGTTCGCTTCCTTTTATAGCTCAATGCAAAGTAAATTCGCATACATGCAGAAATGGTCTACGTGACAAATTCGTTCGCAATAATTTCGGCTATTGGAATTATTTAACGGAACTATGGCGCGATTATCGCTGATTCCTTTCTTTACCCTCGCTCTCGTTCTCACCTTTGTTTTTCGCCCTGCATGCCTGTGAGTGTGAGAGCGCGTTCACTGCGAACTGCTTGATTGAGAGCGCGAAGCAATGCGAGTGAAATAATTGTGAACAGATTTATTAGATCGAGTGAGCTTCTATGTAACGACAAAACCAAAGGGAATTCTTACTCAACTTTAATTGCTCGAGTTAAGCTATCTGAACAGCTGGCCCCTACACCGCAGATAATTCTGCGAGAGTCTCACCTCGAGAAGTGTTATCTGATAAAGGGTCAGTGGACTAGACTAGTACTAATTTGATGCTCAATTTGTATATCTTTAAGATGATATATTCCTATCGATTTATCGCTCTCGTTAGCTATTTCATAGTAAGCTGGGCTTAACTTCTTGATGATCTTGGCTTTATTAAAAACAGGAGCTTATATGCTGCTGAACTTCTAAAACGCATTGCTTTGAGCAAAACTGCGGACATGCACTACATCGCCGACCTTAGTTCTTCGGATGCGTCAGGTGATTGTTGACAGACGCACCCACTTGACGGTTTTCCGCCGGGTTACACGCGTTGCATTTTGGCTTGTATGTGTTCTTTGCGCCACACCCGTAACAAAATATACTGCGCGCGTCAAGACAGACGTCGAAACGATGTCCGAGCTTATCGCAGTTCCAGCATTTTATTTGCTTGCGCTGCAGCGCTGAAACTTCCACTTGCTCTGTGTCTTCTAACTGCTCTTCGAGTTGGGAAACAAAGGGCCTTTGAGCTGAACTCGCCTTATGGGGTTGGCCACGAACTTGTTTACAAAACTGCTCGTGTGTACGGATTTCTGTTCTCAATCGCGGCAACGAGTTAATACCTAAATGCATTAATTCGTAGCGCAGCGACGGCTTCGAATGACGGATAAGTAGATGCACCAAGGACTCTTCGGAAATCACGCTTTTTAAACGAGAAACAAGTCTTTCGACTTGGAATTGATATTCCTCAAAAGATTCTTATCTTCACTCGTTGGCTTTTCCGCCGAAGAACAAGTGTAAATGGTCACATAACATTTGTGTGTCTCCATTTAAATTCTGTTGCGCTAAAGCTTGGACTCTGTAAAGAAATTCTTCCGTTTGAAGACTATCTTTAGCTCCGTCAAATTTTATACGCCAACTCTGAATTATATTCGGAACCTTTTCTGGTTGAACTACTGAATGAGTTCTACCAAAGTTATGGAGCGGATAACTAATTTGGCCTGAACTTGAGCGTGTATTAGTGTTAATGTTTTGAGCACCTACTAGCGGTGGGGGATCGGAATGGTTGCTTTCGGCTCTTACAACAGGCTGCTGTGTAATATTTCCTATTTGAATAGCCGATAGTTGGGTCTGAATTAAAGCTGTCAGGTCTCGCATCATCTGTTGTTGCTGGTTTTGCATCGCTTCCTGAATGATGTTGCTTATATCGTCTACATCGGTTGACCTTGAGGTGTCCATGGTTACATTTACTGCGCTTGTATTTCTGTTGTTTGGCTGTTCGGGCTTACGGCGATTCCGAGATCTGGTTACTATGCCCCCGCGTGTACCTGCACCTCTACCTCTATTTGGATTGCCCCTGCTTCTACCACGAGTATTATTTAGAGAGCTACTTGTACCTGCTGCGGTGTCGAGATCTTGTCCTGCCGCTAATAGTTCAGCTTGCAAATTGTTACTGGCTAACGGTAGCTGCTGTATTGAACACGGCTGTTGGCATGTGGGACAACAGTCAGATTGCTGCAAATGTTGGGTTATACAATGGCGGTGGAATGCATGATTACACGGTGAAACGACAGACACATCAGGTGCGTTTGCGGGCTCCTGACAAATACTACAAGGTGTGTTCTGCGCTCTGGAAGCGCTCGCTAAATGCTCAGTGCTGCGGCGAACTGACATTTTAAGCAATTATGTTTTTGTTTATTTGTTTGTAAATTCGTTCTATCATGAATTTTAAACCGTCACCAATCAACTGAATGCGTGTCACATTACTTAAAGGCTTGCTAACTTATCTAATATATCACTGCCAGATATGGAAATTTACTGAATTCTTTAGCTGTTTCTGCAAGGTTTGTATGTACGGGTCAAGTATCGAAATGATTCCAATAACTTGCTATTCCGCGTACACCGCACGGTGCTTTGACAACTGTTTTATTCGACGTTGTGAATCTATATGTTATCTACCATGTGTTACTCGCTCGAGTCGATTAATCCGTAAGCTCTCGAATTATAATTGCGATTCTCAGAGTCGAATCACACGATCGCTTTTAGGCAACATTTAGAATCATAATTTAAGATAACTATTATTAATTTTTAATTTGAATTTTACGACTGAAGTTAGATTCGCTTTGGTTGACCAAACCGTAATTGCTCGATTTGCAGTCACTTTTCCAAACGACGAGATTCTAAAAAAAAATCTTACACGTAATCTCATATTAAAACAAGTAAGAGTGCTCTAGTCGAGAGTGCCCGACTAGGAGATACCCTGATCCAATGTCTTACATTCATTGAAGTTTTTTATCTGCATTCATACATAGAAACACACACACACATATACAAACAAAAGCTGCTTGCTACGCGCGTCATACATTTGCTTTGATTCTTCTTCTTCCTTTGACTTTAAACTATGGTACATTGAATCGTTAATAACTTCTTTGTTTATTGTCTGATCAAAATGAAATTTTTAGGACACAAAGCTGGCGTATAAATGTGCAACTATGTAAAATCCGAAGGTCATACCTTTAAAATTACGTATTTTTCGATTTCTGTGAGATTGGAGAAGGGTATCCAAAAAGTTAAATGTATTTTACCTTTGTTTGCTATAGGAGAATATATGTTCCAAATTTGGTGACTCTACACTCTATTACTTTTAAGCTATACCTTAAAAACACTGTTCTGGAATCTTAATTTATCGATAACTTTTGAAAGGATTGAGATATCAAAGAAAAAATGAAAAGTTTGTATTAAACCGACAGTACAGTAACCTAAACTTAAATATAAAGTTGCTAGCTTTTATAACTTTCAAGTTATACCCGAAAAACACTTGGCTGGAATCGAAATTTATCGATAACTTTTGAACGCTACGAGATATCGAAAAAAAAAAATGATAAACTGGTCTTGTCCCGGCACTACGAGAACTTATATTTCAAATATGCAGTCTCTAGCTTTTGTAGTCTCTGAGAAACGTGCGTTCATACAGACGGACAGACGGACAGACGGTCAGACGGACAGACGGACAGGGCTAAATCGACTCGGCTATTGATAGTGATCAAGAATATATATACTTTATGGGGTCGGAGATGATTCCTTATGCCTGTTACATACTTTTGCACAAAACCATAATACCCCTTTTTCCCATTTTTAATGGGATCAGGGTATAAAAATGTATAAAGTTAATTGATAATGCAAAATATGAAATAAGAGCAATATGACATAAGGCAAAATTCTTTGTCGGTTGGTATTCTTCTCACCAAGTTTTTGCTTCACGACTTAGGACATATTTTGCCCCACGTTTGGGCGCCACTTATTATGTAGTGTTCAGCCTATAGATGAAGCTTGGCATTCGGTGTTCACACAGCCAGGAAACTATGCGTATAGGGGACTCGGAGGGCGTGCACTTCTAGCGATGCTCTGTGCTATGCTCGTCGGACTTGGCGTGGGTTGTTTCCTCTTCCCTCTATATAAAAAAACCACTGTCACACTTTAATAAGGTTAAGTGCACTATCGGAAAGCTAATATGATTGACCAAAATTGATGTTATGCTGGGCTGTACCCACGTACAGAGATTAGCAAGCGTTATGTTATTAAGTTAGCAGCTAGGGCGACTAAGATGTAGATTGCCTCCCTATTCTTTACCCTCCCTACCTTGGTAACTCATTAAAAAGGTTCAGTGGTTACCCCTTAACAAAGATTTTATTTACTCAGTTAGATTACTGAGACATTGTAACGTAACACGGTCATTCTTTTGATCCGGTGACGGATTAATCCATATTTTCTATTTTATCATATTCAAGATATAGTTCGATAATTCATAATTTCAATTTTAAACATATACCCATAAGGGGATGCATGACGCATTAGCGATTTGCTTAATCAACTTGACTTATATCAAATTCACAAAATCAACATTCGAAATATACGCACAAATTCAGTAAGAGCGATATTCCCGATCAAATCTATGCCAAACTAACAATATTCTTGCATACGCAAGTTGTACTCACTGAATGTTAAACAGATTGTTTAACTACTTATAACCATTCCATCGATGCTCTTTCGCCGGGCCCATTGAAGATGCAGCTGATGCGTTGAGTTATTTCTCTGTGTGTAAAAGAACTTATTTAAGCGGGAGTATCGCACTAATGATTACAATTTCATATATATATTGTGCGTAATAGAGTATCAAAATTTACATTTACAAGTCGAGTTCATTCATATGCATACGCAAGGTAACTTTTAATTTGACTTAGATAATCATGGTGTAATTTCTGGAAACAGCGACTTGTATTGAACTGCACTACGCACAAATAAAACTTATGAAAACGAAAAGACGCTCAACAGCTGTTCAATGTCAAAATCACTTAACAACTGAGTACAAGCGAATTTCACTCAATCGTTTCTCGCTAACTGCTTTACATCCACTCCTTTTAAGTGTTTGCGGTTTCGCGCCGCTGCACGCTGATGCTGTTGATGCCAACTTCCAGACGCTCTGTTACAGATCGCTGTTAAGTCCGCTGTTGTTATACTCTTTCCTTTGCGAGGGATATATGGGAAATGGCGGTATGTGTACGCTGAGAGCAAAAGTGTGATCTCTCCCCCCTTGTATTCCTGTACCGCCAGAGTATAGTACTGCAAATGACGTTAACCACGCTGAGGCCGGCGCAGAGATGTGGACTTCGCCGACCGGTGGCGACTTGTAGGTGCACGAATGGCGTGCGAACTTTGCACAGACCGGCCGACGGCACTAATTCTGCTGCTCCTAAACACCAAAATTATAAATTGAAAATAGTCGTAAGAACGATAACCGAATACTATTATCTTCAAATGTCACCTTTTCTCTCGGCACTAATCACTGGGGTTACTCCACTGCACGATATCGGGTTGAATGTATACATGCACGTATATATATATATATATATATATATATATGTGTATATTTCTTCCAATCAAAAATTAGAATTTCACTTTGCAGTTTGCAGGTTAAATTTGAATAGGAGCTCGCTACTATGCGTTCGCTTCCTTTTATAGCTCAACGCAAAGTAAATTCGCATACTTGCAGAAATGGTCTACGTGACAAATTCGTTCCCAATAATTTCGGCTATTGGAATTATTTAACGGAACTATGGCGCGATTATCGCTGATTCCTTTCTTTACCCTCGCTCTCGTTCTCACCTTTGTTTTTCAGCCTGCATGCCTGTGAGTGTGAGAGCGCGTTCACTGCGAACTGCTTGATTGAGAGCGCGAAGCAATGCGAGTGAAATAATTGTGAACAGATTTATTAGATCGAGTGAGCTTCTATGTAACGACAAAACCAAAGGGAATTCTTACTCAACTTTAATTGCTCGAGTTAAGCTATCTGAACAGCTGGCCCCTACATAGTGCCGGGTCAATACAAGTTTATCATTTTTTTTCGATATCTTGTCCTGTTCAAAAGTTATTGATGAATTTCGATTTCAGACAAGTGTTTTTCGGGCATAACTTGAAAGTCATACAAACTAGAAACTTTTTATTTGAGTTTAAGTTACTGTACTGCCGGCTCGATACAAGCTCATCATATAGATATCTCAATCCGTTCAAAAGTTATCGATAAATTAAGATTCCAGAACAGTGTTTTTAAGGTATAGCTTAAAGGTTATAAGAGGTAGACGCACCAAATTTAGTATGTATATTTTCCTATTGTATACAAAGGTAAAATTTTTTTCACTTTTTTGATACCTCCTCCCGATCTCCCAGAAATCGAATAATACGTATTTTTAGAGGTATGACCTTCGGATTATACATAGTCTCACATTTATGTGTTTTTGTGTCCTACAAATTTCATTACGATCGGACAACAAAGAAGTTATTAACGATTCAATGTAACATAGTTTGGGGCCAATGGAAGAAGAAGCAAAGCAATTGCATGACGCGCGTAACCAGCAGCTTGTGTTTGTATGTGTGTGTGTGTTTCCATGTATGAATACAGATAAATAACTTGAATGAATGTCAGACCTTGGATCAGGGTATATCCTAGTCGGGCACTCTCGACTAGAGCAATCTTACTTTTTATTAATATTTTTTGTTGTAATTAATTACTCTTTTTTTTTAATGAAAAAAAAAAAAAAACTGTATGTCTGTTGTGCAAAAAATTGCCAGGTGCGTTCAAACGTTAAAATGGGTTTCGTTTGCTGCTGGCTGTGCGATAATGTTGCGCACGAAAGATGCGCTGGCCTCAACGGTCGTATTATAGACCTGATTGAGTCCAAATCAGGCTTAGGGATGTCGAAAGGGATATGATGGGATTCATGAGGCAGACCAAGAAAGGCTTTGGAGATATGTTCGGTCGGTTTAAAAAACTGTTCGAAGGTTTCTCTGCGTTGGATGACGAGTTCAAAGGTATGAAACTTTTGAACGAGTCTCCTAAGCGCAAAAAAGCCAATCATAGGCTGTAAATTGGCCCTAATGAGCTTTCGGTCCCAACAGTCCCAGTTGTTTCGTCTGCTCCGTCACTGATGGATTTTACATCCCCGCGTCCCCAGATAGTAGTCAGTAGTGAGGAAATCAACGCCATACCCATGGATGTTGTTCCTGCTGACCCAGTAGAAATTTCGGACTCGGCGAATGCTGGCAGTGTTGTTGCAAGTCAACATACTCTTGCTAGTCTGTCTGCCAGTCAAATGCTCTTTCAATTAAGCCTATAGCTCCTCCTGGAGTTACAGCTGCGGTTGATGTTAATACCCTTGTAGGTGTCCCACCCAAAAAACAAATTTTTGTTTCTAGACTTGCCCCTGATACTACATCTGACGATATCAAGGCCTTTATTCAGGCGAAATCTGAAGCCAATATTACGGTGGAAAAATTTAAATTTACGTATATTCGGGAAATTTCTTCATTTAAAATAAGTGTTCCTGCCGATCATTTCAGCAAAATTTGTTGTAAAGAATTTTGGCCTGAACACTTAATTATAAAAGAATATACTGTAAAAAAGAAAAATCAGACTCCGGTTGCACTCCCCTTTGTAGTTGCTAGGTCTAATCCAGCACCTATAGTCTCTGATAGCACAAAAAACTAAAATCCTCCCTCTCACTGGGCTATCAGAATGTAAGAGGTATTTGTAGTAAACTTAGCAATCTTTACCTAAATAGCATGTCCTCTACTTTTGATGTTGCCTTTTCTGAAACATGGTTAAGGCCCGACATCCTAAATTCTGAAATTCTTTTTAACAAATTTTCCATTTATAGAAAAGATCGCACTCCTCGTCGTGGTGGGCGTGTACTTATAGTTCTTGGTGATTTCAATATTCCTGGGACTGTTTATATTTCTAATGTAGACTCCAATGTATTGACTCCAACGACCCAACATGATTTTCTTGATAATTTATTTGGGATGTCATTGTGTCAAATCAATGCTATCCCAAATTCTCAGAATAAGATGCTTGATCTTATTTTCGTTTTGGATCCCTCCCTCGTATCTGTCTCCCGTATTGAACCTATATCCCTTCCTGAAGATCATTATCACCCAACCTTGGAAGTGTTGATAGATTGACCTATCCGGGGGATGTGCCTACGTACTCTACCTCCAGAGCGAGTTCGTCAGTTTCGGAACAGCGATTTTATTAAACTTACTCAGCTCTTATCCCAAACTGACTGGTCCCAGCTTTACAGGTGTAGCGACTTGGACAGTGCAATCACGATTTTTTACTCAACCTTAAATTCATTATTTGATTTATGTGTCCCGGTTCGTAATTCACGTAGTTCTAACAAACCAATTTGGTTTACACGGGAATTAACTAGCATGAAAAATAGAAAGTCAAAACTGTACAAGAAGTTCAAGGAAACTGACTCTTTCTTGGATTTCTCTAACTACTTGATTGCTCGATCCAATTTCTCTGTCCTGAATAACCAATGCTACCAGGATTACCTTAGAAGTTGCAGGTTACAGTTTCAGCGGGATCCTAAACGGTTTTATAACTTCGTTAATGCGAAGCGTAAATCATCAATACTTCCATCAACTGTATTTTTTGGAAAAACGACAGCTAGCTCAGATCAGGTCATCGCCGATTTATTTGCTGAATTTTTTCAAACAACTTATAGTTCACCAAATGTTTAATTGGTTTCGCCATATCCTTATAGCTCGCTACTAAGTGATCTTAAGGCCATTAAGCCAGTATTCTCACCGGGACCTGATGAAGTACCAGGCTGCGTGCTTAGGTACTGTGCTGAAGGTCTTTAGAGGCCATTATATAAGCTATTTAACCTGTCTGTGGAGTTGCGCTCTTTTCCCGTCATGTGGAAAGCGTCATTTATTATTCCTCAGTCAAACGTTCAAAACTATAGAGGTATTTCTAAGTTGTCTGCTATTCCTAAGATTTTTCAGAAATTAATAACTTCTCAACTACAATATCTTTGTAGATCTATAATTTCACCCTGCCAGCACGGGTTTGTGAAAAATAGATCTACCACCACTAGCTTACTTGAATTCACTTCTTTTGTCATGAAGGGGTTTCAAAACAAAATGCAAACAGATGTTATTGACACCGATTTCAGTAAGGCTTTTGATTCCGTTAATCATTCTCTTTTACTTCATAAACTTCATCTTCTGGGATTTCCAAAAACTTAATTCTTTGGATCTCCAATTATCTAAGTTTAAGATCCCAAAAAGTCTTTTTTAAAGGACTAGTCTCTAAGTCTGTTCAGGTCACGTCCGGAGTACCACAAGGTAGTCACCTTGGTCCCTTGTTATTTACATTGTTCATTAATGACCTTCCTTCGGTGATAACACACTCTCTGGTGCTGATGTATGCCGATGATGTTAAACTTTGTTTTTCGTCTACTGACTTTCTATTTGGTCAAAGGTTGCAAACTGATCTAGACAGTTTTCAAACCTGGTGTCGGGTAAATGTATTAAATTTAAATTGTGGTAAATGCAACGAAATGCCTTTTTTTAGGCGAATGCCCTTTTTGAAAAATTATGTTCTTAATGGAAAACCACTTGAACGAATTGAGTCGGTTAATGATTTGGGTATCATTTTGGATCCCAAGCTTAAGTTTGACAAGCATATTTCTTCAGCTGCTAATCGAGCCATTGGTGTCTTGGGTTTCATTAAGCGTTGGTCGAAAGAATTTGATGATCCCTACGTTACTTAGACTCTTTATACTTCACTTCTTCGCCCCATTCTTGAGTATGGTGTCCACAATACAAAGTTCATCAGGATAGAATAGAATCTGTGCAAAAACAATTTCTACTCTTTGCCTCCGGTGTCTTCACTGGAATCCTAATACTCGCTTGCCTCTTTACCGTGGTAGACTTTTACTAATAAATCTTCCCTCTCTTTGTGATCGTAGAACCATGCTTGGTGTAATCTTCTTACACAAACTAATTAACGGTGAAATTGATTCATCCGAATTAATTAGCCAAATTAGTTTTGCTGTTCCGATCAGAAGTACTAGAAACTTTTTCCCGATTTCTCTGCAAGCCTGTAATACTAACTATGTAGTTCATAACCCTTTTCGGATCTTATGCTCTCGTTATAATATCCTTTACCAGATAATAAGTAATGCTACTTCTGTCCCTACTCTCAGAACTGTACTATTACAACATCTGTCTAACATTTCAATAGTCTATGTTCATTTGTTGTATTTATATTGTATGTTCTATTCTTATTTCGCGATCTTCGTAACCGCACGTTATGCGGCGCTCCCCTCGATCGGTTGGGCGGGAGGTGGGTTGCATGTTGCCGGGTCCGCGCGTTAACAAGCCCTGGCTTGGTATCTTTGGCCACATGAATGTACTGTTCGTTAGTACATCAACGTCCTTAGATATATAAATAAAATCGCAGGAAATTTTTATATGATAATGGACTTTTTCGACGCAATTAATTTAGCAGTTTCAAACAAAAAACATCGGTGTCTCGGCGTTGCACCCATGGGCTGACCCACACGTTCCTGGCTATTATCCTTTTCCTTTTATTTTGATCATCCTCCAGAAGAGCAAGTTATAATTTAGCTACAAAACTAATTTTGTACCAAATGTGTGGACTCTGCGTCAAATAGTTTGCGCTTCAGCCGAAACTTGCCAAATTTGGCTGAGTCCGCACTACATAGCATTTCTATTTTCCTGCATTCCTGCATCATGTGCGAATGTTAGCTATGGAACTATGAAAAATAATGCAGCCTTCCAAATCGAATGGAACTTTTCCTGCGATGGCTGTACTCGATATTCGGTATTTTTGAAAAATAATTTAAATGCCACCGCTAAATTAATAAAAAATTGTGTCCTCTCTCAAATGACAACTGGTAATAATTAAATTAAATTTAATTGTTTTCAACTATGATTTTAATTATTAATTTCTGCAGATATTCTCTTTACTTAAGTTTATGCACATACATATTTGCGCATAATGGAAACACTTACGTACATATGTACACACGCTACGAACACTATGAGGCTCGATACCGACAAAGCGAAACACGCCACACAAATTGAAAAGCCTGTCAATTACCTCACTTTACTTTTCAAAAGCCGAAATTAGATTTAAATCCATTTTAAAATTCATTTAATTTTTTTTAACGCCAACACAGAACAGCAGTTTTAATGATGCAAATGTTGATGCAGTATATATGCGGAAAGCTTGCATTCCTCTGTAACGATAGTACGATACTTTCTTGATGCAAGTGGTAGTGAGGAAGCGATATAAAAGCAAGAGTCGTCAAATAGCGGGAGCGCTGCCCCAACTGGTAGATTCGAAATTTTCGTATGTATGCAAGTGAGATGCACTCGCACACTTTACTAGCACAATAAGTCGACAATACACGAAACAAATAAATATCGCCGATTACCTTTTTATACCCTGATCCCATTAAAAATGGGAAAAAGGGTATAATGGTTTCGTGCAAAAGTATGTAACAGGCATAAGGAAGCATCTCCGACCCCATAAAGTATATATATTCTTGATCAGTATCAATAGCCGAGTCGATCTAGCCATGTCCGTCTGTCTGTCCGTCTGTATGAACGCGCGTTTCCCAGAGACTACAAAAGCTAGAGACTTTATATTTGAAATATAAGTTCTCGTAGTGACGGGTCAATATAAGTTTATCATTTTTTTATATATCGATATATATATCGATATCTCAACCCGTTCAGAAGTTATCGATAAATTAAGATTCCAAAACAGTGTTTTTAAGGTATAGCTTAAAAGTCATAAGAGGTAGAGGCACTAAATTTGGTACGTATATTCCTATGTCATACAGAGGTTATATACATTTCACTTTTTGGATACCTCTCCTTGATCTCACAGAAATCGAAAAAATACGTAGTTTTAGCGGTATGACCTTCGGACTTTACATAGTGACACATTTATATGAATTTAAATATGTCCTATAAATTTCATTACGATCATACAATAAACAAAAAAGTTATTTACGATTCAAAATAACATAATTTGGGGCCAAAGGAAGAAGAAGCAAGTGCCCAGCCAGCAGCCAGCAGCTTGTGTTTGTATGTGTGTGTTTCAATTTATGATTGCTGATTAAGAATTATGAATGTAAGAACTGGGTTCAGGGTATCTCCTAGTCGGCCACTCTCGACTGGAGCACTCTTACTTGTTCTATAATACATTTCTTTTAAGAAATATATTTAATATATGTATATATAAAAAAATATATATAAGATATATATCATTCTTATATAATTGGTAAAGTTTATTATTTTGTTAATACACCCATTTAAAGAAGGGAATTATATTTATTGGTTGTGCATCTCTCGCAGCTGTGCGTTCTACTAGAGCGCTGTTGCGCAACAAGCCAAAGCCATATACCATTACTCTATGAGCCAAAGCACTAAGCATACAACACATAGGGCTTTAAATCGACTAAAAAGTGACTGCATAAAAAACACGGATCCGATCTTTTTTAATCAGCAACTCAAAATCATGGAACGTTGCTATCAAGGGGTTTGGAATGAAGCAATGATGGGTGAGTATGACCGCTCACCATGCTCATCATGTTCATACCCAATATTATTCGGAAATAAATTCAAAAGCGAGTGTAAAAAGAGAGTCTTTAGAGACATGTTTACACCCATATTCTTAAAGTTGCAAAATAAGGCTTCAATGATTTTCCCGTAGTCTGGACTTCTGTTGTTTTCCAAAAAGCAGTCTCCAAGAAGTTTTCTGATTTGCGGACCCACAACCTTTTCTTTTACCTTAGCGTCGGATAAATTCGAAAACAGCGTTTCCAAATAACAAATAGCTTCGCCATCTTTTGACAGAGCTTTTGCTTAGTTTTTGGAAAGTCCTAGCTTTATATGTAAAGGTGGCAATGTAATTTTGTAATTTTCCACGAGTGGCGCGAATCTCACATTGTCTGTTCCCACGATTAATTCTGTTCGTCCTGGCCAATTCTGTCGAGCATAATGATCTTTATATGATCGACTATCTCATTTACATAAAAAGCACATACGTATGTATGTTTTTGTATAGCGTTGCTGTAAGTCAGCTACCAAAGCCACATCTTAGGTCCGCACAAATTTTGCTCGTTGTAATTGATAGGATTTATATCCATGTCCATTGCTTCATATCATATGATTCCTTTAGATCAAGGGTGGGCGCGTAGTGGCTCACGGAGCTCACTCCGTTATTTTTTAACAATTGGCGCCTGCAAGTCGCTTGTGCGCCGTCGAGATTCCAAAAACAAAATACATGAAGTGTGCGCCGATTCTTGGACTAGAGCCGCGATCGCGTGACATCTGCATTTCGTCGCGACGCGTTTGCTAGATAGCAAAAACGAAGTGTGCGCCGATGCTTTGACTCAGGCCGCGATCGCAAAGCAATAAAATAACAGTTAGGTGCCTGTACACTGGCTAAAAAATTTAAACTTAAAATGTCTTATATAAATAATATTGAATAACTTTGAGTTTTGAATTTATTATTATGCTCAGTTCACACATTTGTTGTGTTAGTTTTGCGCAGATTAACGACCATAGTAGCGGTGTTTGTTGTAGATGTTGTTGTCGGGCTCACTAGCTAAATTTGGCTGCCCACCCTTGCTTTAGCTTAACGGCGTGCACTAATGGAATTGAGGGCTTGTTATTGCCTTGATGCAGCAATACATAATAAATAAAATCATACTCAATGTGCATAAGAAAGAGAGAGCTCTCTAGTGTAATTTGCCCAACACTTTAAAAATATTTTCTTAGCTACACAAATTGAAAACACATTGTACATGGTTAATATATTATGTGATACTGTTTTTATACCCTGATCCCATTAAAAATGGCAAAAAGGGGTATTATGGTCTTGTGCAAAAGTATGTAACAGGCATAAGGAAGTATCTCCGACCCCATAAAGTATATATATTCCTGATCAGTATCAATAGCCGAGTCGATATAGCCATATCCGTCTGCCCGTCTGTGTGAACGCGTGTTTCTCAGAGACTACAAAAGCTAGAGACTTCTTATTTGAAATATAAGTTTTCGTAGTGGCGGAACGTTACAAGTTTATCATTTTTTTTCGATATCTCGTCCCGTTCAAAAGTTATCGATAAATTTCGATTTTACCCAAGTGTTTTTCGGCCATAACTTGAAAGTCATTAAAGCAATCGAATTTATATTTAAGTTTAAGTTACAGTACTGCCGGCTCGATACAAACTCATAATTTTTTTCATTTTTAATATCAATCCTTTCAAAAGTTATCGATAAATTAAGATTCCAGAACAGTGTTTTTAAGATATAGCTACATATATTCTCCTATAGCATACAGAGGTTAAATACATTTTACTTTTTGAATCCCCTCCCCGATCTCACAGAAATAGAAAAATACGTAATTTTAGAGGTATGACCTTCGGATTTTACATAATTGCACATTTATATGCCATCTTTGTGTCCTACAGACAATTAACAAAGAAGTTATTTACGATTCAATGTAAAATAGTTTGAGGCCAATGGAAGAAAAAGAAGCACAGCTATTACATGAAGTGCGTAGCCAGCAGCGTGTGTTTGTATGTGTGTGTGTGTATTTAAGAACTGGGTTCAGGGTTTCTCCTAGTCGGTCACTCTCGACTAGAGCACTCTTTCGTGTTAAAAATGTTGTTGCTTCAAAATCAATAACTGAAATTGAAGGTATTGCCAATTATGTAAAAATACCTTTTTGTAAAATCGAAAATCTAGTTTTTGTTTGTTTAGCTTATAAGTATAACAAATTTAAAATAGCTGTTCTGAATACCTACCTTTTTTAAAAATGTTGCTGTATGGTTAAACCAATCTCTCTTGATGTATTTGGGGAATCTAAACACAAATATCACAGCTACAAATTTTTGTATTACAATTTTTTTTTTTAATTTTTTCGGTATTGTATTTGTCTGTTTTTTGTTGTGCTTAATTTGCAAGATAATTAACCGATTTTGAAAACAAAACGGGCAAAACTAGAAACAAATATATACCTATGTCAAATCCGAAGGTCATACCTTTCATAATTCGTATTTTTATATTTTTAGGGGATAGGAGGGAAGTATCCATTAATAATATTTTCTTATGCATGCCATAAGAGAATATACATACCAAATTAAGTGCCGCCAGCTCTTATAACTTTCAATTTATGCTCAAAAACGATGGTCTGGAATCGAAATTCATCGATAACTTTTGAACGAGACGTTATATCGATAAAATTAAATAAACATATACTCCACCACCATGAAAATGTGCTCGCCAAATGTCTGTTCGACAACAGCCTCGTTCATCACTGCCTGAAGCGGTACCATCCTCTGGACCTACCGTTCAGACTACCAACGGACTGATCCACATGATCAGTATATCATTCAATACAAAATATCAACAAATTGGCTTATTGCCTGAATGAGGCAAATTGTAAATAAAGCATAACTGACCCGGCAATACGAAAACTTAAATAAAAAACAAGAGTGCTCTAGTCGAGAGTGCCCGACTAGGATATAACCTGAGCCCAGTTCTTGCATTCGTAATTCTTTATCTGCATTCATACATATAAACACACACACACACACATACAAACACACGCTGCTACTGCGAACGTCATGCAATTGCTTTGTTTTTTCTTCTTCCATTGGCCCAAACTATGTTACATTTAATCATAAATAACTTCTTTGTTTAATGTCCGGTCGTAATAAAATTTGAGACAAAGATGGAATATAAATGTGTGAGAATGCCGAATCCGAAGGTCATACCTCAAAAAATACGTATTTTTCGATTTATCGGAAATCGGAGGGAGGTATCTGTATGCTATACGAGAATATGTGTACATAGTGCATATGGTGCCTCTAGCTTTTATGGCTTTCAAAAAACACCGGTCTGGAAATTTATCGATAACTTTTGAACGGGAAGAGATATCGAAAAAAGATTAATTTGTATTGACCCGGCACTTCGAGAACCTATATTTCAAATATGAAGTCTCTAGCTTTTGTAGTCTCTGAGAAACGCGCGTTCATGCAGACGGACAAAGCTAGATCGACTCGACTATTGATAGTGTAATTCTTTAATTTATTTTTGTATTTAATTTTCAATCCGCATTTTTGTGGCGTCCAATCTTTTTCTATGATCAAGTGTCACCAACAAGGCCTTCGTATATAATACTTATTTTTAGCTTATACTTATATTGCAATACAACACTTGATGTTGTGGCGGTTAATATTCAAATGCTTAACAGGTCTAAACAGTTTACATTCGGCCAATCTGACATTTGATCGGCCTCGATCACATTTCTCACATACATAGACCTATGGTTTTATTACACGCTTGAATCCACGATTTTAACCTAGCTGATTCAAGAATTCCTTTATATGGCAACTGGGTGAGCTAACAGTCATCAATATCAGTTATTTTATAGTGGTCAATGCAATAAAATCACCTATTTTGTATTCAGGTGGTGCTCTATGTCTCATTGCATACTGGATTTCATTATGCTCCTACGACTTTTGGATCTTGGCACTAGCTTCTTGGCTGACGGTATTGAGATTTAGAGGTTCTGCGGATCTAAATTTCTCCTCAAAGTATTCTGTCAATTCGTCTACCACAGGCTCCCGCTGATCGCAACCAAATAGTAAAACACTCGGGGCTTTACCGGTACTACACTGCACAGAATTATTAATGGCGAACTCAACTCTATTTATTAATTTATGCCAGTCTGCTTGGTTTAACGGATCATATAACTTTCCCAACATCGGAGTCAAAACACGTTCGACGTGCCCATTGGCCTGCGGTGCAGCAGTAGCCACTTAAATGTGCTCAATGTTCCGCTCTTTAAGGAAACTAGTAAATTCATATGAAGTAAAACAGGTACCTCTACCGGATACAATGCGTCTAGGGCGGCTTTAATATTCAAAGTACTTTTCCAAGAATGCATTTACTTCTCTAGTACTAGTTGAGTTAACGGGATACAATTTAACATATTTAGTAAACGCATCGATAATTACTAATAAATGCTTTCGTTTCGAAATGATACTCGGCAATGGGCCCATGGTCAATGTGAATTATGTCAAACGGAACTGGTTTTTTTTGTATGCTATGTAATGTTCTGTTGTGAACTGTTCTTGGGACAGAATGTAGGATACATGGCAAGCAGTTTAGAATATATGTCTCTACTTTGTTTCAGATCATTAACACACTTATCAGCGGCAAGGTGACCTATCTTCTCATGGCACTTTCTTATTAACTCATCTTGCATACGTACAGGCACAGTTTTTCCTCAGTACTTCTTCTATAAACAGTACCATCAATCAACTCAAAACCGGCCACATCACCTTATTCTCAGCTCTCGCGCAATGTACGTACATCCGCATCCCTCATTTGTTCGGTCTGTAACATCAAATCGATATCATGTGGTTTAGCACCAACTATTCCAACTACATTCTCATTTGTTATCAGATCACGGGTCAATATTGTATTGGCATAGCTCAAATCTACGGAATCACACGGACTATCAAAATCCTCAAAACCGTCTAATTGGCATAACACAAGGGCTTTTGGATCCGCACGGTACTATTATCATTTTCTAGTGGAACACACGGGATTTCGTTAGTTTCTAGTTGACGATCGGACGAGATGACACACGGGTCTCTCTTCCTCAATAATGTCTTTTAACAACTCGGTGTGTCTACTTAATGCGTCTACGTGGGTCATATTTGAACTAGGTCGGTGGGCCATCGAAAAGTTATAGCTTTCTTACTCTAAGGACGAACGGGCTTTGCGGGGCTTATAGACTTCTTACTCATAGTTAGCACAAGGGAATTACAATCAGTGATAATCAGGACGATGCTCTCGGTACACACGGAATCGGCGCAAAAAAAAAACAAAGGATTCAATTTATTATCCGTATGTCGTTGCATCAGTACGGCACCAAAACCATGTGAGCTGGCATCGGTATGCAACTCGGTTGCAAGATGGGGGGATTGAAAATAGATAATACGTGCGGAGTGGCCAGTATGGACCTCAGTGTCGAAAATGCATCTCTCTCCGGCTCCGACATTGGAAATGGACCACCTTTTCTCAGTAATTCTGTTAGGGGTTTTGCAATACGCGAAAAATTCGAAACAAACTTTCGGAAATAAGCAAATAAGCCTGAACAGGAATGCAACGCTTTACAATTACGCGGTTCTGGGTAATCCTGTATAGCCCTCAGGTGTTCGTTGTTTGGTAAAACTCCATCCGCACCAACACTATATCCCAAATAATCGATACGTTCTTAAAGAAATTTGCTCTTTTCGAAGTAAATCTCGAGATTATACTTAATAATACGATCTAACGATTTGGCTAATAACTGATGGTGTTCCTCGGTGGCACGAGTAGCCAAAATAATGTCGTCCATGTACACCATAAGCTGTTGATTCCTAACCATATCCCTCAAAACATCAGAAATTAACCTTTGAAATAGGGCTGGCCCATTCTTAAGGCCAAATGGCATCCTAAAATATTCAAACTGACCTTCTGGGGTCACAAAGGATGTATACTTTATGGAATTCGTTTCCACCCCTACATGAAGCCACTTTTCAAATCTAGAGTAGAAAATACTAAGCAATCCTCTATTAGGGGCAACGGGAAATTATATCGTACGGTTTTCTTGTTCAACCCACGATAGTCGACGCACATTCTTATTTTACCATTTATTTGTTCACTAGAACAAACGTTGAAGCATATGGAGAATTACTGGGCCGGATAACTTTACTTACCAGCAGCTCATTCACGGTGTCGGTAACAATTCCTCGTTCCTAGTACGATAATCTTCTAGGACTGCTATGGAAAGGGGTCGTATCTGTCAGTCGTATGCTCATTGTATAATTTGGTGGGCCACCACCACCTGAAAACTTATCAATGTAATGTGCATGCACAACTCGCCGGAACACCCGCGCCATGTCAAAACTGAATGCCATACCCACATCTACAACGTCCTCACCCAAAAGTGCGGCGCAAACGGTATTCAGCTCGGACAGCCAATCTCTGAACAGCCCAGTCTTAACCGGGGATGCATTCGTGTTTACAAAAGAGCCATTACAATTACTATTTAAATCCTTCGGGTCACTATTATTATACTTATGAGCCTTTGTAAACAGGGATGCACAAAACGACTTGTAAACTTATGAAACTGTATCATTAACTAAAATTGTGTTTAGTTTATTCTCTTCAAAATTTTTATGCATTACAAGTCTAAGTTTTAATAATTTCAGGACATCTCTTCCGCGAAGCAACGGTGTTGGTAAAATTAAATCGGGAATAACAAATACTTTAATTTCATAATATATTTCTGGAAATAAAACCAAACACTTGACTTTTCCATATGTCATTATAGAGCTTCCACTTAGCCCTCGAAAATTAGTGCTCGTCAACTTAATATATTTTCCCAACTGTGGAAATAACGATTTGCTCGCGAAGCTTACTGGGCTTCCGGTATCTAACAGGGCGAAAATATCATTAGTGTCGGTGCATCCCCCTTTACTAGGTAATCTTAAACTTACTAATTGAATAAATGATTTTTCGGCCACGTTTCGGGCATTGTCTGCATTAGTGGCCAGTTTCGAAACAGTTGAAACAACATCCTTCCGGTCGTTTGGGGCGCTTGCAGTCTTTGGCCAGATGACCCATAAGGCGGCAGCTGTAACATCGGATCTCATGTAACGTAGTAACGCCGTTGAGTGCATGAGCCGCAACAAAAGCATTCCAGCTCGGCAACACGTGCTTAGCTCTTTTCGTGCGTTGTTTAAGGTGATCTGCTCATTAACGGACGCTAAATCATTTGCAGCATTTGCATCTGCAATATTAACATGTAAGTCGGGCACCAGCAAGCTCGCCTGAACGAGAGCAACTCTTAAGGCTGCCAGTCGCCGGCGTTGTCACATGGCTGTTCCATTGGATGCCCTGATTCAACATATAGAGCATGTTGATCAGCAAGCAGAGGCGCAGCTTCCGATATACTCGGGGACTCTGTTTCGGGAACAGGCAATGCCTCGGCCGTCTTAGCCATAACTAATTTCACCAGAACTCGCAATTCATATATAGACGCTTCGCTGCAGACAGGGACTCGTTTTTCAGCCAGCAGCTTCAAATAACTTGATTTGTAATTCTTTAATTTATTTTTGTATTTAATTTTCTATACGCCTTTTTGTGGAGTCCAATCTTCTTCTTTTTCTATGATCAAGTGTGACCAATATGGGCTTCGTATATGATACTTATTTTTAGCTTATACTAATATTGCAATGCAACACTGGATGTTTTGGCGGTTAATATTCAAATGCTTAACAGGTCTAAACAGTTTACAATAGTGATCAATAATATATATACTTAATGGGGTCGGAGATGCTTCCTTATCCGTGTTACATACCTTTGCACTAAACCATTTCAAATGGGTTCTGGGTATAAAAACAGCCAAATATGACGAAAATTTAAAACAAAAAACGAGAAAGAAAGGATACCTTCTCATTTTTCAACAGATTGTTCCTATGGTAGCTATGAGATATAGTAGTCAGATTTTGATTAAATTTTTTAAGCATGCCTTAATAATGCTTAAACTTATATTTGTTAAGTTTGGTTGAGTTATCTAAAAAAAAAACACACATTTTCGACCTATCGTTCCTATGGCAGCTTTAGTATTCTGATCCGGCTGATTCCGACATATTATCTCCGTCCAGCAGAAATAAGCATCTGTACCAAGTAACATAGCTTAAAAATTAAGAGACAAGTTTGCGTAGAAACAGACAGACAAAGCTATATCGACTCGTCTTGTCCTGATCAAGAATATATTTACTTTATGTGGTCGGAAATGTTCCCTTCTATGCATTGCAAACTGCTGGCCAACATATAATACCCTGTGCAAGGGTATAAAAAGGAGATCAGAGATAAATTTGTATACCCTGAACCCATTGAAAATGCGAAAAAGGGTGAAGTTTTGACACGTATGATTGAGCATACTCACACATTTATATGCCTTCTTTATGTTCTACAAATTTAATTTTAATCAGACAATATACAAAGAAGTAATTAAAGATTCAATGTAACATAGTATTGTGTGTTTCTATGTATGGAAGCAGATAAATAATTATGAATTATTATCGACTAGAGCACTCTGACTTGTTAATTATAATTTTCGTGTTTAGATTCCCCAAATAAATTGTAAATTTTTGGTCCCAACTATATAGTAGAAAAAATTATAATATTTTGTTGTGTTATTATACTACTTCAAGTTTTGAGACTTAAACAAAACGAAAAAAGAAAAAAAACTATATATACTAACCATTCTACAACTCTTTATTTTCACCTTGCTAATTTCTTCTGGTTGTTCTGGAATCTTTAAGCTACATACATACATACATATGAAGGTCATGTGCCTAGTTGATCGATATTCGAAACGAAATCAAATAAAGAAACAATCAATTTTAATATTGACTGAGTTTATTATGTGTTGTATTATGAAGATTACTTACATTGCTTTTTGTACAGGGAAGTTAGCAGTCGTACTACACGATTCAAGTCTCGTGTATACAAACGTAACAAAATGTTGACGATACATAATCATTATTTATGATACATATATATAATTGTATTGATATATATATATATATATATATAAAAAAAAATTATATGATATGGTACTAAATATGATCTGTTTTCATATTAATATTTCACCGATAAGATAAAAGATCAAATGACAATATCAGTTTGATATTTTCGAACATATCAGTTTGATCTTTTAAAAGATCTTTTCACAATCACAATAAAAAAACAATCTCTTTTTCAAACCCTTAACATATTTCTATTCCTATTATCATTTTGGTATATTATTTATTTTACAAGATTTCACATATTTTAATTAAGTTGAAAAATTGTCTGGTTGTTGGCGGAGTCGAACCTGAGACATATATTTTGAAAAGATCAAATTAACCAGCACTTATCAAATTAATATAGATCTTTTTTTTCTGTGTATATATGTACAGCAAAGTACATAGTTTTACATCTATGAATATACGAATCAGGTTAACTTAGTTCGTATACAAACGCAAAAATATTTAATCGAATTGTAAACAGAGCACGTGACTGGGTACATTTAGAGACTTGCATTTATAAAGCAAACAACCAAAAACAAAATAATTAAAATACGTACAAGAAATCAAAAATGCTACAACTCCCAAATCGTACATGCAACTCACTTGAGGATCCGCCGCCAGCGCCAGGTGGCGGATAGGAAAACCAAAATTGATGTGCCAGTTTGAAGTGGCCCAATGATGGGCTTGCTAGAATACAAAAAAGGAAAGAGAAACGTATTTTATTTTCCATGTTGTATTGTATTCATACGTGAGTAGTCAATTTTTTAAATTGGAAGACGACCCTCATATCTACTATATACACTTGATTTGAATTATCTAACATAAAATGTACCAAATTTTTTTATAAAAATTCGTAAAATAACAAGAATTCATTTAATCTTTTAGGCTTGAAAAAAAATATAGAAACAAAAAACTTAAACTTAAATATTAAACTATAAATTGGTTTTTTATTAATATTAATTATATAATTAATATTTGGTTGTGCGACCATGATTTTTTAAAACTGCAGAGCATCGACGGGACATGGATTCCACCAGATTGGCACAAATCAATGGATTAAGATCAGGTGATTGAGAAGGCTACTCCAATAAATCCATTTTGTTGTCCCGGAACCAGTTTTTTGCAAGTTTGGACGAGTGTTTGGCATCGTTATACTGCATAAACTCCCACTTCACGGACATCTCTTCCGCGGCATATGACCACATTACGCTGTTAAGAATATTAACGTAGTCTGGGCACACATTTTGCCTTGTATCCAAAATATCGGACCAACACCCGAAGTGGACAAACATCCCCAAACCATTATTCTGCCTTCGCCATACTTTAATCAGATCCAAACAAATTTATCTCTGTTTCGTCTGAACATAGGACGTTGTATTTATCAATATATATAAAAGATTTCGTGCTGATCGGTGATTGGCGGTTGGTGATTGGTACAGGGCCAGAACCATTCGAAATTGAAAGCTCAAATTTTCACAATAAAACTGTCATCAGCGGGTTCAAACTTGTTTTGTTGTATTTTACGATTTCTGGGGATCGGGGGGAGGTATCGAAATAATTTTAACTTTTGTATGCTTTACGAAAATACAAAAACGAATTTGGTGTCTTTAGCTCTTATAAGTTTCAAGTTATGCCCAATAAAAACACTGGTCTGGAATCGAAATTTATCGATAACTTTCTTAGATCCCTGAGATCAGCGCGTTCATACAGACGGACGGATGGACAGATGGTCAGACCGACAGCCAAACGTACATGGCAAAATCGACTCGACTATTGATATTGATCAATGGAGTCGGAGATGCTTCCTTATGTCTGCTAAATGATTAAATACGTAATCAACTCGTCAATGGCATTAACTTACAAAATGTTTCGGTTAATACAAATTGCAACACGTGTAATAAGGCAAAAATTTGCTTTCAACCATTAGCTAAGAACAATTCAACTCGAACGTCGCAGTTATTGGAATTAATTCACACAGACGTTTGCGGTCCTATAAATGTGAATTCCGTCTGTGGTGCAAAATATTGCACTACATTTGTAGACGATATGTCAAAGCGCGTTTTTGTCTATTTTATGAAATCAAAGGACCAAACATTTGAAAGGTTTCAAATATATAAAAATTTAGTCGAGCGTCGAACTTAAAAGAAAACGAAACCGCGCTCCGAAGGTAGTATACCCTTGCAGTAACTTAATATATTGAAACACTTTTGCTTCTACAAAAATAATATGACAATGCTACATTAAAAATTAAGTTTCTTATTTATTGATCCTATGATATCTATTAGATATATTCGTCTGATTTTGACCAAATTCAACCAATCTATACAAAATACAAATACAAAATACAAATTACTGAGTTTGGTTAAGATAGTTTGAGAAACAAAAACGTTGGTCATACAATGACTCATTTTTCCAATGGCAGCTATAAGATAGAAATATCTCAAAAAAGAAACATTTTCGACCGATCGTTCCTATGGCAGCTATATGCTATAGTAGTTCGATCCGGCTGATTCCGACATATTAAGCATCTGTACCAAGACTAGTTTCAGTAGGAACAGATAGACAGATGGAAAGACGGACAGACGGACAATGGTATTTTGACACGTCTTGTTTTCCTGATCAAGAATATATATATACTTTATGAGGTCGGAAATGTTTCCTTCCATGCGTTGCAAACTTCTGGCCAAAATTATAATACCCTCTGCAAAAGTATAAAAATTAGTATTCATTTTTGACAATATATATTCATGAATTTGAACCCGATGAGGTGAAAACAAAAAAATTAGCTAAGGTACTAACAGTACATTAATACAATTTTGAATATATGTACATATTTTAGTTTATTTGTAAACATAAGAAAGCAAGAATCGAACAACATCAGCTTATCTAAGTGCTTAGGTGTATCAAATTGTAAAGCAAAATAATTAAAAACACACACATATATAGGCGATGCTTGTATACACAACAAACAACATGTAGCAGCATAACACACAGCAAATTCAATGGTAAGACAACATTCGCGAATAGTACTCGTCGAGAATGAAAACTATTTGATTAAGTTTCTGACATCTCCGGTATTGAACTCAATATTACTGAACTGAATCACCATTGTTGCACGAAATGCAGAGAACTTGTCCTATTTGTAACCTTTTTTTTAATGTAATTTAATATGAGAACCTAAGATGTAGAATACCACACACTGCGCTGCCGTTTATCGCGAGTCGAGGAGGGTTCTGCAATTGCGAACAAGTATCAAAACGCCAGCAGCATCAAATGATTGTCACCAGCCCTCGCAATGCAAAGCGCTGTCGCTGTCGACGGTTCCTTCGCTATTGCCATCCCCATTGCTATCGAAAGTCGGCGACTGCTCGTTGGGCCCATGGTGGAATTATAATTCCATCATGCACGAAGGCAGAAGCGCAAACGTATACAGAATACGTATACATACGAGTTAGAAAGAGATAGAAAACTTTAATAACTTGAAGAGAATGTGTCCGTCATGGTGGAATTATGATTCCACCATGGTGTCCGTCCCCTTGTTATTATTCCAGCATGGTGGGGCCGTTCGGCTCAGTGTTGCCATTATAGCTTTTTTCCCGTCAGATCTAGCTTTTTTGAAAATCAAACAGCGGTGGAAAATTGAAAACAGCGGGCAGCGAGCAATCTAGCTTGTTTTTAGTTAACTCAGCTTTTTATTAAGTTGGCATCTCGGTGCTTATTATGCGATAGCATTCATCGATTATCAGTTAAAATGCACCTATGATTTGCCTTTTCCATCTCTATGTTCATTTTCCCATCTCCAAATTTAAAAAGTGCGCAAAAATTCTAGCAAGA
This sequence comes from Drosophila maculinotata, assembly GCA_035045305.1. NCBI lineage: Eukaryota > Metazoa > Arthropoda > Insecta > Diptera > Drosophilidae > Drosophila > Drosophila maculinotata. The sequence goes on from JAWNPD010000421.1 coordinate 1,128,796, forward strand.
TGCCAAAAGAAACATACAAGCAAAAAGTCCGCGACGATTGGTTTCAAAAACCGGAATTTAAAGACTGGATCCGCAAGGATGTATCGAATTCTTCGCGTGTGTTTTGCAGCTATTGCAAATGTAATATAACAGCAAAAGTTCCCGACACCTAAAGTCAGAAAATGCCGGCAAAACTGTTGCATGAAACTGTTATGTTTTTCATCCGATCAATTTCAAACTTACTTTCAAAGCTCTACATAACAAAATATTAACAATGTGATATTCATATTTTGGGTATTCCTTCTGTAAAGTCAGAAAATGGCGGAAGAATTGTTGTATGAAACTTTTTTCATTTTCATTTGATCAGCTTCAAACTTATTTTGAAAGCTGAACATAACGAAGTATTAGCAAAGTTGACTTTCAAATTTTGGAAAATCGTCCCCCAAAGTCGGAAAATGGCGGGAAAATAAACATATGAAACTTTTTTATTTTTCATCCGATCAGCTTTAAAGTTATTTTCAAGACTCTACATAACAACATATAAGCAACGTGAATTTCAATTTTTGGAAAGTCCAAAAAATTGTCGGAACTTTTTTAAAAAAAAATATTTTTTTTTTCATTTGATCGGATTCAAAATCGTTTTCCAAGATCTATGAAGAGATTACATAAAAATTATATTCACTTTTTGTGGAAAATCCTTCACTCTGCGTGGAAATTGTGATATTCAATTTTTAATATGCGCCCGATTAAGTTGTTATTAATTTTCAAAGCTTCACGAAAAATATTTCAACAACGTGGTTTTAATATTTAGGAAAATCCGTTAACAAAATCGGGAAATGGACGGAAAGTTGTTGTATGAAATTTTTTGATTTCCATCCGATCAGCTTCAAACTCATTATCAAAGCTTCACATACAAAATGATAGAAAGAATGTTTTTCAAATTTTAGAAAATCTACCACCAAAATCGGGAAATGGCAGGAAAGGTGTTGTATGCAACTTATTAGTTTTTTATCCGATCAGCTTCGAAACTATTTTCAAAAATCTACGTAACAAAATATTAACCTAAAATTTTTGCAGAAAATATATTCTGTGTTCTATTGATTAGATTCAAAATCATTTCCAAAGACCTGTATGGAAATTCCATAAAAGCGATATTCTTTTTTTGAGGAAAATCCACCTACCTGCGTGAAAGTTGCCGGAGGTAAATTTTCATATTCGAACGATTTCTTTTTTTTTGTTCCTTAAAACGGGGCGTAGCACCGCTCGCCGACAAATGCTAGTAATATTATAATTCCACCCATGAGCTCACATTATTATAATTCCACCATGGTGGCTCATGCGGCTGAGTTCGGAACTGTTGGATAGAACGTGCGAGTGCGAAAGAGACAGTAAAAATGCTCTCTCGACTTCGCTTTCTTTGTTGTTCTGCTCTTATTTTGTGAGTTGAAAAAAAAAACAGGACATTGTTTGTGTTTTGTGAGCGCTTTGTTGATATTATGCTGCCTAATGACATATAATAGAAACAATAAAGTTGAAAATAAATGTTCAATTATATTATTATAATTATAATGTTTCTGGCATATTCTGCTGCCATCGAATATATTCATGTTGAGGGCCTTCTCCCTTAATCATTTTCTATTTTTGAACGACAAATAGTGGAATTATGCATTTTTAATATAAGCTAAGTCGAAAAATAATTAAATAACCTAAGTTCATTCCTCCCCATTCACAACTTACCTCAACGACAAGCGAAGCAAGACTGACAATAGTTTCGAAAAATCGAGAGCGCTTGCTCTCTTGAGCTCACTTTATTATAATTCCACCACGCGTCCGAGTATCCTTATTACATAGCGCGTCACGCTCTCTCCGTCGGCATTATTAACGTCGCTTTTCGTTTATTTGGCATTAACGTTTTCAAAGCAAAACAAGATGCATAAGCAAAAACGTTCACGACACTCCACGAACAAGGTGCATGGTACTTGTCACAGTAAATATTTACATTGTTATTCGTGCGCATAAGTATTTACTTCCATTTACTTAAAGTAAAAGCACACATACTACAAACACATATATGAATGTGACTGTTGTTTAACAAATATCCATGTGCAAAATGAGCAACATATTGCTGACATCATCTACATACATATAAGCCCAAAATTGCTTTTAAAAACCCACTTAAATGTTAGACACTTTCATAACTAATGTTTCACCAATTAAATATATTAGATAGTTAGGTTTATCGATCGAATATTTTACAAGTACTATGCTATACATATTTATTTTAAAGAAAATGAAAGTCCTCCTCAGCTAACTTGAAGCCTGATGGACACACTCACACAGCGGGCGGGAAGTAATGACACAATATTTAAACACATGCTCTACATTCATACATACATATGTATGTATTAATTAATAGGCCTGACAGCTCGTCGACAACACGCAGATAATTCATTGCTATTTTTCTTGTAAAATAAGCTGTAAAGGGCGCCAGTTTATGTGTTGGCAGCAAGCGAGCAAACCCACAAACTCATCCACAAAAGCATTCACACAGGTTAATAGACATTACATATTCACAAAACATGACACAGTGCATTTAGTGGAAAAATAGACAAGTTAAGCAATGCAATAACTAAATATGTATCTAGCAAATTGACATACAAAAAAAAAAAAAATTGTATTTACCACGGTCGAAGGTGATAGTAGCCAGTGCTTTTTTCATATTAGGTTGCTAGCTTATAACTATGTCCTAAAAATAATACTAATAAAACACAGATATAGTTTAAAGAAAATAAGAAACTTTGAATTTGAATTCTCATCTGTTTCATTAGGCATTACCAGGGCATGTTTAATGCTTGAAGTGAGAATCGTCGGGGACTTGCAATGTGAGTGACCGTGTCTGCTGGACTTGCTTGTGCGACTTGTGCTGTCACTTCGCCTAGCTGCTGCGCAATCTATGCACATTGTCTCATAATGAGTGCCTGATTACTACGAAAAACGAGCGATAACATGGTTATCATGGTTAAAACTCTAACATACCATTAAGAAGCGAAATGGCGAAACATCAGCAACACTCTCTTTTTATACCCATTAAAAATGGGAAAAAGGGTAAAATGGTTTTGTGCAAAAGTATGTAACAGGCATAAGGAAGCATCTGCGACCCCATAAAGTATATATATTCTTGATCACTATCAGTCTGTCCGTCTGACCGTCTGTCCGACTGTATGAACGTACGTTTCCAGAGACTACAAAAGCTAGAGACTTCATATTTGAAATATTAGTTTTCGTAGTGCCGAGTCAATAAAAGTTTATCATTTTTTTCGATATCTTGTCCCGTTCAAAAGTTATCGATAAATTTCGATTCGAGACAAGTGTTTTTCGAGCATTACTTGAAAATCATATAGCTAGAGACTTTATTTTTCAATTTGTTATAAGAGGTAGAGGCACCAAATTTGGTATATGTCTCCTAAAGCATACAGAGGTTAAGTATATGGGCATTTCCACAGAAAAGTCCACCGTGACCGAAAAATTAAACTTTAGCCAATATTTTTTATACACTGATCCCATTAAAAATGGGAAAAAGGGGTATTATGGTTTTGTGCAAAAGTATGTAACAGCCATAAGGAAGCATCTCCGACCCCATAAAGTATATATATTCTTGATCAGTATCAATAGCCGAGTCGATATAGCCATGTCCGTCTGTCCGTCTGACCGTCTGTCCGTCTGTATGAACGCGTGTTTCTCAGAGACTACAAAAGCTAGAGACTTCATATTTGAAATATAAGTTCTCGTAGTGCCGGGTCAATACAAGTTTATCATTTTTTTTCGATATCTCATCCCGTGCAAAAGTTATCGATAAATATCGATTTCAGACAAGTGTTTTTCGGGCATAATTTGAAAGCCATAAAAGCTAGAAACTTTATATTCAGGTTTAAGTTACTGTACTGCCAGCTCTAAACAAACTCATCATTTTTTTTTCAATATCTCAATTCTTTCAAAAGTTATCGATAAATTAAGTTTCCAAAACAGTGTTTTTAGGGTATAGCTTAAAAGTTATAAGACGTAGAGTCACCAAATTTGGTACATATACTCTCCAATAGCATACAGAGGTTAAATGCATTTCACTCTTTGGATACCCCTCCCCGATCTCCAAGAAATCAAAAAATACGTATTTTAAGAGGTATGACCTTCGGATTTTACATGGTCTCACATTTATATGCCGTCTTTGTGTCCTACGAATTTCATTACGATCGGACAATAAACAAAGAAGTTATTAACGATTCAATGTAACATAGTTTGGTGCCAAAGGAAGAAGAAGAAGCAAAGCAAATGTATGACGCGCGTAGCCAGCAGCTTTTGTTTGTATATGTGTGTGTGTTTCTATGTATGGATGCAGATAAAAAACTTCAATGAATGTTAGACCTTGGATCAGGGTATATCCTAGTCGGGCACTCTCGACTAGAGCACTCTTACTTGTTTCTAACTTGTATTGTCAAAGAGAAATGTTGAAATTTAATGAAATTAAAGGGTCCAAAGCTTTCCTTAACTGCGATGAGGAGATATCGGGCTTCAAAGTTAAAGTTCTCGTTTTGGTCAGTTCTGTTTATTTGTAGGACCATCTTCTCTTTACAATTTAAATTGTTAAGAGTATTTCTGCAATTGCACTCTTATCGAAAACTTTTGCTACAACAATAACCAACCGTTAAATAATTGCAAGAGAGCAAGCAAATATCATATAGCGGTAAAATATCGATTTACGTTTAAACGGAATTCAAAGATAACGTAACGCCGCAAAAAGACCATTTATTCGCATGATCTACTCCGTGGCAATCGCAAGGGCCTGAAATTTTATATTTTAAGAAAGCTTGAATAAGTTAACCAATTGTAATAAAAATCGTGGCTGTTCAACAAATAGTTCATTTTATATTAAATTTCAAAATTGTGTAACGTAACGCCACATTGTAAGTAATTTCGTTGCTTGGTGTATTGTTTATTATGAATTTACATTAAATTATCGTTTAAATTTAAAAATAAGTTCATGGCTCGAAGTTTACCCTATTTTGTTTTTGAATTTGGATGCAAGGTTTTGGAGTGGAATTATTTTGCAACTTCTCACGGCAAAGGTGCGGTCGATGGGGTTGGAGCAACCATAAAACGAAAAGTTTGGCAGATGACAAAAACAAAAAATATAATTTTAGACAATGCCTTTTCGTTTTATCAATGTGCTCGAAATACAATTCTTGGAGTTAATTCAACTTACGTTTCCTCAAAGCAAATAGATAAGTTTTCAACTTTGCTAACGGAAAGGTGGAAGGAGCTGAAGAATATACCTGGTATACATAAAATTCACTATTTATCAAATAAAACTATTATATAAATACATTTATGCTATTTGCTAGTCACTATCACTATAAGTTATAATTTTCATTTCATTCTAATAATTATCTCAAAATAAAAAATATATTCCACATGAAATTAATGTTTTATTTGCGTTAAAAATGGGCTTTAAAACAATCTTAACTAAAAATGTTGCAATGCAAATTTTAGTAACGTAACGCCATGTAACGTCACGCCAGATAATTCGACTGCTAACAAACAAAATGGGGAAAGGTTTTTACATTGAATAATTTGGAAAATTAACCTTCAATATTTCAAATATTAGTACAAACAAGTAAGAGTGCTCTAGTCGAGAGTGCCCGACTAGGATATACCCTGATCCAAGGTCTTACATTCATACAAGTTATTTATTTGTATTCATACATAGAAATACACTCACATATACAAACAAAAGCTGCTGGCTACGCGCGTCATGCATTTGCTTTGCTTCTTCTTCTTCCCTTGGCACCAAACAATGGTACATTGAATCGTTTATAACTTCTTTGTTTATTATCTAATCGTAATGCAATTTGTAGGACAGAAAGATGGGATATAAATGTGCACCTATGTAAAATCCGAAGGTCATACCTCTAAAATTACGTATTTTTCGATTTCTGTGAGATCGGGGAGGGGTATCCAAAAAGTGAAATGTATTTAACCTCTGTATGCTTTAGGAGAATATATGTACAAAATTTGGTGACTCTACCTCTTATAACTTTTTAGCTATACCTTAAAAACACTGTTCTGGAATCTTAATTTATCGATAACTTTTGAATGTATTGAGATATCGAAAAACTTGAATATAAAAATGCTAGCTTTTATAACTTTTAAGTTATGCCAAAAAAAAACTTGGCTGAAATCGAAATTTATCGATAACTTTTGAACGGGACGAGATATCGGAAAAAAAATGATAAACTTGTATCGTCCCGCTGCTACGAGAACTTATATTTGAAATATGAAGTCTCTAGCTTTTGTAGTCTCTGACAAACACGCGTTCATACAGACGGACAGACGGACAGGGCTATATCGACTCGGCTATTGATACTGATCAAGAATATATATACTTTATGGGGTCGGAGATGCTTCCTTATGCCTGTTACATACTTTTGCACAAAACCATAATACCCCTTTTTCCCATTTTTAATGGGATCAGGGTATAAAAATTTTATACAAATAGTCTCGCTCGATTCGCAGAGTTTTGCAATTTTTGTAAACCAAGTCAAAACCCACTTCTGTTTTTTGAAACGTAACGCCAGCGCATATTTTTGCTTATATCTTTAAATCCCTACATTCGATTGTTCTCTTTTTATACCCTGATCCCATTAAAAATGGGAAAAAGGGGTAGAATGGTTTTGTGCAAAAGTATGTAACAGGCATAAGGAAGCATCTCCGACCCCATAAAGTATATATATTCTTGATCAGTATCAATAGCCGAGTCGATATGGCCATGTCCGTCTGTCTGTCCGTCTGTCCGTCCGTCTGTATGAACGCCTGTTTCTCAGAGACTACAAAAGCTAGAGACTTCATATTTGAAAGATAAGTTCTCGTAGTGCCGGGTCAATACAAGTTTATCATTTTTTTTCGATATCTCATCCCGTTCAAAAGTTATCGATAAATATCGATTTCAGACAAGTGTTTTTCGGACATAACTTAAAAGTCATTAAAGCTAGAAACTTTATATTATAGTTTAAGTTACTGTACTGCCGGCTCTAAACAAACTCATCATATTTTTTTCAGATATCTCAATCCTTTCAAAAGTTATCGATAAATGAAGTTTCCAAAATAGTGTTTTTAAGGTATAGCTTAAAAGTTATAAGACGTAGAGTCACCAAATTTGGTACATATACTCTCCAATAGCATACAGAGGTTAAATGCATTTCATTTTTTGGATACCCCTCCCTGATCTTCTAGAAATCGAAAAATACGTATTTTGAGAGGTATGACCTTCGGATTTTACACAGTCCCACATTTATATGCCATCTTTGTGTCCTACAAATTATCATTACGATCGGACAATAAACAAAGAAGTTATTAACGATTCAATGTAACATAGTTTGGTGCCAAAGGAAGAAGAAGAAGCAAAGCAAATGTATGACGCGCTTAGCCAGCAGCTTTTGTTTGTATATGTGTGTGTGTTTCTATGTATGAATGCAGATAAATAACTTCAATGAATGTAAGACCTTGGATCAGGGTATATCCTAGTCGGGCACTCTCGACTAAAGCACTCTTACTTGTTTTATATTCTTTTTACTGCATATAGGGCTACTTAGTAACTATGCAAATATGAAGAAAACTTATTAGAAATTTAGCTAAATCATTTCATTTTTTAACATTTCATCGTACAAATGTCACGTCACGCCAGTTTGGAAATGCCCATATTTCAATTTTTGAATACCTCTCCCGGATCTCACAGAAATCGAAAAATATGTATTCTCATTCTCACACATTTATATGCCATCTTTATGTCCTACATTTCATAACGATCAGACAATAAGCAAAGAAGTTGCTTACGATTCAATATAACATTGTTTGGGGCCAATGGAAGAAGAAAAAAAAGCAATTGCATGACGCGAGCAGCCAGTAGCTTGTGTTTTTATATATGTGTGTGCTTCTATGAATGAATGCAGATAAAGAATTATGAATGTAAGAACTGGGTTCAGGGTAAGGAAGCATCTCCGACCCCATAAAGTATATATATTCTTGATCACTATCAATAGCCGAGACGATCTAGCCGTGTCCGTCTGTATGAACGCGCGTTTCTCAGAGATTACAAAAGCTAGAGACTTCATATTTAAAATGCCGGGTCAATACAAGTTTATAATTTTTTTTCGATATCTCTTCCCGTTTAAAGTTATCGATAAACTTAGATTCCAGACCGGTGTGTTTTGGGTATAACTTGAAAGCCATAAGAGCTAGGGGCACCATATTCACTATGTATATTCTCGTATAGCATACAGAAGTAAGTTTGGATACCTCGCCCCGATCTGCCAGAATTCGAAAAATACGTAACTTTTGAGGTATGACCTTCGGATTTTACATATTATCTGCCATCTTTATGGCCTACAAATTTCAGTACGATCGGATAATAAACAAAGAAGGTTTTTACTATTAAATGCAACAAATTTTGGGCCAATGGAAGAATAAGAAGCAAAGCAATGGCATGACGTTCGCAGTAGCAGTGTGTGTTTGTATGTGTGTGTGTATGTGTTTATATGTTTGAATGCAGTTAAAAAATTATGAATGTAAGAACTGGGTTCAAGGTATATCCTAGTCGGGCACTCTCGACTCAAGCACTCTTACTTGTTTTTAGTTATATTTTATTAACAATCTGCCTCATTCAGGCAATAATCAAACATTTGTCATGACTGATACACTGATCATGTGGATCAATTCGTTGAAACTCTGAACGGTAGGTCCAGAGGATGGTACCTTTTCAGGCGGCGATGAACGAGGCTGTTGTAAATAAATTATATTATAAAAAACTTTATAGTGTGAAAATCGTTAGGTGTTTATGATTCAAAACAAATGTATCTTCTTCAAGCAAGTCTATAGTTCTAACATAAAAAAATTAAGTTTAACTATTGTGATCGATCGTAGTATTGATCAGGTCCTAATTTCATATATAATTTACTTTAAATTTAATATATTTTTTTGATATATGTTATATTTTAATATATACGGATGATCTTGAAATTGTGATATTGATCCCTTCGAAAATATCAAATTGATATTGTCGAAAACATCAGATTGCCATTTGACAGTATCGGCTTTTTATTGATCCTCAAATTCATCATATTGAGTGCGATTTGATGTCATTTATTTTTCCTTGCAGCAATTAAGCTATACCTCAGAAATCTTTTTTTATGGCTCATTTTTTGTGGCTTTAAATCCAAGATTTCCTAATGCATCATCTAGAGTACTGTTTCAAGCCCTGCTAGATTGTTTAAGTCCATATAAAGCTTTTTCTAGTTTCAAAACTCGTTGAGAATGTCCCTCGCTGACAAAATGTTCAGGCGGTTTCATATATACTGTTTCAATGTAGTCGGTATTTAAATATGCATTTGAAACGTCTACCTGATGAAGGTATAATAATAATAATACAATTATCTTATGATAATAATACAATAATCTTATGTTCTCATAACGTATAACAGGCGAGAATGTCTAATTATAATTTACCCCATATTGCTGACCACAGCCCTGAGCGACTAACCTTGACTTAAACTTCTGTATGTTGCCTAGATCATCCCGTTTCACGCGGAATACCCACATCGAACCAATGGCTGGCGCTCCTGCCGGAAGGTCGACCATAGACCAGGTATTGTTTGCAATGAGAGCATCGTATTCTCGTTCTCTTTGCTCTGCTTCTTCTGCTGGTTGCGCTGCTTCGCCTGCTGCTTCTTTATTTGGGCTAAAGAAATGAGAAAATAACTAAAATGAAAGCATTTGGAGAAAGACAAACATTTCTGTCAAATAGTGCTTCAACGAATTTAACATCACGTCGCTCTGTCATAAAGTCGATAGGCTTTTGCGGTCAGGGAATACCTAACGAAAACGTACTCCTTTCCTTTAGCTCGAAATTTATGATGATGCATTTTATCTAGGGCAAATACAGGGGCTCCAAAGATTGGTAGGTGCGCGACAGCAAGTTTACGCCCATTCCAAACATCAAAGGTAGTAATGCCGTAAAGCGCCTGAGATGGAGACATAATCCGCAAGTATACAGCAGTTGCAATGGCCTCAGCCATTAAGGTCCCTCAATACTATAATGCATCATTGTTGATCGCGCCATTTCAACTAGAGTTTGATTTGCTCTTTCAGCCACATCGTTTTGCGCATACGGGACGGTTAACTGTCTTTTTATACCATGATCTTTCAGGAATGCATCAATCATGTTATTTACGTACTCTTTGCTGTTGTCACAACGCACAGCTTTTATTATACCTTTGCAGAGGGTGCAAGTTTGCAACGCATAAAAGAAAACATTTCCGACCCCATAAAGTATATATATTCTTGATCAGGGCGACAAGACGTGTCGATATACCTTTGTCCATCCGTCTGTCCGTCCGTCCGTCTGTAGGTCTGTTTCTACGCAAACTAGTCTCTCAATTTTGAAGCTATCTTGATGAAACTTGGTACAGATGCTTATTTTTGTTGCACGCAGATAATACGTCGGAAACAGCATTTTTTTGATACATAATATTTATTAACGTGTTTCGTATAAATTAACATACTTTCACATTGTACAAGTTAAACATAAAGGAAACAAAACAGACCCTCAGAACAAGTGGAGGGAAATGGATTAAAATAAATAGTTAGCCGTAGCTATGTTATGCTGAAAGTACTTTGTATAAGAGACAGCAAGGACGGAACTAAATATCCGGTAAGAGTCGGCCCACAGGTGAGCGCGGAAATAGCCGGATCAAAGAACTAACGCATATCGGTGGCATAGAAAAGATCGTTCGAAAAAGTTTGTTTTATGAGATAACTCGACCAAAATTACCAAATATAAGTTTTAGCATTATTTAAGCATGCTTACATAATTTCATTAAAATCAGACCACTATATCTTATAGCTGCCATAGGAACAATCTGTTGAAAAATAAGTCGTTGTATAAACAACTTTTTTGTTTCTCAAAGAATCTTAGCCAAACTCAGTAATTGCAAGTTTTATTATACTTTATATAGATCAATTGGTCTAAAGTATTGATTTAAATAAGAAAATTAATTTTAAAGGTAGCATTGTCATATTCTTTTTGTAGAGGCACAAGTGTTTCATTATATTAAGTAACTGCAAGGGTACACTACCTTCGGAGCGCGGTTACGTTTTCTTTTAAGTTCGACGCTCGACTACATTTTTATATACTTGAAACCTTTCAAATGTTTGGTCCTTTGATTTCATAAAATATACAAAAACGCGCTTTTTGCACCACAGACGGAATTCACATTTATAGGTCCGCAAACGTCTGTGTGAATTAATTCCAATAACTGCGACGATCGAGTTGAATTGTTCTTAGCAAATGGTTGAGAGCAAATTTTTGCCTTATTACACGTGTTGCAATTTGTATTAACCGAAATATTTTTTAAGTTAATGCCATTTGCGAGTTGATTCCGTATTTAATCATTTAGACCGAGAAAGTTAAGATGCTCTTACCTATAATGCATGGCGAATAATCGATTTTTATTCAAGTTATCGAAAGTATATAAATTGTCTTTGGCCACAAGTAAAATCATTCCATCTTTCGATTTAACAACAGCACAATTTTCTTTAAAAATTACTGAATGTCCAAATTTGAATGCTTTACTGACAGAAAATAAATTTAATTGAATTTCTGACAGATACAAAACATCTTGTAGCAGTGCCTCTTCCAGGGCTCACAATTTGTTTTTCAGCAGCCAACAAAATTTTATCATTTTACTCTACATACGAAACGAATAAGTCTTTTTCGTGACACATGTGCGAAGTTGTACCGCTATCCAAACACCAACTGTTTTTTTACCGTTTCGTCTTTCTGTATTGCCGAATACACTGCGTAAGAAACTCGCTGATTTACATTTTTGCGTTCACTTTGCTCTTTATGTTCTTTACGCTTTGATCTACACTGCGCTGATCGGTGAATTTGCTATTCGCCTTTGCACGTGTTGCGTTTTGTGTTTTATTTGCTTCAGCCAGCAGCTTGACCTTGACTTTTTAAAATGAAGGCAGTAAGTCACTTGTTACCATTGCAACGACGAAATGTTCGTATTCTGGACTCAGACTCGCTTAAATCAATGCTAACTTCAGCAACATAGTCGCTTGTTCACAACTTCCATGAATGAGTTGATATAATACGCCATAATACAATTTGTCTCTAATTTCATATTGAATAGTTTTTTTGTATAAAGCGACACTTTTTGAATAGGGCCGGTAAGCACGTGAACTTTACTTAATTTGTCCCACGCTTCTCTAGCTGTTTTACACTTTTTTATATAGTTAAATTATGAAGTATTAACATTCAAAATTAAGCACGCAAGAGCATTTTCATCAACCAGACCGAATTTGTATTGTCCGACTTTTCCACACACAATGTTCCAGAGATCTTGATGAACCAGTATACTGCGCACTTGTATACTCCACACATCATAATTTTGCTCGTTTAACTTTTCGATTTGAGATTGACTCATTTTAACTCTCACAATATTTTTTCGATCTGCTATACTGAGACTGGGCCCATAACCAATGACAGGTATACAGTTACTTGCCTGCGCAGGGATATCGAATTTTATTGTAAAATAAGAACACACGAAAAACAATGTGAGCACGACGAACGTTTTATAAAGAGTAAGGCTGAACCCACACCGGATCAGTCAAAACATTATTGATTCATAAGCCAAGAAAACGGTTTTCATTTCAGCACACACCAAGCGAAACGGAATAAAATAAAACAAAACGTTTCGTGTTCTTTTTATGAAGTATATATATTCTTGATCAGTATCAATAGCCGAGTCGATATAGCCATGTTCGTCTGTCCGTCTGTATGAACGCGTGTTTCTCAGAGACTACAAAAGCTAGAGACGATCGGCCAATAAACAAAGAAGTTATTAACGATTCAATGTACCATAGTTTGGGGCCAAAGGAAGAAGAATGAAAGCAATTGCATGACGCGCGTAGCCAGCAGCTTGTGTTTTGATATGTGTGTGTTTTTCTATGTATGAATGCAGTTAAAGAATTATGAATGTAAGAACTGGGTTTAGGGTCTCTCCTAGTCGGGCACTCTCGATTAGAGCACTCTTACTTGTTTTGTTTCGATATGTTCTTTGTTTCGTTTCGTTCGGTGTGCGTGGCGCCATAAGAGAGACGACATTTATTGACAACGACGTTTACTTGAAAACGTTTTGTTTCATTCGGTGTGTGTTGGTGGTATGGCAACCACATGCAAAACACTTCGAAGCAAAACATTTTGATTTGTTTTGTTTGCCTTGATGTGTGCTCTCTCATAAGAAACCATATACTGATGTTTCATGAATCAAAATAAAACGTTTTGACTAATCCAGTGTTGGTTCAGTAAGAGAGACAAAGATGCAAAACATGTTTTCGGTAGAGATGAGCTTATAACATATTCATCTAAAACCAAGTAAGAGTGCTCTAGTCGAGAATGCCCGACTAGGATATACCCTGATCCAAGGTCTTACATTCATCGAAGTTATTTATCTGCATTCATACATAGAAACACACACACATATACAAACAAAAGCTGCTGGCTACGCGCGTCATACATTTGCTTTGCTGCTTCTTCTTCCTTTGGCCCCAAACTATGTTACATTGAATCGTTAATTACTTCTTTGTTTATTGTCCGATCGTACTGAAATTTGTAGGACACAAAGATGGCATATAAATGTGAGGCTATGTACTATCCGAAGGTCATACCTCTTAAAATACGTATTTTTCGATTTCTAGGAGATCGGGGAGGGGTATCCAAAAAGTGAAATGTATGCTATTGGAGAGTATATGTACCAAATTTGGTGACTCTACGTCTTATAACTTTTAAGCTATACCTTAAAAACACTGTTTTGGAAACTTAATTTATCGATAAATTTTGAAAGGATTGAGATATTGAAAAAAAAATGATGAGTTTGTTTAGAGCCGGCAGTACAGTAACTTAAACTATAATATAAAGTTTCTAGCTTTTATGACTTTTAAGTTATGCCCGAAAAACACTTGTATGAAATCGATATTTATTTAAAAAAAAATGATAAACTTGTATTGACCCGGCACTACGAGAACTTATATTTCAAATATGAAGTCTCTAGCTTTTGTAGTCTCTGAGAAACAGGCGTTCATACAGACGGACGGACAGACGGACAGACAGACGGACATGGCCATATCGACTCGGCTATTGATACTGATCAAGAATATATATACTTTATGGGGTCGGAGATGCTTCCTTATGCCTGTTACATACTTTTGCACAAAACCATTATACCCCTTTTCCCCATTTTTAATGGGATCAGGGTATAATAAAAATGTATGTCCGTTTGTGTGAGGCTTATATAATCGAAAACTATGCATCCAACCTTAGTGGTACATTGAAGTAATTTGTTCTCTGAGTCCCGGAGAAGGTTTGTATGATAGCTTGAACCCCTCCTACAGGTGGCGCTGTCCACTCCTGCTGATTATTAGATTGCAGCTATTCTTCTAATTTTTCATACATAAAATGTGAATTTATTCAATATTATTTATCATTACATTACATAACATTAACACGTAATGTTAATCATCTATCATCTATATATATGCAAATGAATGTCCATTTGTATTCGTTATCATTGAATATTAGAACATATATGCATGAAATTTTACCGATGGATGTCGCTGTGCCCTGATCAGTTTTAAAGTATAATGTAAATTTTGACTGTTTCAGTTCTAATTGTTAATATTATTGCATTCTTTATGCGATTGAAAATTCTTATCGGAATGAAAATAAAATCTTTCCATATCTAATTCGAAATCTGAAACAAATAAATTCATTAACTCATGACATTTAATAAAAAAAAATTGTAAGTGTTTCATTAGTTTTGTGTTACAAGTGTTTGTTCTCCAATTTTTCAACAATAACACATCATACATTACATTTCGATTTATAGTGCACGCTGTTTACGAACACAAGTACGTACGAACGCACGTTTTACACGATTCTATAACTTAATGTTACACATCAAGCAAAATGCCGACAAAACATCAGTTGAAATCACGGTGAAATATTTGATAAATAATGCGATCGAAGCGACACTTTTGAATGGCAAATTCAAAGGAGAAGATGTAGTATTACTAAGAATACCAATGATACCTACTGATATTCCATTAAAATTTAAGCGCGTACAGTTTCCCATTCGACTGGCTTTCGCAATGACCATCAACAAAGCGCAAGGACAATCACTACAAGTTTGTGGATGGAGCAAGTTGGCATGCTCACGAGTTGGAAAGCCACTGATTTGTTCGTTTATGCACCAAATGGAATAACCAAAAATATTCTATATCTGAAAGCGTTGGAGTGATTTTAATCTTGATTAATTTGAATAAATAATTCTATATCTACATATAATAACAGTCAACAAAAAACGAGTTTTAATTTTTGCAAAGAATGAATAATCGATAAATTTAAGTTGCCTTCAACAAAAACAAAAACCGAACTTTTGGAGAGCAAAGAGCAGACCGCCGTTCGTCGCTCGAGCAAGCGCACTAACGTGCAGCGGGCTGCTGACGGAAAAGTGGGTAGCGTTCGACAAGAGAATTTACCTCTCTCTCGAACAATGGTATTCGCAGCGGTACGGATACGCGCAGCAAAATAAATTTCAAAGGCCAATGCACTTAGCGGGTGCCTTAGCAATTGTTATTGTTTTTGTGTTCAACTGTTTTGTAATTAGCCCGCAGTGCAAGCTGAGTTTTTAAAACAAATTCCAAAAATATATTAATTAATTTTGCGAGCTATCACGGAATTGTACACAAGGGAAGCACGCTAACAATGTTGGCACATATAAAGTGGGCTTGTATATAGAGCAGTGCTTAACGAGCACTTTTTCGCAGTCACTACAATACGCGTCCGCACTCGATGAAAGCATAATAGAAACTCCAAAAAAGTAAAACCATTTAACCCTTTTTTCCATTTTTAATGGGATCAGGGTACAAAAAGGAACTATAAAAAAAAACCCAAAAACACGTATGAGTGCTCTAATCAAGAGTGCCCGACTAGGAGATACCCTGAACCCAGTTCCTACATTCATAATTCATTATCTGCATTCATACATAGAAACACACACACACACATATAAAAACACAAGCTGGCTGCGCGCGTCATGCAATTGCTTTGTTTCTTCTTCTTCCATTGGCACCAAACTATGTTACGTTGAATAAGCACCTTTGCTTATTGTCCGATCATAATGAAATTTGTAGGACATAAAGATGGCATATAAATGTGCAATGTGTGTAAAATCCGAAGGTCATACCTCTGAAACTACGTATTTTTTATTTCTGTGAGATGGGGGGAGGTATCCAAAAAGTGAAATGTATTTAACCTCTGTATGCTTTGGGAGGGTATACATACCAAATTTAGTGCCTCTACCTCTTTTAAAATTTTAAGCTATACCACTAAGCATACAACACATAGAGGCGTCAAATCGACTAAAAAGTGGTCGCATAACATTTTTGAACTGGACGATCCCAAGCAGCTTCGTGTGCTGCGACTGCGACACGAAGGCAAAGCGCAGCAGGCAGGCAGAAAATGTTTTTCTTGCGATCAGAGGCACACAGCGCCGAACTCATTGCTTGATCTGGCTTCGCTGCCGCAACATCTATTTCGACGCTCCGAAACGCTTGCATATATGCGAATTAGCAGCAACACATATATATTCAATCACAAGAAGACATGCGGCCAATGCTGTGAATTTCCGGAGTTGCCTTATTTCTGTAGTCGTTCGAGCTTGTTGGTAGAAACGGGGCGGGGGTTGCAATAGTTCTATGAGGCAGCCAGTGGCCGAAATTTAGATTTTTCAATTTTAGCCAGCGGTGCTTCTCTTAGAAATGGAGGGTATTAGGGCATAATTAATATGTTTGCAACACTTACTTGCAATTAACATTAAAAATCCATTAAGTGATAATTATTAATTATTGATTTAATACATTTTAGGTTATCAAAGAACAATCACCATTAATAACAATATCTTTTCGTTTTTATTAATAGTTTAATTTAATATATTTATTTATTTATTTATTGGCAACTAGAGGCAGTCACATAGCAAATTTACTGTTAGGAAATTAAAAGCAATATTATAAAAAAGAGTAATAAGTTAAATATTTTTGGTAAGGGTATCTATGCGCTGCCGTTTAATGGATGTGTGATTTATGGACATTAATGCGTATACATGTAGTAAACATATGCAAGTGTGCGTGCATGTTCATTGCGAGAGCGCACATACATACATTGTGATAATCAATAAACTATCGCATTAATAAACAGCATTTCGTATAAATTAATAATTGAATATTATTTATCTTTTTTATTATATAATTTGCAGTCATGTGTCTGAGATTTTATTTAATATATGTATATTAGGAAATTCAAAACAAAATTATAAAAAAAGTAATAAGATACATAATATTTGTTTGTGAAATATAAAGTTGCTCTCAAATATATGCAAGTTACACAAATTCTACTTTATTCTTAAATCTAGGTGAACAAGTTACTAATATGTATTTAACTGCCTAAGAGGACCTTCGCCTCTATAGTCGGGATCACTTCATCTTCATCTATAAAATAAAACGAAATTTGTTAAAGATTATAATACATTTGCAAAAACATTTTGTAGCTGCTAATCGTGATCCATGCATAGGGCATAATTAATATGTTTGCAACACTTACTTGCAATTAACATTAAAAATCCATTAAGTGATAATTATTAATTATTGATTTAATACATTTTATGTTATCAAAGAACTATCACCATTAATAACAATATCGTTCCGTTTATATTAATAATTTAATTTAATATATTTATTTATTTATTTATTGGCAACTAGAGGCAGTCGCATAGGAAATTCAAATAGCTGTTAGGAAATTAAAAGTAATATTATAAAAAAGAGTAATAAGTTAAATATTTTTGGTAAGGGTATCTATGCACTGCCGTTTAATGAATGTGCCCTCTCGCAATGAACATGCACGCACACTTGCATATGTTTACTACATGTATACGCATTTATGTCCATAAATCACACATCCATTAAACGGCACAACAAATGTGTGCACTGAGCAAAATATTAAATTCAAAACTCAAAGTTATTCAATATTATTTATATAAGACATTTTAAGTTTAAATTTTTTAGCCAGTGTACAGGCACCTAACTGTTATTTTATTGCTTTGCGATCGCGGCCTGAGTCGAAGCATCGGCGCACACTTCATGTATTTCGTTTTTGCTATCTAGCAAACGCGTCGCGACGAAATGCAGATGTCACGCGATCGCGGCTCGAGTCCAAGAATCGGCGCACACTTCATGTATTTTGTTTTGGAATCTCGCCGACGGCGCACAAACGACTTGCAGGCGCCAATTGCTAAAAAATAACGGAGCGAGCTCAGTGAGCTCCGTGAGCCACTACTTGCTCTAGAACAAGGGTGGGTAGCCAAATTTAGCAAGTGAGCCCGACGACAACATCTACAACAAACACCGCTACTGTGGTCGTTAATCTGCGCAAAATTAACACAACAATTGTGTGCACTGAGCAAAATAATAAATTCAAAACTCAAAGTTATTCAATATTATTTATAAAAGACATGTTAAGTTTGATTTTTTTTAGCCAGAGTGAGCTCAGTGAGCGCCGTGAGCCACTACGCTCTAAAGCATCATAAGGCATACTATCGAGATCATTCTCAAACAAGTAAGAGTGCTCTAGTCGAGACTGCCCGTCTAGGATATACCCTGAACCCAGTACTTAAATTCAAAATTCTTTATCTGCATTCAAACATGTAAACACATAGATCTTGGAAAATGATTTTGAATCTGATCAAACGAAAATAAAAATATTTTTTTTTTTTTTAAATGTTTCGACAATTTTTTGGATTTTCCCAAATTATGTAAAGTTTTGAAAATAGCTTTACAGCTGATCGGATGAAAATGAAAAGTTTCAGGTTTTTTTTCCCGCCATTTTCCGACTTAAGGGGTCGATTTTCCGCAATTTGAAAGTTAATATTAATATTTTGTTATATTCAGCTTTCAAAATAAGTTGGAAGCTGATCAAATGAAAATGAAAAAAGTTTCATACAACAGCTCTCTCGCCATTTTCTGACTTTAAAGAAAGATTTTCCAAAATATGAATATCACATTGTTAATATTTTGTTATGTAGAGCTTTGAAAGTAAGTTTGAAATTGATTGGATGAAAAACATTACAGTTTCATGCAACAGTTTTCCCGGCATTTTCTGACTTTGGGTGTCGATTTTCCAAACTTTGAAAATTACCTTGCTCATATTTTGTTATGTAAAGCTGAAAAACAAAAAAGTTTCGACCAACAGTGCACCCGCCATTTACCTCCCAAAAAATTTGTATTCAGGTTTCAATTAATTCGTAAAGTTATCTGTGAAAAATAGTTTGAAGGCAATCGCATTAAAAACAAAATAGTTTCATACAACGGTTCTCCTCATTTTCTGAGCTTGGGTATAGAATTTTCACTAAAATCGAAACTTTCAGCTCTCTAGCTCTTCTGGTTTGGGCCCTGCGTTGATCACCAATTGCCATCGCCAATCAGTACGAACTGTTTTATATAAACAGATTGGCTGCCGAGTCCTGCCGATTGGTTTTTAGCCGGTACAAAAATAAAACAAATGAGGTACAGCGGCTGCTGAAGCACTGGTGCGCTTTTACTTCTGCGCTTGTTTTTTTTAGTGAAATATACATGCGACCTTTTCCATAATAATATTATGTGATGTAAAATTGCCCAAGGTATGGGTTTTTTGGCAATGCAGGTAATGACAAAGGGCTTATTCCGGTGGGAACCTGCCACATTTTTACCCTTCCCCTTTGTAGTGGATTTTCATTGGGTGAAAATTAGATCACCACTTGCTTGTACCGGATTAAGTTAACGAAATTGGGACAAGTGTATTTCCTATTTTGTTATACCGGGCACGGCCCTAAATTTGTACAAATATGTCTGCATTGCTGTGAAGAGTCTTGTTTTAACTTTAAGAGAACAAACAGTGCAGCTAAAATTCGGTGGAAATAAGTCCCGAACATTCTTTGAGAATCATGAGACAGCAGCTCGAATCACTAGTCAGTCGTGGAATAATCAAAAGATTGGGTACCATTCTTAATGTAATAAGCTGCAAGGAAAGCATTAGTGGCTCCAAATTCGGCGAGTTTACGTATATAAATGCTAACCTTTTCAACCAAATTATCCGGAGAAAAAACTTACCAATACGGTACATACAATTTACGCACATGGGAAAGATCTGATCGAATATCAATGCTTGCCAATCGGTGAATTGTCCGAGGAAGCCCAAGAAGCGAAAAACAAGGAATATAAAAAATATCATCCGATCAATTTCAAACTTACTTTCAAAGCTCTACATAACAAAATATTAACAATGTGATTTTCATATTTTGGGAATTCCTTCTGTAAAGTCAGAAAATGGCGGAAGAATTGTTGTATGAAACTTTTTTCATTTCCGTTTGATCAGCTTCAAACTTATTTTGAAATCTGAACATAACAAAGTATTAGCAAAGTTGACTTTCAAATTTCGGAAAATCGTCCCCCAAAGTCAAACATATGAAACTTTTTTATTTTTCATCCGATCAGCTTTAAAGTTATTTTCAAGACTCTACATAACAACATATAAGCAACGTGAATTTCAATTTTTGGAAAGTCCAAAAAATTGTCGGAACTTTTTTAAAAAAAAATATTTTTTTTTTCATTTGATCGGATTCAAAATCGTTTTCCAAGATCTATGAAGAGATTACATAAAAATTATATTCACTTTTTGTGGAAAATCCTTTACCATGCGTGGAAATTGTGATATTCAATTTTTAATATGCGCCCGATTTAGTTGTTATTAATTTTCAAAGCTTCACGAAAAATATTTTAACAACGTGGTTTTAAAATTTAGGAAAAGCTTCAAACTCATTATCAAAGCTTCACATACAAAATGATAGAAAGAATGTTTTTCAAATTTTAGAAAATCTACCACCAAAATCGGGAAATGGCAGGAAAGGTGTTGTATGAAACTTATTAGTTTTTTATCCGATCAGCTTCAAAACTATTTTCAACAAGTAAGAGTGCTCTAGTCGAGAGTGCCCGACTAGGATATACCCTGATCCAAGGTCTTACATTCATTGAAGTTATTTATCTGCATTCATACATAGAAACACACACACACATATACAAACACAAGCTGCTTGCTACGCGCGTCATACATATGCTTTGCTTCTTCTTCTTTCTTTGGCACCAAACTATGTTACATTGAATCGTTAATAACTTCTTTGTTTATTGTCCGATCGTAATGAAATTTGTAGGACACAAAGATGGCATATAAATGTGAGACTATGTAAAATCCGAAGGTCATACCTTTTAAAATACGTATTTTTCGATTTCTTGGAGATCGGGGAGGGGTATCCAAAAATTGAAATGTATTTATCCTCTGTATGCTATTGAAGAGTATATGTAATAAATTTGGTGACTCTACGTCTTATAACTTTTAAGCTATACCTTAAAAACACTGTTTTGGAAACTTAATTTATCGATAACTTTTGAAACGATTGAGATATTGAAAAATGATGAGTTTGTTTAGAACCGGCAGTACAGTAACTTAAACCTGAATATAAAGTTTCTAGCTTTTATGGCTTTCAAGTTATGCCCGAAAAACACTTGTCTGAAATCGATATTTATCGATAACTTGAACGGGATGAGATATCGAAAAAAAATGATAAAATTGTACCGTCCCGCCACTACGAGAACTTATATTATAAATATGAAGTCTCTAGCTTTTGTAGTCTCTGAGAAACACGCGTTCATACAGACGGACAGACGGACAGACGGACATGGCTATATCGACTCGGCTATTGATACTGATCAAGAATATATATACTTTATGGGGTCGGAGATGCTTCCTTATGCCTGTTACATACTTTTGCACAAAACCATTATACCCCTTTTTCCCATTTTTAATGGGATCAGGGTATAAAAATCTACGTAACAAAATATTAACAACCTAAAGTTTTTGCATAAAATATATTCTGTGTTCTATTGATTAGATTCAAAATCATTTCCAAAGACCTGTATGGAAATTCCATAAAAGCGATATTCTTTTTTTGAGGAAAATCCACCTACCTGCGTGAAAGTTGCCGGAGGTAAATTTTCATATTCGAACGATTTCTTTTTTTTTTGTTCCTTAAAACGGGGCGTAGCACCGCTCGCCGGCAAATGCTAGTAATATTATAATTCCACCCATGAGCTCACATTATTATAATTCCACTATGATCCTTAGTACATAGCGCGTCACGCTCTCTCATTCTCTCGCATTTTTCTTTCTCTGAGTGAATTCTCTGGCCGTCGGCATTATTAACGTCGCTTTTCGTTTATATCATTAACGTTTTCAAAGCAAAACAAGATGCATAAGCAAAAACGTTCACGACACTCCACGAACAAGGTGCATGGTACTTGTCACAGTAAATATTTACATTGTTATTCGTGCGCATAAGTATTTACTTCCATTTACTTAAAGTAAAAGCACACATACTACAAACACATATATGAATGTGACTGTTGTTTAACAAATATCCATGTGCAAAATGAGCAACATATTGCTGACATCATCTACATACATATAAGCCCAAAATTGCTTTTAAAAACCCACTTAAATGTTAGACACTTTCATAACTAATGTTTCACCAATTAAATATATTAGATAGTTAGGTTTATCGATCGAATATTTTACAAGTACTATGCTATACATACTTATTTTAAAGAAAATGAAAATTATAATTTATTGCCTTGTTATCCGAGGAGTCCTCCTCAGCTAACTTGAAGCCGAATGGACACACTCACACAGCGGGCGGGAAGTAATGACACAATATTTAAACACATGCTCTACATTCATACATACATATGTATGTATTTATTAAAAGGCCTGACAGCTCGTCGACAACACGCAGATAATTCATTGCTATTTTTCTTGTAAAATAAGCTGTAAAGGGCGCCAGTTTATGTGTTGGCAGCAAGCGAGCAAACCCACAAACTCACCCACAAAAGCATTCACACAGGTTAATAGACATTACATATTCACAAAACATGACACAGTCCATTTAGTGGAAAAATAGACAAGTTAAGCAATGCAATAACTAAATATGTATCTAGCAAATTGTCATACAAAAAAAAAAAAAAAATTTTATTTACCACGGTCGAAGGCGATAGTAGCCAGTGCTTTTTTCATATTAGGTTGCTAGCTCAAACTATATCCTAAAAATAATACTAATAAAACACAGATATAGTTTAAAGAAAATAAGACACTTTCAATTTGAATTCTCATCTGTTTCATTAGGCATTACCAGGGCAAGTTTAATGCTTGAAGTGAGAATCGTCGGGGACTTGCAATGTGAGTGACCGTGTCTGCTGGACTTGGTTGTGCGACTGGTGCTGTCACTTCGCCTAACTGCTGCGCAATCTATGCACATTGTCTCATAATGAATGTCTGATTACTACGAAAAACGAGCGACAACATATGGTTAAACTCTAACGTACCATTAAGAAGCGAAATGGCGAAACATCAGCAGCACTCTCTTTTTATACCCTGATCCCATTAAAAATGGGAAAAAGGGGTATAATGGTTTTGTGCAAAAGTATGTAACAGGCATAAGGAAGCATCTCCGACCCCATAAAGTATATATATTCTTGATCAGTATCAATAGCCGAGTCGATATGGCCATGTCCGTCTGTCTGTCCGTCTGTCCGTCCGTCCGTCTGACCGTCTGTCCGTCCGTCTGTATGAACGCCTGTTTCTCAGAGACTACAAAAGCTAGAGACTTCATATTTGAAAGATAAGTTCTCGTAGTGCCGGGTTAATACAAGTTTATCATTTTTTTTCGATATCTCATCCCGTTCAAAAGTTATCGATAAATATCGATTTCAGACAAGTGTTTTTCGGACATAACTTAAAAGTCATAAAAGCTAGAAACTTTATATTATAGTTTAAGTTACTGTACTGCCGGCTCTAAACAAACTCATCATATTTTTTTAGATATCTCAATCCTTTCAAAAGTTATCGATAAATGAAGTTTCCAAAATAGTGTTTTTAAGGTATAGCTTAAAAGTTATAAGACGTAGAGTCACCAAATTTGGTACATATACTCTCCAATAGCATACAGAGGTTAAATGCATTTCATTTTTTGGATACCCCTCCCCGATCTCCTAGAAATCGAAAAATACGTATTTTGAGAGGTATGACCTTCGGATTTTACATAGCCTCACATTTATGTGCCAGCTTTGTGTCCTACAAATTTCATTACGATCGGACAATAAACAAAGAAGTTATAAACGAATCAATGTAATATAGTTTGGTGCCAAAGGAAGAAGAAGAAGCAAAGCAAATGTATGACGCGCGTAGCCAGCAGCTTTTGTTTGTATATGTGTGTGTGTTTCTATGTATGAATGCAGATAAATAACTTCAATGAATGTAAGACCTTGGATCAGGGTATATCCTAGTCGGGCACTCTCGACTAGAGCACTCTTACTTGTTATACCCTGATCCCATTAAAAATGGGAAAAAGGGGTATAATGGTTTTGTGCAAAAGTATGTAACAGGCATAAGGAAGCATCTGCGACCCCATAAAGTATATATATATGCTTGATCACTATCAGTCTGTCCGTCTGACCGTCTGTCCGACTGGATGAACGTACGTTTCAAGGGACTACAAAAGCTAGAGACTTCATATTTGAAATATTAGTTTTCGTAGTGCCGAGTCAATAAAAGTTTATCAATTTTTTCGATATCTTGTCCCGTTCAAAAGTTATCGATAAATTTCGATTCGAGACAAGTGTTTTTCGAGCCTTACTTGAAAATCATATAGCTAGAGACTTTATTTTTCAATTTGTTATAAGAGGTAGAGGCACCAAATTTGGTATATATCTCCTAAAGCATACAGAGGTTAAGTATATGGGCATTTCCACAGAAAAGTCCACCGTGACCGAAAAATTAAACTTTAGCCAACATTTTTTTCTAACTTGTATTGTCAAAGAGAAATGTTGAAATTTAATGAAATTAAAGAGTCCAAAGCTTTCCTTAACTGCGATGAGGAGATATCGGGCTTCAAAGTTAAAGTTCTCGTTTTGGTCAGTTCTGTTTATTTGTAAGACCATCTTCTCTTTGCAATTTAAATTGTTAAGAGTATTTCTGCAATAGCACTCTTATCGCAAAACTTTTGCTACAACAATAACCAACCGTAAAATAAATGCAAGAGAGCAAGCAAATATCAAATAGCGGTAAAATATCGATTTACGTTTAAACGGAATTCAAAGATAACGTAACGCCGCAAAAAGACCATTTATTCGCATGATCTACTCCGTGGCAATCGCAAGGGCCTGAAATTTTATATTTTAAGAAAGCTTGAATAAGTTAACCAATTGTAATAAAAATCGAGGCTGTTCAACAAATAGTTCATTTTATAATAAATTTCAAAATTGTGTAACGTAACGCCACATTGTAAGTAATTTCGTTGCTTGGTGTATTGTTTATTCTGAATTTACATTAAATTATCGTTTAAATTTAAAAATAAGTTCATAGCTCGAAGTTTACCCTATTTTGTTTTTGAATTTGGATGCAAGGTTTTGGAGTGGAATTATTTTGCAACTTCTCACGGCAAAGGTGCGGTCGATGGGGTTGGAGCAACCATAAAACGAAAAGTTTGGCAGATGACAAAAACAAAAATATAATTTTAGACAATGCCTTTTCGTTTTACCAATGTGCTCGAAATACAATTCTTAGAGTTAATTTAACTTACGTTTCCTCAAAGCAAATAGATATGTTTTCAACTTTGCTAACGGAAAGGTGGAAGGTATACATAAAATTCACTATTTATCAAATAAAACTATTATATAAATACATTTATGCTATTTGCTAATCACTGTCACTATAAGTTATAATTTTCATTTCATTCTAATAATTATCTCAAAATAAAAAATATATTCCATATGAAATAATTGTTTTATTTGCGTTAAAAATGGGCTTTAAAACAATCTTAACTCAAAATGTTGCAATGCAAATTTTAGTAACGTAACGCCATGTAACGTCACGGCAGATAATTCGACTGCTAACAAACAAAATGGGGTAAGGTTTTTACATTTAATAATTTGGAAAATTAACCTTCTATATTTGAAATATTAGTACCAAAAATTTTATACAAATTGTCTCGCTCGATTCGCAGAGTTTTGCAATTTTTGTAAACAAAGTCAAAACCCACTTCTGTTTTTTGTAACATAACGCTAGCGCATATTTTTGCTTATATCTTTAAATCCCTACATTTGATTGTTCTCTTTTTATACCCTGATCCCATTAAAAATGGGAAAAAGGGGTATTATGGTTTTGTGCAAAAGTATGTAACAGCCATAAGGAAGCATCTCCGACCCCATAAAGTATATATATTCTTGATCAGTATCAATAGCCGAGTCGATATAGCCATGTCCGTCTGTCCGTCTGACCGTCTGTCCGTCTGTATGAACGCGTGTTTCTCAGAGACTACAAAAGCTAGAGACTTCATATTTGAAATATAAGTTCTCGTAGTGGCGGGACGATACAAGTTTATCATTTTTTTTTCGATATCTCGTCCCGTTCAAAAGTTATCGATAAATTTCAATTTTAGCTAAGTGTTTTTCGGGCATAACTTGAAAGTCATTAATGCTAGCGAATTTATATTTAAGTTTAAGTTACTGTACTGCCGGCTCGACACAAACTTTTCAATTTTTTTTTCGATATCTCAATTCTTTAAAAAATTATCGATAAAATAAGATTCCAGAACACTGTTTTTAAGGTATAGCTTAAAAGTTATAAGAGGTAGAGTCACCAAATTTGGTACATATATTCTCCTATAGCATACAGAGGTTAAATACATTTCACTTTTTGGATACCCCTCCCCGATCTCACAGAAATGTAAAAATACGTAATTTTAGAGGTATGACCTTCGGATTTTACATAGTTGCACATTTTTATGCCATCTTTGTGTCCTACAAATTAAATAACGATCAGACAAAAAACAAAGAAGTTATTAACGATTCAATGTACCATAGTTTGTTGCCAAAGGAAGAAGAAGCAAAGCAATTGATGACGCGCGTAGCAAGCAGCTTCTGTTTGTATATGTGTGTGTGTGTTTCTATGTATGAATGCAGATAAATAACTTGAATGAATGTCAGAACTTGGATCAGGGTATTTCCTAGTCGGGCACTCTCGACTAGAGCACTCTTACTTGTTATACCCTGATCCCATTAAAAATGGGAAAAAGGGGTATAATGGTTTTGTGCAAAAGTATGTAACAGGCATAAGGAAGCATCTCCGACCCCATAAAGTATATATATTCTTGATCAGTATCAATAGCCGAGTCGATATGGCCATGTCCGTCTGTCTGTCCGTCCGTCTGTATGAACGCGTGTTTCTCAGAGACTAGAAAAGCTAGAGACTTCATATTTGAAATATAAGTTCTCGTAGTGCCGGGTCAATACAAGTTTATCATTTTTTTTCGATATCTCAACCCGTTCAAGTTATCGATAAATATCGATTTCAGACAAGTGTTTTTCGGGCATAACTTGAAAGTCATAATTCGACTGCTAACAAACAAAATGGGGTAAGGTTTTTACATTTAATAATTTGGAAAATTAACCTTCTATATTTGAAATATTAGTACAAAAAATTTTATACAAATTGTCTCGCTCGATTCGCAGAGTTTTGCAATTTTTGTAAACAAAGTCAAAACCCACTTCTGTTTTTTGTAACATAACGCCAGCGCATATTTTTGCTTATATCTTTAAATCCCTACATTTGATTGTTCTCTTTTTATACCCTGATCCCATTAAAAATGGGAAAAAGGGGTATTATGGTTTTGTGCAAAAGTATGTAACAGGCATAAGGAAGCATCTCCGACCCCATAAAGTATATATATTCTTGATCAGTATCAATAGCCGAGTCGATATAGCCATGTCCGTCTGTCCGTCTGTCCGTCTGACCGTCTGTCCGTCTGTATGAACGCGTGTTTCTCAGAGACTACAAAAGCTAGAGACTTCATATTTGAAATATAAGTTCTCGTAGTGGCGGGACGATACAAGTTTATCATTTTTTTTTTGATATCTCGTCCCGTTCAAAAGTTATCGATAAATTTCAATTTTAGCTAAGTGTTTTTCGGGCATAACTTGAAAGTCATTAATGCTAGCGAATTTATATTTAAGTTTAAGTTACTGTACTGCCGGCTCGACACAAACTTATCAATTTTTTTTTCGATATCTCAATTCTTTCAAAAATTATCGATAAATTAAGATTCCAGAACACTGTTTTTAAGGTATAGCTTAAAAGTTATAAGAGGTAGAGTCACCAAATTTGGTACATATATTCTCCTATAGCATACAGAGGTTAAATACATTTCACTTTTTGGATACCCCTCCCCGATCTCACAGAAATGTAAAAATACGTAATTTTAGAGGTATGACCTTCGGATTTTACATAGTTGCACATTTTTATGCCTTCTTTGTGTCCTACAAATTTAATAACGATCAGACAAAAAACAAAGAAGTTATTAACGATTCAATGTACCATAGTTTGTTGCCAAAGGAAGAAGAAGCAAAGCAATTGATGACGCGCGTAGCAAGCAGCTTCTGTTTGTATATGTGTGTGTGTGTTTCTATGTATGAATGCAGATAAATAACTTGAATGAATGTCAGAACTTGGATCAGGGTATCTCCTAGTCGGGCACTCTCGACTAGAGCACTCTTACTTGTTATACCCTGATCCCATTAAAAATGGGAAAAAGGGGTATAATGGTTTTGTGCAAAAGTATGTAACAGGCATAAGGAAGCATCTCCGACCCCATAAAGTATATATATTCTTGATCAGTATCAATAGCCGAGTCGATATGGCCATGTCCGTCTGTCTGTCCGTCCGCCTGTATGAACGCCTGTTTCTCAGAGACTAGAAAAGCTAGAGACTTCATATTTGAAATATAAGTTCTCGTAGTGCCGGGTCAATACAAGTTTATCATTTTTTTTCGATATCTCATCCCGTTCAAGTTATCGATAAATATCGATTTCAGACAAGTGTTTTTCGGGCATAACTTGAAAGTCATAAAAGCTAGAAACTTTATATTCAGGTTTAAGGTACTGTACTGCCGGCTCTAAACAAACTTATCATTTTTTTTTCAACATCTCAATCTTTTCAAAAGTTATCGATAAATTAAGTTTCCAAAACAGTGTTTTTAAGGTATAGCTTAAAAGTTATAAGACGTAGAGTCAACAAATTTGGTACATATACTCTCCAATAGCATACAGAGGTTAAATGCATTTCACTTTTTGGATACCCCTCCCCGATCTCCAAGAAATCGAAAAATACGTATTTTAAGAGGTATGACCTTCGGATTTTACACAGTCCCACATTTATATGCCATCTTTGTGTCCTACAAATTATCATTACGATCGGACAATAAACAAAGAAGTTATTAACGATTCAATGTAACATAGTTTGGTGCCAAAGGAAGAAGAAGAAGCAAAGCAAATGTATGACGCGCTTAGCCAGCAGCTTTTGTTTGTATATGTGTGTGTGTTTCTATGTATGAATGCAGATAAATAACTTCAATGAATGTAAGACCTTGGATCAGGGTATATCCAAGTCGGGCACTCTCGACTAGAGCACTCTTACTTGTTTTTACTGCATATAGGGCTACTTAGTAACTATGCAAATATGAAGAAAACTTATTAGAAATTTAGCTAAATCATTTAATTTTTTAACATTTCATCGTACAAATGTCACGTCACGCCAGTTTGGAAATGCCTATATATCAATTTTTGAATACCTCTCCCCGATCTCACAGAAATCGAAAAAAATGTATTCTCATTCTCACACATTTATATGCCATCTTTATGTTCTACATTTCATAACGATCGGACAATAAGCAAAGAAGTTGCTTACGATTCAATATAACATTGTTTGGGGCCAATGGAAGAAGAAGAAACAAAGCAATTGCATGACGCGAGCAGCCAGTAGCTTGTGTTTTTATGTATGTGTGTGCTTCTATGAATGAATGCAGATAAAGAATTATGAATGTAAGAACTGGGTTCTGGGTAAGGAAGCATCTCCGACCCCATAAAGTATATATATTCTTGATCACTATCAATAGCCGAGACGATCTAGCCGTGTCCGTCTGTCCGTCTGTATGAACGCACGTTTCTCAGAGATTAGAAAAGCTAGAGACTTCATATTTAAAATGCCGGGTCAATACAAGTTTATAATTTTTTTTCGATATCTCTTCCCGTTTAAAGTTATCGATAAACTTAGATTCCAGACCGGTGTGTTTTGGGTATAACTTGAAAGCCATAAGAGCTAGGGGCACCATATTCACTATGTATATTCTCGTATAGCATACAGAAGTAAGTTTGGATACCTCGCCCCGATCTCCCAGAATTCGAAAAATACGTAACTTTTGAGGTATGACCTTCGGATTTTACATATTTATCTGCCATCTTTATGGCCTACAAATTTCAGTACGATCGGATAATAAACAAAGAAGGTTTTTACTATTAAATGCAACATAATTTTGGGCCAATGGAAGAATAAGAAGCAAAGCAATGGCATGACGTTCGCAGTAGCAGTGTGTGTTTGTATGTGTGTGTGTATGTGTTTATAAGTTTGAATGCAGTTAAAAAATTATGAATGTAAGAACTGGGTTCAAGGTATATCCTAGTCGGGCACTCTCGACTCAAGCACTCTTACTTGTTTTTAGTTATATTTTATTAACAATCTGCCTCATTCAGGCAATAATCAAACATTTGGCATGACTGATACACTGATCATGTGGATCAATTCGTTGAAACTCTGAACGGTAGGTCCAGAGGATGGTGCCTTTTCAGGCGGCGATGAACGAGGCTGTTGTAAATAAATTATATTATAAAAAACTTTATAGTGTGAAAATCGGTAGGTGTTTATGATTCAAAACAAATCTATCTTCTTCAAGCAAGTCTATAGTTCTAACATAAAAAAATTAAGTTTAACTATTGTGATCGATCGTAGTATTGATCAGGTCCTAATTTCATATATAATTTACTTTAAATTTAATATATTTTTTTGATATATGTTATATTTTAATATATACGGATGATCTTAAAATTGTGATATTGATCCCTTCGAAAATATCAAATTGATATTGTCGAAAACATCAGATTGCCATTTGACAGTATCGGCTTTTTATTGATCCTCAAATTCATCATATTGAGTGCGATTTGATGTCATTTATTTTTCCTTGCAGCAATTAAGCTATACCTCAGTAATCCTTTTTTACAAACATGGCTCATTTTTTGTGGCTTTAAATCCAAGATTTCCTAATGCATCATCTAGAGTACTGTTTCAAGCCCTGCTAGATTGTTTAAGTCCATATATAGCTTTTTCTAGTTTTAAAACTCGTTGAGAATGTCCCTTGCTGACAAAATGTTCAGGCGGTTTCATATATACTGTTTCAATGTAGTCGGTATTTAAATATGCATTTGAAACGTCTACCTGATGAAGGTATAATAATGATAATACAATTATATTATGATAATAATACAATAATCTTATGTTCTCATAAGGTATAACAGGCGAGAATGTCTAATTATAATTTACCCCATATTGCTGACCACAGCCCTGAGCGACTAACCTTGACTTAAACTTCTGTATGTTGCCTAGATCATCCCGTTTCACGCGGAATACCCACATCGAACCAATGGCTGGCGCTCCTGCCGGAAGGTCGACCATAGACCAGGTATTGTTTGCAATGAGAGCATCGTATTCTCGTTCTCTTTGCTCTGCTTCTTCTGCTGGTTGCGCTGCTTCGCCTGCTGCTTCTTTATTTGGGCTAAAGAAATGAGAAAATAACTAAAATGAAAGCATTTGGAGAAAGACAAACATTTCTGTCAAATAGTGCTTCAACGAATTTAACATCACGTCGCTCTGTCATAAAGTCGATAGGCTTTTACGGTCAGGGAATACCTAACGAAAACGTACTCCTTTCCTTTAGCTCGAAATTTATGATGATGCATTTTATCTAGGGCAAAGACAGGGGCTCCAAAGATTGGTAGGTGCGCGACAGCAAGTTTACGCCCATTCCAAACATCAAAGGTAGTAATGCCGTAAAGCGCCTGAGATGGAGACATAATCCGCAAGTATACAGCAGTTGCAATGGCCTCAGCCATTAAGGTCCCTCAATACTATAATGCATCATTGTTGATCGCGCCATTTCAACTAGAGTTTGATTTGCACTTTCAGCCACACCGTTTTGCGTATACGGGACGGTTAACTGTCTTTTTATACCATGATCTTTCAGGAATGCATCAATCAAGTTATTTACGTACTCTTTGCTGTTGTCACAACGCACAGCTTTTATTATACCTTTGCAGAGGGTGCAAGTTTGCAACGCATAAAAGAAAACATTTCCGACCCCATAAAGTATATATATTCTTGATCAGGGCGACAAGACGTGTCGATATACCTTTGTCCATCCGTCTGTCCGTCCGTCCGTCTGTAGGTCTGTTTCTACGCAAACTAGTCTCTCAATTTTGAAGCTATCTTGATGAAACTTGGTACAGATGCTTATTTTTGTTGCACGCAGATAATACGTCGGAAACAGCATTTTTTAGATACATAATATTTAATAACGTGTTTCGTATAAATTAACATACTTTCACATTGTACAAGTTAAACATAAAGGAAACAAAACAGACCCACAGAACAAGTGGAGGGTAATGGATTAAAATAAATAGTAGCTATGTTATGCTGAAAGTACTTTGTGTAAGAGACAGCAAGGACGGAACTAAATATCCGGTAAGAGTCGGCCCACAGGTGAGCGCGGAAACAGCCGGATCAAAGAACTAACGCATATCGGTGGCATAGAAAAGATCGTTCGAAAATGTTTGTTTTATGAGATAACTCGACCAAAATTACCAAATATAAGTTTTAGCATTATTTAAGCATGCTTACATAATTTCATTAAAATCAGACCACTATATCTTATAGCTGCCATAGGAACAATCTGTTGAAAAATAAGTCGTTGTATAAACAACTTTTTTGTTTCTCAAAGAATCTTAGCCAAACTCAGTAATTGCAAGTTTTATTATACTTTATATAGATCAATTGGTCTAAAGTATTGATTTAAATAATAAAATTAATTTTAAAGGTAGCATTGTCATATTCTTTTTGTAGAAGCACAAATGTTTCATTATATTAAGTAACTGCAAGGGTATACTACCTTCGGAGCGCGGTTACGTTTTCTTTTAAGTTCGACGCTCGACTACATTTTTATATACTTGAAACCTTTCAAATGTTTGGTCCTTTGATTTCATAAAATATACAAAAACGCGCTTTTTGCACCACAGACGGAATTCACATTTATAGGTCCGCAAACGTCTGTGTGAATTAATTCCAATAACTGCGACGTTCGAGTTGAATTGTTCTTAGCAAATGGTTGAGAGCAAATTTTTGCCTTATTACACGTGTTGCAATTTGTATTAACCGAAATATTTTTTAAGTTAATGCCATTTGCGAGTTGATTCCGTATTTAATCATTTAGACCGAGAAAGTTAAGATGCTCTTACCTATAATGCATGGCGAATAATCGATTTTTATTCAAGTTATCGAAAGTATATAAATTGTCTTTGGCCACAAGTAAAATCATTCCATCTTTCGATTTAACAACAGCACAATTTTCTTTAAAAATTACTGAATGTCCAAATTTGAATGCTTTACTGACAGAAAATAAATTTAATTGAATTTCTGACAGATACAAAACATCTTGTAGCAGTGCCTCTTCCAGGGCTCACAATTTGTTATTCAGCAGCCAACAAAATTTTATCATTTTGCTCTACATACGAAACGAATAAGTCTTTTTCGTGACACATGTGCGAAGTTGTACCGCTATCCAAACACCAACTGGTTTTTTACCGTTTCGTCTTTCTGTATTGCCGAATACACTGCGTAAGAAACTCGCTTATTTAAATTTTTGCGTTCACTTTGCTCTTTATGTTCTTTACGCTTTGATCTACACTGCGCTGATCGGTGAATTTGATATTCGCCTTTGCACGTGTTGCGTTTTGTGTTTTATTTGCTTCAGCCAGCAGCTCGACCTTGACTTTTTAAAATGAAGGCAGTAAGTCACTTGTTACCATTGCAACGACGAAATGTTCGTATTCTGGACTCAGACTCGCTTAAATCAATGCTAACTTCAGCTACATAGTAGCTTGTTCACAACTTCCATGAATGAGTTGATATAATACGCCATAATACAATTTGTCTCTAATTTCATTTTGAATAGTTTTTTTGTATCAAGCGACACTTTTTGAATAGGGCCGGTAAGCACGTGAAATTTACTTAATTTGTCTCACGCTCCTCTAGCTGTTGTACACTTTTTTATATAGTTTAATTGGGAAGTATTAACATTCAAAATTAAGCACGCAATAGCATTTTCATCAACCAGACCGAATTTGTATTGTCCGACTTTTCCACACACAATGTTCCAGAGATCTTGATGAACCAGTATACTGCGCACTTGTATACTCCACACATCATAATTTTGCTCGTTTAACTTTTCGATTTGAGATTGACTCATTTTAACTCTCACAATATTTTTTCGATCTGCTATACTGAGACTGGGCCCATAACCAATGACAGGTATACAGTTACTTGCCTGCGCAGGGATATCGAATTTTATTGTAAAATAAGAACACACGAAAAACAATGTGAGCACGACGAACGTTTTATAAAGAGTAAGGCTGAACCCACACCGGATCAGTCAAAACATTATTGATTCATAAGCCAAGAAAACGGTTTTCATTTCAGCACACACCAAGCGAAACGGAATAAAATAAAACAAAACGTTTCGTGTTCTTTTTATGAAGTATATATATTCTTGATCAGTATCAATAGCCGAGTCGATATAGCCATGTTCGTCTGTCCGTCTGTATGAACGCGTGTTTCTCAGAGACTACAAAAGCTAGAGACTTCATATTTGAAATATAAGTTGCGGGACGAT
Organism: Drosophila maculinotata; assembly: GCA_035045305.1. Taxonomy (NCBI): domain Eukaryota; kingdom Metazoa; phylum Arthropoda; class Insecta; order Diptera; family Drosophilidae; genus Drosophila; species Drosophila maculinotata. Next base: position 1,163,904 of record JAWNPD010000421.1, read on the forward strand.
ACAAGTTTATCATTTTTTCTCGTCCCGTTCAAAAGTTATCGATAAATTAAGATTCCAGAACAGTGTTTTTAAGGTATAGCTAAAAAGTTATAAGAGGTAGAGTCACCAAATTTGGTACATATATTCTCCTATAGCATACAGAGGTTAAATACATTTCGTTTTTTGGATACCCCTCCCCGATCTCACAGAAATCGAAAAATACCTTCGGATTTTACATAGTTGCACATTTATATGCCATCTTTGTGTCCTACAAATTTATTACGATCGGCCAATAAAAAAGAAGTTATTAACGATTCAATGTACCATAGTTTGGGGTGATAAACTTGTATTGACCCGGCACTACGAGAACTTATATTTCAAATATGAAGTCTCTAGCTTTTGTAGTCTCTGAGAAACAGGCGTTCATACAGACGGACGGACAGACGGACAGACAGACGGACATGGCCATATCGACTCGGCTATTGATACTGATCAAGAATATATATACTTTATGGGGTCGAAGATGCTTCCTTATGCCTGTTACATACTTTTGCACAAAACCATTATACCCCTTTTTCCCATTTTTAATGGGATCAGGGTATAATAAAAATGTATGTCCGTTTGTGTGAGGCTTATATAATCGAAAACTATGCATCCAACCTTAGTGGTACATTGAAGTAATTTGTTCTCTGAGTCCCGGAGAAGGTTTGTATGATAGTTTGAACCCCTCCCACAGGTGGCGCTGTCCACTCCTGCTGATTATTAGATTGCAGCTATTCTTCTAATTTTTCATACATAAAATGTGAATTTATTCAATATTATTTATCATTACATTACATAACATTAGCACGTAATGTTAATCATCTATCATCTATATATATGCAAATGAATGTCCATTTGTATTCGTTATCATTGAATATTAGAACATATATGCATGAAATCTTACCGATGGATGTCGCTGTGCCCTGATCAGTTTTAAAGTATAATGTAAATTTTGACTGTTTCAGTTCTAATTGTTAATATTATTGCATTCTTTATGCGATTGAAAATTCTTATCGGAATGAAAATAAAATCTTTCCATATCTAATTCGAAATCTGAAACAAATAAATTCATTAATTCATGACATTTAATAAAAAAAAATTGTGTTTCATTAGTTTTGTGTTTTTCAACAATAACACATCATACATTACATTTCGATTTATAGTGCACGCTGTTTACGAACACAAGTACGTACGAACGCACGTTTTACACGATTCTATAACTTAATGTTACACATCAAGCAAAATGCCGACAAAACATCCGTCGAAATACACGAAAGAACCAACAGAATAGAGTTACGAGATATAATGAAATGAAGTGAAAAGATTACGAACGACACTGTCACGTGCTAATGAAAACGAAGAACAACATGCGGTACGAATTGAATTAGAACGATTAAACAGCACATTCAGCATTAAAGCTACCATTGAATCTGCAATACACTGAAACTCCAACATGCAATGTCACCAAAATTTCTGGAATGGGCAAAGTACTCAGCACATGCAAACTCATTGTATGGGATGAGTGTACTATGGCACATAAGAATGCATGTCTAAAGGCATCAAATCTATGGTCACAAGTAAAGAAGTTAGCGTTAACTACAAATATGCAAAATGATCCATCCGCAGCACATTTCTCACAACAATTATTGGATTTTGTTAATTGAAAAGTACCAATTGATGCAACCACAAATTACATTTCCTTCCCACCAGATTTTTGCTATTTAGCAACATCAAAGGAGGAATTAATTCAGAAAGTTTTTCCAGATATATGCCCGAGCAATATTAGCTGCTAAAAACATCGATGTAATTGACTTAACATGAACATACAATTCAATGTACCAGGCGAATCTGTTACATATAAATCAATTGATACAGTTATGGTGCAAGAGGAAGCAGTGATTTACCAGACTGAATTTCTGAACTCATTGGATTGCCAGGATTACCACCACCTGAATTAAAGCTGAAAATAGGCATGCCGATCATTCTTCTCCGAAATATTAATCCACCGCTCCTTTTTAATGGGACTAGACTCACGGTGAAAAAGTTTATAAATAATGCGATCGAAGCGACACTTTTGAATGGCAAATTCAAAGGAGAAGATGTAGTATTACTAAGAATACCAATGATACCTACTGATATTCCATTAAAATTTAAGCGCTTACAGTTTCCCATTCGACTGGCTTTCGCAATGACCATCAACAAAGCGCAAGGACAATCACTACAAGTTTGTGGATTGAGCAAGTTAGCTTGCTCACGAGTTGGAAAGCCACTGATTTGTTCGTTTATGCACCAAATGGAATAACCAAAAATATTCTATATCTGAAAGCGTTGGAGTGATTTTAATCTTGATTAATTTGAATAAATAATTCTATATCTACATATAATAACAGTCAACAAAAAACGAGTTTTAATTTTTGCAAAGAATGAGTAATTGATAAATTTAAGTTGGATACTTCAACAAAAACAAAAACCGAACTTTAGGAGAGCAAAGAGCAGACCGCCGTTCGTCGCTCGTGCAAGCTCAAAAACGAGCAGCGGGCTGCTGACGGAAAAGTGGGTAGCGTTCGACAAGAGAATTTACCTCTCTCTCGAACAACGGTAATTTCAAAGGCCAATGCACTTAGCGGGTGCCTTAGCAATTGTTATTGTTTTTGTGTTCAACTGTTTTGTAATTAGCCCGCAGTGCAAGCTGAGTTTTTAAAACAAATTCCAAAAATATATTAATTAATTTTGCGACCTATCACGGAATTGTACACAAGGGAAGCACGCTAACAATGTTGGCACATATAAAGTGGGCTTGTCTATGTAGCAGTGCTTAACGAGCACTTTTTCACAGTCACTACAATACGCGTCCACACTCGATGAAAGCATAATAGAAACTCCAAAAAAATAAAACCATTTAACCCTTTTTTCAATTTTTAATGGGATCAGGGTACAAAAAGGTACTATAAAAAAAAAAACCAAAAACACGTATGAGTGCTCTAATCAAGAGTGCCCGACTAGGAGATACCCTGAACCCAGTTCCTACATTCATAATTCATTATCTGCATTCATACATAGAAACACACACACACATATAAAAACACAAGCTGGCTGCGCGCGTCATGCAATTGCTTTGTTTCTTCTTCTTCCATTGGCACCAAACTATGTTACGTTGAATAAGCACCGTTGCTTATTGTCCGATCATAATGAAATTTGTAGGACATAAAGATGGCATATAAATGTGCAATGTGTGTAAAATCCGAAGGTCATACCTCTGAAACTACGTATTTTTTATTTCTGTGAGATGGAGGGAGGTATCCAAAAAGTGAAATGTATTTAACCTCTGTATACTTTGGGAGGGTATACATACCAAATTTAGTGCCTCTACCTCTTATAAAATTTTAAGCTATACCACTAAGCATACAACACATAGAGGCGTCAAATCGACTAAAAAGTGGTCGCATAACATTTTTGAACTGGACGATCCCAAGCAGCTTCGTGTGCTGCGACTGCGACACGAATGCAAAGCGCAGCAGGCAGGCAGAGAATGTTCTTCTTGCGATCAGAGACACACAGCGCCGAACTCATTGCTTGATCTGGCTTCGCTGCCGCAACATCTATTTCGACGCTCCGAAACGCTTGCATATATGCGAATTAGCAGCAACACATATATATTCAATCACAAGAAGACATGCGGCCAATGCTGTGAATTTCCGGAGTTGCCTTATTTCTGTAGTCGTTCGAGCTTGTTGGTAGAAACGGGGCGGGGGTTGCAATAGTTCTATGAGGCAGCCAGTGGCCGAAATTTAGATTTTTAAATTTCAGCCAGCGGTGCTTCTCTTAGAAATGGAGGGTATTAGGGCATAATTAATATGTTTGCAACACTTACTGGCAATTAACATTAAAAATCCATTAAGTCATAATTATTATTTATTGATTTAATACATTTTATGTTATCAAAGAACTATCACCATTAATAACAATATCTTTTCGTTTTTATTAATAGTTTAATTTAATATATTTATTTATTGGCAACTAGAAGCAGTTACATAGCAAATTTACTGTTAGGAAATTAAAAGCAATATTATAAAAAAGAGTAATAAGTTAAATATTTTTGGTAAGGGTATCTATGCGCTGCCGTTTAATGGATGTGTGATTTATGGACATTAATGCGTATACATGTAGTAAACATATGCAAGTGTGCGTGCATGTTCATTGCGAGAGCGCACATACATACATTGTGATAATCAATAAACTATTGCATTAATAAACATAATTTCGTATAAATTAATAATTGAATATTATTTATCTTTTTTATTATATAATTTGCAGTCATGTGTCTGAGATTTTATTTAATATATGTATATTAGGAAATTAAAAACAAAATTATAAAAAAAAGTAATAAGATACATAATATTTGTTTGTGAAATATAAAGTTGCTCTCAAATATATGCAAGTTACACAAATTCTACTTTATTCTTAAATCTAGGTGAACAAGTTACTAATATGTATTTAACTGCCTAAGAGGACCTTCGCCTCTATAGTCGGGATCACTTCATCTTCATCTACAAAATAAAACGAAATTTGTTAAAGATTATGATACATTTGCAAAAACATTTTGCAGCTGCCACCGCGACTTGTATTCTGTGTATATGTTTGCTCTCACTGCGCGCCAATTGATCGGAGTAGACCATCAGATGCTGATGAGCAGGTCGCTTTCTGACTGGTAGGCCTGTCAGAAAATAAAATGAGCATAATCTTAAAAACAAAAGGTGGAATGCAGAATACGTACAGCCTCCTGAATTTGAAGAGTGGGTCCGTCTCGTGTGAGCTCAAAGCAGGCGGACATGAAGGTGTCCAATTGCCAAATTGCACATTTAATGCCTCACAATCGTTCTCGTCGAAGTAGATCGAGAAGTAGCAGACCTCTATCAAATATGCCAACGCATCATTCGGCGGACAACGTTCAACATTCCAATGTCATTAGGACCGGTCTCCTCCAGCCGCAGATCCGTCCTAGTCGCGCACCATCTAATTGCTATGCAACAGGTCGCGTATTAGATGAGTGTTGGGCATACACAATTTGATACGTTGTTCCATCCAGATGCCAATCTCAGCAATGCAAATAGCTCGAATATCCGGTTAGCACGCTTTTCATTTCATCCATATTCTTTTTCAGCTCGGAGCGTTTTGTCATCAATGATTCCCAGCGATCTGAAGCGTTCCGATCGCGTGAATATAAAGAAAAAAAAATGTTTTCCATATAAATGTCTGATATCAACTAAAATCTTAATAATGTATTCAATTTTTATCTTGACACGTTCAGCTTCAAATTGTTTAGCTGCATTCTCGAAATTATGTAATTATATTGTTATAAATAAACAAGTGTTGCGTCTGCGGGATAGCGTGATAAACCAACAAGTATAACCATATCGTGATATCGATATATAAGCAATTTCTGTTTAGTAGGGTTACATTTTATTGGATAAATGAATATATGAATGAATTATTGTCAATAACTGTGTCAAGGAAAATTATAAGTTATATGTCAAAATGATTGTTATATTTTCTATAATTTTGTTAATTTTATCTTATGAAACGGCCAGCATTAATTTTGTTAATTTTATCTTATGAAACGGCCAGCATTAATTCTAAAATCGACGCTAACTTTTTCTGTTAAATATCTTGAAATGTTAGTGGGTGGTCACATTGAGATTTGATTGAATATATGAATGAATTATCCTCAATAACTGTGTCAAGGAAAATTATAAGCTATATCTCAAAATGATTGTTATATTTTCTATTATTTTGTTAATTTTATCTTATGAAACGGCCAGCATTAATTCTAAAATCGACACTAACTTTTTCTGTTAAATATCTTGAAATGTTAGTGGGTGGTCACATTGAGATTTGATTGAATATATGAATGAATTAGTCTCAATAACTGTGTCAAGGAAAATTATAAGTTATATGTCAAAATGATTGTTATATTTTCTATAATTTTGTTAATTTTATCTTATGAAACGGCCAGCATTAATTCTAAAATCGACGCTAACTTTTTCTGTTAAATATCTTGAAATGTTAGTGGGTGGTCACATTGAGATTTGATTGAATATATGAATGAATTATTCTCAATAACTGTGTCAAGGAAAATTATAAGTTATATCTCAAAATGATTGTTATATTTTCTATTATTTTGTTAATTTTATCTTATGAAACGGCCAGCATTATTTTCTAAAATCGCTAACTTTTTCTGTTAAATATCTTGAAATGTTAGTGGGTGGTCACATTCAGATTTGATTGAATATATGAATGAATTATTCTCAATAACTGTGTCAAGGAAAATTATAAGTTATATCTCAAAATGATTGTTATATTTTCTATTATTTTGTTAATTTTATCTTATGAAACGGCCAGCATTAATTTTGTTAATTTTATCTTATGAAACGGCCAGCATTAATTCTAAAATCGACGCTAACTTTTTCTGTTAAATATCTTGAAATGTTAGTGGGTGGTCACATTGAGATTTGATTGAATATATGAATGAATTATCCTCAATAACTGTGTCAAGGAAAATTATAAGCTATATCTCAAAATGATTGTTATATTTTCTATTATTTTGTTAATTTTATCTTATGAAACGGCCAGCATTAATTCTAAAATCGACACTAACTTTTTCTGTTAAATATCTTGAAATGTTAGTGGGTGGTCACATTGAGATTTGATTGAATATATGAATGAATTAGTCTCAATAACTGTGTCAAGGAAAATTATAAGTTATATCTCAAAATGATTGTTATATTTTCTATTATTTTGTTAATTTTATCTTATGAAACGGCCAGCATTAATTCTAAAATCGACGCTAACTTTTTCTGTTAAATATCTTGAAATGTTAGTGGGTGGTCACATTGAGATTTGATTGAATATATGAATGAATTATTCTCAATAACTGTGTCAAGGAAAATTATAAGTTATATCTCAAAATGATTGTTATATTTTCTATTTTTTTGTTAATTTTATCTTATGAAACGGCCAGCATTATTTTCTAAAATCGCTAACTTTTTCTGTTAAATATCTTGAAATGTTAGTGGGTGGTCACATTGAGATTTGATTGAATATATGAATGAATTATTCTCAATAACTGTGTCAAGGAAAATTATAAGTTATATCTCAAAATGATTGTTATATTTTCTATTATTTTGTTAATTTTATCTTATGAAACGGCCAGCATTATTTTCTAAAATCGCTAACTTTTTCTGTTAAATATCTTGAAATGTTAGTGGGTGGTCACATTGAGATTTGATTGAATATATGAATGAATTATCCTCAATAACTGTGTCAAGGAAAATTATAAGCTATATCTCAAAATGATTGTTATATTTTCTATTATTTTGTTAATTTTATCTTATGAAACGGCCAGCATTAATTCTAAAATCGACGCTAACTTTTTCTGTTAAATATCTTGAAATGTTAGTGGGTGGTCACATTGAGATTTGATTGAATATATGAATGAATTATCCTCAATAACTGTGTCAAGGAAAATTATAAGCTATATCTCAAAATGATTGTTATATTTTCTATTATTTTGTTAATTTTATCTTATGAAACGGCCAGCATTAATTCTAAAATCGACACTAACTTTTTCTGTTAAATATCTTGAAATGTTAGTGGGTGGTCACATTGAGATTTGATTGAATATATGAATGAATTAGTCTCAATAACTGTGTCAAGGAAAATTATAAGTTATATCTCAAAATGATTGTTATATTTTCTATTATTTTGTTAATTTTATCTTATGAAACGGCCAGCATTAATTCTAAAATCGACGCTAACTTTTTCTGTTAAATATCTTGAAATGTTAGTGGGTGGTCACATTGAGATTTGATTGAATATATGAATGAATTATTCTCAATAACTGTGTCAAGGAAAATTATAAGTTATATCTCAAAATGATTGTTATATTTTCTATTATTTTGTTAATTTTATCTTATGAAACGGCCAGCATTATTTTCTAAAATCGCTAACTTTTTCTGTTAAATATCTTGAAATGTTAGTGGGTGGTCACATTCAGATTTGATTGAATATATGAATGAATTATTCTCAATAACTGTGCCAAGGAAAATTATAAGTTATATCTCAAAATGATTGTTATATTTTCTATTATTTTGTTAATTTTATCTTATGAAACGGCCAGCATTAATTTTGTTAATTTTATCTTATGAAACGGCCAGCATTAATTCTAAAATCGACGCTAACTTTTTCTGTTAAATATCTTGAAATGTTAGTGGGTGGTCACATTGAGATTTGATTGAATATATGAATGAATTATCCTCAATAACTGTGTCAAGGAAAATTATAAGCTATATCTCAAAATGATTGTTATATTTTCTATTATTTTGTTAATTTTATCTTATGAAACGGCCAGCATTAATTCTAAAATCGACACTAACTTTTTCTGTTAAATATCTTGAAATGTTAGTGGGTGGTCACATTGAGATTTGATTGAATATATGAATGAATTAGTCTTAATAACTGTGTCAAGGAAAATTATAAGTTATATCTCAAAATGATTGTTATATTTTCTATTATTTTGGTTAATTTTATCTTATGAAACGGCCAGCATTAATTCTAAAATCGACGCTAACTTTTTCTGTTAAATATCTTGAAATGTTAGTGGGTGGTCACATTGAGATTTGATTGAATATATGAATGAATTATTCTCAATAACTGTGTCAAGGAAAATTATAAGTTATATCTCAAAATGATTGTTATATTTTCTATTTTTTTGTTAATTTTATCTTATGAAACGGCCAGCATTATTTTCTAAAATCGCTAACTTTTTCTGTTAAATATCTTGAAATGTTAGTGGGTGGTCACATTCAGATTTGATTGAATATATGAATGAATTATTCTCAATAACTGTGTCAAGGAAAATTATAAGTTATATCTCAAAATGATTGTTATATTTTCTATTATTTTGTTAATTTTATCTTATGAAACGGCCAGCATTAATTCTAAAATCGACGCTAACTTTTTCTGTTAAATATCTTGAAATGTTAGTGGGTGGTCACATTGAGATTTGATTGAATATATGAATGAATTATTCTCAATAACTGTGTCAAGGAAAATTATAAGTTATATCTCAAAATGATTGTTATATTTTCTATTATTTTGTTAATTTTATCTTATGAAACGGCCAGCATTAATTCTAAAATCGACGCTAACTTTTTCTGTTAAATATCTTGAAATGTTAGTGGGTGGTCACATTGAGATTTGATTGAACATATGAATGAATTATTCTCAATAACTGTGGCAAGGAAAATTATAAGTTATATCTCAAAACGATTGTTATATTTTCTATTATTTTGGTAATTTTATCTTATGAAACGGCCAGCATTAATTCTAAAATCGACGCTAACTTTTTCTGTTAAATATCTTGAAATGTGAGTGGGTGGTCACATTGAGATTTGATTGAATATATGAATAAATTATTCTCAATAACAGTGTCAAGGAAAATTATAAGTTATACCTCAAAATGATTGTTATATTTTCTATTATTTTGTTAATTTTATCTTATGAAACGGCCAGCATTAATTCTAAAATCGACGCAAACTTTTTCTGTTAAATATCTTGAAATGTTAGTGTGTGGTCACATTGAGATTTGATTTAATATATGAATGAAATATCCTCAATAACTGTGTCAAGGAAAATTATAATTTATATCTCAAAATGATTGTTATATTTTCTATTATTTTGTTAATTTTATCTTATGAAACGGCCAGCATGAATTCTAAAATCGACACTAATTTTTTCTGTTAAATATCTTGAAATGTTAGTGGAGTGTCACATTGAGATTTGATTGAATATATGAACGAATTATTCTCAAAAACTGTGTCAAGGAAAATTATAAGTTATATCTCAAAATGATTGTTATATTTTCTATTATTTTGTTAATTTTATCTTATGAATCGGCCAGCATTAATTCTAAAATCGACGCTAACTTTTTCTGTTAAATATCTTGAAATGTTAGTGGGTGGTCACATTGAGATTTGATTGAACATATGAATGAATTAATTTCAACAACTGTGTCAAGGAACATTATAAGTTATATCTCAAAATGATTGTTATATTTTCTTTTATTTTGTTAATTTTATCTTATGAAAAGGCCAGCATTAATTCTAAAATCGACGCTAAGTTTTTCAGTTAAATATCTTGAAATAATAGTGGGTGGTCACATTGAGATTTGATTGAATATATGAATAAATTATTCTCAATAACTGTGTCAAGGAAAATTATAAGTTATTTATCAAAATGATTGTTATATTTTCTATTATTTTGTTAATTTTATCTTATGAAACGGCCAGCATTAATTCTAAAATCGACGTTAACTTTTTCTGTTAAATATCTTGAAATGTTAGTGGGTGGTCACATTGAGATATGATTTAATATATGAATAAATTATCCTCAATAACTGTGTCAAGGAAAATTATAAGTTATATCTCAAAATGATTGTTATATTTTCTATTATTTTGTTAATTTTATCTTATGAAACGGCCAGCATTAATTCTAAAATCGACACTAATTTTTTCTGTTAAATATCTTGAAATGTTAGTGGAGTGTCACATTGAGATTTGATTGAATATATGAACGAATTATTCTCAATAACTGTGTCAAGGAAAATTATAAGTTATATCTCAAAATGATTGTTATATTTTCTATTATTTTGTTAATTTTATCTTATGAATCGGCCAGCATTAATTCTAAAATCGACGCTAACTTTTTCTGTTAAATATCTTGAAATGTTAGTGGGTGGTCACATTGAGATTTGATTGAACATATGAATGAATTAATTTCAACAACTGTGTCAAGGAACATTATAAGTTATATCTCAAAATGATTGTTATATTTTCTTTTATTTTGTTAATTTTATCTTATGAAACGGCCAGCATTAATTCTAAAATCGACGCTAACTTTTTCAGTTAAATATCTTGAAATAATAGTGGGTGGTCACATTGAGATTTGATTGAATATATGAATAAATTATTCTCAATAACTGTGTCAATGAAAATTATAAGCTATATCTCAAAATGATTGTTATATTTTCTATTATTTTGTTAATTTTATCTTATGAAACGGCCAGCACTAATTCTAAAATCGACGCTAACTTTTTCTGTTAAATATCTTGAAATGTTAGTGGGTGGTCACATTGAGATTTGATTGAATATATGAATGAATTATTCTCAATAACTGTGTCAAGGAAAATTATAAGTTATTTATCAAAATGATTGTTATATTTTCTATTATTTTGTTAATTTTATCTTATGAAACGGCCAGCATTAATTCTAAAATCGACGTTAACTTTTTCTGTTAAATATCTTGAAATGTTAGTGGGTGGTCACATTGAGATTTGATTGAATATATGAATAAATTATTCTCAAAACCTGTGTCAAGGAAAATTATAAGCTATATCTCAAAATGATTGTTATATTTTCTATTATTTTGTTAATTTTATCTTATGATTCGGCCAGCATTAATTCTAAAATCGACGCAAACTTTTTCTGTTAAATATCTTAAAATGTTAGTGGGTGGTCACATTGAGATTTGATTGAATATATGAATAAATTATTCTCAATAACTGTGTCAAGGAAAATTATAAGTTATTTATCAAAGTGATTGTTATATTTTCTATTATTTTGTTAATTTTATCTTATGAAACGGCCAGCATTAATTCTAAAATCGACGTTAACTTTTTCTGTTAAATATCTTGAAATGTTAGTGGGTGGTCACATTGAGAAATGATTTAATATATGAATGAATTATCCTCAATAACTGTGTCAAGGAAAATTATAAGTTATATCTCAAAATGATTGTTATATTTTCTATTATTTTGTTAATTTTATCTTATGAAACGGCCAGCATTAATTCTAAAATCGACGCTAACTTTTTCTGTTAAATATCTTGAAATGTTAGTGGGTGGTCACATTGAGATTTGATTTAATATATGAATGAATTATCCTCAATAACTGTGTCAAGGAAAATTATAAGTTATATCTCAAAATGATTGTTATATTTTCTATTATTTTGTTAATTTTATCTTATGAAACGGCCAGCATTAATTCTAAAATCGACACTAACCTTTTCTGTTTAATATCTTGAAATGTTAGTGGGTGGTCACATTGAGATTTGATTTAATATATGAATGAATTATTCTCAATAACTGTGTCAAGGAAAATTATAAGTTACACCTCAAAATGATTGTTATATTTTCTATTATTTTGTTAATTTTATCTTATCAAACGGCCAGCACTAATTCTAAAATCGACGCTAACTTTTTCTGTTAAATATCTTGAAATGTTAGTGGGTGGTCACATTTAGATTTGATTGAATATATGAATAAATTATTCTCAATAACTGTGGCAAGGAAAATTATAAGTTATATCTCAAAATGATTGTTATATTTTCTATTATTTTGTTAATTTTATCTTATGAAACGACCAGCATTAATTCTAAAATCGACGCTAACTTTTTCTGTTAAATATCTTGAAATGTTAGTGGGTGGTTACATTTAGATTTGATTGAATATATGAATAAATTATTCTCAATAACTCTGTCAAGGAAAACTATAAGTTATATCTCAAAATGATTGTTATATTTTCTATTATTTTGTTAATTTTATCTTATGAAACGGCCAGCATTAATTCTAAAATCGACGCTAACTTTTTCTGTTAAATATCTTGAAATGTTAGTGGTGTGTCACATTATAATTTGATTGAATATATGAACGAATTATTCTCAATAACTGTGTCAAGGAAAATTATAAGTTATATCTCAAAATGATTGTTATATTTTCTATTATTTTGTTAATTTTATCTTATGAAACGGCCAGCATTAATTCTAAAATCGACACTAACTTTTTCTGTTTAATATCTTGAAATGTTAGTAGGTGGTCACATTGAGATTTGATTTAATATATGAATGAATTATTCTCAATAACTGTGTCAAGGAAAATTATAAGTTATATCTCAAAATGATTGTTATATTTTCTTTTATTTTGTTAATTTTATCTTATGAAACGGCCAGCATTTATTCTAAAATCGACGCTAACTTTACTGTTAAATATCTTGAAATGTTAGTGGGTGGTCACATTTAGATTTGATTGAATATATGAATAAATTATTCTCAATAACTGTGGCAAGGAAAATTATAAGTTATATCTCAAAATGATTGTTATATTTTCTATTATTTTGTTAATTTTATCTTATGAAACGGCCAGCATTAATTCTAAAATCGACGCTAACTTTTTCTGTTAATTATCTTGAAATGTGAGTGGGTGGTCACATTGAGATTTGATTGAATATATGAATAAATTATTCTCAATAACTGTGTCAAGGAAAATTATAAGTTATACCTCAAAATGATTGTTATATTTTCTATTATTTTGTTAATTTTATCTTATGAAACGGCCAGCATTAATTCTAAAATCGACGCTAACTTTTTCTGTTAAATATCTTGAAATGTAAGTGGGTGGTCACATTTAGATTTGATTGAATATATGAATAAATTATTCTCAATAACTGTGGCAAGGAAAATTATAAGTTATATCTCAAAATGATTGTTATATTTTCTATTATTTTGTTAATTTTATCTTATGAAACGGCCAGCATTAATTCTAAAATCGACGCTAACTTTTTCTGTTAATTATCTTGAAATGTGAGTGGGTGGTCACATTGAGATTTGATTTAATATATGAATAAATTATTCTCAATAACTGTGTCAAGGAAAATTATAAGTTATACCTCAAAATGATTGTTATATTTTCTATTATTTTGTTAATTTTATCTTATGAAACGGCCAGCATTAATTCTAAAATCGACGCTAACTTTTTCTGTTAAATATCTTGAAATGTTAGTGGGTGGTCACATTGAGATTTGATTTAATATATGAATGAAATAGCCTCAATAACTGTGTCAAGGAAAATTATAATTTATATCTCAAAATGATTGTTATATTTTCTATTATTTTGTTAATTTTATCTTATGAAACGGCCAGCATGAATTCTAAAATCGACACTAACTTTTTCTGTTAAATATCTTGAAATGTTAGTGGGTGGTTACATTGAGATTTGATTGAATATAGAACGAATTATTCTCAATAACTGTGTCATGGAAAATTATAAGTTATATCTCAAAATGATTGTTATATTTTCTATTATTTTGTTAATTTTATCTTATGAAACGGCCAGCACGAATTCTAAACTCGACGCTAACTTTTTCTGTTAAATATCTTGAAATGTTAGTGGGTGGTCACATTGAGATTTGATTGAATACATGAATGAATTATTCTCAATAACTGTGTCAAGGAAAATTATAAGTTATATCTCAAAATGATTGTTATATTTTCTATTATTTTGTTAATTTTATCTTATGAAACGGCCAGCATTAATTCTAAAATCGACGCTAACTTTTTCTGTTAAATATCTTGAAATGTTAGTGGGTGGTCAAATTGAGATTTGATTGAACATATGAATGAATTAATTTCAACAACTGTGTCAAGGAACATTATAAGTTATATCTCAAAATGATTGTTATATTTTCTTTTATTTTGTTAATTTTATCTTATGAAACGGCCAGCATTAATTCTAAAATCGACGCTAACTTTTTCTGTTAAATATCTTGAAATGTTAGTGGGTGGTCACATTGAGATTTGATTTAATATATGAATGAATTGTCCTCAATAACTGTGTCAAGGAAAATTATAAGTTATATCTCAAAATGATTGTTATATTTTCTATTATTTTGTTAATTTTATCTTATGAAACGGCCAGCATTAATTCTAAAATCGACACTAACTTTTTCTGTTTAATATCTTGAAATGTTAGTGGGTGGTCACATTGAGATTTGATTTAATATATGAATGAATTATTATCAATACCAGTGTCAAGGAAAATTATAAGTTATACCTCAAAATGATTGTTATATTTTCTATTATTTTGTTAATTTTATCTTATGAAACGGCCAGCATTAATTCTAAAATCGACGCTAACTTTTTCTGTTAAATATCTTGAAATGTTAGTGGGTGGTCACATTTAGATTTGATTGAATATATGAATAAATTATTCCCAATAACTGTGGCAAGGAAAATTATAAGTTATATCTCAAAATGATTGTTATATTTTCTATTATTTTGTTAATTTTATCTTATGAAACGGCCAGCATTAACTCTAAAATCGACGCTAACTTTTTCTGTTAATTATCTTGAAATGTGAGTGGGTGGTCACATTGAGATTTGATTGAATATATGAATAAATTATTCTCAATAACTGTGTCAAGGAAAATTATAAGTTATACCTCAAAATGATTGTTATATTTTCTATTATTTTGTTAATTTTATCTTATGAAACGGCCAGCATTAATTCTAAAATCGACGCTAACTTTTTCTGTTAAATATCTTGAAATGTTAGTGGAGTGTCACATTGAGATTTGATTGAATATATGAACGAATTATTCTCAATAACTGTGTCAAGGAAAATTATAAGTTATATCTCAAAATGATTGTTATATTTTCTATTATTTTGTTAATTTTATCTTATGAAACGGCCAGCATTAATTCTAAAATCGACGCTAACTTTTTCTCTTAAATATCTTGAAATGTTAGTGGGTGGTCACATTTAGATTGGATTGAATATATAAATAAATTATTCTCAATAACTGTGGCAAGGAAAATTATAAGTTATATCTCAAAATGATTGCTATATTTTCTTTTATTTTGTTAATTTTATCTTATGAAACGGCCAGCATTAATTCTAAAATCGACGCTAACTTTTTCTCTTAAATATCCTGAAATGTTAGTGGGTGGTCACATTTAGATTGGATTGAATATATGAATAAATTATTCTCAATAACTGTGTCAAGGAAAATTATAAGTTATATCTCAAAATGAATGTTATATTTTCTATTATTTTGTTAATTTTATCTTATGAAACGGCCAGCATTAATTCTAAAATCGACGCTAACTTTTTCTGTTAAATATCTTGAAATGTTAGTGGGTGGTCACATTGAGATTTGATTGAACATATGAATGAATTAATTTCAACAACTGTGTCAAGGAACATTATAAGTTATATCTCAAAATGATTGTTATATTTTCTTTTATTTTGTTAATTTTATCTTATGAAACGGCCAGCATTAATTCTAAAATCGACGCTAACTTTTTCTGTTAAATATCTTGAAATGTTAGTGGGTGGCCACATTGAGATTTGATTTAATATATGAATGAATTATCCTCAATAACTGAGTCAAGGAAAATTATAAGTTATATCTCAAAATGATTGTTATATTTTCTATTATTTTGTTAATTTTATCTTATGAAACGGCCAGCATTAATTCTAAAATCGACACTAACTTTTTCTGTTTAATATCTTGAAATGTTAGTGGGTGGTCACATTGAGATTTGATTTAATATATGAATGAATTATTCTCAATAACTGTGTCAAGGAAAATTATAAGAAATATCTCAAAAGGATTGTTATATTTTCTATTATTTTGTTAATTTTATCTTATGAAACGGCCAGCACTAATTCTAAAATCGACGCTAACTTTTTCAGTTAAATATCTTGAAATGTTAGTGGGTGGTCACATTGAGATTTGATTGAATATATGAATGAATTATTCTCAATAACTGTGTCAAGGAAAATTATAAGTTATATCTCAAAATGATTGTTATATTTTCTATTATTTTGTTAATTTTATCTTATGAAACGGCCAGCATTAATTCTAAAATCGACGCTAACTTTTTCTGTTAAATATCTTGAAATGTTAGTGGGTGGTCACATTGAGATTTGATTGAACATATGAATGAATTAATTTCAACAACTGTGTCAAGGAACATTATAAGTTATATCTCAAAATGATTGTTATATTTTCTTTTATTTTGTTAATTTTATCTTATGAAACGGCCAGCATTAATTCTAAAATCGACGCTAACTTTTTCTGTTAAATATCTTGAAATGTTAGTGGGTGGTCACATTGAGATTTGATTTAATATATGAATGAATTATCCTCAATAACTGAGTCAAGGAAAATTATAAGTTATATCTCAAAATGATTGTTATATTTTCTATTATTTTGTTAATTTTATCTTATGAAACGGCCAGCATTAATTCTAAAATCGACACTAACCTTTTCTGTTTAATATCTTGAAATGTTAGTGGGTGGTCACATTGAGATTTGATTTAATATATGAATGAATTATTCTCAATAACTGTGTCAAGGAAAATTATAAGTTACACCTCAAAATGATTGTTATATTTTCTATTATTTTGTTAATTTTATCTTATGAAACGGCCAGCACTAATTCTAAAATCGACGCTAACTTTTTCTGTTAAATATCTTGAAATGTTAGTGGGTGGTCACATTTAGATTTGATTGAATATATGAATAAATTATTCTCAATAACTGTGGCAAGGAAAATTATAAGTTATATCGCAAAATGATTGTTATATTTTCTATTATTTTGTTAATTTTATCTTATGAAACGGCCAGCATTAATTCTAAAATCGACGCTAACTTTTTCTGTTAAATATCTTGAAATGTTAGTGGGTGGTTACATTTAGATTTGATTGAATATATGAATAAATTATTCTCAATAACTCTGTCAAGGAAAATTATAAGTTATACGTCGAAATGATTGTTATATTGTCTATTATTTTGTTAATTTTATCTTATGAAACGGCCAGCATTAATTCTAAAATCGACGCTAACTTTTTCTGTTAAATATCTTGAAATGTGAGTGGGTGGTCACATTGAGATTTGATTGAATATATGAATAAATTATTCTCAATAACTGTGGCAAGGAAAATTATAAGTTATATCTCAAAATGATTGTTATATTTTCTATTATTTTGTTAATTTTATCTTATGAAACGGCCAGCATTAATTCTAAAATCGACGCTAACTTTTTCTGTTAATTATCTTGAAATGTGAGTGGGTGGTCACATTGAGATTTGATTGAATATATGAATAAATTATTCTCAATAACTGTGGCAAGGAAAATTATAAGTTATATCTCAAAATGATTGTTATATTTTCTATTATTTTGTTAATTTTATCTTATGAAACGGCCAGCATTAATTCTAAAATCGACGCTAACTTTTTCTGTTAATTATCTTGAAATGTGAGTGGGTGGTCACATTGAGATTTGATTGAATATATGAATAAATTATTCTCAATAACTGTGGCAAGGAAAATTATAAGTTATATCTCAAAATGATTGTTATATTTTCTATTATTTTGTTAATTTTATCTTATGAAACGGCCAGCATTAATTCTAAAATCGACGCTAACTTTTTCTGTTAATTATCTTGAAATGTTAGTGGTGTGTCACATTATAATTTGATTGAATATATGAACGAATTATTCTCAATAACTGTGTCAAGGAAAATTATAAGTTATATCTCAAAATGATTGTTATATTTTCTATTATTTTGTTAATTTTATCTTATGAAACGGCCAGCATTAATTCTAAAATCGACACTAACTTTTTCTGTTTAATATCTTGAAATGTTAGTAGGTGGTCACATTGAGATTTGATTTAATATATGAATGAATTATTCTCAATAACTGTGTCAAGGAAAATTATAAGTTATACGTCGAAATGATTGTTATATTGTCTATTATTTTGTTAATTTTATCTTATGAAACGGCCAGCATTTATTCTAAAATCGACACTAACTTTACTGTTAAATATCTTGAAATGTTAGTGGGTGGTCACATTTAGATTTGATTGAATATATGAATAAATTATTCTCAATAACTGTGGCAAGGAAAATTATAAGTTATATCTCAAAATGATTGTTATATTTTCTATTATTTTGTTAATTTTATCTTATGAAACGGCCAGCATTAATTCTAAAATCGACGCTAACTTTTTCTGTTAATTATCTTGAAATGTGAGTGGGTGGTCACATTGAGATTTGATTGAATATATGAATAAATTATTCTCAATAACTGTGTCAAGGAAAATTATAAGTTATACCTCAAAATGATTGTTATATTTTCTATTATTTTGTTAATTTTATCTTATGAAACGGCCAGCATTAATTCTAAAATCGACGCTAACTTTTTCTGTTAAATATCTCGAAATGTAAGTGGGTGGTCACATTTAGATTTGATTGAATATATGAATAAATTATTCTCAATAACTGTGGCAAGGAAAATTATAAGTTATATCTCAAAATGATTGTTATATTTTCTATTATTTTGTTAATTTTATCTTATGAAACGGCCAGCATTAATTCTAAAATCGACGCTAACTTTTTCTGTTAATTATCTTGAAATGTGACTGGGTTGTCACATTGAGATTTGATTGAATATATGAATAAATTATTCTCAATAACTGTGTCAAGGAAAATTATAAGTTATACCTCAAAATGATTGTTATATTTTCTATTATTTTGTTAATTTTATCTTATGAAACGGCCAGCATTAATTCTAAAATCGACGCTAACTTTTTCTGTTAAATATCTTGAAATGTTAGTGGGTGGTCACATTGAGATTTGATTTAATATATGAATGAAATATCCTCAATAACTGTGTCAAGGAAAATTATAATTTATATCTCAAAATGATTGTTATATTTTCTATTATTTTGTTAATTTTATCTTATGAAACGGCCAGCATGAATTCTAAAATCGACACTAACTTTTTCTGTTAAATATCTTGAAATGTTAGTGGGTGGTTACATTGAGATTTGATTGAATATAGAACGAATTATTCTCAATAACTGTGTCATGGAAAATTATAAGTTATATCTCAAAATGATTGTTATATTTTCTATTATTTTGTTAATTTTATCTTATGAAACGGCCAGCACGAATTCTAAAATCGACGCTAACTTTTTCTGTTAAATATCTTGAAATGTTAGTGGGTGGTCACATTGAGATTTGATTGAATACATGAATGAATTATTCTCAATAACTGTGTCAAGGAAAATTATAAGTTATATCTCAAAATGATTGTTATATTTTCTTTTATTTTGTTAATTTTATCTTATGAAACGGCCAGCATTAATTCTAAAATCGACGCTAACTTTTTCTGTTAAATATCTTGAAATGTTAGTGGGTGGTCAAATTGAGATTTGATTGAACATATGAATGAATTAATTTCAACAACTGTGTCAAGGAACATTATAAGTTATATCTCAAAATGATTGTTATATTTTCTTTTATTTTGTTAATTTTATCTTATGAAACGGCCAGCATTAATTCTAAAATCGACGCTAACTTTTTCTGTTAAATATCTTAAAATGTTAGTGGGTGGTCACATTGAGATTTGATTTAATATATGAATGAATTGTCCTCAATAACTGTGTCAAGGAAAATTATAAGTTATATCTCAAAATGATTGTTATATTTTCTATTATTTTGTTAATTTTATCTTATGAAACGGCCAGCATTAATTCTAAAATCGACACTAACTTTTTCTGTTTAATATCTTGAAATGTTAGTGGGTGGTCACATTGAGATTTGATTTAATATATGAATGAATTATTATCAATACCAGTGTCAAGGAAAATTATAAGTTATACCTCAAAATGATTGTTATATTTTCTATTATTTTGTTAATTTTATCTTATGAAACGGCCAGCATGAATTCTAAAATCGACGCTAACTTTTTCTGTTAAATATCTTGAAATGTTAGTGGGTGGTCACATTGAGATTTGATTGAATATAGAACGAATTATTCTCAATAACTGTGTCAAGGAAAATTATAATTTATATCTCAAACTGATTGTTATATTTTCTATTATTTTGTTAATTTTATCTTATGAAACGGCCAGCACTAATTCTAAAATCGACGCTAACTTTTTCTGTTAAATATCTTGAAATGTTAGTGGGTGGTCACATTGAGATTTGATTGAATATATGAATGAATTATTCTCAATAACTGTGTCAAGGAAAATTATAAGTTATATCTCAAAATGATTGTTATATTTTCTTTTATTTTGTTAATTTTATCTTATGAAACGGCCAGCATTAATTCTAAAATCGACGCTAACTTTTTCTGTTAAATATCTTGAAATGTTAGTGGGTGGTCACATTGAGATTTGATTGAACATATGAATGAATTATCCTCAACAACTGTGTCAAGGAAAATTATAAGTTATATCTCAAAATGATTGTTATATTTTTTATTATTTTGTTAATTTTATCTTATGAAACGGCCAGCATTAATTCTAAAATCGACACTAACTTTTTCTGTTAAATATCTTGAAATGTTAGTGGGTGGTCACATTGAGATTTGATTTAATATATGAATGAATTATTCTCAATAACTGTGTCAAGGAAAATTATAAGTTATACCTCAAAATGATTGTTATATTTTCTATTATTTTGTTAATTTTATCTTATGAAACGGCCAGCATTAATTCTAAAATCGACGCTAACTTTTTCTGTTAAATATCTTGAAATGTTAGTGGGTGGTCACATTTAGATTTGATTGAATATATGAATAAATTATTCTCAATAACTGTGGCAAGGAAAATTATAAGTTATATCTCAAAATGATTGTTATATTTTCTATTATTTTGTTAATTTTATCTTATGAAACGGCCAGCATTAATTCTAAAATCGACGCTAACTTTTTCTGTTAATTATCTTGAAATGTTAGTGGGTGGTCACATTGAGATTTGATTTAATATATGAATGAATTATCCTCAATAACTGATTCAAGGAAAATTATAAGTTATATCTCAAAATGATTGTTATATTTTCTATTATTTTGTTAATTTTATCTTATGAAACGGCCAGCATTAATTCTAAAATCGACACTAACTTTTTCTGTTTAATATCTTGAAATGTTAGTGGGTGGTCACATTGAGATTTGATTTAATATATGAATGAATTATTCTCAATAACTGTGTCAAGGAAAATTATAAGTTATACCTCAAAATGATTGTTATATTTTCTATTATTTTGTTAATTTTATCTTATGAAACGGCCAGCATTAATTCTAAAATCGACGCTAACTTTTTCTGTTAAATATCTTGAAATGTTAGTGGGTGGTCACATTTAGATTTGATTGAATATATGAATAAATTATTCTCAATAACTGTGTCAAGGACAATTATAAGTTATATCTCAAAATGATTGTTATATTTTCTATTATTTTGTTAATTTTATCTTATGAAACGGCCAGCATTAATTCTAAAATCGACGCTAATTTTTCTGTTAAATATCTTGAAATGTTAGTGGGTGGTCACATTGAGATATGATTTAATATATGAATGAATTATCCTCAATAACTGTGTCAAGGAAAATTATAAGTTATATCTCAAAATGATTGTTATATTTTCTATTATTTTGTTAATTTTATCTTATGAAACGGCCAGCACTAATTCTAAAATCGACGCTAACTTTTTCTGTTAAATATCTTGAAATGTTAGTGGGTGGTCACATTGAGATTTGATTGAATATATGAATGAAATATCCTCAATAACTGTGTCAATGAAAATTATAATTTATATCTCAAAATGATTGTTATATTTTTTATTATTTTGTTAATTTTATCTTATGAAACAGCCAGCATGAATTCTAAAATCGGCACTAACTTTTTCTGTTAAATATCTTGAAATGTTAGTGGGTGGTCACATTTAGATTTGATTGAATATATGAACGAATTATTCTCAATAACTGTGTCAAGGAAAATTATAAGTTATATCTCAAAATGATTGTTATATTTTCTTTTATTTTGTTAATTTTATCTTATGAAACGGCCAGCATTAATTCTAAAATCGACGCTTACTTTTTCTGTTAATTATCTTGAAATGTTAGTGGGTGGTCACATTGAGATTTGATTAAATATATGAATGAATTATTCTCAATAACTGTGTCAAGGAAAATGATAAGTTTTACCTCAAAATGATTGTTATATTTTCTATTATTTTCTTAATTTTATCTTATGAAACGGCCAGCATTAATTCTAAAATCGACGGTAACTTTTTCTGTTAAATATCTTGAAATGTTAGTGGGTGGTCACATTGAGATTTGATTTAATATATGAATGAATTATCCTCAATAACTGTGTCATGGAAAATTTTAAGTTATATCTCAAAATGATTGTTACATTTTCTTTTATTTTGTTAATTTTATCTTATGAAACGGCCAGCATTACTTCTAAAATCGACACTAACTTTTTCTGTTAAATATCTTGAAATGTTAGTGGGTGGCCACATTGAGATTTGATTGAATATATGAATGAATTATTCTCAATAACTGTGTCAAGGAAAATTATAAGTTATATCTCAAAATGATTGTTATATTTTCTATTATTTTGTTAATTTTATCTTATGAAACGGCCAGCACTAATTCTAAAATCGACGCTAACTTTTTCTGTTAAATATCTTAAAATGTTAGTGGGTGGTCACATTGAGATTTGATTGAATATATGAATGAATTATTCTCAATAACTGTGTCAAGGAAAATTATAAGTTATTTATCAAAATGATTGTTATATTTTCTTTTATTTTGTTAATTTTATCTTATGATACGGCCAGCATTAATTCTAAAATCGACGCTAACTTTTTCTGTTAAATATCTTGAAATGTTAGTGGGTGGTCACATTGAGATTTGATTGAATATATGAATAAATTATTCTCAATAACTGTGTCAAGGAAAATTGTAAGCTATATCTCAAAATGATTGTTATATTTTCTATTATTTTGTTAATTTTATCTTATGAAACGGCCAGCATTAATTCTAAAATCGACGCTAACTTTTTCTGTTAAATATCTTGAAATGTTAGTGGGTGGTCACATTGAGATTTGATTGAATATATGAATGAATTATTCTCAATAACTGTGTCAAGGAAAATTATGTTAAATCTCAAAATGATTGTTATATTTTCTATTATTTTGTTAATTTTATCTTATGAAACGGCCAGCATTAATTCTAAAATCGACGCTAACTTTTTCTGTTAAATATCTTGAAATGTTAGTGGGTGGTCACATTGAGATTTGATTGAACATATGAATGAATTATCCTCAACAACTGTGTCAAGGAAAATTATAAGTTATATCTCAAAATGATTGTTATATTTTCTATTATTTTGTTAATTTTATCTTATGAAACGGCCAGCATTAATTCTAAAATCGACGCTAACTTTTTCTGTTAAATATCTTGAAATGTTAGTGGGTGGTCACATTGAGATTTGATTTAATATATGAATGAATTATTCTCAATAACTGTGTCAAGGAAAATTATAAGTTATACCTCAAAATGATTGTTATATTTTCTATTATTTTGTTAATTTTATCTTATGAAACGGCCAGCATTAATTCTAAAATCGACGCTAACTTTTTCTGTTAAATATCTTGAAATGTTAGTGGGTGGTCACATTTAGATTTGATTGAATATATGAATAAATTATTCTCAATAACTGTGGCAAGGAAAATTATAAGTTATATCTCAAAATGATTGTTATATTTTCTATTATTTTGTTAATTTTATCTTATGAAACGGCCAGCATTAATTCTAAAATCGACGCTAACTTTTTCTGTTAAATATCTTGAAATGTTAGTGGGTGGTCACATTGAGATTTGATTTAATATATGAATGAATTATCCTCAATAACTGATTCAAGGAAAATTATAAGTTATATCTCAAAATGATTGTTATATTTTCTATTATTTTGTTAATTTTATCTTATGAAACGGCCAGCATTAATTCTAAAATCGACACTAACTTTTTCTGTTTAATATCTTGAAATGTTAGTGGGTGGTCACATTGAGATTTGATTTAATATATGAATGAATTATTCTCAATAACTGTGTCAAGGAAAATTATAAGTTATACCTCAAAATGATTGTTATATTTTCTATTATTTTGTTAATTTTATCTTATGAAACGGCCAGCATTAATTCTAAAATCGACGCTAACTTTTTCTGTTAAATATCTTGAAATGTTAGTGGGTGGTCACATTTAGATTTGATTGAATATATGAATAAATTATTCTCAATAACTGTGTCAAGGACAATTATAAGTTATATCTCAAAATGATTGTTATATTTTCTATTATTTTGTTAATTTTATCTTATGAAACGGCCAGCATCAATTCTAAAATCGACGCTAACTTTTTCTGTTAAATATCTTGAAATGTTAGTGGGTGGTCACATTGAGATATGATTTAATATATGAATGAATTATCCTCAATAACTGTGTCAAGGAAAATTATAAGTTATATCTCAAAATGATTGTTATATTTTCTATTATTTTGTTAATTTTATCTTATGAAACGGCCAGCATTAATTCTAAAATCGACGCTAACTTTTTCTGTTAAATATCTTGAAATGTTAGTGGGTGGTCACATTGAGATTTGATTGAATATATGAATGAAATATCCTCAATAACTGTGTCAATGAAAATTATAATTTATATCTCAAAATGATTGTTATATTTTTTATTATTTTGTTAATTTTATCTTATGAAACAGCCAGCATGAATTCTAAAATCGGCACTAACTTTTTCTGTTAAATATCTTGAAATGTTAGTGGGTGGTCACATTTAGATTTGATTGAATATATGAACGAATTATTCTCAATAACTGTGTCAAGGAAAATTATAAGTTATATCTCAAAATGATTGTTATATTTGCTTTTATTTTGTTAATTTTATCTTATGAAACGGCCAGCATTAATTCTAAAATCGACGCTTACTTTTTCTGTTAAATATCTTGAAATGTTAGTGGGTGGTCACATTGAGATTTGATTAAATATATGAATGAATTATTCTCAATAACTGTGTCAAGGAAAATGATAAGTTATACCTCAAAATGATTGTTATATTTTCTATTATTTTCTTAATTTTATCTTATGAAATGGCCAGCATTAATTCTAAAATCGACGGTAACTTTTTCTGTTAAATATCTTGAAATGTTAGTGGGTGGTCACATTGAGATTTGATTTAATATATGAATGAATTATCCTCAATAACTGTGTCATGGAAAATTATAAGTTATATCTCAAAATGATTGTTACATTTTCTTTTATTTTGTTAATTTTATCTTATGAAACGGCCAGCATTACTTCTAAAATCGACTCTAACTTTTTCTGTTAAATATCTTGAAATGTTAGTGGGTGGCCACATTGAGATTTGATTGAATATATGAATGAATTATTCTCAATAACTGTGTCAAGGAAAATTATAAGTTATATCTCAAAATGATTGTTATATTTTCTATTATTTTGTTAATTTTATCTTATGAAACGGCCAGCACTAATTCTAAAATCGACGCTAACTTTTTCTGTTAAATATCTTAAAATGTTAGTGGGTGGTCACATTGAGATTTGATTGAATATATGAATGAATTATTCTCAATAACTGTGTCAAGGAAAATTATAAGTTATTTATCAAAATGATTGTTATATTTTCTTTTATTTTGTTAATTTTATCTTATGATACGGCCAGCATTAATTCTAAAATCGACGCTAACTTTTTCTGTTAAATATCTTGAAATGTTAGTGGGTGGTCACATTGAGATTTGATTGAATATATGAATAAATTATTCTCAATAACTGTGTCAAGGAAAATTGTAAGCTATATCTCAAAATGATTGTTATATTTTCTATTATTTTGTTAATTTTATCTTATGAAACGGCCAGCATTAATTCTAAAATCGACGCTAACTTTTTCTGTTAAATATCTTGAAATGTTAGTGGGTGGTCACATTGAGATTTGATTGAATATATGAATGAATTATTCTCAATAACTGTGTCAAGGAAAATTATGTTAAATCTCAAAATGATTGTTATATTTTCTATTATTTTGTTAATTTTATCTTATGAAACGGCCAGCATTAATTCTAAAATCGACGCTAACTTTTTCTGTTAAATATCTTGAAATGTTAGTGGGTGGTCACATTGAGATATGATTTAATATATGAATGAATTATCCTCAATAACTGTGTCAAGGAAAATTATAAGTTATATCTCAAAATGATTGTTATATTTTCTATTATTTTGTTAATTTTATCTTATGAAACGGCCAGCATTAATTCTAAAATCGACGCTAACTTTTTCTGTTAAATATCTTGAAATGTTAGTGGGTGGTCACATTGAGATTTGATTTAATATATGAATGAATTATCCTCAATAACTGTGTCAAGGAAAATTATAAGTTATATCTCAAAATGATTGTTATATTTTCTATTATTTTGTTAATTTTATCTTATGAAACGGCCAGCATTAATTCTAAAATCGACACTAACTTTTTCTGTTTAATATCTTGAAATGTTAGTGGGTGGTCACATTGAGATTTGATTTAATATATGAATGAATTATTCTCAATAACTGTGTCAAGGAAAATTATAAGTTATACCTCAAAATGATTGTTATATTTTCTATTATTTTGTTAATTTTATCTTATGAAACGGCCAGCATTAATTCTAAAATCGACGCTAACTTTTTCTGTTAAATATCTTGAAATGTGAGTGGGTGGTCACATTTAGATTTGATTGAATATATGAATAAATTATTCTCAATAACTGTGGCAAGGAAAATTATAAGTTATATCTCAAAATGATTGTTATATTTTCTATTATTTTGTAAATTTTATCTTATGAAACGGCCAGCATTAATTCTAAAATCGACGCTAACTTTTTCTGTTAAATATCTTGAAATGTGAGTGGGTGGTCACATTGAGATTTGATTGAATATATGAATAAATTATTCTCAATAACTGTGTCAAGGAAAATTATAAGTTATATCTCAAAATGATTGTTATATTTTCTATTATTTTGTTAATTTTATCTTATGAAACGGCCAGCATTAATTCTAAAATCGACGCTAACTTTTTCTGTTAAATATCTTGAAATGTGAGTGGGTGGTCACATTGAGATTTGATTGAATATATGAATAAATTATTCTCAATAACTGTGTCAAGGAAAATTATAAGTTATACCTCAAAATGATTGTTATATTTTCTATTATTTTGTTAATTTTATCTTATGAAACGGCCAGCATTAATTCTAAAATCGACATTAACTTTTTCTGTTAAATATCTTGAAATGTTAGTGGGTGGTCACATTGAGATTTGATTTAATATATGAATGAATTATCCTCAATAACTGTGTCAAGGAAAATTATAAGTTATATCTCAAAATGATTGTTATATTTTCTATTATTTTGTTAATTTTATCTTATGAAACGGCCAGCATTAATTCTAAAATCGACATTAACTTTTTCTGTTAAATATCTTGAAATGTTAGTGGGTGGTCACATTGAGATTTGATTTAATATATGAATGAATTATCCTCAATAACTGTGTCAAGGAAAATTATAAGTTATATCTCAAAATGATTGTTATATTTTCTTTTATTTTGTTAATTTTATCTTATGAAACGGCCAGCATTAATTCTAAAATCGACATTAACTTTTTCTGTTAAATATCTTGAAATGTTAGTGGGTGGTCACATTGAGATTTGATTTAATATATGAATGAATTATCCTCAATAACTGTGTCAAGGAAAATTATAAGTTATATCTCAAAATGATTGTTATATTTTCTTTTATTTTGTTAATTTTATCTTATGAAACGGCCGGCATTAATTCTAAAATCGACGCTAACTTTTTCTGTTAAATATATTGAATTGTTAGTGTGTGGTCACATTGAGATTTGATTTAATATATGAATGAATTATCCTCAATAACTGTGTCATGGAAAATTATAAGTTATATCTCAAAATGATTGTTACATTTTCTTTTATTTTGTTAATTTTATCTTATGAAACGGCCAGCATTACTTCTAAAATCGACACTAACTTTTTCTGTTAAATATCTTGAAATGTTAGTGGGTGGCCACATTGAGATTTGATTGAATATATGAATGAATTATTCTCAATAACTGTGTCAAGGAAAATTATAAGTTATATCTCAAAATGATTGTTATATTTTCTATTATTTTGTTAATTTTATCTTATGAAACGGCCAGCACTAATTCTAAAATCGACGCTAACTTTTTCTGTTAAATATATTGAATTGTTAGTGTGTGGTCACATTGAGATTTGATTGAATATATGAATGAATTATTCTCAATAACTGTGTCAAGGAAAATTATAAGTTATTTATCAAAATGATTGTTATATTTTCTTTTATTTTGTTAATTTTATCTTATGATACGGCCAGCATTAATTCTAAAATCGACGCTAACTTTTTCTGTTAAATATCTTGAAATGTTAGTGGGTGGTCACATTGAGATTTGATTGAATATATGAATAAATTATTCTCAATAACTGTGTCAAGGAAAATTGTAAGCTATATCTCAAAATGATTGTTATATTTTCTATTATTTTGTTAATTTTATCTTATGAAACGGCCAGCATTAATTCTAAAATCGACGCTAACTTTTTCTGTTAAATATCTTGAAATGTTAGTGGGTGGTCACATTGAGATTTGATTGAATATATGAATGAATTATTCTCAATAACTGTGTCAAGGAAAATTATGTTAAATCTCAAAATGATTGTTATATTTTCTATTATTTTGTTAATTTTATCTTATGAAACGGCCAGCATTAATTCTAAAATCGACGCTAACTTTTTCTGTTAAATATCTTGAAATGTTAGTGGGTGGTCACATTGAGATATGATTTAATATATGAATGAATTATCCTCAATAACTGTGTCAAGGAAAATTATAAGTTATATCTCAAAATGATTGTTATATTTTCTATTATTTTGTTAATTTTATCTTATGAAACGGCCAGCATTAATTCTAAAATCGACGCTAACTTTTTCTGTTAAATATCTTGAAATGTTAGTGGGTGGTCACATTGAGATTTGATTTAATATATGAATGAATTATCCTCAATAACTGTGTCAAGGAAAATTATAAGTTATATCTCAAAATGATTGTTATATTTTCTATTATTTTGTTAATTTTATCTTATGAAACGGCCAGCATTAATTCTAAAATCGACACTAACTTTTTCTGTTTAATATCTTGAAATGTTAGTGGGTGGTCACATTGAGATTTGATTTAATATATGAATGAATTATTCTCAATAACTGTGTCAAGGAAAATTATAAGTTATACCTCAAAATGATTGTTATATTTTCTATTATTTTGTTAGTTTTATCTTATGAAACGGCCAGCATTAATTTTGTTAATTTTATCTTATGAAACGGCCAGCATTAATTCTAAAATCGACGCTAACTTTTTCTGTTAAATATCTTGAAATGTTAGTGGGTGGTCACATTGAGATTTGATTGAATATATGAATGAATTATCCTCAATAACTGTGTCAAGGAAAATTATAAGCTATATCTCAAAATGATTGTTATATTTTCTATTATTTTGTTAATTTTATCTTATGAAACGGCCAGCATTAATTCTAAAATCGACACTAACTTTTTCTGTTAAATATCTTGAAATGTTAGTGGGTGGTCACATTGAGATTTGATTGAATATATGAATGAATTAGTCTCAATAACTGTGTCAAGGAAAATTATAAGTTATATCTCAAAATGATTGTTATATTTTCTATTATTTTGTTAATTTTATCTTATGAAACGGCCAGCATTAATTCTAAAATCGACGCTAACTTTTTCTGTTAAATATCTTGAAATGTTAGTGGGTGGTCACATTGAGATTTGATTGAATATATGAATGAATTATTCTCAATAACTGTGTCAAGGAAAATTATAAGTTATATCTCAAAATGATTGTTATATTTTCTATTTTTTTGTTAATTTTATCTTATGAAACGGCCAGCATTATTTTCTAAAATCGCTAACTTTTTCTGTTAAATATCTTGAAATGTTAGTGGGTGGTCACATTCAGATTTGATTGAATATATGAATGAATTATTCTCAATAACTGTGTCAAGGAAAATTATAAGTTATATCTCAAAATGATTGTTATATTTTCTATTATTTTGTTAATTTTATCTTATGAAACGGCCAGCATTAATTCTAAAATCGACGCTAACTTTTTCTGTTAAATATCTTGAAATGTTAGTGGGTGGTCACATTGAGATTTGATTGAATATATGAATGAATTATTCTCAATAACTGTGTCAAGGAAAATTATAAGTTATATCTCAAAATGATTGTTATATTTTCTATTATTTTGTTAATTTTATCTTATGAAACGGCCAGCATTAATTCTAAAATCGACGCTAACTTTTTCTGTTAAATATCTTGAAATGTTAGTGGGTGGTCACATTGAGATTTGATTGAACATATGAATGAATTATTCTCAATAACTGTGGCAAGGAAAATTATAAGTTATATCTCAAAACGATTGTTATATTTTCTATTATTTTGGTAATTTTATCTTATGAAACGGCCAGCATTAATTCTAAAATCGACGCTAACTTTTTCTGTTAAATATCTTGAAATGTGAGTGGGTGGTCACATTGAGATTTGATTGAATATATGAATAAATTATTCTCAATAACAGTGTCAAGGAAAATTATAAGTTATACCTCAAAATGATTGTTATATTTTCTATTATTTTGTTAATTTTATCTTATGAAACGGCCAGCATTAATTCTAAAATCGACGCTAACTTTTTCTGTTAAATATCTTGAAATGTTAGTGTGTGGTCACATTGAGATTTGATTTAATATATGAATGAAATATCCTCAATAACTGTGTCAAGGAAAATTATAATTTATATCTCAAAATGATTGTTATATTTTCTATTATTTTGTTAATTTTATCTTATAAAACGGCCAGCATGAATTCTAAAATCGACACTAATTTTTTCTGTTAAATATCTTGAAATGTTAGTGGAGTGTCACATTGAGATTTGATTGAATATATGAACGAATTATTCTCAAAAACTGTGTCAAGGAAAATTATAAGTTATATCTCAAAATGATTGTTATATTTTCTATTATTTTGTTAATTTTATCTTATGAATCGGCCAGCATTAATTCTAAAATCGACGCTAACTTTTTCTGTTAAATATCTTGAAATGTTAGTGGGTGGTCACATTGAGATTTGATTGAATATATGAATGAATTAATTTCAACAACTGTGTCAAGGAACATTATAAGTTATATCTCAAAATGATTGTTATATTTTCTTTTATTTTGTTAATTTTATCTTATGAAACGGCCAGCATTAATTCTAAAATCGACGCTAAGTTTTTCAGTTAAATATCTTGAAATAATAGTGGGTGGTCACATTGAGATTTGATTGAATATATGAATAAATTATTCTCAATAACTGTGTCAAGGAAAATTATAAGTTATTTATCAAAATGATTGTTATATTTTCTATTATTTTGTTAATTTTATCTTATGAAACGGCCAGCATTAATTCTAAAATCGACGTTAACTTTTTCTGTTAAATATCTTGAAATGTTAGTGGGTGGTCACATTGAGATTTGATTTAATATATGAATAAATTATCCTCAATAACTGTGTCAAGGAAAATTATAAGTTATATCTCAAAATGATTGTTATATTTTCTATTATTTTGTTAATTTTATCTTATGAAACGGCCAGCATTAATTCTAAAATCGACACTTATTTTTTCTGTTAAATATCTTGAAATGTTAGTGGAGTGTCACATTGAGATTTGATTGAATATATGAACGAATTATTCTCAATAACTGTGTCAAGGAAAATTATAAGTTGTATCTCAAAATGATTGTTATATTTTCTATTATTTTGTTAATTTTATCTTATGAATCGGCCAGCATTAATTCTAAAATCGACGCTAACTTTTTCTGTTAAATATCTTGAAATGTTAGTGAGTGGTCACATTGAGATTTGATTGAACATATGAATGAATTAATTTCAACAACTGTGTCAAGGAACATTATAAGTTATATCTCAAAATGATTGTTATATTTTCTTTTATTTTGTTAATTTTATCTTATGAAACGGCCAGCATTAATTCTAAAATCGACGCTAACTTTTTCAGTTAAATATCTTGAAATGATAGTGGGTGGTCACATTGAGATTTGATTGAATATATGAATAAATTATTCTCAATAACTGTGTCAATGAAAATTATAAGCTATATCTCAAAATGATTGTTATATTTTCTATTATTTTGTTAATTTTATCTTATGAAACGGCCAGCACTAATTCTAAAATCGACGCTAACTTTTTCTGTTAAATATCTTGAAATGTTAGTGGGTGGTCACATTGAGATTTGATTGAATATATGAATGAATTATTCTCAATAACTGTGTCAAGGAAAATTATAAGTTATTTATCAAAATGATTGTTATATTTTCTATTATTTTGTTAATTTTATCTTATGAAACGGCCAGCATTAATTCTAAAATCGACGTTAACTTTTTCTGTTAAATATCTTGAAATGTTAGTGGGTGGTCACATTGAGATTTGATTGAATATATGAATAAATTATTCTCAAAACCTGTGTCAAGGAAAATTATAAGCTATATCTCAAAATGATTGTTATATTTTCTATTATTTTGTTAATTTTATCTTATGATTCGGCCAGCATTAATTCTAAAATCGACGCAAACTTTTTCTGTTAAATATCTAAAAATGTTAGTGGGTGGTCACATTGAGATTTGATTGAATATATGAATAAATTATTCTCAATAACTGTGTCAAGGAAAATTATAAGTTATTTATCAAAGTGATTGTTATATTTTCTATTATTTTGTTAATTTTATCTTATGAAACGGCCAGCATTAATTCTAAAATCGACGTTAACTGATTCTGTTAAATATCTTGAAATGTTAGTGGGTGGTCACATTGAGATTTGATTGAATATATGAATGAATTATTCTCAATAACTGTGTCAAGGAAAATTATAAGTTATTTATCAAAATGATTGTTATATTTTCTATTATTTTGTTAATTTTATCTTATGAAACGGCCAGCATTAATTCTAAAATCGACGCTAACTTTTTCTGTTAAATATCTTGAAATGTTAGTGGGTGGTCACATTTAGATTTGATTGAATATATGAATAAATTATTCCCAATAACTGTGGCAAGGAAAATTATAAGTTATACCTCAAAATGATTGTTATATTTTCTATTATTTTGTTAATTTTATCTTATGAAACGGCCAGCATTAACTCTAAAATCGACGCTAACTTTTTCTGTTAATTATCTTGAAATGTGAGTGGGTGGTCACATTGAGATTTGATTGAATATATGAATAAATTATTCTCAATAACTGTGTCAAGGAAAATTGTAAGCTATATCTCAAAATGATTGTTATATTTTCTATTATTTTGTTAATTTTATCTTATGAAACGGCCAGCATTAATTCTAAAATCGACGCTAACTTTTTCTGTTAAATATCTTGAAATGTTAGTGGGTGGTCACATTGAGATTTGATTGAATATATGAATGAATTATTCTCAATAACTGTGTCAAGGAAAATTATGTTAAATCTCAAAATGATTGTTATATTTTCTATTATTTTGTTAATTTTATCTTATGAAACGGCCAGCATTAATTCTAAAATCGACGCTAACTTTTTCTGTTAAATATCTTGAAATGTTAGTGGGTGGTCACATTGAGATATGATTTAATATATGAATGAATTATCCTCAATAACTGTGTCAAGGAAAATTATAAGTTATATCTCAAAATGATTGTTATATTTTCTATTATTTTGTTAATTTTATCTTATGAAACGGCCAGCATTAATTCTAAAATCGACGCTAACTTTTTCTGTTAAATATCTTGAAATGTTAGTGGGTGGTCACATTGAGATTTGATTTAATATATGAATGAATTATCCTCAATAACTGTGTCAAGGAAAATTATAAGTTATATCTCAAAATGATTGTTATATTTTCTATTATTTTGTTAATTTTATCTTATGAAACGGCCAGCATTAATTCTAAAATCGACACTAACTTTTTCTGTTTAATATCTTGAAATGTTAGTGGGTGGTCACATTGAGATTTGATTTAATATATGAATGAATTATTCTCAATAACTGTGTCAAGGAAAATTATAAGTTATACCTCAAAATGATTGTTATATTTTCTATTATTTTGTTAGTTTTATCTTATGAAACGGCCAGCATTAATTTTGTTAATTTTATCTTATGAAACGGCCAGCATTAATTCTAAAATCGACGCTAACTTTTTCTGTTAAATATCTTGAAATGTTAGTGGGTGGTCACATTGAGATTTGATTGAATATATGAATGAATTATCCTCAATAACTGTGTCAAGGAAAATTATAAGCTATATCTCAAAATGATTGTTATATTTTCTATTATTTTGTTAATTTTATCTTATGAAACGGCCAGCATTAATTCTAAAATCGACGCTAACTTTTTCTGTTAAATATCTTGAAATGTTAGTGGGTGGTCACATTGAGATTTGATTGAATATATGAATGAATTAGTCTCAATAACTGTGTCAAGGAAAATTATAAGTTATATCTCAAAATGATTGTTATATTTTCTATTATTTTGTTAATTTTATCTTATGAAACGGCCAGCATTAATTCTAAAATCGACGCTAACTTTTTCTGTTAAATATCTTGAAATGTTAGTGGGTGGTCACATTGAGATTTGATTGAATATATGAATGAATTATTCTCAATAACTGTGTCAAGGAAAATTATAAGTTATATCTCAAAATGATTGTTATATTTTCTATTTTTTTGTTAATTTTATCTTATGAAACGGCCAGCATTATTTTCTAAAATCGACCTAACTTTTTCTGTTAAATATCTTGAAATGTTAGTGGGTGGTCACATTCAGATTTGATTGAATATATGAATGAATTATTCTCAATAACTGTGTCAAGGAAAATTATAAGTTATATCTCAAAATGATTGTTATATTTTCTATTATTTTGTTAATTTTATCTTATGAAACGGCCAGCATTAATTCTAAAATCGACGCTAACTTTTTCTGTTAAATATCTTGAAATGTTAGTGGGTGGTCACATTGAGATTTGATTGAATATATGAATGAATTATTCTCAATAACTGTGTCAAGGAAAATTATAAGTTATATCTCAAAATGATTGTTATATTTTCTATTATTTTGTTAATTTTATCTTATGAAACGGCCAGCATTAATTCTAAAATCGACGCTAACTTTTTCTGTTAAATATCTTGAAATGTTAGTGGGTGGTCACATTGAGATTTGATTGAACATATGAATGAATTATTCTCAATAACTGTGGCAAGGAAAATTATAAGTTATATCTCAAAACGATTGTTATATTTTCTATTATTTTGGTAATTTTATCTTATGAAACGGCCAGCATTAATTCTAAAATCGACGCTAACTTTTTCTGTTAAATATCTTGAAATGTGAGTGGGTGGTCACATTGAGATTTGATTGAATATATGAATAAATTATTCTCAATAACAGTGTCAAGGAAAATTATAAGTTATACCTCAAAATGATTGTTATATTTTCTATTATTTTGTTAATTTTATCTTATGAAACGGCCAGCATTAATTCTAAAATCGACGCAAACTTTTTCTGTTAAATATCTTGAAATGTTAGTGTGTGGTCACATTGAGATTTGATTTAATATATGAATGAAATATCCTCAATAACTGTGTCAAGGAAAATTATAATTTATATCTCAAAATGATTGTTATATTTTCTATTATTTTGTTAATTTTATCTTATAAAACGGCCAGCATGAATTCTAAAATCGACACTAATTTTTTCTGTTAAATATCTTGAAATGTTAGTGGAGTGTCACATTGAGATTTGATTGAATATATGAACGAATTATTCTCAAAAACTGTGTCAAGGAAAATTATAAGTTATATCTCAAAATGATTGTTATATTTTCTATTATTTTGTTAATTTTATCTTATGAATCGGCCAGCATTAATTCTAAAATCGACGCTAACTTTTTCTGTTAAATATCTTGAAATGTTAGTGGGTGGTCACATTGAGATTTGATTGAACATATGAATGAATTAATTTCAACAACTGTGTCAAGGAACATTATAAGTTATATCTCAAAATGATTGTTATATTTTCTTTTATTTTGTTAATTTTATCTTATGAAAAGGCCAGCATTAATTCTAAAATCGACGCTAAGTTTTTCAGTTAAATATCTTGAAATAATAGTGGGTGGTCACATTGAGATTTGATTGAATATATGAATAAATTATTCTCAATAACTGTGTCAAGGAAAATTATAAGTTATTTATCAAAATGATTGTTATATTTTCTATTATTTTGTTAATTTTATCTTATGAAACGGCCAGCATTAATTCTAAAATCGACGTTAACTTTTTCTGTTAAATATCTTGAAATGTTAGTGGGTGGTCACATTGAGATATGATTTAATATATGAATAAATTATCCTCAATAACTGTGTCAAGGAAAATTATAAGTTATATCTCAAAATGATTGTTATATTTTCTATTATTTTGTTAATTTTATCTTATGAAACGGCCAGCATTAATTCTAAAATCGACACTTATTTTTTCTGTTAAATATCTTGAAATGTTAGTGGAGTGTCACATTGAGATTTGATTGAATATATGAACGAATTATTCTCAATAACTGTGTCAAGGAAAATTATAAGTTGTATCTCAAAATGATTGTTATATTTTCTATTATTTTGTTAATTTTATCTTATGAATCGGCCAGCATTAATTCTAAAATCGACGCTAACTTTTTCTGTTAAATATCTTGAAATGTTAGTGAGTGGTCACATTGAGATTTGATTGAACATATGAATGAATTAATTTCAACAACTGTGTCAAGGAACATTATAAGTTATATCTCAAAATGATTGTTATATTTTCTTTTATTTTGTTAATTTTATCTTATGAAACGGCCAGCATTAATTCTAAAATCGACGCTAACTTTTTCAGTTAAATATCTTGAAATAATAGTGGGTGGTCACATTGAGATTTGATTGAATATATGAATAAATTATTCTCAATAACTGTGTCAATGAAAATTATAAGCTATATCTCAAAATGATTGTTATATTTTCTATTATTTTGTTAATTTTATCTTATGAAACGGCCAGCACTAATTCTAAAATCGACGCTAACTTTTTCTGTTAAATATCTTGAAATGTTAGTGGGTGGTCACATTGAGATTTGATTGAATATATGAATGAATTATTCTCAATAACTGTGTCAAGGAAAATTATAAGTTATTTATCAAAATGATTGTTATATTTTCTATTATTTTGTTAATTTTATCTTATGAAACGGCCAGCATTAATTCTAAAATCGACGTTAACTTTTTCTGTTAAATATCTTGAAATGTTAGTGGGTGGTCACATTGAGATTTGATTGAATATATGAATAAATTATTCTCAAAACCTGTGTCAAGGAAAATTATAAGCTATATCTCAAAATGATTGTTATATTTTCTATTATTTTGTTAATTTTATCTTATGATTCGGCCAGCATTAATTCTAAAATCGACGCAAACTTTTTCTGTTAAATATCTAAAAATGTTAGTGGGTGGTCACATTGAGATTTGATTGAATATATGAATAAATTATTCTCAATAACTGTGTCAAGGAAAATTATAAGTTATTTATCAAAGTGATTGTTATATTTTCTATTATTTTGTTAATTTTATCTTATGAAACGGCCAGCATTAATTCTAAAATCGACGTTAACTGATTCTGTTAAATATCTTGAAATGTTAGTGGGTGGTCACATTGAGATTTGATTGAATATATGAATGAATTATTCTCAATAACTGTGTCAAGGAAAATTATAAGTTATTTATCAAAATGATTGTTATATTTTCTATTATTTTGTTAATTTTATCTTATGAAACGGCCAGCATTAATTCTAAAATCGACGCTAACTTTTTCTGTTAAATATCTTGAAATGTTAGTGGGTGGTCACATTTAGATTTGATTGAATATATGAATAAATTATTCCCAATAACTGTGGCAAGGAAAATTATAAGTTATACCTCAAAATGATTGTTATATTTTCTATTATTTTGTTAATTTTATCTTATGAAACGGCCAGCATTAACTCTAAAATCGACGCTAACTTTTTCTGTTAATTATCTTGAAATGTGAGTGGGTGGTCACATTGAGATTTGATTGAATATATGAATAAATTATTCTCAATAACTGTGTCAAGGAAAATTATAAGTTATACCTCAAAATGATTGTTATATTTTCTATTATTTTGTTAATTTTATCTTATGAAACGGCCAGCATTAATTCTAAAATCGACGCTAACTTTTTCTGTTAAATATCTTGAAATGTTAGTGGAGTGTCACATTGAGATTTGATTGAATATATGAACGAATTATTCTCAATAACTGTGTCAAGGAAAATTATAAGTTATATCTCAAAATGATTGTTATATTTTCTATTATTTTGTTAATTTTATCTTATGAAACGGCCAGCATTAATTCTAAAATCGACGCTAACTTTTTCTGTTAAATATCTTGAAATGTTAGTGGGTGGTCACATTGAGATTTGATTTAATATATGAATGAATTATCCTCAATAACTGTGTCAAGGAAAATTATAAGTTATATCTCAAAATGATTGTTATATTTTCTATTATTTTGTTAATTTTATCTTATGAAACGGCCAGCACTAATTCTAAAATCGACGCTAACTTTTTCAGTTAAATATCTTGAAATGTTAGTGGGTGGTCACATTGAGATTTGATTGAATATATGAATGAATTATTCTCAATAACTGTGTCAAGGAAAATTATAAGTTATATCTCAAAATGATTGTTATATTTTCTATTATTTTGTTAATTTTATCTTATGAAACGGCCAGCATTAATTCTAAAATCGACGCTAACTTTTTCTGTTAAATATCTTGAAATGTTAGTGGGTGGTCACATTGAGATTTGATTGAACATATGAATGAATTAATTTCAACAACTGTGTCAAGGAACATTATAAGTTATATCTCAAAATTATTGTTATATTTTCTTTTATTTTGTTAATTTTATCTTATGAAACGGCCAGCATTAATTCTAAAATCGACGCTAACTTTTTCTGTTAAATATCTTGAAATTTAAGTGGGTGGTCACATTGAGATTTGATTTAATATATGAATGAATTATCCTCAATAACTGAGTCAAGGAAAATTATAGTTATATCTCAAAATGATTGTTATATTTTCTATTATTTTGTTAATTTTATCTTATGAAACGGCCAGCATTAATTCTAAAATCGACACTAACCTTTTCTGTTTAATATCTTGAAATGTTAGTGGGTGGTCACATTGAGATTTGATTTAATATATGAATGAATTATTCTCAATAACTGTGTCAAGGAAAATTATAAGTTACACCTCAAAATGATTGTTATATTTTCTTTTATTTTGTTAATTTTATCTTATGAAACGGCCAGCACTAATTCTAAAATCGACGCTAACTTTTTCTGTTAAATATCTTGGAATGTTAGTGGGTGGTCACATTTAGATTTGATTGAATATATGAATAAATTATTCTCAATAACTGTGGCAAGGAAAATTATAAGTTATATCTCAAAATGATTGTTATATTTTCTATTATTTTGTTAATTTTATCTTATGAAACGGCCAGCATTAATTCTAAAATCGACGCTAACTTTTTCTGTTAAATATCTTGAAATGTTAGTGGGTGGTTACATTTAGATTTGATTGAATATATGAATAAATTATTCTCAATAACTCTGTCAAGGAAAACTATAAGTTATATCTCAAAATGATTGTTATATTTTCTATTATTTTGTTAATTTTATCTTATGAAACGGCCAGCATTAATTCTAAAATCGACGCTAACTTTTTCTGTTAAATATCTTGAAATGTTAGTGGTGTGTCACATTATAATTTGATTGAATATATGAACGAATTATTCTCAATAACTGTGTCAAGGAAAATTATAAGTTATATCTCAAAATGATTGTTATATTTTCTATTATTTTGTTAATTTTATCTTATGAAACGGCCAGCATTAATTCTAAAATCGACACTAACTTTTTCTGTTTAATATCTTGAAATGTTAGTAGGTGGTCACATTGAGATTTGATTTAATATATGAATGAATTATTCTCAATAACTGTGTCAAGGAAAATTATAAGTTATACGTCGAAATGATTGTTATATTGTCTATTATTTTGTTAATTTTATCTTATGAAACGGCCAGCATTTATTCTAAAATCGACGCTAACTTTACTGTTAAATATCTTGAAATGTTAGTGGGTGGTCACATTTTGATTTGATTGAATATATGAATAAATTATTCTCAATAACTGTGGCAAGGAAAATTATAAGTTATATCTCAAAATGATTGTTATATTTTCTATTATTTTGTTAATTTTATCTTATGAAACGGCCAGCATTAATTCTAAAATTGACGCTAACTTTTTCTGTTAATTATCTTGAAATGTGAGTGGGTGGTCACATTGAGATTTGATTGAATATATGAATAAATTATTCTCAATAACTGTGTCAAGGAAAATTATAAGTTATACCTCAAAATGATTGTTATATTTTCTATTATTTTGTTAATTTTATCTTATGAAACGGCCAGCATTAATTCTAAAATCGACGCTAACTTTTTCTGTTAAATATCTTGAAATGTAAGTGGGTGGTCACATTTAGATTTGATTGAATATATGAATAAATTATTCTCAATAACTGTGGCAAGGAAAATTATAAGTTATATCTCAAAATGATTGTTATATTTTCTATTATTTTGTTAATTTTATCTTATGAAACGGCCAGCATTAATTCTAAAATTGACGCTAACTTTTTCTGTTAATTATCTTGAAATGTGAGTGGGTGGTCACATTGAGATTTGATTGAATATATGAATAAATTATTCTCAATAACTGTGTCAAGGAAAATTATAAGTTATACCTCAAAATGATTGTTATATTTTCTATTATTTTGTTAATTTTATCTTATGAAACGGCCAGCATTAATTCTAAAATCGACGCTAACTTTTTCTGTTAAATATCTTGAAATGTAAGTGGGTGGTCACATTTAGATTTGATTGAATATATGAATAAATTATTCTCAATAACTGTGGCAAGGAAAATTATAAGTTATATCTCAAAATGATTGTTATATTTTCTATTATTTTGTTAATTTTATCTTATGAAACGGCCAGCATTAATTCTAAAATCGACGCTAACTTTTTCTGTTAATTATCTTGAAATGTGAGTGGGTGGTCACATTGAGATTTGATTTAATATATGAATAAATTATTCTCAATAACTGTGTCAAGGAAAATTATAAGTTATACCTCAAAATGATTGTTATATTTTCTATTATTTTGTTAATTTTATCTTATGAAACGGCCAGCATTAATTCTAAAATCGACGCTAACTTTTTCTGTTAAATATCTTGAAATGTTAGTGGGTGGTCACATTGAGATTTGATTTAATATATGAATGAAATATCCTCAATAACTGTGTCAAGGAAAATTATAATTTATATCTCAAAATGATTGTTATATTTTCTATTATTTTGTTAATTTTATCTTATGAAACGGCCAGCATTAATTCTAAACTCGACGCTAACTTTTTCTGTTAAATATCTTGAAATGTTAGTGGGTGGTCACATTGAGATTTGATTGAATACATGAATGAATTATTCTCAATAACTGTGTCAAGGAAAATTATAAGTTATATCTCAAAATGATTGTTATATTTTCTATTATTTTGTTAATTTTATCTTATGAAACGGCCAGCATTAATTCTAAAATCGACGCTAACTTTTTCTGTTAAATATCTTGAAATGTTAGTGGGTGGTCAAATTGAAATTTGATTGAACATATGAATGAATTAATTTCAACAACTGTGTCAAGGAACATTATAAGTTATATCTCAAAATGATTGTTATATTTTCTTTTATTTTGTTAATTTTATCTTATGAAACGGCCAGCATTAATTCTAAAATCGACGCTAACTTTTTCTGTTAAATATCTTGAAATGTTAGTGGGTGGTCACATTGAGATTTGATTTAATATATGAATGAATTGTCCTCAATAACTGTGTCAAGGAAAATTATAAGTTATATCTCAAAATGATTGTTATATTTTCTATTATTTTGTTAATTTTATCTTATGAAACGGCCAGCATTAATTCTAAAATCGACACTAACTTTTTCTGTTTAATATCTTGAAATGTTAGTGGGTGGTCACATTGAGATTTGATTTAATATATGAATGAATTATTATCAATACCAGTGTCAAGGAAAATTATAAGTTATACCTCAAAATGATTGTTATATTTTCTTTTATTTTGTTAATTTTATCTTATGAAACGGCCAGCATTAATTCTAAAATCGACGCTAACTTTTTCTGTTAAATATCTTGAAATGTTAGTGGGTGGTCACATTGAGATTTGATTTAATATATGAATGAATTGTCCTCAATAACTGTGTCAAGGAAAATTATAAGTTATATCTCAAAATGATTGTTATATTTTCTATTATTTTGTTAATTTTATCTTATGAAACGGCCAGCATTAATTCTAAAATCGACACTAACTTTTTCTGTTTAATATCTTGAAATGTTAGTGGGTGGTCACATTGAGATTTGATTTAATATATGAATGAATTATT
Organism: Drosophila maculinotata; assembly: GCA_035045305.1. Taxonomy (NCBI): domain Eukaryota; kingdom Metazoa; phylum Arthropoda; class Insecta; order Diptera; family Drosophilidae; genus Drosophila; species Drosophila maculinotata. The sequence goes on from JAWNPD010000421.1 coordinate 1,207,406, forward strand.
ATCAATACCAGTGTCAAGGAAAATTATAAGTTATACCTCAAAATGATTGTTATATTTTCTATTATTTTGTTAATTTTATCTTATGAAACGGCCAGCATTAATTCTAAAATCGACGCTAACTTTTTCTGTTAAATATCTTGAAATGTTAGTGGGTGGTCACATTTAGATTTGATTGAATATATGAATAAATTATTCCCAATAACTGTGGCAAGGAAAATTATAAGTTATACCCCAAAATGATTGTTATATTTTCTATTATTTTGTTAATTTTATCTTATGAAACGGCCAGCATTAACTCTAAAATCGACGCTAACTTTTTCTGTTAATTATCTTGAAATGTGAGTGGGTGGTCACATTGAGATTTGATTGAATATATGAATAAATTATTCTCAATAACTGTGTCAAGGAAAATTATAAGTTATACCTCAAAATGATTGTTATATTTTCTATTATTTTGTTAATTTTATCTTATGAAACGGCCAGCATTAATTCTAAAATCGACGCTAACTTTTTCTGTTAAATATCTTGAAATGTTAGTGGGTGGTCACATTGAGATTTGATTGAACATATGAATGAATTAATTTCAACAACTGTGTCAAGGAACATTATAAGTTATATCTCAAAATGATTGTTATATTTTCTTTTATTTTGTTAATTTTATCTTATGAAACGGCCAGCATTAATTCTAAAATCGACGCTAACTTTTTCTGTTAAATATCTTGAAATGTTAGTGGGTGGCCACATTGAGATTTGATTTAATATATGAATGAATTATCCTCAATAACTGAGTCAAGGAAAATTATAAGTTATATCTCAAAATGATTGTTATATTTTCTATTATTTTGTTAATTTTATCTTATGAAACGGCCAGCATTAATTCTAAAATCGACACTAACTTTTTCTGTTTAATATCTTGAAATGTTAGTGGGTGGTCACATTGAGATTTGATTTAATATATGAATGAATTATTCTCAATAACTGTGTCAAGGAAAATTATAAGTTATATCTCAAAAGGATTGTTATATTTTCTATTATTTTGTTAATTTTATCTTATGAAACGGCCAGCACTAATTCTAAAATCGACGCTAACTTTTTCAGTTAAATATCTTGAAATGTTAGTGGGTGGTCACATTGAGATTTGATTGAATATATGAATGAATTATTCTCAATAACTGTGTCAAGGAAAATTATAAGTTATATCTCAAAATGATTGTTATATTTTCTATTATTTTGTTAATTTTATCTTATGAAACGGCCAGCATTAATTCTAAAATCGACGCTAACTTTTTCTGTTAAATATCTTGAAATGTTAGTGGGTGGTCACATTGAGATTTGATTGAACATATGAATGAATTAATTTCAACAACTGTGTCAAGGAACATTATAAGTTATATCTCAAAATGATTGTTATATTTTCTTTTATTTTGTTAATTTTATCTTATGAAACGGCCAGCATTAATTCTAAAATCGACGCTAACTTTTTCTGTTAAATATCTTGAAATGTTAGTGGGTGGTCACATTGAGATTTGATTTAATATATGAATGAATTATCCTCAATAACTGAGTCAAGGAAAATTATAAGTTATATCTCAAAATGATTGTTATATTTTCTATTATTTTATTTTATCTTATGAAACGGCCAGCATTAATTCTAAAATCGACACTAACCCTTTTCTGTTTAATATCTTGAAATGTTAGTGGGTGGTCACATTGAGATTTGATTTAATATATGAATGAATTATTCTCAATAACTGTGTCAAGGAAAATTATAAGTTACACCTCAAAATGATTGT